>CAWUFW010000198.1:3265000-3965681 GCA_963921515.1 Calotriton arnoldi
AAATGCTTGAGAATGGACAGACAAGGGATGAGAGCATGAAATCGCCTACTTTCTAAATGCAACAAATAATCGAATGACTAAACTACAGTGGCTCTAAGGAAATGGAGAGTAATGGATTACTTAATTCTTCCGGATCATACTTTTACCTACTACATCAGCTCATCCTAATGAGAGCAACTAATGTGACAGAGTGGTCCGACAAATTTGGTGTTGTCAAGGGGCGTAAACCTGAAATCGATGGATCATAATTGCCTACATTTTGAACTAAGGGGCGTCCCCCATTTACCCATCTTGCGGTACAGAGACTGACAATTGGGACTTCCAGAAACAAAGCGAACTGTGACGAATTTACTAAGTTTGCTGCCAGCTGGTATGCTAGCATAGTGGAACCTTTTCGGCTGAAAAGATTCATGTCGTAGCAGCTGTGGCATTGACGGTGCAGTGCGGGCAGAGGCAGACGACTGTCTATGAACTGGAACTGGTCATTTGAAATTTACTGAACTTTCCTAAAGGGTTGGTATGAGGCGCGATTGATTTCCCTGCTAATTCACCTTTCTTAGGATAAAATCTCCCTCGGCTGAGGAAGATAGTTTCTTCATACTGAATCTCGCAGAGTTTGCAATTGCTTATTAAATCTGATCTAATCTGAATTTAGACAGTATGCTAATTATTTGGAATCTAAATAGAAATACAAATTGATATAAATTACTCTGCTGATTCCGTCTCATTTTTGTTTGTGGCCAAGTTCAATTTGGTTTGGGGGTCCACTAAACTAGAGATGGAATCACTTTGGAGTTATACATATTATTGTATGTTAGCAATGATCTTATTCCAGGTTCTCATATGATAATTGCTCATCCTCTAAGAATTCCAGTCCCTTTCAGCACAGAGGACCTAAGAGATTTGATACAGTGGCTGAGGTTAACCTGGGATGAGAGGAAATTAAACAATAAAATAGTTCATGAGGCCCAATACATTAACGCTACAGCAATGCCTTAGCAGCCAAATACTCAAAGGCTAGAAATAAAAAGTGCCACTAAAAAAATCTAGCAGCCAAAACCTCACTGCCCAAGTAACAATGACCCCACCCAGCGGAATCAATGGTACTCTTTTGTGTCCCGATGATGAAGTCAATGGTGAGATAAGTGTTTCATTACCAGCGTACAGTCTCTACTTGTATTGGTGACTTTTGTAATAGTCTACACTTGACTCCCTAAGTAGACTCTAGACAATGCTCCAAAACATGTAGCTGGACTCCTAATCGGATTAAAAGAAAGGTATGCCAGTGACCCTCAACACCACACTGGCCCTCTATGAATCATAGGTCCCAATTTAAAACCCTCTGTTTAGTCCACAATTCCCTCCATGGTAATAAACCAGTATACTGCACCAAAATATCCTCCCATACCAGTCTCCTAGGTACCTCAGAACAGCCTCCTTTAGTCCACTCAGGGTAACTAAGCAGATTCAACACATTTAGCTGTCAGTTATTTCATTTACAGGCTTTAACACTTTGGAACCAGCTACCCTTTCATTAAGACTCTATGAACAGTTCCTAAGGTTTAGGAAAAACTTTAAAAGTCACCTTTGCAAGTTTTCAGAGTTACAAAGCCATGGTTATGCCACTGTATCCTGGTTGCTCCTGTATTCACTCTTTTGCCTTCCACTCGCTCCTGCACTCTCCCATGAGTTAGCCCTATTCCTAACATTTGCTTATGCCAACATGGGCTTAGTTCCAGGATTCCCCGTTTTATTTTAAACTACATGGCTTGTAGTCTATTAAAGATATTGAGATGCATAGCCACATGCCATCTTCTGCTGACCTGCATCACGGACCATACGTATATCGGCTGAACATTTTGATTCCGGACTTAAAATAAAAAGGTACATTCTCACAAGAAACCTGAAATCTGCCTCCACCCCGTTTTAAGCACCCAGACACAAGAAACAGCAGGAGAAAAGGAGATAAATGTTTTAAAATTCATGGCCCAAGCCAATAGATAACATTGCTATACCATCAGTCAAACTTATCCACATAGAACCACAAGTCTCTTGCAACAATAAAGAAACCTCTTCAGTCAGGTCTTTGTGTTCTGAACCATCATCTTCTCTATCTTTCGCCTCATCATCCTGAAGCAGGCTAATGGTGCGAATGGCGTTATAAAGGTATCAAATAACAAGACCCGGCTACCCTCTCCAAATGTATAACAGTCTGGCACCATGCATTGAAGTAAATGAAAGCAAATTCAAAATTCTTCACCCAAGAACACTAGGGCGGCACAAGTAATTCTGGTGTGAAGGGTCAGTTTTAAGACCAAAAGCACAATGCTGAGAACTGTGCCATCCTTCACTGGACCAATAACAAGATACCAGACCCAATCAAGTTCACTCTTTGATGAAGTCCTTGTACCGATAAAAGGTCTGAGAGCTTCAAATAATAGAATTCATCCCTGGGACAACAGAGTTACAAACTAACTTTTTCATTAACTTCGAATCTTACAGTGTGCAATAAAAAAGGCAGACCAAGAAGTTTCCAAAGGTAAACAGTATAGTTAGTAAAAGGGTAAAATTACAATAGACAGTTTAGGTAAATACGATTCTTTCCAAAAAATATTACCTGCTGATGGCTTGTTCCTCGTCAGTTATTCCAGTCTCTCGGAACGCTCTGCTAGATTCCTCTAAACTTAGGGCAATTGCTCTCTGAAGGTCATCTTTGTCATCTCCAGTGAGGTCTATCACATCTACGATGTACAAAAATAAATATGTATATAAATATGTAAGTAACAAATTGGGATTCACATACATAAGGTGTGTTCAGAAGGCTCAGTAATACATATAGGTTGTCATTTATATTGATTTAATTTAGTAATATGCAAAGTAAAACAGTGTTTGACACCCTTGAGAGAATAAATGTCATTGTCTGACAAATCCATACCATACATAGTGGTGTATACGAAATAGTCACATTTCCTTCTTCAGGGTACAGCTGAACTAGGAAACTGTTCACATGCAGTTAGGAAGTCAATAAAAACTCAAGGCTAGATTGCACAAAATTAGATTGATATTCTCCCCTAATTCAACAGAGGCTCAGACTTCGCTCTATTGCTCCAGAACTAAGAAGTCATTCCAATCGAACAAGCTACATCTTATTTTATCCAGGGAAAACGTATCCATTCACTATAATATGGGTAAAGCACAACAGCCACTTCACCCTTTTTTTTTTTTTTCTTTTTTTAAGTATGGCCTAGAGGCAGCTTTAGCTGCTTGCCAGCTTTGTGTAATAAAACAAATACATACATGCATACGTAAATAGAGGGGCTCTGGATCAGCCCTCTTCATCCATTAGCTTGTTCTACTGTCAAATGTTGCTTCCGTCTACCAAACCATACAGCATGGGACAATGGGGGAGCCCACATAAGCGGCTGGCTCTCTGGCACTAAGTGATAATGTTTGTCCTGGTTTTTATTGGTCTCCAATTCCTATCTAAGGTATAATTACCATTACCGCCTAGCACGGGTGCTCATTTGTATTGCTCGAGTTAGAGTAAGTGGCAGAGAAAAATCGACAGCAATTCCAAACACCATTTTGCAAGCCAATATTGTCGTCACTTCCACTGCAGATAGGACTGCATGCAGCCGGTTTTCCGTGCTACCAGGATGAGGTAGACTGGATTAAATGTCAAGTATTCTGCCGGATCTATCAGTGAGTAAATCACTCCCTATACAAAAGCAATTTGTACATATGAACAAAGAATCTGGCACCGAGTAAAAAGATGTTTTATTAAATCTACAGAATTAAGTGTTCCTGTATAAAGGCATCAAGCACCTCTGAATAGTGAATCTTGTGTTAGTGAAAGTCTGATTAGTTCATGAAAGCAAGAAACAACCTGCTTGCCTTTGGAATCTCTGAAACAAAGTTTGGGGTCTATTGCAAGATGACAAAGGCAGGTGTTAGATGGGAACCAGGGAAGCCTTGAGACACAAACATGCTTATTGGAAGGCAAGCCTCAAAAGGACAATGATAAAAAAAAACTGGGAATCAAAAGAAGGGGCGAAATGCTTTTGTCCCAGATGGGTAATGTTTATGTGGGTGTCACCTTGAGAATGTTTAGGTGTCTAGGAGATTACTAGAGAGTTCATGGGTAGACAAACTGAGGAACTTAGTGGGCCCTTTTCAAGAGGGGCTAAAAGAATTTGGATTGGTAATGTTAGACACCCATGGTTTAGCCCTCGAAAGGGGAAGTCAGCTACGTCTGGCCACAGGCGAGCGAGTGATGAAGGCTAGGCCCTTTTCCTACCATCTGAATGCCCAATGTGATTGCACTTTCACATTTGTGCTGCTCAACCTTGTTGATGGTGATATGAAAGGTGGCTCCCAAGAGTCTTATAAATATAAGGCCTATTTAATTTTTGTGAGCAGGACATACAGTCGAAGTAAGCATAGCAGAGAGATGAAGCAGAAGTTCAACGTCTGACACTTGGCCAGCCAAGCACATAAAATAAAGATGACCTCAGAAGGGAATACTGCTTTGTTCAGAACTGGAAAGAGGTGTTGGAGCCACAGGGAGTCTTATGATGTGCTGATCACTATGTCTGGATACAGCACAATAGATCTAAACTCCACTGTGAAAAAAGGACTCTGAAATAAATGACTTCTAATAAGAGGAGCCGCATTTTTGAGGGGGTTCACAGGAGAACCTAGTTCAGCAAACTTCTACACTGTTTTCTAAAGAAACAATCTCTAGTAGCTGTAAAACAGCCTGATGAATCTTAGTACAGCAGTGCCATAACGGTATCGAATCAAGCACCCGAGTCCATAAGAAAACTAGCAGTATTGAATTCAATTTTATTCGACTTAAAAGTTCATAGACTGCTACACAACATTAGATAAATGACCAGCATTAAAAGGATTAGTACATGAACTACTTGTATACTTCTGTTTAAATAACGCAGTGAACCTTCCAGGGTTCCAAAGAAAAAAGAAGATTCATGGAACTAATTTGTCAAAAAGAATTTGTCGAAAATAAGCATAAAAAACGCTTGCGGTCATCAATATACAAAGAACAGGACAACAAAAAGTGCTAGAGAAAGCTCATCCCCAACTTAAAATCATATCTACCTTTATTCTTGTGGATTTAACTCCATTTAGGGTAGTGGAGCGAGTCCCAAATGCATTTCAAGTGAAAGAAGTCTACGAAACTCGTCTGGTAATAGGAAGGAGCACCTAAGAGCGACTTAAAACTTAACCAAAACTTCAATTATTTTTTTCTAACAGAGTAATTCACGATGTCTACGCTAGACTTTGCAAATCAAAGTTGAATAATGGTGTTTTTAGAAATCATAAAATCCTAGGGTTGAGACACAATTGGAAATAGTGTGCATGTGACAAATAAAATATTATCAATCTTATGGTGCAATAAAAGTAAAGTGATATTCAGGCTCAGAACTTAAAAACTGAAGGCTCAACTAATTCGAAGTGCCAGGACCACTTTGCCGCCAAGAAGAGACAGTGTCCTTTTCAGGTGGACACACTCCATGTGATTATAATAAGGCTATAAGCTCAGCATTGTAGAAACACAACTGCAGAGGGACAATGGACAATCTTGATAAGCAACGGCAATACCTTTGGCGAGTAACATCAAGAAACATTAAGTGCAACTGCTAGGTCATGGAGGTACAAGGAGAAAAGCAGGAGTTTCAACACACATGCTTCTTTTACCCGTTACGCCTCAAGATCTTCACCGTCAACTGACCACAGGTACTGAGTTGCACCTGGTACCAGCCTGACATATGCAGTGGTTTAATTCAGTAAACAGTCCTATGACAAGAAGGTTTTCACATATGAAAACACCAGAGGAAAATATGCTTCAGGTGGTGTAATGATGGAACTGAGGAAGTGGTACCATACAACATGGTACCAGCCAAAGTTATCTTAATGAAGACTGTGGAAACTATTGGACAACATTTCTACAGGCATGATGTTTTTTTCTTCTTAAACCCTACATAAACCACAGAGAAACAGACAGGTAAGGAGGTCTGACAACTGGTACCAGATTGAGATTACATCTTTCTCCGATTGAGGAATATGTTATAGCAGGAGTCCCACTATCCTAAGTGACTTGAAAGAAGCATGAAAGCTCAGCAAAGGGAATAGTACAGCTCAGTGGATCTGCGGCAGGCTCAACCTCTTTTACAGACCTGTGCTCTACAGTAGGCACCTTTCCACATAACAGTCACATGCGTTTTTAAATCGCTACTTAGAGAGGAGCATCAAAGCATGAATACTCAAATTCAGTGATGTAGTTCAGAGGCAGAAGACTACTTAGTTTGGTGTGGTGCATGGGCACAACCTCAAATGATGTTTGAAGACTTGCATTATTTGTAAATCATTACATGTGTGCCTACCAATTTTGGATGATGAATCCATTCCCGTGGTGGGACATCCCCCTTCCCAAGCTCATCTGCACAAAGCTCCTCTCCTCTTCCCCACCGCCTATATGGATCACCTGTCTTGAAACTATGGCTTGTACACTACCTTGCTGCTTTGTACCTAGGTTTGCCCCTAACAAATAGCAGTACGTACACCCATAGATATCAACAATTCTATATGCCTCGTGTGTTATCAGTTGCAAAAAAAGCAGCTGTTGCCCTATTTACCTCGTTAGCATAGAACAAAATTTGCACGAACAAATTTGAGATGCCCAAGTGTCTCGGTCTTAAACCGGCTGCATACTTTCGATGAGGGGGTCAATTATAGGGTTACAGGTACCAGTGGCATACATTTTGGGCAACTTCCAAATGTTTGGAAATATTTGCTATTTTTCAAATGACTTGTATTATCTACATTGTTTTCCGTTCTCAGTGTTTATTTTTTCTGTATTACAGTGGATATTTTGCAGGTTAACCATTCTGATTACCAGTCCTCAAGCATCATCTACTTGAGGGACACATGACATTTGGCTCTGCTTCAGCAGCATCCAACAGAGGCAAGTGAGGCAAGTGAAGGCTCCAGATGCACATAAGTGCTGCGAAGGGGCAGTGCATGGACAGTTCTACCGTTATAGAAGAGCTGCTGTTCAAGTGAAAAAGTGCAAGTTTGTGTTAATGCCTGGGACTCTCAAAGAAGCTAGCCTTTTGGAGGTCTAGGTTACCCATCCATAGGGCCAGTTTGTCCCCAGCACAGGAGAACTGACTGCCATGGCACAAAGCTCTGGATGCATTGGCACCACAAGGATAGTGAGCAAAGCACCAGTTTGCCACTCTCACTCAACACCCCCCAACCTACTGCGGCCACGTACTGTCAGGTACAGTGTACCTGCTTTTCTTTAAGTTGAAAAGGGAGTACCAGCACTTCTCAGTAGGTGTGCAAGACCTGTATTGAGAAAGTAAACCTGTTAGTCATAGGAAGAGCTGAGCCAGGGGCCTGCTTTGGCTCTTGGAGCCAACCATCAAAACATTTGCCATGTAAATGATACAGAAATCACCAACTGGAAATATGATAAAGACCAGCCTAGATTAAAAACAGGTCACTTATGGAACATGCGTGTGTCACTTTAGTACATTAGTTTATAGCACTGCAGTGTTATCTGTAAAATCTTTTTTTTTTTTTTTTTTTAACATGAACCTTTCCACAACTCCAATGGTCGGCAAGCCTGCAAGAGATTCACTCCAGCTTTCCGGGTTACTCACAGAGCTATTCAGCTATTGTGTGAACATTTCTATCAATTTATCACCAAAGCACAATGGTTTGTGCTCAATTATTTCTTGATATAATTTAGCGCGCAGTGCAGAATAAATACAAATGCTTCAACCTACCTCGATAAATACAAAATGTAAACAAATTAAGTATAATTGCAGGCAAGAGGTTATTATGTTTATATTGCTGCCATCCCAGACAAACAGTAAAAAAAGAGTGGGGCACTACTGCACGATGGCAATTACATTATTAAGCAACACATAGGGAACTTTAATATCCCGCCTAGGTTCATCGCCCTCCGGTTATCACGCTTCATGGACTGATGTAAATTGCAGTTAAGCTCAGCTGCACTCGTACACAGCAGAAAAGCACTTCTTCAATTTGGTTCATTTAGCTTTCATGCATCTAGTGCTTTCTGCCTTTTAAAAGTGCAATTGGGATGATAAATGGTGGTATATGAGATGCTTGGCTCGGCTAGATTTGTGCCTCTCCAATCCCCATAGGACAAGGGCAGAGTCAGAGCCGGTCTCTACAGCCTTGCTTGGCTTGTCCTCCTCAAGAGTGTACTGGCACTTCCCCCTAGAGAACAGGTACTCTAGGATGGGGAGTGTCTGCACTTTTATGTTTCCATGTCAAGCAGTGTTGGCAGGCATAGGTGCACACCTGGGTGGGGAGGAAAGTGCACATTCACCTCCACCCCCAATAAACATAAAGAACAAGACACTAAGTATGGCAGGCATTGCCACTACATGGGTGAGGAGCAATGTGCCATCTTCCCTCCACCGCCCAACACAGAGAAGGCTTGCAGGAAATCAAAGCACGGCTGATGGCTGCACAATGGGCAGCACCCGTACCACAAAGTGAAGGCCTGGTAGACATTACTACTTCTGCGGCGGACAGCAAAGCTGTAGCTTTCCCCCCACACCCAAAGTCCCCTTCCACACATACAGAACTACTTTACTAGATAGACTGAGTCCGGAGGGGGTGAAAGGGACAGAGGCGGCAGCAGCAGCCTGCCTCTCCCTTCACTACCTCCAACTGCTCCTCTCTGCCCGTTCCTTGATGGGTCCTGTTGAACAAGTTACTTACCTCCGGTAACCCTCTTTCTGGTGGATACTCAATCTAACAGCAGATTCCTCACCGTGTGAATATCCCTCAGACTGGATCTGGTAACACAAAATGCAATGTTCCTGCACACCAGGAAGCAGTGTAGTGACTCTGCGCTGATTTCGTTCCGCTTCAGAAGTCATGAGCGGAGTCGCATATAAGCACCACCCATGAGCGCAGATGTTAGTTCTCTTTGTAAGCTTGTCCACGCCCACAGACATGGAGCCTATCAGCAAAGTGGAAGGACCAATGTGCAGATACCAATATTGGGACCTTTTTAGATGTAAAAGGAGATTATGCCACAGAACAGGAAGATGGGAAATGTGGTGAGCAATCTGCGTTTAGAGAGCAAAGCCTGTAGAAAATGCGTTGCAGAAGGTAATTAACTTGTTCTTCTGATGGATACTTCTAACTGCATATTCCTCGCCTTGTGAGCAGGTACCAAAGCAGAGTCTCCCAAGGTGATGGGACTGCAGAATGGCTCAGATCAAAAAGCCCTGCAGGACCAAAAAGGCAAAATGCCGGACTGCTGAGCCAATAGTGCTTCATGAATATGTGCACTGATGCTCATGAGCCAACGCAATGATAACAGTCTTTGGCTGTGGCGGAATGAGCTCGCACACGTTCTGGAGGCTGCCTCTGAGCCAATGTGTAGTAGATAATAATACAGAGAACTATCCAACGTATGATCCATGCGTGCACTGTCTTGCATTTCTTTGCTCCAGAGAACCCCACAAAGAGCTGATCGCCCACTCAATGGTAATTGGTATGAACGATGTAATAGATCAGCGCTCTTTTAGGATCAAAGCGATTGAACCTTTCTTCCTCTTTCAAGGGAAGAGGTGGAGCAAAGAATGTCAGACAAGTGATAGCTTGTCTGACATGAAAAGGCATAACTACCTTCAGCAGAGCGCAGCTTGAGTTCTTAACACCAATTTGTCTGGACAAAAGATGGTATAAAGCAGCTAGATGAGAGGGCCTGTAGCTCACTCATGCGACGCGCTGCTATTGCATCGAGAAAGACAGTTTTCAAGGTTGGGAGGTGTAACAGACAACAGTGTAGTGCCATGAAAGGGGTACACAATAGGAAAGTGAGAACCCATGTTAAGTTCCACGTTAACATCGCAAAGGGTTGTGGAGAAAACATGTTACAAACTTTCAAGAAATCTCATCACAACAGGTGGTTTGAACAAGAATGGCTGTCCCATGAAACGTGAAAAGGCCAAAAGTCCAACAAGAAACATTTAACAGTGCTCATTGCAAGTTGTTGCTGGGCCAAAGAAAAAACTAACAAGACATCCTACACTCTGGCTTGCAATAGGTCCATTTGGCAAGTGCCGCACCAAACGACAAAGTTAACCCGGCATACACAGATTCGTGGAATGGCACCTGGCTGCCAAGAGAACATCAACAACTTTGGAAGGGAGATCAAAGGGGGATCAACTGCCACTGCTCAATGTGCACGCATGTGCAGTTTGCACAGACCCAGGTGCCAAACCCTGCCCTGCTGCTGCGACAGAAGATCCTCCCGAAGTGGCAGCCTAATCAAGATTAATTGATTGAAGACTTCGATCTGGTGAGTACTAATACTTCTCCTGCAGACAGATTGGAGACCTTATGTGAAGGCACCTAAATGCCAAGCATGCAACACTGAAAGCAATTCTCTTGCTCATACGTAACCAATGCAGCTGGATCTCAGCCCACCTGAAAAATGGGCCAACTTTCCCAAATTCAGTATCAGGCTAACAGGCATATTTTAAGCATACTGCAGTCTGGCTATCTGAGCCTGTGGAAGTGCAATCCTCATCTCACTGGCATAATGCAAAAGGGAAATCATTCTTCAGATGTTTCTTCTCGATATAAAATAAATAATGTTTCAGCTGCTGCAGGCTAAGAAACTAAGTCTTAGCTTCTGAGCGGACATGGGCATTCCAGATCAGTCCCAGATGTTTGTTTTTTAGCAAAAGATGTTGGAATGCCAAACAACGTGGGAGGATGAGGGAGTATCAAAAATTTTGAGTTTCTGACTGGACTCCCAAAAAGGGCTTCAGTTTTTTCTTCATTGAGTTTGGCTACTGTTCTTCATTCGCAATACCATATCCCATAAACCATTTATTAGGGCTAAGAAGTTATGATGCAGACCTCTGATGCACAGATACATCTTTGCTTTGTCGGCATTAGGTGTGGAAGTTCAGTCGTCTAGCCCTAATACACTGTTAATCTGCAAGAGCAGGGCTTCCCAGAAATCAAAAAAAGCCCGCAAGAATCAGCATAATGGTTGCAAGAATGAATATGAATCGGCCAACATGGCAAAAAACCAATCCCCCTCTCAAGTGTTTCCGATCTTTAATAAAAGTGTTAATTAACCAAAGACACGAGAAATCAAGAAACTGCTCACGGAGAGAACCTTGTGCCAAGCACACGAAGACCAAAACCAAGTGTAGCAACCTGTGTGTCAACAGATAAGCAAATGGCCCCATGGGTCAGTTATGAGGAAGTAGTTACTCAATCGGTTAATGCACCAACAACAAACCAGCCTGTTTACCTTTACTTTTTACTTCTTATAAACACTTTATTAAACTGCCCTGAGTAGGCTTTGCGGACCCCCAGAGGTCTCCCGACCACAGGTTAAGATCCAATGATCTAGGGGACACAGAAAGAATTCCTGTTACACTATGCACATAAAATAGGCATAGAAATGTGGGAATCAAGAAAAATGGTGTTACATTTTTTTGCTTACAGAATATCGGACTTTTAAAAATAAATACGGTATTGAGGCTTCTTTTTTGTCACCATAGGTTACGGTACATTGAGGTTTATTATGTGGTGAATACATATTTAATGTAATGTTTTGTCGATTTGATTCTAAAGTTTTTATTCTGGTTCACAGCCATGAAGCAGATCTGCAAGAAGGAACAAAACTAGCTGGTTGTTTCTTTTTGGTATTTTAACAATCTTTTGATGAATTAGATAAAACAAATGTTTTGATAAAAACCTCATTTATTAAGAAATTGAATAAATACTTTTCAATTTCAAACAACAATCAAGACTTCACAGTAACAGATCTTTTCTTTGGACTCTTAATGAGTAACAAGTGAGTCTAGCTGAATTTATAAAGGAGCCTCTACCATTTGATGTATATAATGGATTTATTAGCTCTTGAGCGCTTTGTGTTTGTGCGCCTGTTGGTGGAGACCTCCATGCTCCAAGCGCAGTGGGGCTCCGAAAGCCGCTTTGGGTGTTTTGGTAGGGTTTGGGCAGCTTTCATTGAGGAACTCACATCCCCTGCCTGAAATCCGGGTTGGGGTCTGAGCTGTCCCCACTGCTAGCCAGCAGGATCTGCACATCTGGTGGTGCCATTTGAGCCTTCGTGTCTTCGGTTTCTTGTTCGAGGGTCTAACGACTGTTCGCCAAAGAGGTCTGCTGCATCTTCTGTGCGTCGCTGCATGGTGGTGTGGACCCAACGTTGCTTCCTTTGCTGCTGAAGTGTTTTCTTTGACCGGAACGCCAAGCACACCACAGGAAGCCTGCTTGTGTTCTGGTGACAAACATAGATTGAACACTTTCTGTTAGTCTTGCCAGGAGTACTTTGCGTGGAAATTGGGGCAAAAGCTGAAGGGACTATTTTCCATCCCTTGTAGATGTTGTCCTGGAGACTGGAGGAAAAGACATTTTGGAAGGCCAAACCCGGGAGTGCGTTGTGAAATAACCAATAACAACTGCTGATGTTATTCAGATGGGAAATCTGTTGGACTGGAGAGAAAAAAAAACAAGCGCCACAAAGGCCTCAGTGAGAAATTAAGCTTTAGTCTCGGAACTGTAATATCGACGTCCGAACCAGATGTCGGGGAAAAAACAATCTAACAGAGGAGCCAAGCAACATGCTCAATGTACACCGGAGGAGGAGTTACTATACCTCGTGACTCGAAGACTTCTTCAAAGAAAAACAACTTCTAGTCGTCCGAGCCCAACCCTAGATGGCAGGATAATGCTGAGCATATGTATCTACGGCCAACATATGCTACGAATACCATGTTCTTCCATATGGAACTTTTAGCTGCATTCAAAACAGGTTCAGTGCATCCGGTCATGGATCTCTGCTTGGCTATAGCTTCCAGCCTTGCCCCACTGGAAGATGGAGAATTCCAAAAAAGTAATTAAGTCAGAAGCTAAAACCTTGGAGTAGAGTAAGCAGGCAAATCTATCCAACCGATGAAGCACCCTTTGTGGCCATGAAATCCGGCTTTGTTCCAGTTTGAACTTTTAGTGCCAAAACAGACGTCTTCATGAAGAGCTCAACAACAATGCATCATACTTTGTTGGACCCTGCTGGTAACAGACTTGAACTTTGCCCCACATAAACATTCTTCCTTTTCAGAGACAAAGTCTAAAAGTCAAAACTCCGAAAGGGATGCTCCACTTGGTGTAGCTGGCCTGTGCTCCATCATAGTCGGCCTGAAGTCACACCTAGGCCAGAGTCAAATGCAAACAGTTGTTTACAAGGGCACTTCATTTTTTCTTAGAACTTTTTGCGTTAAAACTGAAAAAAAAAATATCTCCAGTTCACCTAATCCTATTTTGATGATATTTGTGTCTTTTTGAACATCATTTTTTTCTAAATTGGTTTGGGTGTTTTATTGTGTTCTTTACTTTAAAATTGTTGATACTGCTTTAACTTCACACACACTTCTCTGGAGATTGCCATCGCCTGAGCAGAGAATATCTCATAACTGTGTTTTGACCTAACCAAATTGTATTTAAGGTGGGTTGGGTCATACATCCCCTGCAGAGCAGGCGAGAACCTGAAACGTAAATCAAGGTCTAGTTTTCACAAAACTTGGTCAAGCAGGAAAAACCGGATCAGCACTCTACTCTGTTCCTTAAGTTCTAGAGTCTACAATTTAGCCACAGAACCACGCATCTTGTCACTGTTGGCTATAAGGAATAATCTGACGTATAGCTCTGATATAAGGCACGGATTGGTGGGTGTAACAAAGATTGCATCTATTCTATATATTGCTTTGGTTACATATTTGCATGCAAAAAGATGCTGGAGACCTGAAATGTGTGCAAAAATGGAATTTACTTTTTTGGAGATAACTATTCAATAACACAATTTGAGAATGACCTTTTTGCCCATACATCACAATGTTAAACGGGCTCACTTAAGATTTGAGTTGCAACCAAGACAATACTTTAGAAATGCTTTTCAGACAAGAAACATCACACAGACGCCACTTATATTGAAGACACAAAAACACATGAAAATATGAACAGGGCCAAATGAATTTGTCTTCATTAGGATAGCACAAACATTCTTTACAAAGAATAATTGAGTTAAAAGAAGATCGTCATGTTTCAAAACAATCACACTTTCTGTGAAATTCATTTGTAGCCCTTTGTGTCACCCCTCGTCAGGACAGCCACTCGGTGGATTATGGATGAATAGAATTTAGGGATGCCGCACAGAGGCAGTATGCATTGAACGTAAATGCTGACTACGCTCGACAGATGAAAGTGTAGGCCTTACCAGACAACTTCTATAGAAAAAAAGCATGTTACTCTGCGGTGGCCTGGAATAGACTGGACTGGTCCAGCAAAATTCTCCAATTTTTAAACAAGCCAAAATAGCTTAAAAGCCATTCGAATAGAGATTTATTTAATCTCTAGATAGAAATGGCAAGAATTCTCTTGGCAAATCTGAGTGCTACTGGCACCAAGACATTTCTTTTTCAGGAACCTCAAGAAAAGGATCTGAAAAAGTCTGATCTGCCTGGTTTGTTGAGACCGGAGGAATGAAAGTGTTTTAAGCGATCAATCATTAGCTCCTCAAACATTTGGTATTTGTCAACCTGTACCTCCTGGAGCTGCCACTGCAATTGAATAATATGAACATGTATAAACAAATTAAGTTAATAACAGGGATTTTTAATCAAATCGGCTACTGTGCTAGGTCAGATATGTAAAACCAGGCGAACACTGCCAGAAAGAGATTAATGAACTTCGGCATTTGCTTTTTGACTTTACACTTTTAAGAGGCTTTACTTTCAAAGGCTTTATGACGCTAAAACGCAATACCTTTACAACCCAAAGCCTTTACCAAGCATGTGTTTATAACACAAGATTAACTATATTTAAAGCAAGTCAAACCCATCTATATATAGCTATACATGGAATTATAATTTCTAAGGTACCACCCCCCTCCCCCCAACAACCCTCCAAAACTGTTTAACATTTTATAACTTTACATTTTTCTTAATTGGTGGTGGGGGGTGAAGAATCCCCCAAGCCCACCTTATTTACTCTTACCACCCTATTTCCTCCCCAACTCTAAACCCTAAAACCGCCCTTACCACCCTATACCCCTACCACACACCTGAACTGTTAAACACCCTTCTGATCGCCGGAGGCCAGATAAGGAGAGATCTTTGGTATGGAGTGTTCATTTTATGATCTTAAAGTTAAGGTGGGATGACAGAGGGACCTACTGGAGACTTTGAAGATTGAGTGTGATCCCGTCAAACTTTCAAGACCTGTGATCAGCAGGCTGCTGCATGGAGAATGTTTTTCAGGAGGTGATATGGGAATCCAGCAAACCAGTCTACCAGCCATAGCTACTATCAAGGCATTGGGTAGAAGAAAATGTCTGCTCTCTTAGAACCTCTACCACTGTGAATTTAGATAAGGGCATGGCACTGGCCTCCTCTTATCAAAATGAGGTGTCTAGCATTTGAGAACGAAGTATGTTACTTATGGCACACAGGGGGATGGAAAAGTCCTCTGCAAGGTAAACGTGTGGACCCCTGCCCAGAGGGCCCAACTGTACTGTGGTCTGGATGCCTAATGCTGATTTTTTGTCATATGCGAACACGGATCATGCGTGTGAAACATGACATAGGCCTGTCTCATGGATTGCGGTCTTGTTGGTCAGGAGGGGCGCCCAAAGCGCTACCCTCAGAGGTGGAAGGCTACCACCTTCATCAGGAGTTAAGCAGCACAAAAGTGTGGTGGCAGCATAACGTGTAGCGATCAGTAGCAGTGTACAGGACCTTTTTACCCTGTGTCACTGGAGTGATGCTTACACGCTCACTCAACTTTTTAAAAGTTCCGCAGCTGTGTGCTTAAGTCAGCCTTGGCATACATCAGGTAAGTTGTGGAGTGCTGTGCAGCGCAGGAGTAGCAACTCTGCGTTGGTTGTATATGTGCCTTGGAAGTGTACAGTACAAGGATGGAGCAGTACAGTGCAGTACATGAATGGTTAGTATATGTGCTTGGTGTATGTATGCCTGAGAGGGATACCTTACATGAGAAATGTAGTACTGTGCAGTGCATGTGTAGATAAAGCATGTGCTGAGTGTATGTGCACTTACATGGATTACAATATGAAGGGTGAAGTGTTGTGCAACACGCAAATAGTCAGTGTGTGCGCTGGCAGTGTGTATTTGTAAAGAGCACACCCTGGTTAAAGATAGTAAAGGTTCAGTGCTGAACAGTGAGCACAGATTGAGTGTCTGTACTAAATGCATTTGTACATGTAAGGGTACAATAATAATAATAAAGACATTTATAAAGCGCGCAGCTACCCCAGATGGGGTGTCCCGGCGCTTATATAGACAGTACCCAAGGTAGAGGAGAGCGCATATCTAGTCATTACGACTAAAGAGCCAGGTCTTCAAGGCTTTTCTGAATTCCTGTTCGGACTGAATCATGCGTAGGTGGGAGGGAAGGTTATTCCAGCACTTGGTGGTCCCTAACTCGAATGTCCTGCCCCCCATTCTTGCCTTTGCATAACGGGGGTGGAGAGGTAACGTTTGTGGTTGGACCTTAGGGGTCTGTCCTGTTGATAAGGGCGAAGTCTCTATCTCAGGTAGTTGGGCCCTTTCCCTTGGTATGCACGAAAGGCAAACATAAGGGCCTTAAATTCAATACGTTTGTCTATCGGCAGCCAATGGAGTTGCCTGAGGCGGGGCGAGATGCATTGGCGGAGCGGGACCTTACAGACCAGTTTAGCTGCCGCATTCTGAATAATCTGTAGTCTATGGATCAGTACAATCGGCATGCCCATGTACAGACCATTAGCATAGTCGAGGTGGGAGGTGACTAAAGCATGGCCCACGGTTTTGCGAGCGGACTCTGGCAAAAAAAATCAATACATTGTTTGATGATTTTAATTTTGCCAAAGCAGGCCGCAGATACCAATTGAACGTGGGTGGTGAGGGACAGGTTTTTGTCCCATCTGACTCCCAAGTTCTTGACAGAGTCCTTCGGAGTGGGAGCATCTCCCAATTCAGCTGGCCACCACAGATTCGTCGGCGGGGGGATGGCTTGGTAAAAAAACAAGACCTCCGTCTTGTCAGCATTTAGCTTTAAGAAATTGCGGTTCATCCAAGCTGAGATGTTTTTAAGGCACTCCTTTAGTGGGTCAAAGGTGGAAGCTGACACTTCGCTGAAGGTGAACAGCAGCTGGGTGTCATCCGCGTAGGATGTCACTTTTATCCCCTTTTTGGCGATGAGCTCCGCCA
Organism: Calotriton arnoldi; assembly: GCA_963921515.1. Taxonomy (NCBI): domain Eukaryota; kingdom Metazoa; phylum Chordata; class Amphibia; order Caudata; family Salamandridae; genus Calotriton; species Calotriton arnoldi. The sequence goes on from CAWUFW010000198.1 coordinate 3,282,325, forward strand.
GGTGAGTTAGGTAGACACTAAAAAGAAGCGGGCTCAGGGCCGAACCCTGCGGTACCCCCCATTTTAGTGGTTTAGCGGGAGAGGTGAAAGGGTGGGTCGAGACCTGTTGTTCTCGGTCGTGGAGGTAAGATGCAATCCAATTCAGCGCCGTCCCCTGGATGCCTATACCATTAAGGCGATCTAATAGGATGGAATGGACACCGTGTCAAACGCTGCTGACAGAGATAACAGTGCTGGACCCAAAATATGCTTTGAAAGTACACTGAGTGAGTGTGCCTGCAACTGTACATTGTATGGAGGACCATGGGTATAATTTTGGGAAGCTTAGGCCTGCCTGATAAAGACATGTGGAGGAGAGGAATCCCCCCCCCCCCCCCAGATTTGTGTTTTTCTGCATTCCTGTGAGCTGAGCGGGGACACAACGGAGTGAAAAGAAAGACTCCCTTTACATTTCAAACAACTGCTCTTTGATTGAGTGATTCATGAAGAATGAAGTGGATGTACATTTAATGTTAGGAAGCTGAGATCTGGCAGCAGGCGGATGCTGCATGAGACGAAGAGGAAAGCCTGTGCTTAAGAGTTTAGTGACTGGCACCATATTTAACACACATTTCTGTTTGAATCATGATTGGGAGCTGGTTTCAAAAGAGTAACACAAATTCACTGGTAATACCACCCATAGATATATAGGCTCTTTCTGCAGAGGAGTCCATTCGAACAAGTTACTAGCCTGCAAGATTGTACAATTAGAATAAGCAGGCGAGATGCTGTGGACTGCAGGAGGGCCATGACTGTGCGAACAAGCAACAGCACTCTGGACATTGCTTGCCTTCTATTTCTTAATAAACAAGCAGTGACTGGCCACCAATGTACGGGATACCTAGCTTCACATCACTATGAAACAGAGGACCACATACTAGGTCTTCTATGAACTGCAAGAGACAGATGTAAACGGGTGCTTAAAAAGAGCTTCCGCAGTCACCACGAGGTTTAAAGCGACTACTCCGAGATCGGTTTCCCTGGTCATTGAGGTCTATTGTGCTAAGGCGCAAAACACTGCTATCTATGGGGCTGAAATCCCGGGTGTGGGGGAACACTACTGAACTAACCACTAAGGAGAAAAGTTTAAGGTTATTATTTAACCTTCCCCGAAATACTCTTGATTCCCTTATATTTTGATACAGGACTTAAAGGGGTTTGTGACGTAGCAGCTTAGAAACCCCTCCTTTTCTGGGTCAGGTTGTTGCCAGCCCCTGAGCTACTACATTATAAGTTAGTTAACTTTAACAGACATTTTGGCCTTGGGAAATGCAGACAATACCTTGGTAATCATATTTAAAAACTCACTTTCAGGATGTAGGAATGGGAACTTGCTGGAGCTCTCCCTAGTCTTTAAATAACACAAAGGCTAGGACAGACTGTGAAAGCGACATTTTAAAATCATAAGATCAATTCATGCCATAGAAACTCCAAACTTGGTGGGCTTACAAACAAATTCTTGTCCAAAAAACCCATGCCTACTCTGGAACCAAAAGTAGATGCCATTACACCCTGTTGTGCTCCAACACTGTTAATTATGTTCCGATTTGGCAAGCTGAGGGTGGGTAAGTTAACTAGTAGCTGGAGACATAATTCTAACAAATCTGCCCTTTGCAAAGTTCTACAATTGCATGATTGATGATGTCGACCATTTATTATTTTTATGTGTATTGTACAAAAGGACAAGGAGGGCATGGATTGGACCACTTTGCCAAAACCTGGGTATGAGGCATTATAAAGATGCCTCTAGAATTTTCCTGACCGATACTAGCTCAGTCTTTGTTTTTGCACTTAGCCGTTTTTTATATGCTGCTTGGAATTAAAAGGAAGAGACTGGGTCTATCATTATGAATCCTAATTTGCTTGATTTGATGCATCTGCTTTAAGTTAGTCAACTAAGCCTGCAGCTTTTTCTCTAAGGTCGTATTAATCCTTGTGGTCTGAAATACCCTATTGTGTAACATCTTAAGATGATTTTAACAATGGACATGTATTTATTTTTCTTTTTATCCATCTCTGTTAATTTATTGTTGGTTATTTATATTGTAAATTATTATACAGATGTAAAGCAATTTTGTATTTTATAATGTTTTTAAGGCACTTGACCCCGAAATATACTTATTTTTTATATGAAAATCCGAAAGAATCCAGCACAAAACTAAAGAAAGGTTTTTCGGATTTATATTTTTGTGCATCAATAATGATGATTGCCATGCATTTCTCCACATGATTTTACATACATGGACTGAATGAACGTAAATTGCAATTGCAACGAATTTCTATAGAAGTGAAGTTATTAATATGTTTTAGTTAGGCCACATTTCTGTGTAAACCTTCCATTTTGAACAAGATCACTTTGATTTCACTCACTCCTGCTTTCCGACCCTACCGACATCCTCTCCCCACAGGCTTCTTGGAGCACAGTCAAGCTGATGTCATAATAGTTTATTTCCACTGCAATAGTTATTCCGCTAGTGTTGAATCTTCTCTGGTGCGAATATAAGATTGCAAAAAGCCATGTTTTCCAATCCTTCGCTGGTCTTATTCATTTAAAGAAAGTCTTATTGTTAAATGTTTCAAAACTGTTTGTTCCGCGGGGGGACGGGAAATAAGCATAGAATTGGGATGGTCCTTATGCGATAAAGTAATGGTGTATATTTTTTCTTGTGTTCCGATTTGCTAAAGAAAGGATAGTTTTGCTCACACCACAATGAGTTTGTAGTATTGCTAATATTCTATGCAAGAATTGTGTATAAAACTCCCTTCACTTGGTTGTGTGCCAGAAGACTTTCCTATACTCTATACTACTAGGGATGGTGCCCAATTTCTTTCTGGCTTTTCTGCTCATTTGGGGGACAGAATAATTTCTGATTTTACATACTCTGTATAACCTTCTCTGAGAACCTTCATGCCATTTATTCTGTTTTGCCTATTTCTAATTTTGTAATAAACCCATTTAACTTCTTATTGATCTAGAACTCAGTTACTGAATGGGTTCAATTACTTTTTTTAAACGGTTTGCTCTGCTAATTTTAGGATTTGGGATGTGCCTTAATGAGGGGACACAAGGCCTCATAAAATTGAGGTTTTACACTGTCCCCAAATCAGAAACCCATGAGAGAAATGGAGGTAAAATTTGGGGTGTCTACATTTTGGGATAGAGTTCGGCTTCCACAATAGAAAGTTATGCAGATACCCAAAGCTCATGCTGATTTATAACCATACGCACTATGTAATTTAGGTTCACCAACCAGGCTACTTCCTTTATGTACCAAGTCTCTAGATAACAAACCCAAAAATATATGTACGTAAATTGCAGTGTGATTTATACAAAAACAGAGAACACTTTAACAAAATCATTTCTCTTAACACGCCGGCTTGGAGGAGTACCTACTTGTGTCTGCCTGGCTGCCAACACTGATATACCTTTCATTGCCAGGAAGCGCGGTTTGGTAGTAGGTTGACTCTTCCTGTTGAGGGAGCTTCGCATTCTTTGTAGTAAGGAGAGCAACTGCTAATTGCAAGTTTCCATTGCTTTCCTAAGAAGAACAGTAATAGTTAAGTCTAACTTGGAGGTAGAATAATACAGAGATGGTCACATGAGCACAAATACAATCCACAAAAGGCCTGCAAAATGGACATGAAGTTAAAAAGAACAAATTACTTACCTTCAGTAACTTTCTTTCTAGTGGATTTCCAGCAGCAGATTTCTCAGCTTGTGAATTCCTCCAGGCATCGGACTGGATTTGGAATCTTTTTAGCAACTGGTCTAGCGCACCTATAAGCGAAGCCGTTGGACTACAGAGTGGTTTGTCTCGCCTCTATATGCGCTCCGTCTGTTTACATTAAAGCATTCTGTTCCCTTAGAAGCTGAGCGGTACTGACAGATTAGAATAGTGACAGTATGCAGAATCAAATATAGAACCATATGAACATCGTGAAGTTTATTACAACAATGGGGAGGAAGGAGAGCATGGAGCAATCTGCAGACAACTAGAGTATCCACCAGAAACAGCGTTACTGAATGCAAGTAACTTGTTCTTCTGATGGCAACTTCTAACTGCAGACTCCTCACCATTTGAATGGATAGTAAAGCAGTAAGATGGTGGGTCTGTGGAGTGAACTTTACAACAGAAAGTCATGCAGGAGTGAGCAGTCAAAATGACCCTCTCTGCAGACGAGAGTCTCAATACACTAATTCCTGGTGAAGATGTGGACAGATGCCCAGATAACAGCCTGGCAGAAGCCCAGCCCCAAACACACCAAGTTGAAGCCTTAGTGGTGGCTTTGGATGTGGTGAAATAAGTCCAAAGAATCTCAGGAGGCTCTGTCCTGGCCACAGCCTAGCTTACCTTGATTCAGAGGACAATCCATCTTGAAATGGTCACTGCCTTTCCCTTCTTAGCACCAGCAAATCCAATGTACAGTTGGTAGCCCACTCAGGCATGCCAAAGGCAAGTCCGCCTGCACCTGGATCGCGCTCAGCACCAGGAACCCTGATCATCCCTCTACTCATCTCTACCCTGCTGCACTCCTCCGTTCCCTCAACCCCAACCACCGCTTGCCACACTGCTGCTACAGCACATCTCACAACACAGAGGGAGCATTAACATGCACCTCCTGCTAGTTCCCATGCACTCTCCCACACCCACAGTCCTAGTGCATCACGACATGGTAAAACACTACAACAGATAAGTTTCTACAGAAGTCGGTATATAGTAACCAATTTAGCCATTGTTCAATAGTGCCACTTGTCTGGAAATTTCCTCAAACTCATTCAGTCCCTGATTGACTATCAAGTACATGTATCCATTTACATTCACTTATATTGGGAACAGTTGATAGGTCTCCTACTCTTTGGTTGGGAATCACATTTTCTAGAATCCACCAACTCAAACTCTCTACTTGGTGTTTCGCCATGTTGAAGTATTCAACCAGTGGGGCTCCCTGTACTGCACAGAGTATCCTACTACAATGCTGCAGAATCCTTGCCTTCACCTTCTGGCGTGTCTGCCCTACATACAGCTTATCGCATGGGCATTTGATCACATACACTACATCCGCATAGTTACAGTTAGTGTGGTGTTTCACAGTGTAGTTGTGATCCCTATACACAGACCTCTGTAGAACCTTATATGTTGTAACGAGTGTCCTACTATGTCATGATGCACTAGGACTAATGCAGATTTGCTGCAGAGGCCGCCTGCTGCCTGTACCTAAATATTATTTTTACAATGCGAGATGTTCCAACATGCTTTTATCACCTTTGTTGTTACGGTACCTTTTATATTTAATTACAGCCTGTTTGCCGGTTCACCATTTTTACTCATACTGAGGGCATCGACCCTTCATCTAATGGCAGTACAAGTGAACTAACTTATACTTAATTGTGTATTAATTGTAAAATGCTCCGAAATGCATGTATACTCCTTTGTTTTTGCTGTATTCTGTTTACATATTTATAGGCAGTCGGTCGAATTTGCATTTGTTTATCCATACTGAAGGCATCAACCATTATATAATAATGACTGCGGTCAAGAAAAAAGGCCTATGCATGACCCATATGACCTTATGGTCCCACTGATTGCACCGCCTAGGCACGACCCTATCCTGGTCAGGAGCTGAGAGATTGTATTACTCTAGCATTAAAGCATATCATATGACCAGCATTGATTGACATGTAGGAGACATCCGCTCTAAGAATCTCAGCAACTTGAATGTGCGTCCAGATCCAAGATACATACAGGACCTATCAAAACCATTTTTGTGACTCCAGGTGAGTCGAGATTCAGCCTCGCTACTTAATCAGGCTGTTACCACCAACAGGGGCAGCCCTAAGACCTGAACCCGGGGCCAAATAAAGACTGGAATCCTAACAAAGGTTCAAGTTAAATCTCATATGTGGTGTGAGATACAGAATAAAAAATGCCAAAGGATTAGGGCAAAGAAATAATGAAATCAAGAGAATAAGAACTAGGAAGAAAAAGGAGAAGAAAAAGTAGAGAAGTATTTTAAACAAGTGACATCCCCACAGGTTCAAATTGTATACATGTAGAAAATGTATTCATAATCCAATAATAATAGAAACAGTAAAACACTGATGGCGCTCAACAAGTTACACAAACAACCATAAAGACAATCTGCTGTGTATACATAAAAAGTGGCTGAGGAAAAAGTACATATATGTAGTTTTAACAAAACAAAAAAACACATAACAAAAAACTGGGTCCTCTTTCATTAGGGACTTCGCCCGCTCGAGGTTGATCAATCAAAGTTCTGCCATGCCGGTAAGGAAACCGTCCGGACAGAATGCCGGAGTGTGCACCCTCGAGCGGGGGAAGTCTGGCTCGCCTTGGGGGACCCTAAATTGAGTTTGTGGCCCGCATTGATGGTTTTGCTCATAGAAAGAGCAGCCTCATTTGCACCCGCAGCAGAGCTTATAAAGCAATTGGCCATTTGGTGCCGCTATGTTGTGATTCTTGGTGACACACATATATACATGAGTGGAAAAATATTGATGACAAGAACGCCTTATTGTTTTTGGTTTGAAGCTAGCTGAATGGAAGTTTTTGATGGACATTTACATCCATGCTGCGGATTCGTTGCTCAGATTTTTTATCGTATTCCCTATTGGACGCTCCGGTATTCATTATTGCTTGTCCTGATGATGACCATCGAATTCAAATATGGTCGAAACGCCGTCGATGCCTACATGTAGCCCCAATTAAAGAAGACGCAATTTTTTGTTATGTGTTGTTTTTTGTTTTGTTAAAACCACATATGTATTTTTTCCTCAGCCACTTATGTATACACAGCAGATTGTCTTTATGGGTGTTTGTGTAACTTGTTGAGCGCCATCAGTGTTTTACTGTTTCTATTATTATTGTCTTATGAATAAATTTTCTAAACCTGTGGGGATATCACTTGTTTAAAATACTTCTCTACTTTTTCTTCTCCTCCTTTTTCTTCCTTGTTCTTTTTCTCTTGATTTCATTATTTCTTTGCCCTAATCCTTTGGCATTTTTTATTCTGTATCTCACACCACATATGAGATTTAACTTAAACCTTTGTTAGGATTCCAGTCGCTACTTAATCAAGCTTTTATATGCAAAAACACACCGTCTTATACTATACTCTATTATTCTCCACCATACAGGTTGTACATTTCTAGTCCTGATGAAGACCAATTTAGAGGTCTTTTAGAAACACAACTAAGAAGGGTCAAAACGTCGACGATCTATATGTTGTGCCCCACATTAGATCTGAAGCCCAGAATAAAGCATCAAAAATTAACTGAAACAGCCAGATGTTTACAGATTTCTTTAAGAGAAACTGGCACTATACTGATTAAATTGATTTTTGTAAACATGGTGTCTCTTGTTGTTTTTTTGCTTAAGTCACTTGATTACACTGCACGAGCACCTAACTTTTGTCACTTTCTGAAGCAGTCTTTTGCACTTTGTTGCGTGTGACTTCGATATGTGAAAAAACATACGAAGAAACTCAGGCCCATGTGTGTTGTATTCATTTATTGTTATAAAAGAATGAAAAGAGAAAGTAGAAAGTGTAAAACTGTTCAAACAAATAACCATCTCCCAACAGAACCCATTGTTGCCACATAATGCTCAAGAAACATGCCACAGAGATATGGGACCTGCTGCACGACCACTCTCCTGACCTGCTCTTCTTCACAGAAACATAGCTGAACCCAACCTCTGCTTCAGACATAACTTCAGCCATCCCTGCCGGCTACAAGATCACCAGGCAAGACCTTCAGCACAAGCTTGAACGAGAGGTCGCTATAATATTCAGAGATACCATCGACTGCACCACCTCCACAGACATCTCGACCAGCTACATGGAGACATCACGTTCAAGCTACACATTAAAGCCAACTTTTCTCTGTGCGGAGTCTTCGTATACAGACCACCAGAACCCAGCGCCAACTTGCCCAGCAACATCACAGACTTAGTCACAGTCCTCATCATCGACTCCAGCAATTTCATTCTCCTCGGTGACCCTGAACTTGCATCTGGAAGACCACATAGACCCTAACTCCACAGCCCTCCTAGAATATCTTGGAGACCATGGAAACCAGGCCCAGTGCAAGGGCTCTCACCCTAAAATTGATACATGTGACTTGGTACCTCCAATTGGCAAGGACTTTAAGCCCCTTATGTGTACCTAGTATGTGGTACCAGTGGTACCCGGGGCATGGGAGTTAAAGGGGTCACCAGGGCCTGAAGCACTGTTTGTGCACCCTGAGTGACCAAAGTAAACCGATGACCGCAGTCCAGCCATTGCAGACTGCAGCAGTGCAAACTGCTCGAACTCGACTTTGCCCTTTTGTTAATATATGCCAGTCGCCCCCAAAGAAGGCCTGCTAAGCCCAGGAGACAGGGTGCATTATGTTAAAGGTGTGGACATATAAGTGAAAGCTTATAAGTCCCTATAGTAGTCTTTTCCATTAAAGGCTTCTATAAGTGATCAGCGATCCATAGAATAACATGGGCTGGCACCCGGGCAAACTGAAGGTCGTCAGCTCCATTATGGTACTGCTGAAATAGGTCATGTTTGGCATCAAACAACGTGCCTCATCACCCCTGACAAGATTCTCGTGTCGAGGGCGATGTGGCATGCACCCAGGTGGCTATCTTATAGGTTGCCTCCGGTTGCCCCATCCTTTCCTATGTTCTGGCTGCCAGCCCGCAGCTGCTGCCACCAAGATAGGTATCTTATCCCATACCAGAAGGTGTGAAATCTCCCAGGAGTCAGAAACAATGGCCTGGATGGGAAGGAGGTCACAACTATCTCCCTGACGGGGTGGCCAGTGAAGTGGCACATCAATGTGGTGAGCTTCAAAACTTACACCGCCTGTGATATGTAACCGGCTCCCTCCAAGAGGGGGAAAACAGCCCTCCCCAGGCACATTTGCACCCCGGCAGGCGGGAAAATTATGTAGTCAAGAAGTGTACACTCCCAGAAGGCTAGCCACAACTCTAGGGTGGGCTCCCCAGTCTGTACAGCTAAGGAAGGTTTCTAACATTTTTTAAAGTGACAGAATAAAGGATTCTGGGTAGAAAAAGTGACACACACCCCTGGATGTGGTCACCTCAGGGGCGGATTAGTCGCTGGGACTAGTAGCCCATTGGCCACTTGCACCTACAACTCCAACGCCCTGTCCCTAAATCTAGAATTTAAGGGGCAACCCTGTCACCAGAACCTCATTGCTGATCTGACTTGCAACAACAGACACAGAAGAGAACCAAGTCTGTGATGGAGCAGGATTTCGCAAAAAGAAACCTACTCGAATTAACACCCCCATAATACGTACTAACAATGTGCAATAACAGTTTAATATACACATTACATAAACACGAGGGAAACCGCTTTACGCATGCTTGAACTAATATATGAAAGAACTAGGCCGCATACTAAAATGCGTTTTGAATGAAACCGAATTAATGCATGTTTAAGCTGCATTTTATATTTCGCATCTTGCTTTAAAATTAATGAATAATGCCGCTTTTGCCTTAAGCTTCTGCTAGGAAAACATGCAACAGGGGATAGTGCAAAGGTGGGTGGTAAACAGTGAAAAATGCATTTCTATGTAATTAATGAATGCTTATGTTCTATTTGCCGTAGTGAGCTGAAATGAGCCTCCATTATTCTTGAGGTGGCCGGATAGAGGAGGGGTTGGAGCGAAAGCGAAAATGTCATGACGATGCAGCCAGAATTGCTGAACGCTGCGGATGATGAACACTGGTTCAAGGCTAAAGCAGCAGAGAACATTGATTGCCTGCCAAAAGGATGTGACCGACCGTGGGACTAAAGACTGCTTCTGCGGACATTGTTGGAAAAGATGTGCGAAAATGTATTAAATGTATCATATAATAAATCATGTGAACAAGTCAGTATTAGGTAATGAGAAAGGATGTAGAATTATATTCATGAACAACTAATGAATGAAATCACAGTGGTGTGATGCACCACCTCCCTGAGCATCCAATGAAGTGTCGAGTTTCGTGAAATGTTTCAATTAATGTGGGATGGACATGTAGGTTTTAGGGTATAACTGGGGTGCCTTTGGGGGTGTGTTTTTTAAAAACTTTTTAGAAGAAGGTGTTGGTGGCTGCAGCTGTAGGAGATTGAGAGGGGAGATGCGTCGCTGTTCGTCGGTTTGCAGAGAGGCCTAGCTGTTCCTATCCCTGTTCTGTTCCCGTCTCTGAAATCTTTGTTCCTTGACTCTAGTTCGGGGAACCCCCACTGTCCCCTCGGCCAAGGGGGTGGTATTTCACAGATCCTTTGGGTTTGTATTATTTATCTGACTCTTATTCCGCATAAATTAATTGCACGATTTTGGTCTCTGAAACTTATGTCTCTTCATCTATCCACTCCGTCATAAGTATATTGTTTCGCATTATTTTTGCTGAAATTTATGTCTCTTCATCTATCCACTACCTCATATGCATATGGTTAAATTGTTGATAAGTTTGATATTGTTGCATTGCTGTTTGATTTTCTCTCCATTGTGTGAGATTCTTTGTTTGCATTATGACCTATGTACGATGAGCATAACCATTTATTAGAGATAAACTTTGTTTAAAACTTACCGAGAGTTTGTAGTTATTTAGCGGATTAGATAGTCAGTTAGTTCTATTATTACCATCAACTTCTCAACTAATTGGTCCATCGACCGAGAGGAAAGAGTTGATATACAGGTCTAGTTATGTATTTAGAATTGTTAAACATGAATCTGTGAAGAAAACTATTTTCACGTCATTAAAACTTGACCCCCAGCGCATCAGGGATTTGGGTGAATGTGTACGGGCCATTGTATGAAATATTGATGAGTATTGATCCCTGGTTAAGTGTCGCGCTGGATCATCTGCGACAACAGAAGCTGCACAAACCAAAGGTGTGCTACCGTCCACCTGTGGCAACCTTCCTGGAACTGCATGACTGCGTCTTGTTCCATACCAAAGACCGGTTTCCCCAGACAGAAGGACCCCTTTGTGAGTCAAAGGCAACTCCAGTCGCCCCTGAACTATTGGCACTAGCCCCCTGCACACTGCAGGCAAAAACAACGTACCAGAACCAAAGAATGACTGGCCATTGGGCCCTCTGAGGGATTGCCCAAATAGGGTGCAGTGCATTGTGGGAAACATTGTCCTGACCTCCAGCAAGCTTCAGGTGGCTACCGTTTAACTCCGGACCGCTAGACATTTAAATAACTTCTTGCTGACCTTACTGCTGCCAAGGCTTGTTGGTGGACAATCCAACAACAACCACATTCACTCGTTGCTGCAACTCGAGGGAGTACCGCAACACCTTCATCCGACGTCAGCAGTGGACTCGTTTGACTTTTTGCATCCATTTCCTCACCTGCACCGTGTAAGCGGTAAAACCAACTCCACCGTGGCTCCGGCTTCAGCACCACGGACAGCAATGACAACTCTCCGGCCGGGCTTCTTGAGCCAAGTAAAATCGAACTGACTGTCGTGGTTTGGTACTGATCATCTTAACCCTCCTTTGGTTCCACACAACTCGACCTCCAAGTGACTGATTGTCAATAGTGATTTTTTCCATTGACCGCAATGTTAAAGTTTTACAGTTTTGATTTGCAGGACTTTATTGCTTCTAAAATCCATAACTCTACTAAATTTATATAAAAATATGCCTTTTTTTTTAAAATAAATTTGTGTTGGATATCTTTTGAGTCGTTTCAGTTACTTACCATCCATGTTGGTATTCACAAATGCTTAACACGTGTTCCTCTAGTAAAGCCTGACTGTTCTTTACCACTCTACCAGGACTGATCTAAGGATTTATTATTGTGAATTCAAGAACCATCTTTGGGGTATTGTGAGAGTATTGCATAGTGAAGTCTAACCCGCATCACTACATAATACTCCTCCTTCGCTCCTCCTACCTTCAAGTTAAGCTGACCCAAAAAATGCTCCCAGCTACTCTTTGTAAGCAGTATGCTGAGAAACCATTAATACATATCCAGCAGTAGCTTTGCTTTAGCGATCTAGGGCAGAAAGCATTAAATGCTACCACAGAACCCCCATCCATCACAATTTCACAATGATTGAACCAAATCACAGATGGCCATTAATACAGCTCCCATTGCAAAATTATAAGAACACTACGAAAGTCATTTGTGAAATTAAAAACATTCCATCTTGGAAGGGTGGAAAGAATTTGCACTCAATGGGAAGCAAAATGAGAAAAGAACACCTAATGCTTAGATTTCGCCACAACACGATAAGTTTGAGTAGGGAAACGGGTTGTCTGAATATCAAGATATTAATTGTTAACTTAAGTGCAAACTAAAACTGTTGACTTTAATAATCTACTGAAGTACACAGGACCACTGCAATGTCATAACAAAATATTGTGTCAAGATCTTCTCTGTAACCGTCCTCATAATTACTTCAGGAATCCAAGCAATCCTTTAAGGTATTGTTCTTTCTATCAAAAACTATTTAGATAGCCCTCTATAATAAACCTGCATTATCTCAGACCTGATGAGGTAAATAGCTTCAATCTTGTAGAAAAGAAATATCACATGGGTTTCCGACACATACTTCAGAATTCTGAGTGAGATAGAGATGACAGATAATCAAGACTAATTTAAAAAACAACCACCAGAATGGCTGTAGTACTTCATCTCATACAGATTAGACACTCCCAAAATAAGTTACTTATCAGAGTTCATACTTTATCTTCAAAGTAAGTTTTTCTGCATATTTATTTTTACCTTTAAAATGTTTCACCTAGCATCAGATTGGAACTGGATCTGCAAGTAACTTGTCATTCTAATGGAGGATTCTCATCTATAGAAGGACTCCATGACAATACAGTGAGAAGCAAAAGAAATGTTATGAAGAGATTAGCACAATCCTTTTTTGAGAAGCTGCTGCTGAAGCACAGCATGACACAGCCAAAAACTTGCTTCATCTATAGCAGGCTTCTCCAACGAGCGGCTCGTGAGCTACCTGTAAGTAGCTCTCCTGTTCGCAGCCTAGTCTACTAAATTAGAAGCTTTTGCTTGGTTGAATAATACATGTATAGCAAACCTGAGACTGTATTCGAGATGAAAATCTGTGTATTTTCATAACTTGTAAGCTGGTGTTTGGAGAAAAACTGCTGAATTTCCAAAATATATTAAAATCCGATATGCGAGTGATGAATCAGGTGGTGTTGGGGAGACTTCTTGCTCACAATATTATCTTGGTGCCAGGGGTATTGCAGCTGTGGATGTTATGTATTACCCATGCAGGCGCATTCAAAATTGACAAAGCCCTTTTTACAATACTGTTGGCAATCCTGTCTGATGCACTGAGGTGACCACTACAAGCAATCTTGCATTTGGTGGCCACTAATGTAACCTTGGATGATATGGTAACTATTATAAGCCTAATAATATTAGTAGCTGTGGTTGATTTTTATTAAACATAAGTAACTCTTTTCACAGAAGCCTTTATGCAGCAGAGCTTGATTGGAAGCATAATCCAGAGAGTAATTGTCTGGTATGAAACGAACGTCCTTGCCATTCTTGGCACCTCAAATATCAAACCTAACGTTGAATAAGGAGCATTGAGTCTAATGATAAGCTTTCTGTTCTTCGGTAGATCAAAAATAACATCTACAACAAAGGTTGTAAGTAACATCAATACATAGGCTTCAACGCAGACAGTATCAAGAAAAACAGAACCAAGTTTGCTTAATCTCACACTTTCACAGTGAAGAAATTGTTTCTAAACATCATGTAGTTATGAGAACTGTGAACAATATACGACATTCTGATGAATGCAAGAAGACTGAAATGACAGCCAAATAACCATTACAATAATTAATTTGAGACAGTTGCTGGTCAGGTACACAGTCCATACCAGTATTCTCAAATTGGGGGCAACAGAAAGGTAGCGGATACTGCACATAACGCCAGTCTGAAAATCTGTTCCACTTACAATAATAAAAAGTCTTTGGGGGTAGATCTTCCTGATGTGAATACAACCTCCTTGAACTTGTCTAGGTCAATCGGAGGGAACAAGCCACTCAACCTCTAGGCCTGAAAGCACAAAGGTCTTCAGGATGGAGTGCAGCACCTGACTGTCTGCTGAGTCGGAACATCCACTCGGTGGCAGCTCAAGCAAGGAACAAAATATAAAGAGGTATGTGGTTTTCCATCAATAACTTCTCCAAGCCAAGTCTGGGGGCAACAAAGATTATGACCCCCATCCCCCCCAATAGCAATTTCTTCACAGTGAATTTAAGAGTCTCAACTAACTTCTTCACAACAGAGAAGACAGGAAAATCATCTGAATACCCAGGATTTGAGTATCAAAAGTGTGAGGTATCGAGACTGATGAGGTTTGTAAATCCATATACAAACTGCACAAGTGCCCAAGAGAGAAAGGAAATCCTACTTAGATCGGGGGTCGATGTCTTCCCAAGTAAGTAGCAGGAAGAGCAATCCCTCAGATTCAAAGAGAGCATATTATACTAAAGTTTCAATTACTTAATCGCATTGCTCCTGGTTGATGCTAATTAAAGTCAATAACAAAGAGGCCAACGAGTTAGTACCATGCCTTCTAGTAGTCTTTTAGAAGGATTTCGAAGGTAACTTATTAGTACTTGTGCAAGACACAGGACTTCACTGGGAGTGAAGCTGTTAAGATTCATAAACAGACAGGGACTATTGGATCTAGGTCTAGGACCACAAAAAGCATTTTGTATGGGCTGAACTACAAGCAGTTTGTGTACATCCAGGTTTTGATGGTGTCTATGCAGGATCAGAGAGACAGAATGTTGCTGGCCAGCAACACTTGTCTTGGTAGGGTTGGCCTCCTCACAGCAGGTTAATAGGTATGTACAGGCTGAAGAATCCCAAACAACATATCCGGTTCTACGCACTTCTGGCATCTGTCTACCTTTTGGAATTAAATCTGTGCAACTCTGCGGTGGAGAAACATGAAGTGAATATGCTTAAATCCATAATTCAGGTGAACATCTATAGTCTACCTGCAAACTACATCACGCTATCCATCCTTAAGAGATTTACAAAGGTATTTTGCAAATCCTTCTAGCTTTAGAAGAGTGAATTGTTTTTATCATGTGCAAGCATGTCGACCCTTAACATTGATCATTGCCCATCTCAGTAAAGTAGTGAACTCGCTGAAACTCGGAGGACTGCAGCTAGGAATAATGGGATTTTGTCCCAGAGTGACTGGTATTGTCGAAATACTCACAGTACGACAAGTAAGGGGCACAGACCTCTAGTTTTACTTTATTGTACTTTAAAAGGTGGTCATTAACAAACATGTCACTGTGTGTTTTTACATCTAGCTTGAGAATTATTAGCTTGAATTTTAACTGATGCATGAACTAAAGGTCATCCATGTGCAACAGAAGCATTACTGGGAAGAATATTTGTTTGCAGTAATCTTCATAATGGCCTTGAAGTTAATTACAATAATTACAATACTAACAATAATACGTATTTAGATCGGGTCTAATTCTTAAGCTCTAAAGAACAAATATATATATATATTTTTTTTAAATATGATAGCATTCCTACAATCCCATGCTTGTTACATAATCTATAAAATTAAAAATGCATGAGAGGTAGCTTTCAACGAACTCCATTCCATCAAGGTCTGCCAAGGTAAACGGCACTTTAATTGCATATGTTTTAGTCTGATATTCTTTCAGCACCTGTTCCTGTAACTCCTCTCAAAAGGGCAATTGGCGGCTTACCCAAACGTTTGGCAGTGGACAGCACAACTACTTGACAAGCTCTTAAGCCACACTAAAGAAACCAGTAACTTCATCAAGGATAAAAAATAAATCCTCTTCAAATTATCAAGCATCTCTCAACTTGACAACTAGCGCTGCGCAAAACTATGTCCATGCAGTGTAACCGCTCAAACGTTTCAACTGCTTCAAAAAATCCACCATAGACGTCAACTAAACTAGAAATCAACACAGTAGACAAACTACTCGTACAGATAACATTCACATGCAGGACAGAGACTGTACACCTTCATAGACTTCTATGTGAAAATTTGGTTTATTTTTCAAGTGTCAAGAGTAAATATTTAGTGAACTGAACCAAGACTACAAAGAGACGAACACAAATAGTGAGCCCTTGCCAGGCTGCCAGTGCTTATTCTTTTAAAGATAATGGGCCTGATTTAGATCTTCGCTGACTGGTTACTCCGTCACAACGGTGACGGATATCCCATCCGCCGAAACATAAATCCCATTATATCCTATGGCACTTATTTTTTGGTGGATGGGCTATCAGTCACCGTTGTGATGGAGTAACCTGTCCACCGAGATCTAAATCAGGCCCGTACCAGGACAAAAATGTTCCAAGGTCAACCACAATGCCACCTGCCTATTTCAGTGTTCCCACAGAAACCGCCAGTGCCATCTCCCATCAACTTCTTCTTAAGGTTCGACCTGAAGACAGCTTTAGCAGTCTTGCCAGCCTCATGTTTTCCAAACAACTAATGCATTAACAACAAAGCTCTTGGACTCCCCCTTCTTCACCATTTGGTCTGCTCAGGTGTCATTCATGTTCTGCTTACCGAAGCAGAAGGTATGGGGTCAACCCGCTTCTTCCACTGGCTTTCTTGCACTGAGTGACAACATATTGCCTTTTGCACATGTGCAAAGCAGCCTAAAAACGATTTCACTTATGTTCTGGGGTAGGTGTGCCTATGCCGCTGGACCACTCCTAGGTTTATATGTTTAATATGCCTATTGCTTAGGATAATAAAAAAAAAAAAAAGACTGCACGCTTGCCAAAGTCTGACCCACTGGGTATGCCAATGCTTGTTCTGACAAAGTTACTCGGTCTAATATGTAAAGTGCTTCATTCCTCACCAACTAAAATTATCAATACACAAACTGCATTTATGTAGACAAGAATTATTAATGCCTACAGCGAGCAGCTTGTCCAATGCAGTTTCTCTGTTTCTTACGTATGCGTAGCCTGGCATAAATACAATTACAACACAAATTATGAGTGTGAAAAGGAAAGGCAAAAAGTTAAATATCAACTAGGAATGTACAGTGGAAGTTAGGGTTCACACAATCAGCTTTAATGGAAATTAACGTCCTGAAATTATTTATATTCCAAATATAAAGTTTATAACTGCATTCACCTTCAAGAAATATAAGATAAAGTACCACATGCCATACGTTATAAGAGTATCTTAAGTCGTAGAGAACCTCTGCGACCATATAGAGGAACTAGGCCATAGGCAGAGTTCCCTATAAGGTCATGGAACACCAAGACAACTTGCAATAGCCTAATAAAGTATGGCATGGGGTATTTCATCCTTTTAATGCTTAAAAAAAACAGTAACTTGTTGTAAAAAGATATTAGAATCAGTTTAAGTCAGATAAAAAAAATTCTGTAACTTTTAATTCAGAATGTGCAAAACATGCTGAGATTCTATCTTTCCTGTAAAGACCTAAACGATGGAAAACAACAAATATGTGTTTCCATAAATATCTCCTTTCTGCGGATCACTGTTCATTTAAGGAAAACAGATCAGAAGAACAAAAAGCTAGTACTCCGTTTTCGTTGTTTAAACTACAGCTGTAATTATTCTCTGTGACCTGCCTTTCACGTTGGCTGCTGGCTTCAGGCATTATGAAGTCACAACTTGACTGTAATAACTTATTACAGCTGTGCAGCTACGCATTTTTCCTATTACAGGTGATTAGAGACTTCATAATTCAACTTTAATAAGGAAATTCCAAACAGGCAGGGATTGCAGGCTCTCAATTATTATAATAATATATGGATAAAGGCGTTGGTTGTAATGCCAACAGCCTACGTGAATTAGCTGCTATAAAGCCGAACATACATGTAGGATGGACCTTCTGTGAGAAACGTTACACGTTTTCTTACGGTTCATATTTAAATTAAAAATTGCACAAATTACCAGGCGAAGACTACGCTCAATGTGTGCGCACACCAATTTACAGTGAACTAAATATAAGTTTCACAGCCACGCCAACTGGCCTGACAAATGGCAGATCACACTTGTGTTAACAGTGGGCTTTTTACACAGAGCACACGGGACAAAATCAAATTTAAAGGCCTTAGTCCCATGCAATGATTAAATACCAGAATACAGGGAAGCGAGGAATATTGGGGACCTGAGGTATGTAAATGAGACCTGTCAGTGCCGCAAGGGGAGGCATGGTGGTCCGCTTGTGAATTTATAAAAGGCATGAATTTGCTCAACTACACTTACTGTCAAGTAACTTTTTGCCTTCGCAGCCTAAGGCTTTATCGGGTCACCATCTATGCATGAACTTTGCAACAGTATTTCACAGACTGGGCAAACTGTGAAAATCTTCTCGGGTGAAACGTAAAAAGGGAGACACGGATGTTCCCTTGCGCGACCGGTCTCCCTGTGGAAAAACAGTCTTTTCCCTCCCAAAAATAGAAAAGGGTGTGAAGTCAGAGATAGCAAAGTGCATGTTCTAATATGGTCTTACATTTTACTATTTTCAAGAAGAGAGGCGGATGCAGTAGTCACTTGACAATGTATTTTTGAATAAGAGCGATGAAACTGCATAAATTGTCTGTGAAATGTTGCTAAAAGCAAACTGTTGAGTGTTTCTTGCATTGCCCATTGTCGTTTTTCCTGTTAGCCTAATTGTGCACGTTGTAGGCCACTTTTATTTTGCACACGTTAGTACATAACACGCTTGCCTTTGTACCACGTTGCATCTTCACACAGAACCTGCACGTTTTAATATTTTGTTCTTTTCTTCGGATTTAGTCTGAACACCCTAGACAAGGTCAAACACTACCTCTTGTTATTCACTCTGGTAAGACACTAGCACCTAAACATAGCAAAAGAATGCAGCTGCCGTTTGTGAGCAAACGTCTTGCCATATAACTGAGGACAGGGGTTCTGAAAAACACCCACTGAAAGAAGGTCCGGAAGCAAGAGTGCTGCGTCAGCTGAGATGTACAACATACCCCTATGTATGCTAAGGTATGGGGTATGCCACCAATCCCGAGATATTTAATATATAATCATTTAGTTTCCGTAGGGGGGAGGGGGTCAGACCTAATCTGTCTTATAACATGACAGGTCTTTTTATGGTATACGGTTTGTTAACCATGCTAATTATATTTTTGATAGGCATTTGTTGTCTAATTGTGGCGCAAATTCTGCATCTTAGAGCACAATAGTTTAAGTAAACAATGTAAACTTCCTTCGCGTCTCGTGTTTATCTTATTGTGGACAAGTACGAGTGAGAGAGTAAAAGGGTGAGTCCTGTTACCGCGATTCTGGAGAGGGTCAAGAGTGTTGTGTTCTGGGGTTCAGCAGAAAGGATTGGGCCCAGCGACCACGAGCTTGGTATAACTAGCCCTAAAGAATCATCAGGATCTGACAGCTGCACACCAGTCATTCATTATTAGCCTGCCGACACTGAGGCAGTTGCCACAGTCGCAACTGAATGCCTCCTCCCAGCCACGTCTATGTCCAACCAAGCCTCAGAATTAGCCTATAAAAGCTCTTAGCTGGCTTTAGGGCAGGGCTCAGGCTCTCGCACTAGGAAATGCCCAACCAATATTGGTAAGTCATTCCAGGCTGCTTAAAGGCACTGTCCCAGTGACTGAAAATGGGAAAAACTGCGTCCTGACACACTCAGAGCTACAGAAGGGCTCTTACAAATCAGGATCGACCATTCATACAGTCATAAAGATGATTGTGCGCAACACTCAGCGGTTTCAGCGTGACAGCTGATTCTCCGACTGTGTGCTATTCTCACACACAATGAAAATGAAAGTGTATGTTACAATAAATTCCCCGATTCTACTTTTAATCACAGTCTAAAAAGAAAATGCAACTAATTAACACTGTGATCCTACACTGCTGTAAGAGCTTGATGAGCTGAATAAGCTAGCTTTGTTCTTCAAAATATCATCTTCTACCAGGGTCTCTAAAAGGAGGCCCTTTCCATATTACTCATGTAAGCTTCTAATGCTACGAAGTACATCTTCAAGGAATGTTAAGTTTCTTCTGTTAGATGCCACAAATATCTCCCCCATATTTTGTGCGGTTAGCTGCAAGTAAAGATTACCATAGGTACCATATTACAAATCGATTCCATGTTACGCAGCCACATGATCTTGTGGTAGGGCCAGGCTCTTGAAAAATATTGTGATATCAATAGGATACATTTAATTAGAAATACAATTAGACAATTAGTCAAAATCTCCTATAGACATTAAAAACAGCAGGAAGCTGTATAAACTAGCACAAGTTAAGGCAAAAAGGGACTGGGAAACAGAAAATTGGTGCTTACTTGCAGATGCATAGAAGCAGAAGAATAGCCAATTGATCTGGCAACTTCTGTCAAAAGGGTCACCCAATTTGAAAACTGAAACTGACTTCCATATACAGCCCCATGTGTGGGAGGAGTATTTTGAACAGTTATATGCAGGTCAACGGGGTGCCCATGACCCAGGCCCACAACCGAGTTCCCTAGACTCCGCAATAACTGAGGAGACTGCTATTACCCTAGATGAAACTACCTTAGCTATAAAATCTTTACAGAACTGGAAAGCCCCGGGCCTAGATAAGCTCCCGGGAGATATTTATAAGGCTGAGCCCATAATATGGGGACCTCTGCTCCAAGTGGGCTACAATGCCATTTTGTGTGGTGGCGAAATTCCGGCGACCTGGAGGGGCGCAGAGATTATCCCCATCTATAAAAAAGGAGACAAAGGGTCTCCCGAAAACTACAAACCTATCAGCCTTATAGATGTCTCCCAAAAAATCTTTTGTAAAATTATTCTAACCAGGATCCAGAATTGGATCGAGGAAAATAATGTTTTGTCAAATTTACAGGCAAGATTTAGGGCCTCTACAAGCACCACAGACCAAGTTTTTAGATTTCTTCTGTTAATATGGAAGGAAGTAACCATTAGAGGAGGCCACCTGTGTGTTGTGTTTGGGGATCTAAAAACGGCCTTCGAATCTATAGATCGCACCCAACTTTAGCTAGCCTTGAGAGAACTAGGACTCTCATCATATTTACTTAACATCTTGATCGGTCTACACCACGACACTTACGCAAAGGTCAGGTGGAACTCTGATGGTAGTCTTTCAAAAGATATTTCGGTTCGTAAAGGCGTACGCCAAGGCTGTGTCCTTGCCCCAACATTATTTACCCTCTATATTAATGGGTTAATAGGAGAGCTGTATAATTGTGGTGGCGACCCCCCAAAATTAGCAGGCAGTGCAGTACCCAGTCTGCTCTTTGCAGATGACACGTTACTCATTGCCAGAACACCTAAGGGGATCCAGAACCTTTTGAACAAATTTGACAAAGCCTGTAAGGATAGGGGGTTAGAAATAAACTGCTCCAAGACTAAATATGACATTTAACCCCTATAAATCCCACAAGGGTAAATTAATGCTGGGCACGCAAACCAAGGAGCAGGTTAAGGTATCTGATTATCTGGGAGTACGCATTAGCGACAGGCTGGTCTGGACACCACAAATTGAAAAAAGCACTCTGACCCTCCAACATGCCGATTGTGCAATAGTCTGGAGGGCTAAGGCGTCTCCATATCGGCCGCTCTCGCCCATTCTGGAACTTCATAGGGCTAAAGGTCTAGGAGCAGCCCTATATGGGGCCGAGTTATGGGGCTGGAAAATTTGAAGGATCTAGCCGTTGCTGAAAATAAATTTATTAGGGCGACCCTGAACCTACCGGTGAATACTCCCCTCCTGCCGCTTAGACTTGATCTTGGTCTTAAACCTATTAACCACTTTGCTATTCTTAGAGCTCTCCTCTTTTGGATAAGGATATGGACTAGTAACACACAGGTCCCGGTGAAGGAGGCCCTGGAAGAGTTAATTGCTTTGCATAAACAAACAGGTCGTATTAAGTGGTTCAACATGATCAAGGATTGGTTTTTAAAACTAGGGTTGGGGTGTATCTGGGAGGAGCCATGGTCTATAATAAAATCAAGGGTTCCCCTTCTTAAAAAAAGGTTTTGGGAGTATATGGACTTACAAAGTTTAGAAGGTAATGCACATGGCACTTTAACCTCTAGTTTTTTTTAAACATTAAAGGATGGTTTGGTTTCGAAATGTCCCTGGATGACATCGAAGTCCCCCAGGCAAGAGCCCTGTACATCCAATTTAGATACGGAGGTCTCCCTTTAAATTCAAGAAGAAGCACCTGGGAAAATGTGTCTGTAACACCACTGTGCCCTAGCTGTCACACTTCCCTCGAGACCCTTGATCATTTTCTTTTCTTTTGCCCCTCTTATGTTGACCTTCGGAAAATCTGGATATAATTCCTGCCTGCCGTTTATTATCTTTTACACGCCCTAGTGAAGCTCTACGTATTTTCAGGTCAGACACCACAAGGTGCTCGTATTTGCAATTTCGAGATTTCTGCTCTTTGCCTGGTGGAAGAGGTCAAAAATGATCAAAAATGTTTGAGAATTTGATATGAAAATGTACATCAAATTGACCTCCGGGAATAGAACTATGAATTTTATTAGTGAATTTACTCAGGAACATGGGAAAAGAAGTCTACTCCAATTTACCCTGCAAGAGGTGGACTCAATTCAAAATTTTAACATTGCTAGTCGCTGTGATAGCTGTTTTAAAACATAATTTTATATGATGCATTGTAATGTCAAATTTTAACCGTTTTTATGCTTATGAAATGTTTCTTTTATGATGTAAATGATAATATTTTTGATCGAATAAATAAATAATAACAATTAGACCTCAGGAGCTGTGCTGCTAAAATGAGTAATCTGGAATCAGTGAGAAATTGATTTTAAGTCAGCAGGTTCTGGTGACCTAGAAGTTTCCAACATGGGATATAACTACAAGGTCGGTCCAGCCCATGTTGTGACATCAAAATCCTTGTCACTTCTATCTGCATGAGCTTCCTCACAAATGGCGTAATTTGTAGTAAAAACGCTAGGCATAAGCAAATGTCAGGTAGTATCAACAGTGCATTCTGCCTGGAGTGAAGTTGTGGATACTAGGTAAATCTTAACCTCTTTCACGGTTTCTCGAGAGTTGATCTGTGTAAGATGCATTCCTTTCATTGAAGATATAGGCAACATTTACATAGCGCAGAACATCTACACAGAACGTCTCATCTATTGATTAGTACCCTGTTCATGTATTGCTTAATATGAGCAGGTTACCACTTTGGGTCAGAAGGTATTTGTGCACTCAATAAAACCCAAAGTTACGACATAAATACACATATTACCAGTAATGAAAAAACGACATTAATAGGCTAAAACGTTAAAATTCTGAAACTCTGCCATTTGTTATACAGATTTATACAGCTTAATAACCACGTACCGTGCACAATATATACGGCTACATGGTAAATCCCATAGGGACACTTGAGAAATGAGCAAGAAATAATAATAATAATACACGTAGGACGGTGGCAAAGCACCCACATACTCCTTTTACGATTATTCAATCACTTTTGTACTTCTTTTCCATCATGTGCCTTATCGTATACACCGTATGCTAAAATGGCAAGTGGATCAAAAAAAGAAAAAAGGGGGTAGAACAACCCAAAACTGTTAACATTTTGTCATTGCACAACAACAACAAAAGGCACACACACAAAAGCCAAAGTAGGCAAGATACCCAATCTTTAAAACTAAAATGACGTGTGGCAAGAAGGAATAAAGAGCCCATAAAAATCATAACTGTATTATGTAGCAGACTGTGTGCTATAAAAGTGCTCATTAAAAATAAGCATTGTTACATTTCTATTAGTGTGCAGGTTGGTTTCCTTTTCAGTATCACCATTTTATTTCCATCCACACTTCTGCTAAATAGCTAGCTAATTTTTCGTAATGTGGGCAACCAGGTTGCTCAGTAGAAAGACCAAGGCATCACTGGGATTGTAAATGCTTTTGCTCTCAAGAATTGGTGTTGGCTTCCTCCTAACGCTCCGATAGAGAGGGGAGAAATGTACAGAGATTCTCACCAGAATCCTGGTCATTACTGTCCACCATACTCTTTACCAGGTGGTGAAGGAACATTATTAGAACTTCTCTAGGCAAAAAGACAGTCTTGAGGATTTTGACAAATCAACTAATTGGTACGAAGGTCTACTGCACCTTTTCCTTCGTATATGCCTCTACAAAAGGACATTTCTTAATGTTTTTTATCTAGTAAGGTTTTTGTTTCATAGCTACTACTGACATAATCGTCCTTGGCATTGCCAAGGTCGATCAACAGTGCAGTATAGATGGAAGATCCAGGGCGCAGAAATTCTTCTGAAGGAATCTTCTTGAGGTCAATGACAAAAAAGTAGACTAATATATTCTCTTGTGGCAAGCGATTCATTATGAAGGAACTAACAGGAAACAAGTCCTGATTGTGGTGCGCACACTTCACTATGAACCAATGGTTCTAAACAAAATATTCAATTTATACCAAAAAGTTTATGTAAACCAAAAGACAATAAACTCAAAAATCATGGTATACATTACATTTGCTGTATTAATCACGTAGATTAATAAACTTCAATAAACAAATTCACATCTAGTGCCAGCTTAATAACAATACATGTTATGCATCAAACAAAAATGACATTTCAAAAATTGTCCACAATGCGTAATTTTCAAAATCCAAGAACATATGAAATTTGCTGTTAATTTCCCATTGATGACAAGACCAGATGGCAAGCCCAATGCATTTCGGGACTTGGTGTTCCCTTCCTCAGGGGCGGGTCTGTAATCAAGTAGAATGTGTACACTGTAAACTGTGACTATCGATACATGGAGAAATGCAGTCCACAACATATACCTGGTGACGATCAAAACAGTGTGCTATTAACGCTTAGAATATGATTATGAAAATGATATTATAAAAATTCATAGTGCGAAGTAACGATAGATAGTATAGCAAAGAATATGGAACCAATGGTGATAGAATAGGCTGAACAAGAGAAAAGAAAAGAAAAACCCGACACCATAAAATTAGAAAAAATGCCTGTGATATCTATTAATGAATGATAATGATTGAAAGTGGATATCAATGAGAAAGAAGTGAAAAACGCCAAGAATCAGAAATCGTGACACCACAAGAACACGTGGCTCACCTTGAAATGTTTCTCAGAAACCCTGTAGGTTACGTAAATAATATTCTGTCGAAAAGGGAGACATGGAAAAACAAAGTAAGGAATCTAATGCCGTAGCGATCGATGGAAAAAGGGCAAATACGAAGGTGATAGACCCTCACCTGTATTCTTAATGATGTACTCCAAAGAAACTTCGGGACATGTAGAATCAGGATTTCTAAGACTGGATCGAACTACGATCGTCAAAAGCACCACAATGTACGCTGTGAAGTAAAATGGGATGCCGATTACTGCAAACTGACCTGCCACAAAAGAACCACGGTTAGAATCAAACTAGCCCTACTCTTACCGGTAAACAGCGAACATGGTGTCCTCCAAACGAGTACGCAAGATCTGAATGCGGCGCGGGATAGATACGTGACTTAAATTAACAGAGCGCATAGAAAGCGGACTAGAAATATCGGTGGAAGTGAGTGAGGGGTAACATGGAATATATAATCCACATCGGAAAACCGAATGGAACGCCAATGTGAGTGTCAAAAATAATAATAAATAAAGCGAAAAGCCATGAAAGATAAACAAAATATTAAATGAAACACAAACTGTGTAACGGCAACATAACGGGACGTAAAAGTAATGTTAATAAAAAACTGAAACTAAAAAACGGACCACTAAGCTGGTGCTGAAAAAACGTGATCTTGATAAGTGAAAGAAAAACAGAACAATCTGCATATCAAAAATAATAATAAATATAGCGAAAATACATAAAGAAACCAACATAGACAGAATAATTACTGAAACACAAACTCCATGACAACAACAAGACGGAACATAAAAGTAATGTTCGAAAAAACTGAAACTAGACAACGGACCACATTAACTAGTGCTAAAAGAACAAAATCCCAATAAGTGAAAGATAGACAGGCAAACATCCAAAATAGATATTATATTAAATTGTGTCACAAGATGACATTTGAAAATATAAAGTGAAAACCAAGAAAATAATATGTTATGAAAATGAATAGAAGGATTGTTAGTGAAAATTGAAATAACCCATAAGTGATTCCTATGATGAAGTAAAATCAGAAGCACACTCTTTACAGTATAACATGTGGTTCAGGAATGCTTGAAACAATACTAATGAACAAAAACTTTATAGAAAACAACTCATGTCCACCCTGTCATTGAGTCCTTTCGGAGCTTGAGTGTCTAGAAAATGTATCCAAAAAACTTCACGTTGCAGGAGTCTTTTTCGATTATCAAGCCCTTCCAATAACTGAACAAGTTCAATAATTTGACATCGTAGTTCAGAAATAGTATGTTTGGCCTCATGCCAATGTACGGCTACACTGGATGTTTTGCTTTGTGTGCGTATTGTGCTTTTGTGTTCAGTAAGTCTTACTTTAAGTTTACGTTGAGTTTTACCAACATATGCTTTGCCACATGGGCATTTTAAACAGTAGATGACGACATTTGTGGCATTGCAATCAGAAGAATGTTTTAACTTTATATTTTTTCCAGAGCTAGGATGGGTTAAACTGTCCCCTACTATGATATTATTGCAATGAATACAATTGAAGCATTTCAACGTACCCTTATACTGAATATGATCTGTTTTAGTTGGTGGCCTAGAAACCAATTCTTGAAGATTCTTGCCTCTCGTATAAGCAAATGTCGGTTTGTCATTGAAAAGTCCGTTAAAATCTGATTCATTGTAAAGTAATTCCCATCTGTTATTGATGATCCGTTTTATTTGATTTGAGCATGTCGAATACTTTGATACAAAAGTAGGTGTTGTAGACTTAGTAACCATTGACTTGGAAAACAGTGAGGTTCGGTCTTTACCTTCAAGTCTAATGATACTTGCCTGTAGGGTATCTTCAGGGTAACCTCTATAGATTAATCTTTGTTTGAATTCGAGCAATTTGGATTTTGCCGTGTCAGGATTTGAGCATATTCTTTTGATTCTGGTGAACTGAGAAAATGGTAAATTGTTGATGAGACTTTTAGGATGAAAACTGGGAAAGTGTAACGTGCTGTTTCTATCAGTAGGTTTCGTGTACACTTGTGTTTGAAAGCATCCTGCTGTTATGTCTTTGATCACTAAAACATCCAGATAATTAATCTGTTTTTCATTGATGATATAAGTGAATTGTATTCTTGGATTCTTAGTGTTCAAGTGGCTTATCAAAAGCTTCAAGCGGTCATGTGATTTTGTCCAAATTAAAAATATATCGTCAATATATCTGCAATATTGTGCGATACCCATTGTCCAATCTGTCTCATTCAAAATGTACTCCTCTTCAAATTTTGCCATAAAAATATTGGCATATGCTGGTGCACCAGAAAAACCCATAGAAGTTCCAGTCAATTGGGCGTAAAAGGATGTTTGCCATGAAAAATAGCTGTGATGCAAACAAAAATGTAGAAGCTTCAACAAGAAAACTTTGTCAATCTCAATGTCCTCCATTTTCAATAATGCCCATTCGACAGCTTCGAGACCTGCCTCATGTGGAATCGACGTGTTTATACACGTCGATTCCACATGGGGCAGGCAAGAATCTTCAAGAATTGGTTTCTAGGCCACCAACTAAAACAGATCATATTCAGTATAAGGGTACGTTGAAATGCTTCAATTGTATTCATTGCAATAATATCATAGTAGGGGACAGTTCATCCTAGCTCTGGAAAAAATATAAAGTTAAAACATTCTTCTGATTGCAATGCCACAAATGTTATCTACTGTTTAAAATGCCCATGTGGCAAAGCATATGTTGGTAAAACTCAACGTAAACTTAAAGTAAGACTTACTGAACACAAAAGCACAATACGCACACAAAGCAAAACATCCAGTGTAGCCGTACATTGGCATGAGGCCAAACATACTATTTCTCAACTACGATGTCAAATTATTGAACTTGTTCAGTTATTGGAAGGGCTTGATAATCGAAAAAGACTCCTGCAACGTGAAGTTTTTTGGATACATTTTCTAGACACTCAAGCTCCGAAAGGACAATGACAGTTTTTGTTCATTAGTATTGTTTCAAGCATTCCTGAACCACATGTTATACTGTAAAGAGTGTGCTTCTGTGTTTACTTTATCATAGGAATCACTTATGGGTTATTTCAATTTTCACTAACAATCCTTCTATTCATTTTCATAACATATTGTCTTGGTTTTCACTTTATATTTTCAAATGTCATCTTGTGACAATTTAATATAATATCTATTTTGGATGTTTGCCTGTCTATCTTTCACTTATTGGGATTTTGTTCTTTTAGCACTAGTTAATGTGGTCCGTTGTCTAGTTTCAGTTTTTTCGAACATTACTTTTATGTTCCGTCTTGTTGTTGTCATGGAGTGTGTGTTTCAGTAATTATTCTGTCTATGTTGGTTTCTTTATGTATTTTCGCTATATTTATTATTATTTTTGATATGCAGATTGTTGTTCTTCTGTTTTTCTTTCACTTATCGGGATCACGTTTTTTCAGCACCAGCTTAGTGGTCCGTTTTTTAGTTTCAGTTTTTTATTAACATTACTTTTACGTCCCGTTATGTTGCCGTTACACAGTTTGTGTTTCATTTTATATTTTGTTTATCTTTCATGGCTTTTCGCTTTACTTATTATTTTTGACACTCACATTGGCGTTCCATTCGGTTTTCCGATGTGGATTATATATTCCATGTTACCCCTCACTCACTTCCACCGATATTTCTAGTCCGCTTTCTATGCGCTCTGTTAATTTAAGTCACGTATCTATCCCGCGCCACATTCAGATCTTGCGTACACGTTTGGAGGACACCATGTTCGCTGTTTACCGGTAAGAGTAGGGCTAGTTTGATTCTAACCGTGGTTCTTTTGTGGCAGGTCAGTTTGCAGTAATCGGCATCCCATTTTACTTCACAGCGTACATTGTGGTGCTTTTGACGATCGTAGTTCGATCCCGTCTTAGAAATCCTGATTCTACATGTCTCGAAGTTTCTTTGGAGTACATCATTAAGAATACAGGTGAGGGTCTATCACCTTCGTATTTGCCCTTTTTCCATCGATCGCTACGGCATTAGATTCCTTACTTTGTTTTTCCATGTCTCCCTTTTCGACAGAATATTATTTACGTAACCTACAGGGTTTCTGAGAAACATTTCAAGGTGAGCCACGTGTTCTTGTGGTGTCACGATTTCTGATTCTTGGCGTTTTTCACTTCTTTCTCATTGATATCCACTTTCAATCATTATCATTCATTAATAGATATCACAGGCATTTTTTCTAATTTTATGGTGTCGGGTTTTTCTTTTCTTTTCTCTTGTTCAGCCTATTCTATCACCATTGGTTCCATATTCTTTGCTATACTATCTATCGTTACTTCGCACTATGAATTTTTATAATATCATTTTCATAATCATATTCTAAGCATTAATAGCACACTGTTTTGATCGTCACCAGGTATATGTTGTGGACTGCATTTCTCCATGTATCGATAGTCACAGTTTACAGTGTACACATTCTACTTGATTACAGACCCGCCCCTGAGGAAGGGAACACCAAGTCCCGAAATGCATTGGGCTTGCCATCTGGTCTTGTCATCAATGGGAAATTAACAGCAAATTTCATATGTTCTTGGATTTTGAAAATTACGCATTGTGGACAATTTTTGAAATGTCATTTTTGTTTGATGCATAACATGTATTGTTATTAAGCTGGCACTAGATGTGAATTTGTTTATTGAAGTTTATTAATCTACGTGATTAATACAGCAAATGTAATGTACACCATGATTTTTGAGTTTGTCTTTTGGTTTACATAAACTTTTTGGTATAAATTGAATATTTTGTTTAGAACCATTGGTTCATAGTGAAGTGTGCGCACCACAATCAGGACTTGTTTCCTGTTAGTTCCTTCTTTCTTATCCGCTTGTGCTGTCAACACAAGCAGTGGTGAAGCACCAGGGTCAAAATTGTTTAAATTACCTTTTTTGGAAATCTTTTATTGAAACATTATTAGGGAGTGCTCCTCCTACCCCCACACTTTTGAAGCGATTCATTATGGCACATTCTTATTGCAGAGTATCCTCTAGGAGCATTTCTGATTCTTGCTATAATTGAGTTTAATCCCATATCATGGCCAGAAAACAAAATTACTTTGCTTTGGTAACAATGTTTCTGGTGGATGCATAATATTTCCCTCAAAATCATCACCTTCTAAATATTCTTGCTGCAGTAGCTTCAGCCACCACTCTTTCCGCCCGCCTGCCATGGCAACAGTGGAGTATATTAGGCATCAACCAACACGCTAATGTAAGTTCCTGGTACTTTTTCCATACCCCCTTGACTTGCAGAGAGAATATAAGACAGAATCAATGATAATAGTACTAACTAAACGAGGAATTGCAGTGAGCAGTGAGGAATTAGGTGGATGATTATATATCCTACAGAAGCACATTTTTCTTTTGGGGAGTACAGCTTCCTGCAGATTTCTCACCTAAAATATGAGTCCCTTAGCAATAGCTCTCAGGGATTTTGGATTGAGTAGTAATGATTTACCAAGTTAGTCATGCAACATAGCCCTAGCAAAATACCTGTCACTTTGTGCCTGAGCTGTGTGACAGCACTGTTTCGCAAAAGTATATAGGGATGACTAAGTGGCTTATGACAGATGTCAGCAACCTAAATGCCTCTGGTGAGCCCTATGGAATACCCACAGTCCTAGCGCAGTGGTCATGAACCCTCTACTGAGGGCCTTTTTTGGTTGGCTAAAGTGTAGAAGGTCCTGGTAGGAAAATGACCCAATAAGAAATGGTGCAATGCCTGGAGGCATCCAAATGGGCACTGATCAAATCAGTAAATATTTTTTGTACGTGGTCTGGTAGGTTTGACCAGTTCCTACAGAGCATGAGCATATCAGCTTAAGAGACAGATGTAGTTCGCTGTGCAGAGAGCAAAGCTGCCAGAGTCATAGACTTTAGAGTTCACAGAGTCCAGTTTTGTTTTTCAAACTCTATCTGAAGTTGCGGTAAGTAAGGCTTTGGGCTCAGCTTTGAGGAAGAAGCCTGGACTACAGACTTTCCAGTGAAAGGTGAGAGGACAGATTTGTAGGTAACACCACAGATGTACATCTGACTACTAGCTTGTGAACATCTGGTCAAGACAAGGTTTTCTCCCTCATACAGCCATGACAGGATGTAAAAGAATATAATTTAATGGAAGCAGTGGTACCACCACTGGGGGTGAGGGCAGAAAGATTTCCACCAAAATATTAGATTTTGCCTCAACAGAGGGCAGACTCAATTCTAAAGCTCTTACTGCTTCTTTTACCACAGTGGTGAATAAGGAGACTTCCTCTGAAGGAACGCAAGAATGATAAGGATGTCCCCTTCTAATGGACTATGCAGAAACTTGCATTTTCTAAGAAAAGATACAAGACATGATACGGCACTGCGAAGGCATGGGGAATTGAAGGCAAACAATTTTTCCCTCTAGGCTAGACTCCGAGCCCTAGGACGGTATTCTGCCAAACGTTCATCTTCAAAACATGCCTTTAATATTGACTTCGGTAGACAAATAATCTCAGCAGACTTCAAAGGATTCGATGGATGCGTCCAAGTTGGCTCAGAAGAAAGCTCTTAGTTAACAGGAGACAGCACCTTGGCACACTTCAACTTTTTCTTAAGACAGTGCAGCCGAAGCCAGAGCATTGGGAGGGGTCTGTGTCTGACTCATTGGAGTCACTAAGGCTGCATGATTATACTCACCTTTGAGGAGTGGCCCAAAGGATACAGGAGCTGTCCTGAAACGGGAACTGGAAGGCCTCGACCCGCGGTGGGTCTGCAAAGAAGCTGGAAACTCCAGTCTCATCATTTTTTAATGTGGGGATCTTATTCAACTACATGGAAGAGTCGTACACAATGGAAGAGTCTGCCATCAGGAGTTGCATCACACACTGAACAGTCCCATAAGCAGAACAGTTTACTTGAGGAAGAAGAGTATTTAATATCTACAGTATGTTTTGTGGGGTATTTATTTATTTATTTTATAAATGGAAAATCTTTTGGAGACTGTTTCTTGAAGAGACACTTAGTTCAGAGTGAAGGGGGTCGCTTTGGCATACCTCTGTTGGTATTGGCGAAAAATAGCTTGGCCTCTTACTCCTTGATGGCTTTCAGGTGCTTCAAAGTGCAGTGGTTGCAGGCTTTGTGTTCTGAGCCTAAATGCCACATGCAGATGTCATGTGGGTCCCACAAGGTCATGCTCTTGTTGCATCATGTGACAAGGTTCAAAGTCAGAAATGTTGGTATTTTTCTGACCTAGTCATTGTCAAAATGTTGAGGAACTTTGCGAGTGCAGCATCGAGCAAGCTCCGGACATGTGTTGATGAGAAGTGAAAAACCGTAACGGACATCAGGGTACCCGTTGGCACCCAATATCATCATGCCGTGGACAAGTCATAGTTGGAGACTCATGAGACTACCTGGTGGCACTGAAGAGCAATTGCTGGGGTAAAACTATCCAAAACAGTCTAACACCTGGAAGGAGAATTCATTAAGTGAGGAATCTGTGGGAAGATACATCAATCAGAAGAAACTCTGCTTGAAGTTCTCCATCTGAAGGTTCGTGTTCCAGTCATCTTGACAACAGTGATAGTCTAGGACACAGAAACGTAAAATAATTTGTAAAATTCAAAACAAATAAGGCAGCACCAGTATACACCAACCTAGAAAATACTTGATCTCAGGTGGAACTACACTGGGTTCACAAGCTTTACTACTGGAAAAGTTGTAAAAAAGTTCCAATGTGTTCCACTGAACAAAAAGAAGGAAGTCAATGTCATCCAATTGGTCAACATGCAACTGCACTAACTCAATCAGCAGTAAATCTACTTTCCAAGTTTGTGGTGTCTTTCTCTGACTGTGTGATAAATATTTTCTTAAAGTGGTTTATCCACACAGTTTCTTAAATATTTACATTTGTCCACTTCTTCGAGGACCCTAATAATGTAGCAATACACATTCTAAATCGCTGAATTATTTGAGGAGAATAAACAGCATGGGCCCAAGTAGCAAGCTAAGGTTTTGTACAGCTTTCCTGCCCTCTATTGTGAAATACATGTCTTCCAACAGAGTTCAGTCTCTGACCAACATATGAGGGGTTATAAAAAGGATGAGGGTAGCCTCACATTTATTCTGTCAATACTCGTCATGTGTGAGGTACAGGAATTGAACCGGACTTTAAAGGCAAGCATAATGATACTGTTTGTTTAGGTCTTTAAAAAAGGACCTTTGACTCTTCCACTGTGTTAATGCTTTGAACACTCAATGGTGATTCGCCAGACTGATGGCCTTGCAGATGCCACACCAAAAGACTAATTACTGGGACCACTGGTTGAAGAACATCTGTGAGAGGCATTTCAATGAATAAGAGGCTATATTTGCTTAGTAGCATTGGGTATCGATGCTGGTTTCAGCTCTTAACATAAAAATTGCACAATTCTGGGCACATAGTAAACGTCTGCAAAGCATTATACAAAGAACTTGTGTAGTATGCCTTCTAGCAGTGTTGCAATTACAACCATGCACTCCTGATCACAGCCTGGCTTCTGTATTTCATTATCAACTTGCTACTACACTCATATTTTATTATTTATTTTTATTGGGGCTTAAACTACAATAAATATAACAAGCATGCAAGGTGCTAATGAGTAAAATACTTCAGAGGTGTAGTCTAACAGTATCCAAGATGTGTTGGTCAAAGTACAGGAAATATAGAAGGAGTGTACAGTATGCATTAATCTAGGTTTTAAAGTCACTGACAATCACACTACTGTGAGAGTGTAGAGGGACAAACATTTGTGTACACATTTGTGTCTTATCCTCATATTTTAATTGAATTTCAGAAACCTAGAGACACGAGTGCCTTTATATACCACTGAAAAACTGCTGGAAATACAAATTTCAGATGAAATCAAGCATACCTTGAAGGCCTGCTGCAGAATCTGGATGTCATTGATACCGGTGATCTCCCTCAATTGATTCAAAAAGGTCTGCTGATGCTGTAAGCAAAACGAACATGCAGTGAGAATCATCATGAAATAAAAGTTCTTAATCACAGTACAGCATAGAAGGGGTTCCTTTTTATTGTAAATTCTGTTTATTGAATAAATAACATACAACACAAGCCAAACAAATTGAAGACTCATGTCCCTGTAAAACGAGCATCCGGTAAGCCCACATTCCATTGTACAAAATGCAACAGCTTAATGAGAACATTCATGTCAGGATCAACCCGATGTAAAATGCAATCTGGACCTTCATAACAAACTGTAGCTCAATATAGGGGGAACAGCATTCCTACGAGTCTCGCCGCCATTTATCAGAACAAGCAACCCATTATAGGGAAGGCGGAAAGAAACAAGCCTAGATGCGGGAGGGAAGGAATGAATAAAACAAGGTTCCCCTTATCTCAAGCAGTGAACATGAGCCCATCTTTGGTGCTGCAGAGGAAGCTTTGAAGAGGTCCTGTGGATGGGGTTCCTTTTTAAACAATGAAAGGAGAAAAGGAAACTCAAACCCCCTGTTGAAAAGTGGACCTGCCTAAGCTTTTACCCACCGAGTGGGTAACCAACCAACCTTCTCAATTACAATGATACAGTCCATCCTAAGGTGCTTTTGACAGTGGGAACAAATAATCACACTTACAACTCTTATTCTGCCTTGTTGATAATTCAGAGTGACACTTCAGAGGAGACCAACTGGTGACCTGAGTATTGGTCTTAAACGTGTGAAGAAGCCTCATGTACATATCATGGTGATTTGTTGATCTGATACATCTCTATATTTTGACTTTTGTATACTAACATTGAAATGCTTAATCTATTCTTTGGAAGAGATTGTACCGTATGTAAAACAGATTAGTAAGAGATGTATCAAGAATGAGAGGTAAAAGTCTTAATATTTCATATATGACAAATGATTGTTGATAAGTATGATTTGGAAACTTAAAGCGTTGCTTTATAAATCACGAATATATCGAAGGCAATATTACTTGTTCTAGAAATGTCTTATTAGTTAGTTATGCTTTGATGTTTTGATGTAATGATCATATCGTGAAAAATAAACATTTCCCTAACTGATATATATATACACATACACTCTTCACGGCATTCTTCCCCACCCCCCCCCCGAACTTCAAACACAGCAGCACAGAACAGATTTTTGAAATCCAGGAGATATTGCGGAAAGGTCTATTTTATTGTGTGAACACCAAATATTCGCAAGACACAAAACAATTAAAATGTTTCAGCCGCGCCTTCAACTGGGTGGGGGGGTCTCTCTCTTTGCATTTATAAGTGTCTTTTGTACAACTGTTTTTACTTGTGTGCTTTTATGGCCAATATTGGATGAATAAAGAATCTTTGACTGACTGGTATTTTTCTGCTTTGTTGTCTTTTGTTTTAGTGATGTTTCTTCATCTATGGCCTTATTATATACACTTAAACTAAATAAAATGTTAACTCCTGCAGCTAATTTTCAAAATTCCTCCCCGAGGAAGCGGGCGGTTTACACCCCAAAACACGGTGCATGTTTCTATAAAAAATTATGGATGTAAAGCCAGAACATTAATCTTAACACTTGTCATTCAATTTATTTATATTGTTAAAAGTGGATGTACATTGGGTTTTAGCTACTGTCAAGTTATCGATGTGAGTTCCTCTATGTTTCAATAAAAGAAACTAATATTAGCATAAATAATTATTTGCTTTATTGTGCTTTCTTGACTTGTGTAGAGTGCGAAGTGTGATTATATGACCCCACTATAGAAAGCACATTATGGAGGACTGTAAGTGCATATCAAACAAATAAAATGAGCAAAGAAAAGTGCATTTTTAGACGACACCAGTGATTTAAGTAGCAGTTATTACGCCCTGCACTGACTTTACTGAACTTCTGAACATTGTAGATTAGGCAAGTTGCAACGTTTTTTCTTTTATTTATTCATCAAAGTTAGG
This sequence comes from Calotriton arnoldi, assembly GCA_963921515.1. NCBI lineage: Eukaryota > Metazoa > Chordata > Amphibia > Caudata > Salamandridae > Calotriton > Calotriton arnoldi. The sequence goes on from CAWUFW010000198.1 coordinate 3,318,510, forward strand.
GGAACTTTGCAAAGTGTGTCCCTTTGTGACATCTGCTTGAAGAACGGGACTTTTGCAATTGTTTAGGTCACAGAAGTTATTTCTGCATGAGATATATTTTATTTATTTTAAAGGTTTTATATAGCGCTGGCTGGACCCGAGGGTATCAGAGCGCTTTACATGGGTATTAAATGCAATATAACAAAATTACAATGAGGTAGTATTCAAAACCAATACAAACATTAAAGAACAGCTCAAATTTTACACTATCTAATTACATAAATTGCAATGGGCTCCAGCAAGTCCTGAGAGATTAGGTTGGCGTGGGAGGGAAAGGAAGGAGAAGAGGGAGGTAGGGTATAGGAATGGAGAGAGGCTGAGGAGGGGGGGGAGGTTAAGGCCATATCATACCGCTTACCTGGGTATTAGTTGCAATGTAATAGAATTACAATGAGGTAGTACTCAAAACCAATACAGACAGTAAGAAACAGCTCACATTTTACACGATCTAATTGTATATATTGCAATGGGCTACAGCAAGTCCTGAGAGATTAGGTTAGCGTGGGAGGGAAATGATGGAGAAGAGGGGGGTAGGGTATAGGAATGGGGAGAGGCTGAGGAGGGGGGAGGTTAAGGCAAAACCAAGTGGGACGAAGCAGGTCCTATGGGAAAGGTTAGTGGGAGAAGTTAGTGGGCGAAGGAAGATGTGAGAGGGGGAGGAGAGAGGGAGTCAGGGATCAAAAAAAGGGGGGGGAGGATCTTAAACAGTAGGAGGTCAGGGTGGGATGAGTGCCCGGGGGAGGGATTAAGGACCCCAGTATTTGTTGAGAAGGAGGAGTTTGAGGTCTTTTTTGAAGCTGACGTAAGAGGGGTTACAACGAAGTTCTTTGGGGAGGGAGTTCCAGATGTTAGGCGCATTTCCGGTAAAGGTGCGCGATTGTGTGGATTTCTTGTTTAACAGAGGAGGGACAAGAGCGAGAGTGTTGGAGCTCCTCAATGTTCTGGAGCAGCCAGCTTTGTGAAGTTTATCTGAGAGGTACTGCGGGGAGCGTTGGTGCAGGGCTTTGTGCGTAATGCAAGCTGTCTTGTAGGAAGTTCTTCCTTCGACGGGAAGCCAATTGAGGGCTTTAAGGGCAGGGGAGATGTGATCGAACCGTTTGAAGTCGGTTATGAGCCTAGCAGCCATGTTCAGAACAGATTTGATTGGGGCTAGGTGGACTTTAGGGGTTCCAGAGAGGATGGCGTTACCATAGTCAATTTTCGACAAGACCAGCGATTGGACGACTAATTTAAAGTCATCTGCAGGAATGAAGGGTTTTATTTTCTTGAGGTGATGGAGAGTGAAGAGAGCGCTTTTGGCTGAATTTTTTATGTGGGGGATAAGAGTAAGGTTCTGGTCAATGTTAAAGCCGAGGGATTTAACGGAGTTTGATATAGTGAGAGAGCAGTTGAGTGCGGTTAGGTCAGAGATCCAGGATAGAATGGGGAGCGAGTTGTTCTTAGGGGAGAAAAGCATGATTTCAGTCTTTTTTGGATTGAGTTTGAGGTGGTTGTAGTGGAACCAGGATTGAATCTTATTCAAGGCATCATTGAGGTGAAGAATGTCCGAGCGGGATTGAATCTTATAGTAAAGTTGGGTGTCATCTGCGTATAGGTGGTAATTGATTCCCGCTTGCTTAAGGATAAGGGTGAGGGTGAGGGGTTCCATGAAGAGGTTGAATAGAGAGGGGGAGAGTATAGAGCCCTGGGGGACCCCTAGGGAGACAGGCATAGGTTTGGAAAGGCAGTCGCGAATTATAATTTGCTGGGTTCTATGTTGGAAAAAGGAGGTGAACCATTTGAGGACTGAACCGTTGAGGCCAAAACGATCTTTAAGTGTGTTAAGTAGAGTAGAGTGGTTAACAGTGTCGAAAGCAGCGGAGAGATCAAGGAGAATGAGAAGGGAGGACTCTCCTTTGTCGAGGGAGTGATGGATGTCATCAATTATATTTAGCATGGCCGTTTCCGTACTACAGCCCTTTCTGAAGCCTGATTGGAAAGAGTCTAAAAGATTGAATGAATCAATGTGTCTATCTAGTTGGAGCAGGGCGCATTTTTCAAGGGCTTTTGAGAGAAGAGGAAGGTTAGAGATAGGACGAAGGTTATTTAGGTCATTAGGGTCACCAGCAGGATTTTTGAGGATGGGAGTGATTTGTCCCAGTTGGAGGGAAGCAGGGACACAACCGGAGGTAAAGGATGAGTTGATGATAGAGGTCCAATAGGGGGCAATGATATGTTTTAGATCTTGGACAAGGTTGGAAGGGAGAGGGTCTTTGGTGTGAGATGACGGTTTAAGTCTGGTAATGACGTTAAGAACATCAAGTTCAGTGACTGGATGGAAGTTGTGCCAAGAAGCATTATTTTTTTGCTCGAGTATGGTGGGGATGGGTTCAAGAATAGGGACGATAGGAGGAAGCGATGAGGGGTCATGAAGAGGCGTTGAGAGTGAAGGAGAATTGGAGGAAATGTCCAGGGAGGGAAATTGGCTAAGAGAGAGGGGAGTTAAGGTGAAGGATTGATCAATTTTGGAGATTTTTTCTGAGAAGTAGTTGGCAATTTCTTCGCATCTCTCATTGGTGCCAATCACCTTGGGGGGTGCAGAGGAGGTTTGGTTTTTAACAATGCTGAATAGTTCCCTAGGTCTGTTTTTGGCCCGGTCGAGTTGGGAGCGGAAGAAGGATGTCTTAGCATTGAGGATGTGTTTTTTATAATTGGCCCTAGCGGATCTGAGGAGGGAGAGATTAGAGGGGGAAGGATTTTGCCTCCATATGCGTTCAGTCGATCTAAGTACGCTTCTCTCATTGTTGAGATCTGCATTGAACCAGGATTTGGAGGAGGAGTTTTTCTGAAGTTTTAGTCTGGCTGGGGCAATTTGGTCAAGTACCTCAACGATGGATTTATTAAAGTGTTCGGTGAGGTCATTAGCATTTTGGGAGAGAGGGAGAGTCGAAGTTGTGCTTTGACTTTGGTCTCCAGTTCGCCTGGGGAATAAGATGAAGATTCCTAGTCAATTTCATCTGTTTGATGGTTTTGGGTGGAGGGGGTAGTACAGAGTTAGTGATCGTTAAAAGGATGAGGTGATGGTCTGACCAGTCGATGGGAACGATGGAGGAAAGGGAGGCCAGATCATTGCTTGTAATGATAGCGTCGAGAGTGGCTCCTTTGGTGTGGGTAGGAGAGTGGCAGAGTTGTTTTAGGTCGTGGATATCAAGTAGATCAGTGAGGAGGTTAACCATAGGATCATCATTTTTGTTCCAATGAAGGTTAAAATCTCCGAGGAAGAGGTTTTTAGAATTGGAAAGTGAGGATTGGGTAAGAAGGTCGGATAATTCCTCTACAAAAGGAAGAGGGTCACCAGGAGGATGGTAGATATTGTGTAGTCGAATTGGAGGGGAGCCTTGCACTTTAAGTTCCGCTCCAAGGTATTCAAAAGTAGAATGATCGGAGTTCTGCACAGGTGAGAGTTGGAGTTCGTTTTTATAGATTATCGCTAGACCGCCTCCAATTCGGACAGGTCTATCTTTTCTGAGGATGGAGTAGCCAGGGGGGGGAGAGCATATCCAGAATGGAAGAAGAGTGATCTTTAAGCCAAGTTTCAGTTAGAAAGGCGATGTCAATGGTTTCGCTAAGGATGGTTTCCGAGATTTCAATCGCGTGTTGGACAGCCGAGCGACAGTTAACCAGCATGCAGGTAAGGGGTTTAGGGTTGGTTGTAGGGGGGGGGGGCATGAGTGGATAGTGGTAAATTGCGGGGCAGTCTGGGTGAAGCAGGGGAAGTTGGAATTCTGCTAGTCCCAAGGATCACGGGGATGGGTGCCTGCGGGACCAGAGGGTCAGTAGTCAAAGAGTAGGGGGGTAAGGTTTACGGGGGTCAGGGAGATCAGAGGCGGGGAGGTGGTTTGAGGCACGGAATGTTCTAAGTGTGTCGTTACAGAGGGGGGTAGTATCCCATTGCTGGGGGAATGTAGTGTTGGTTTGTTCAGCACACTGGGAAATAGAATGATTGGGGCGGTTAAGTAAGGAGAGGGAGTTGACATCTTTTCTGAGTGAGGTGAGTTCAAACGACAGGTTAGCGAGATGGAGTTCTATATTGAAAAGCGTCAGGGGTATAAGAGAGAAAGGGATGGAGGCTGGGAGGTCGGGGGGACTTGGAGGATGTTCCGTGTTAGTCAGGATGAGCGGTCTGGGGTGAGGAAGGGGTGGGAGCCCAGGTGGGGGGTGGTGAGGGGTGTTCCGATTGATGGACGAAGGGAGGGAAGTGAGGTGGGACAGGGCATTCACTGGAGTCACAAGAGAGTCAAGAGAAGGAGAGGGTGCGCGGGGAGAGTGAGGAGAATTGACATCCTGGTTAAGGAGGGGAAGGTCAATTAGGAAGGGAGAAGTTGGAGTCAGTGATTGAGTCGTAGGGGGATCAATTTTATGGGGGTGGGAGGAAGAAGATAGAAGGGAGGAACAGGTGTGAGGTGTTGGAGCCTCAAGAGGAGGAGAGAGAGTATGGATGGTTGAGTGGGCCGTTGGTGAATCAGTAGGAGGGAAAATTGTTAACGCAGGAGGGAGATGGAGAGTCTGTGCTTGGGAGACTTCCATGGTGTTTTCAGTGTCTGTATGAGGAGGGGTTAGAGTAGGGGAAAGAGGGGGCAGAGTGTCAGACTGTGATTGGGAGGCTGAGGGGTCAGAGGAAGGTGTCGAGAGTAGGTAGGATAAGGTGCTGAAATGGTGTTCAAAGATGGTGAGATGTTTTTCAGAGGCTTGAATGAGGATGTTTCCAGATTTAAAAATGGAGATGTCAATTTCACCAGGAAAAGTAGGGGAAGGGGTGGTAGACAGTTTCAAACCATATGGGATTTTGCATGACTTTGTGATAGGGAGGTGGTGGAGGAAGATGCTTTTCCATTTAGAGGGGCGCTTGGAGTAGAAGATGTAATTGGTTTTTACAATCGAGGTGCGACTGAGGTAGTTATCCACAAAAAGCGTTTCTTGGTGACGAATTAGTAGTTTATGTTTAAAGTTTTTCTTAGCATTTTTGGAGAGGTTAGGGGGGTAAAGGATGGTCCAAGAGTTTGGGCCGTGTCTAGTGATAGGTGCATCCTGTGCAGCGAGGCGGTGAGTGAGGGGGGGCATGTTTAATCCGCTGAAGTGATCCAAGGGAGAGGGAAAATAGTGGGGAAGGGGAATAGGGACAGGGTGAAGTGAGGGGGAGGAATTAAAAGGGGGGGAACGGAGGGAAAGTTAGTGACTAGAGTGAGCCCCGGAGAGGGCCGTGCTAGGAAGGTGTCACAAATGGAATTTCAAGAATGATGGTTAGCAGACTAAAAAATAAAAAATCATAGGGCAGGAGAAAATGAGGGAGCGTTAAAAACTTGTTAAAAATCCAAGACAATAGAGTGAGGTAACAAAGAGGCAAAACAATGGCAGAGAAATAAACCACCAGCACGCACAGTTCACTTGCGCACAAAGAGAAGAAAGTGCAATGTGCTATAACGCGTATTGTCTTGCTGTGGGTAATGTCATATGGTAAATATTAAGTGATCACAAAGAGGCAGGACAGTTACAGTGTATGTGGAGCAATAAGGATAAAATGTAATTTAGCAGCTCACATAACAATACAGAAGTATGCATCCAAGGTAAAAATTCTATACAATATGAAGTCGGGGTAGGGCAATTTAGGAGTACGTGGAGCCTTAGGTATTAAGAAGTCCTGTAGCCGGTCAGATTGATTGCAGGAGTGAGACAGCCAGCCTAGAGAAGTCACAGATATGGACAGTCACAAACATTAGAGGGAAAAAATGGTAGTCGGCAAGGTAAAGTACATAAGTGGACCACAAAAGTTAACAGTACAGTTGTGCATAAAGAGAGGGAAGTGCTATGTGCAAGTATGTGGTTTGTAAAGCAGCGGGCAAAGGCAACTTCTAAAAATAAAGTGATCGAGAGGAGGTAGGTCCGTTTGGATGCATGAGGAGCTTTAGGTTATAATATCAGAGCAGATTTGATAACAGGGGAAGACTACCAGCCTAGCCGTCAAATACAAATCAGTCCGCAAAAATTGGGGGGATACTAGATAGCGACAGTAAACAATTGGGACTCAAAATATTAACCAGACATGGTGAGGAAGAATTAGATTGTCGGTCCAGGTAAAAGAGGTTAAGGGTGTTCCAGCAGTTCCATCCCTGATTAAGTGCGCAGTCTAAAAAGTGTATAGTGAATAGATAAAAAGCACAGGGTTCTGGAGTGAGTGTAGTTAACCCGGTCACCAACTAGGCTCAGAGGGGCGCCATAAGTGGAAGTGAAATGATCGAGGGCAGGACACTTTCAGGTGGCACAGACCAGACTTGCACAAAGAGATTTGGCAGGCATGCGATTTAGCTTCACTAGTAAAGGGCATTCATGTTGCACGGTATTACTAGTGTTTAATTAGTGAGTAGATGAGGCACCAAAGATGCAGTCAGTGTAGGACAGATTAGGTTATCCACTAGTAGGGGCTCCACTACAAGATGGCCACCATAGGAGTGGGTTGGGGCATGACTTTTTTTTTGTGTTTTTTTTTGTTTTTGTTTTTTAGATTTTGTTCCAGGTGGAGTAACGGGACCAGGGGCAGGGGGCGTCCTCACCCAGTCCGATGCGAGAGGACAAAATGGTCTCCCTACCACCAAAGAACGTCAGAACCCAACAAAAATGGGTGTCCGGGTGGGGACCACAAAAAACACGTCATACTATGCAGAGAACAGTTTTGATCTCAGAGGCAACATAGAAAATACCCGTAAACTATAAACATGCACAGAAAGTTTCTGCAGATATTTTCAGCACGGAATTATTATTCTAATAAAATAAGCAAGTAGAGTGAACCGCCTTCCGTAGGTCTGGTCAAGCCTCGCTTGCCTTAAACAGGAAAACTTGCCTCGCTATACAAAGAGAAATCTTTGCAAAAGGCATAATCATGATTTTTTTTTTTTTTTACAGATTTTATTGCAGTTTATTACATCAACATATTACAGACTACACGCATCATTAATGCCTTGCAATACATCCAAGTTATAAAGTTGTCCTCAGTAAATCAGTGTTCAAATGCCCCAAACTCCCCACCCTCCCCTCCCCAAGTTGTGTCCCGATGTGACCCAAACAGCTGTTGAAAAAGTATAAGCAATACCGTTCCATTATTCCAGGTGTTCATGCCATAGAGGTTGTCACTGAAATGCGTAATATCCTCAATGCAGTTAGTGCACACAGCTGTTCAAGGGGAAGCAGCAGTAGGTGAGCTCCCATGGTGTCATCATTGGTGATTGATGTTCCGGGTCCTAAAGGCAGTCTACCAAAGTTTCCCATGTCCTCGCCTAGCTTCTCGCAGCAGTACCTCCCCCTCATACACACCTCATCTTTCAAGCTCCCTGCGCCATGTTATGAGTCGGGGACCGCCGTGAACCTTCCAGTTTCTAGTGATTTCCCTCTTCGCCAGTATGTAAGGCAAGCCTTGGAATCTACTTGTGACCTTAGTCTTGGAAGTGTGTGGGAACCAGTGCAGGAGACAATGGTCTGGTGAGCAAGGGACCTCCCTCAATATGACATCCACAACCACTCTTGTTATCTCCTCCCAGTAAGTAGTCAGTGAGGGACAGGACCAGATAATATGCACGAGTTCAGCTCCCACCTCCCATTATCTTGGACAGGACGCCCCGGTCAGAAAAAAATATTTATTGATGCATCCTGGAGTCAAATACACCCTGTGTAGGACATAAAAACTGATTAGCTTAAACTGGGCATTTCTGGATACCTTTGGTATTCTCTCTAGAATTGTCTCTCAATCTCCGTCCGGTATGAGAATCCCCAAGTCCTCCCCCCCCCCCCCAACGGATTCTCAAGGTCTTATGGGGCTGAAGAATTTCTTCCCATGTTGCTCTATACAGGCATGTGACTCCTTTAATAGTGGCCAATGCTGATGAAATCTACTGATCGGCTTTATGAGAACGTGGTTCCAACAGGCCCGATTTCCAATGTTCGCGGATCGCTGTTGTTACCATGACCTTTGCAAGCTTTTGACGAGGGAGAGGAAAAAACTTCATACTCCTCGTGTATATACGGCCTTCCTCTTTCTCCTCTTATTCCAAGCATTGAAAGAAGAATTCCAAAGACGAGGGGGAGTTTAATGTTGACATAACCACACAGCAAAAGAATAAGTTTGTTTTATGCTGCCAAGCTGTGTTGTCATTTCAGATAAATGCTGCTTACCAGTGCAAGCTAAGTAGGCAAGTAGTCTGGCAAGATTCCTGAATCTCCCCCCCCCCCCCACCAAAAAGACATTACTGCTTTGAACTCTGCAGCTTTCCCAGAGGGCAACATATGAACTAACGATAGGCATAGACGTTTTTGCCACATGAGCAACATATGTGGAAGCTTGCATTCAGGTTAAAAATTAGTCATGTTCTCAATACATTTAGAATGCTGGTAAGAAGGCAAGAAAAATGTAAATTGGGAGAAGAGCTTAAGGACACAGTATGATTCCATCTAAGGCCATTCGGAACACATCAGTGCTGAGTAAGTCTTTATGATCACTGGCTTTTAATGCTACTCTGAGGTTGAGAAGTTCAAAAAGACACGAGTCCCAATTGCTGGGGGAATCAGAAGAACATAATTGATCCCATTCTCCATCAGTCTCTCCCTCTTCTCTAAATATATCCTTGGCATTTAGCAAAATCAGTAGGCCGTGCACCATCTACTACCAAATGTTGAGAGGTCAGGCTATGAAATACTGAGCAACACAAAACCATGCTTTTCTAAAACCTAAACTCATGGTGCATGATTTACTACACTTACCCCTTCACCTGAACTCCAAGAGTTAACCATCTCCAAGGTGCCTTGGAAACAACCTCTTATTAGCCACCCCAAACTCAATACATCTACAATAAAAACCTAAAACAGGTAAACGCAGTCTGTAGTCTTGCCTGCTACCAAGGCTACTGGAATCATTTAAATCAGCAAAGTCTTTGTTTTTTACATAATCAATGATCTGCAGTATTTTCAACAGATTTTTCCATATGTTTCGAAGATATGCTTGTGCTTCACAATTTGCCACAGCAAATATAAACAAGCACTGGCAAAGCCAGTAAGTCTGGTGTTGGCTGCCAGGCCTTTGGGTTTGTCAGTGCTTGTTTTGCAAAACCTTATTATTTGAGAAGCTGCCAGGACATCAATTAAAAATAACAAAATGCACACGCACTGGCTAAAATAAAAACAAGCTTGGTCTCAAAAAGCACACATTGTCATGGTTTTGTAATTGCTTTTTTGTAGTACTTACTACCCCCAACAAGGAAATGAAGCGCTTTATGCAAAGCAGCAGCGGATCAGAACCTAAAGTTAGTAGTTAATCCAGTGGCTTTTGGTTGCATTGAGTAGTCCTTGGCACTTCAGAAACTAATTTGTATGTGGAAGAATCTAATTGTATACTCTATCAAAGGCCTGACTTACGTTGCATCCCCAAAAAACTTGGGCTGGGAATGATATTTTTACTAATTTTAAGGGTACTGCCATTAATTTTTAATAATCTGTGGACTTTTAAGGAACAACCACATGCAAATGGAAATTCCTACTTACACTGCAAGGGCACATCAGCAAGCAACATTAGTACGCGTTAAGTCTTTTTATTACTCTTTTTCAGCATTGTAAATCAGGTCTTTCTCGTTAATTGTGACGCTTATGGAGGTTGACGCCTGGCAGTTTGGACTGTATTGCCTACTGTCAAGTAAACTGTTGTCCTCTCTTAAAACTGCACTGGGGATCTAAATAAAGATGTGTTGCTCTGAGCTGTGGAAGTGGTATATCCCCAGTAGCTAGGTGATATAGTTGCAATAAATCCCATTGAAATTGTGTCCCTTCCCCCCCCCCAACTTGGCAAATGCTATCGCAGTTCACTTAACTTTACTTTTTTAACCAAGAAACTGCAAAATGTATTAAGCTTTAACTGAAGTGTTTCTTGTGTGAGACACAAAAATGTCAATGATCCTGTTCCCTCCAGATAAAAACTGTTTTTTTAGAAAGAAAGAACAAAATAGGATTTTAAATGAAACCTCTAGCAAAGGCCTAGCACAATGTTATCCTCGAAGTCATGTGTGCATGACAGAGTCCAAAAGCACAGAACTATCAGCACCAGTGTCCCACTACGCACTGCTCAGCACAAAGAGAAGTTTCACCTTAGTTGTAGACATTTCTACCTAGCGCAAAAGGTATAATATTTTCACTACTTTGTGAAAAATAAGTTATTAGTGTTTTGCCAAAGCAATGTTGTGAACAATGAGGGTTCTTATGATGTGAGCAATGAGGTCATTTGTGATGTTACATTTAAAGTTGCATGGTTGCATCACAAATACAATGGGTAAGGTGTGCTTTCTGCACCTCAGTAGCTGGTTAAGAACAGGCCTTGAAACCTTACGCAGGCATCAATTGGCTTCCTCTGTTAGGTTGCAGATATGCCTTAAAACAAATCTATCTTCTTTTTTCCACAGGCCAGACCTCGCTCCCAACAAATGGATCATCCTGGACCTCTCCATCCACATAACCCCAAGAAGTCACTACAGAGGTAGAAGTCGGCAGAGTAGGGGGAAAGAGATGGGCAAAGTGGGAAAGGCAGATAGAAAAGTGGAACTTTAGGTCAAGCAAGCACTATTTGGCGCTTACAGTTCCATTGTAAAGTAGAATGTACCAGAATGCCTGTCCTCCCCCTGTTAAATGGTCAATGCTGGGAGACACCAAGCCGATACTCAGCTATTGCAGAACACAATCCAGCTATTCAGGGAATAAGACGATTCCGCAAATAATTAGGAATCACCCTACTATGCATTCCATACCTCTTCACTACTGTATCAAAATGAGAACACGTTGCACATGAAACCAGTGGAGGCCACGAAGAGCGAATATCATATGCTGAAAAAATCTGACATGTTCTATCTTCCCCGCAGTCTTGTATCTGATCTAGAGGAGTTTGTCCAACAAATCCTAGTCTAATCTCTGGGTGGAGGCTGTTCTGCTGTAATCAATCTATTGCCTTAAATACTTGGAAAAGTAATTCAGCAAGAGGCGGAGAGGCAGACTCAATCCTGTCTGCAACCCAAGTAAATAAAAGCTGGACTCTCTTGGAGCTAAAACCTGTACCTACTTGTTAAGTAAATAGTTAAATGAAAAAGTACATGCAGTAAAACCTGCAAAATGATACGGTTTATAAATAGGAATGTCTGTTTTCCGGGCCCTGGGCAAAGTCATTCTTGATTTGGTACTCAATGCACCGACCTCGGAACAAATCAACCGCCAGGCAGGCCTTCTACTGCATTAAAACAAATATTCACTTAACATTAAAGAAACGCACAAATCACTTACTACAATAAAAATATGAACATTTCACCAGAAAAAAAAATGTTTTCAAGAGACTGAAACATCCCTACCCTATTGCCTAGGTGGTGTCCCGATCCTTTCTTGGAAAGGAAGAGACTACCAAATTACGGTGGCTTAATAATTTGGTTCTATTTAGAGACTTGAGGAAGTCTGTCTGACGAGCAAAACACGTGCAATCTTAATTGACTCCGCAAACATAAAGACAGAATCATAGCCACACTTTCCGAAACAGCAGAGCTGGTCACTGAAATACATTTGCCTAATACACCACAATGGAATGTAAATCTAATTTAATGCAAATGGACTTCCTTTGATACTGGTCAAGAAGTAGCCGTCCATAACCAGCCAAAATCAATGTCCCGGTTCCCACGCTGCCTCAAGAACTAAACAACAAGCTTAGGTAAAACTATCATATGCATTCCTGAGTATTTGCATTACATTGCTACTGGTGGGTTACAGGTAATTCCGGGCAAAATTTTTATTACGCTAGCGCAAATCACGTAATTTGGGGTATTTCGCATTACAGTTGTCATTCTCAAAATTATGTCTTTCTACCAGTCAAGGTAAAAATACTACACAGGAGCATGGAAACAATGCAAACAACCAGAACACGAGTGGCTATTTGTGGCAATCCCATTTTTTGCGATTTTTTTTTTTTTAGCACAAAATGAGTCCATGGGACAAACTGACGCATTTCATGTTAAAATATTGCGCTAAATGATGGATTTGCACTTTTGGAAATTATGCATAACACTGATCACAACAATGATGGAGTCCAACAAAGGCAAAAAGAATAAATAATAGAGGGAATGCTGAACAATGCAAACATTTACCCCCAATTCCAGAGATTTGGGTTTAATCCATTATTTTTTTGCTCACCACGCCAACCCAGGTTGGATCCAGCCAAATGCAAATCAGTCTTGACCCTGCTCCTCATGGGAACAGTCCAGCCCGAACTGCCAGACCTGCTCCTCCTTGGACCGGAAACAAGCTTCCTGGGTTTTGGGGTATCACCCCTCATCAGCCAGGCTAGCTTGAATCCAGCGACAGTGAGCACGGGACCCACGTCTGGGCATACCCTTACCACGTAGGGCAACAAAAGTAAAAAGAACAATTGTTAATGTTAATTGGGAGTTATAGAGACCATAATCACCGGCAGGTCTCTTAGCGGTAAGAGCGAGTAGCTATGGACTGCCCCCAATGGCTAACTGCTGGTACCCCGGTCAAAGCGTGTGTTGTGCCCAGGCCTCTGTGAAGAGGGGGGGTCTTCAGTTTTTTTCTGAATGGGAGAAGGGCTGTTTCCTTACGTAGGCTTTCAGGTAGCTTGTTCCACAACTGAGGGATCAAGACAGAGAAGGCTCGACCCCCTTTAGTCGTTGTGTTGAACCGTCGGATGACCGGAGGGTACGTCCTGGGACATATCTCCCCAGGCGCTCCTTAACGTATACTGGAGCATATCCATGAAGGGCTTTGTGGGCGATGCAAAGGCCCTTGAACCTGGCTCGCTGTTTGATGGGGAGCCAGTGCAGCTGCTGCAACAGAGGTGTGGTGCCGTGCGCGTCTTGGGAGCTTGAAGATCAGCATAACTGTATCATTCATAGCTACTTGCAGCTTGCCAAACAGCTTTCCAGGAAGTCCAATATACAGAGCGTTGCCGTAGTCCAGACGGGACACAATCATTGCAGACACCACCATCCATAGAGTGGAGAATGAAAGGAGAGGTGACAGTTTCCTCAGTTGCCTCAGCAGGCCCACGCAGGTCCCAACCACAGTGGACACTTGGTTAGACAAGGTGAGCTTGTCATCTATTTTGATGCCTAGGCTCTTTACGACTGGAACTGGTGTGGGTGTGGCGCCCAGCTCTTGTGGCCAAAAGAGGTCAGTCCAAGGGTTGCTTCCCGTGGTGATGGCTAGGACCTCTGTTTTGTCAGGATTGACTTTGAGCGAGTTAGCTGTCATCCAGTTGACAATGTATCTGAGGATGTTTTGCACGCGTGAGTGATCTTGTGAGGAGTTGTCAATTTGAAGGATTGTGTGTCATCTGCGTAGTTGAACACCTGGCAATCCATGTGGGCCAGGGCTGCCACCAGTGGCCGGAGATAGATGTTGAAAAGAAGCGGGAGATAGTGCCGACCCTTGTGGGACTGCGCAGGTTAGTGCCCCTTTACTGGACACGCAGTCACCCAGTTGGATCCTTTGAGTACGAGCGGTCAGGAAGGAGGAGATCCAATGATATACCACCCCACCAATGCCCATGTCGAGGATGGACGGAATGCTGAACAATGCAAACAATCACCACCAAGTCACAGATATCTTGGTTTAATCCATCGTTTTTTTGCTCACCACACCACCCCAGCATTCCATCCATCAATTGTTCATTTTGCATTTGTCACACTGAGTGGGATGGGTATGCCCAGACAAAGGTGCTCACAAAATGAATTAATTTGAGAGACAATATGGGTATTTGTTTGTAAGAAAGAGGAGACGGTAAAGTCACAATCATTATGAGAAATCTAGTGACAGTAAAAAAAACTAACATTTACATTAATATCCACTAAAATGCTGCAGCTTCATATGTTGTGAATTGCGTTAAGAGAACGCACTTCCGTTAATGACTAAGATCTCTCAAGAATGGTGTTCAACGGTCTCAAGATACAGAGGGGGGGGGGGGTCGAATGACAAAGGAACTGTAGTGAATAAAAGATAGTCCAATCCACGTAGGTTCTTCAAGTAGATTTATTCAGGATAAGTTGTTAAGCAGAGCCCCACCAGGAGCAGCCTTCCTGCTGCTCAGCCCATCCACCAACTGACTCACACACTCACCAACATTCCACTCACCAACATGCTGTCACCACAGTCACACTGGCTGAGCAGCAGGTATAACAGGAACTATTTAGCATCGTATTACATTTTGTAAGAGTGTGCCATTCTGCACAGTTTGCTTTCAAGGAGTGCTGCTTTTAACCAACAAAACTATTGTTATTTTAGCTACAAAGGGTACATGTTATCGGCTGCCACAAATCATCACAGATCGCAGCAAAATGAAATGGCGTAAAACATTAATTAATTAATAAAATACCCATAATCAGCCAGATGTATCAAAGAGTTTTACCCATTTTGTGTCTATGGAAAAATGCTTTAGTACATATGTCCCCAAATCTGTAATTTAAATCTGACTAAATTGCATTTTAGTGCAAATTAGCACAGCCCGGCAATGCATGTAATCCAATCGCTATTCTCTATGCATTTGTAAACTTTTTTTCCCATCAATTGATGCAGATGCACTACGTTTGAAAAAGCAGTTTTTGAGGAAACGTGGTCAAAACAATCGGGGATGACAAGATTGCACTATATATGAAGTCCTGATGCTGTGCAATTGCTTCGTTTTATTTAGTGCAATATTTCAAACCCCCGTTGACCAAGTCCAAGATTAAAGAGTTCCACATACATCTTTGCATGAGCATTGTCTGTTTAGGCTTGTTTAAATGAGTTAATGGCTGCCAGAACTCTACCATTTGATACTGTTGTACACTTTGTGATCTACTTTTAGATTAAATGTCTCACAATCTATTTTCCGACACATTGCGACACAAACTACAGAATGGATACACTTGGCAGGCAGGCTGCAACATAAAACGGACTTAGAACCACGTGATATTTGTTTACGAGAGCTCATAACGGCATTACTAGTTGACAAACCTGATAACTATGCCTTGCCATTAAATATCTGCCCAGTGAGCATGAACGCGTTAGGAATAAACATTACAGTCAGGCCACTTCACTTGTTCAAAGATAAATTGGAGCACGTTAGTGTCTACGGCACAGGTGGGAAGAGAAACCGATATTTAAGTGTGTGCAAGCTTGCAGTCAGATTTGGGATATGAAGATGGTGCATGCCAAAGGGGCTACCAATAGTCAATCACTCGGATGGTATGGACCACAGATAAAAACATTTTCCGAGGGGCCGCATTGATGCCAACAGGATGGGAGTGGGGCTTTGTGGGTTGTTAAATGCTGCAGGATACTTTATTAGATTATTTTCCTTTACATCAGTTAGCTTGTAAATTAAAGCTTACCCTTCTATTTAACATCTTTCTGAATGTTAGTGCTCTCTGAAGCAAACAGCAGCCCAGTGCTGCTGTTAACCCGGGGGCTGCATGTGGAGATCAAGAGGGCCGCAGGCGGCCCCAGAGCTGTACCTTGAGTATCTCTGGTATAGTCAAAGGCCCCCTCCCTCCTAAACCCCCACCCATGATGTAGGTTTTATTAGGACAAGCAGAAGAGAATATGACTGACAGAAGCCTCTACCCTAGGCCTCTGATCAGGCAATGGAGGACTCGGTCTTAAGATTGGCCAAAAGCTCATTCAGATGAACAAGAAAGACACCATCAACTAAGTAGCAATTTATAAACATGCTTCTGCAATACCACACTTTGTGCCTCTTCAGGGCAAAAGTGTTTTACAATGAAGCCCCCTTTGGAAAGCTTCAATCGGTCGAGCCAGGTTCTTCTTTGAAAGTTTCAATTTTTACCCAGGCAGAGTCAATGGGCCAAGTTCACATATAAAATCAAGTGAAGAGAATGAAGGTGACATCTTTGCTGGACATGTGATGATCCTGAAATTCCATTTTGTTTTCCATTTGGGCATAGATTAGGCTATCTACAGCAGTTAAATAAGGAGTGTACGTGGAAATCTAAACTCTCCGTGAGGCACATTAGTCGCCATTAAAAACTGGTTTACTTATACTGGTCAGTCCATTCATGCTGGCTCTCCCCAGCCACCACTTCTCTTTTTCCTCCACAGACAATAATTCTTTGTGGAGAAGCTTTCTTCCCATTCATACCCAAAAATTGTATGGATTGCCCTTTTCCACCTATGAAAGAAACCTAATATTTGAACAATTCAAATTTATGAGTGCCAAGTCCCTCAAAACCTGTGCAATGCCACCCAACCCACCTCTCGTACAGTCTCGATCCTCATCTTTCCCAACACCCTCTTTAACAAACATATTAAAAGGAAGAAGTTCACCAGAAGAGCAATTTCTCAATTTGAGTAAATGGATCTTTGGAAGAACCTCCCAATTCTGTGAATCAGGATTCCGCATTGACCATAGGAGAAGCACTAAGTTATGCCCGTACTGCATACGTTAACCTTTCTGAACACAAATGTCTCAGCACTGGCACATGAATACCTAGTCTGTTCCAACATAACAGCAATGAGGGTCTTTAAAGCACAAGAACCCAGACTGCTCACCCTAAGCAGATAGGTTTTCACTTGATTGTAAGATTAAGCAAAGATTCATCAGTAACAGATTTGCGGGGTGTCTCGTTCTACATTTTAGGAACTGGGTGGAGGAGGGACAGTGATTGGACAAAGTCATTTTTGACAAGGTTGTAGGTTTAACTAGTCCGGACAGAGTCAATGCAAAATTGTCACGAATCACGTCACACATTACCCCACAGGCAGAGTTTTGAAATGGGACTGCAGCCAGAGCCTGAAAGGATGGTATGCAGGCTCTGCAAAGCAACGGGTGCAGACCAAAGAGGTATAAAAAACAAACAAATTGACCATTTCGCTCTTTTGGGATCATGAGGTCAAGAAAAAAGGGAAGTGCTCAAGATGAACAAGGAGAACAACGGGATCCTGAGGGACAAAATCCAGGTTTTTCTCCAGGAACCAGTCTCTAGCTATTGTTTTTGACAGGACAGCACATTTGTAAGTGGAGCAGTTACAAGTTAAACTATCAGACCAAACACTAACAGGTCTAATGTGTCATCATCCTTACAGTGTTTCTTTTTAATTTCACAAGTGCTCCACCTTCTAATCATCTCTTTCCTCTACGCCTTTGGATGATTCACATACACACACCCTTGGTGATATTGACAAACTGTATCCAAATATTAGCTTTGTGTTGACTGCTCTGTTAATGTCTTGCCACCTAAAACTAGTAAGTAGCACTGTCCACTGCGAATATTTTTAAATTGGGTTCATTAATTCCCAATGGAAAAAGTCTGACCTGATTTCTCGGTGATATATAGAGCAGGGCCACTGGAATTATGCAATTTTGCATAATTTGAGTTTTCAACATAATTAGGATATGTTGTCACAGTTGCCACATAATCCATCCTCTGCTGCATAATCTGCAGATTTTAACAAAAATATAAATTCTTTCTACCTAAAACGGTTCAAAAGTTACTAAACAAAACTGCAACATGTTGATGTACACTGGAAGGTGCTTCGCAAAGGTTGACTAATCACCTTTTTGTTGCTTATTGCTATCTTTAGCAGTCAGATTGGTACGAATTAGATGAAACTCTTGCCCACAGTGTTAACGTGTGAAAATGACAAAATATTGAGGTAATACTATCACAAAATGTGCTGCATTACGCCGCATGATTTGTCTTTTCTTGCAGCATAATTTAGTAATCCCGGCCTCATAATTTGGCCCTCCCCTACCGCATAATTCCAGTGGGCCTGATATAGAGTAATAGATGGGTAACAGTGAATAACAGAAACATTATGCATGGCATGAATAACCATATCAAAATCTGGGTAATCACTGATGTGACGCAACAGTGGGAAACAAAGGTTGTTTCCCAGTTGTGATTCCACCAATTATTCGCTTCTCCTGTATTCCCCAGCTCACCAAGATCTATGGAGAACTGACCAAGGTATAGAATTGGTGGCTGTCAGGCTTACCTGCTTCACCTAGTGTCCAAGGACCCATGGGAGGCGAAAGAATGCAAGTTGTGTGCTGCCTGTGCCAATCCCCACATTTCCTTATGAACAGGTCTTTGCAGAACTGTGCTCACACAAAAAAAAAAAAACACTATTGACCAGCAGCTCTCAGAGAGCCACTGTCATCCCTGTGCCAGCTCTCTCCTCAATGTGCACGCCGAAAGGACAGCTATGGGCAGGAAGGGGCTGACATCGAAGGTAGTGGACGGAGTGGCAGAAGGCTAGGTATTTTTATTTTTTTTAATTTGGGGTGGCGGGGTGGGAGTTAAATAGTGGGTGGTAGGGGTGGGTGACCAGAGGCCATGTTTTTATCTTTGGGAGGAACAAGGGAGACCACTTTATTTATAACTCCCTGACTACTCCATCACCCCTGTGCAGGTGTTGAAACCAGGGCAGATGAGTTAGGGAGAAGAATACAAAAGATAATATTGGAAATGGGTAAGAGGCCATTAATGTGGATGTTTTTCACCTCTGGGTGCTGTTTGGCCTAGACAAATCGAGTTTCTCGCTTTATCGGATGTCACTCAGAATCCCTCTATGAAAAACACCCGTTATTCGCTGTTATACAGGAACAGTTAGGTATGGCCTCAAAATCCTTTTATCTTCCTTAAATCAGGAACACATGTCGAGAAATCATGGGGAGCCATACGCAACATGGTCTCACCTGCCTCTACCCCTCCATCCGTTGAAGGGACACATCAAATTAACAATACTTAACGCCTTGCAAAGCCCCCCCCCCAACCACCACCTGGCCATCTTCTACCACCCACCTGAAAAAAACTGGCACAGAGTCATCCTCTAACACAGTCCTCAACATTCCCCTCCTTTCCCATCCCAAATATTTAAAAACAACATACTTGGTGTCCTGCTAGCAGTACTTCCCTCCCCTCCATGCCCAGATATACCAGCAGATGTCATGCCACTCCCCCAGGACTCCTCATTTATTGCCCCTGCCACTTAAAAATCAATCCTTGGCGTTCAGCCACCTACCCCACCACCCTCTATGCATGCTACCCATCTACCTCCCTCAGTCGCGCTGCGGGAGCCGTCTCAGCATGACCTGAAGCTGAAGAAAGACACTAAGGTAAAGGCAGAAGGCTACCAATGTTGCACTGCCACCAATCTCATCCCCTACCCCCGTCACACACCCCCACACCCATTCACTCCACTGGTGTTTGGAGACCTGAGTGAGGCACAAGGCGGTAGGTAAGACAGAAGACTGCCACCTGCCATTCTGCTACTTACCTTAGGGGGGTCTTTGGCACCTGGGCAAGGAAGAGGTACATCTGGGAAGTAGGTGTTTTTCTTAGTGATGTAACAGCAGTGGAAGACAGTTTTCATTTGCCCGGTTATGTGATAGCAGTGAATGAATTCAGGATTCAAACTCAATGAGAAACATATGTAACAAAAGGTTGCATCCAGTGATGCAAGAGAACTATACGCATGTGCTGAAGCGCCGCATGAAATAAACCACACTGGTTATGTGGAAGTAATGCAGACGCTGTTCAAATCAGTAGACAAAAAAAAGAGACAGGATGTTTCTGATAACCATGTTGTTTATACAACTTCGAATTTCAGAATACCAAAACACAAACATGCTTATGTTGAAAGGAAAAATCACATATCAACGGCGACGAAAAACAAAATTTCTTATTCAATAACAGATAACATACCCTCTTCGATAAATATAGTAGTGGTGGTGGTCACGTCAAATATTATTCTAACTAAGAAATTATGTCACAGCTTTATAAATTCAAATGAAAATAGAATGAATGCTAAGGTTTGGATACAGTACAAGCAGATAATAAAAAGGGTTGGTTACACACGAGTACAATGAAGAGTGTTTTGCTGTTAAGCAACTATTTTTAACCAAATACGTTTTCTTGTCGAACTGAACATCAACTATGGATGTTAACTTTCAATGTAAATAACAACCATTATGATTTTAAAAAGTTACAATCGCAAAGTCGATAAATTGAGTAACACCAAATTTGGCAATAATTTCATTTACAGTGTATTGAAACGGAAAAACCTGCAGCGTTAAATGGTATGCAAAGACAAGTTATGACTTTCATTGTTACGGGAAGGATAAGTGGTAAGCATTTGAAGGAGAGTCTAAACTCCAAGTTCTTATGGCCTTTGATTTAAAATTTGCGGTAATAAACTGCACCCATCGGTATGGAGCCCAAACAAGTCCCATGCGATTACCAGCAAGTATATGGTATTGCAGCTGGGCCAAGGGAGTGGCATGGTAGGTCAATATGATTAGACATGGGCCTCGGTGGTTGAAAGAGAACTATTATCAAGAGTAGTAAAGTTACAAGATCAGTACTTAAAAAAACAAATGTGGTCCCTTCATTTTGCAATGGCTGGAAAGATATAAAGCAGGACATGAACAGGGCTCTGCTGCAGTAGCGAACAGCATGCAGCCATCAAGCATATTTTATTTGGACTGTATCTAGAAAGTATGGTTTGCAGAAAGTATGCGTGAGAGGTCAGCCTACAACACTGCATGTGTCTTGCTGAACTGCACCCTACACCCGTGCATACTGCAGATGCATTAGAACATGCACAGGTTAGTGAAAAAGTCCTTGTTAGTTGTTACCGTTCAAAGAGTACCACCCTATCTCGAATCTTCTGCTTCTCTTATAGATGGTTTAACAAGTGTTCTTGGTTCAACTTCATATTTTATTCAACAACATTTTGGAGGAATAAAAATGTGGCTACAGCGGTCTGAGATAATGTAAGGGTTTCTACGCAATTCGCCACCTAGTCATGCAAACTGGAGCTCATGTTTCTGCCTATTTCAGAACAATCCACTGCTACAGAATAATCTAACAATTTTAACAGAAAAAAGTACCAGTTTTTAGCCCTTGTTGTAGCTCCCTGCACTAAGAAGTGGCCAGTGGAGGTGGGGCCAGCCTGGCTAATAGATGGCCAAGTTACGTGAGAGCTCTGGAGCAGGTGCTGCATGACCCTTCCCTAGTGTGACCCATGGGCTCTGGTGACCCATCTCAGGGGGAACCACTGATAGGGGAGCCTGAGGAGGACCCGCTGAAGTGAAGTTTACCAGAGACTGCGGCCTCCACACGCCAGCCTGCCTGCTAGTGGTTGTGTGCAAAAGTGTGACCTACTGAGTATGGTCATTGGATTCTATATGAGACATTGACTGGTGAATGAGGGAATACAATCTGTGGGACGGGGCTGTAGGTGGAGCGTGCCCCAAGGGCACTGCAGTGTCCCAGATCTGATGGGGCCAGCCCCATACCATTGGCTGTGCCATCGCATACAATGACTTCGCAGGAGGGAGTGCCCCATCTGTGGCACTCTGGGATGGCAGGGGGTTGCGAAAGCGAGGCTTGTATGTGCGACTCAAGTGTGGATGTGCATGGAATGAATACAGTCTTTAGTAATGTGGTCATTGAGAGGGCCACGGGAAACCCTGATTGTGTACCGTATCAGGTAGGGTTAGTTGGGTAATCTCACTGGTGGGACTAGAGATAGGCCACGCTAAGGCAATCCAACAATAACAATATGGAAGAAGAGGACTCGGGCTGAATGAGAATTGCTCCACTAGAATCAAGATTGGATCCCGATCAGATTCATAAATTCTTATGGTGAATGAGGCAACTTAACAGAGTGGTGAGCTGCTGCTATGCAGCTCCATACCAATGGGAAGTACCCTACAGTTAACTATAGGCTGCTTTGCGCATGATGATACCAGAATCAGAAAGAAGAGCCTGTCCTAAAACGTGAATGACAATACTAAGTTTTGAGAATTTCGCTGCTCTTAACATAAATGAAGGTTGAGACCAGCAGATGAGTGGAGAGCAATGTGATATTTACTAGCAGAGTGAAGGTCATTTGCTTTCCAGGCAGCTAAGTTATGAAACGCCTTGCCAGACCAGCTCAGAAGTATTGATTTAGAGTCAGTGTTCCAGGCCAATCTGAAAGCTTTTTAGTTTAAAAAACTGTCGTTTTTTAAGGTATCGGTGTGCATTCGGTGGGGTCAATGGATATCCGCTTAGTTGGGATGTTGGTAGATCATATTTTTTATGTCGACTGACATCTGCTGTGCACTCTGTATGTGAAGAAAATGAAGAAAATGAAGCAACTGATTCCATTCATGTCCTCAAAGAAATGATAGTGGTTGGCAAATTAAATGATGGGCCTATTTCGAGGTGGCCTATGATGTAGAATGTAAATGGGCTGAGCGACAAAATAAAAAGGGTAGTAGTGTCTGAATCCTTCAAAGGATATAGATATGGCACATTAATGCAGAATAAAAATGTTACTTACCCAATAAGCATCGGTTTGTGGCATGAAGTGCTGTAGATCCACATGCTGTGCATACTCCTGCCATCTAGTGTTGGGCCCAGATGTGTGCAAATTGTTTTTCTTCGAAGAAGTCCTATGGGTCACAAGATACTGTGACTCCTCCTCTTGCTGGTAATGCGCATGGTCATCTGTTTTCCCGCACGGTGGGCCAGGATGGAATGTGAAGAAAGCATTGTTTAAAGAGATGTTCATGCAAAGAAAGAGGAAAGGGAGACAGAAAGATGACTGCAACAGCCACAGGCATCCTGGGAGGAGAGTGGGCGCATGTGAATCAACAGCACTACATTCCACAAATAGATGCTTACTGGGTAAGCAACATTTTCTGTTCGAGGCACGTGTGGCGGTAGATACACATGCTGTGCATAGAATATAAAGCAGTACTTATAGAAAAGAAGTGGCTAGCCTGAGTAAGTTGCAGTAGATTGAAAAAGTGTACGAAGAACTGCCTGCCAACAATGGCTTGTACAAACACAACAATTGATGGACAGAATGCAGAACAATGTCGTACATTCACCCCAGTACAGAGATCTGGGCCTAAATCCATCGTTTTTTTGCTCACCATGCCATTCCAGTTTGGACCCAGCCATATGCAAATCAGTCTTGACCCTGCACCCATTGGGAACAGTCCAGCCCGAACTGCCAGGCCAGGTCCTCCCTGGACTGGAAACAAGCATCCTAGGACCGGTTTCGGGCTTTCAGCCCTCATCAGCCAGGATAGCTGGACTCCAGTGGCATGGAGAGCACGGGACCCACGTCTGGGCATACCCGTCCCACTCGGGGTGACAAATGCAAAAACAACAATTGATGGACAGAATGCAGAACAATGTCGTACATTCACCCCAGTACAGAGATCTGGGCATAAATCCATCGTTTCTTTGCTCACCATGCCATTCTAGTTTGGACCCAGCCATATGCAAATCAGTCTTGACCCTGCGCCTTGTAGGCAGGCTAGCACATCTACACAATAATGTTTTGTAAATGTATGTAGAGCAGACCAGGTAACTGCTTTACAGATATCAGCTATAGGGATGTTCCCCAAGAATCCCATAGAGGCTCCTTTTTAGGTCGAGCATTCGAGACCTCTTGTATATACTTTAGTATATACTTATATGTGTATGTACTTTATGGGCTCTGGAGATCAGCCCTAGGACTTGTCTGCTTCCGCTTAGTGACTTTTTTTTCTGTCCAACTGCCACTATTTAACTGTCTTAATAGAAAATGACCAGTAGAGGTCAGTAAAATACCAGAATTGCTTTCTGCTTGTTCAACTGCCTCTATTTAACTGTCTTGATAGAAAACGACAAGCAGAGGTCAGTAAAATACCAGAATCACTTTAGCATTCTCTAGATTCCAGTCTATAGAAATTGTCTTCCACGAGCACCCGTAGACAATAATATTTTTTTCAAATCTTGTATTTTCAGGGATATGACCACCGAAGGCCCTGATTTTATATTATATATATTTATATTAAAAACAGAGCTTTGGACTATACCATTTTCCGCTGAAAGGCAATATTTCTCTCCATGTGTTCCCATACCTGGCGTGTCACGCAGTTTGAGGCTTACTTTCCCTCCATGTTAAAGAACAGTAGATGTTTCAGCACCCAGGCTAATGTGCTGCATAGCTAAATACATATAAGGTCCCAAAGGCAAGACCAATTGCATTGCAAATGCTTGTTTTCAGTTGAGGGGCTCTAGCGGGAATGGGCAAGGTCTTTTTAGCTTTAGCATAGCATGTCTGAATACATTTTACAATCCTTTTTGCAATGTCTGATTTAGATAGTGCCTTCCCTTTGTGGGGATTGGAGAAGGCAACAAAGAGCTGTTGAGCTTTCCTAAAGGTTTTCGTTCTGTCAATTCAGTACTTGATGGCTTGTTTAACAACCCAGGTACGACGAGCTCGTTCTGTAACCGAGTCAGGTTAAAGAAGGGAAATAAACAGGCAGTTCAAATGGATTGATTGAGGTGGAACTGTGAGACCACCTTAGGGAAAAATAGGGGCATCACCAGTAGTCTGAGAGTTAGCACTCTTACGGGCAGTACCGACCACTAGAGAGTCAGGTCAAAGCTGACCACGAATAAACAGAGTCAGTAAGGGAAGTTTTGTATTTTTTCTCCACCCTAGGTGTAATGACTCTGGCGCGGACGGGGTCGTGAAAGGTGTCCTGGGTGTAACAGAGCACGCCTTTAAGCATGGGGAAGGCATGGAGTGGTGGGTGAAGGACAAGGTCTCGAAAAGCAAGTCCTCCTCTAAAGGCTCAGTGTGGAGATCCATCTTGTGGATAGAGGCAGCCCTACCAATAAGTTAATGGTAGGACGTGGAGTACTCTGGAGGTGAGGGACGAGCAGGGTAGAGGCCAGGATCTGTGTCCCCTGGTGGATCAGCATCATAGGTGTCCTAGGGATCTACATGCAGAGGAGTGTCGAAGGTAGCCACTCCTCCTTGTCCCCCAAGTTTGAATGAGGTGACACCTGAGGTGTATAAGGAGCAGGGTCACCTGGAGAAGTGGGTGGGGAGGGCGAGTGCGTGGAGAAGGAGGAGTTTGTGGTGGAAGAGTGACAGGCAAACAGCTTGTAGCCTTGTCCACTTGTTTGCGTTGCTCAGATGGAGGTGGCATGTCCAAAGCTTCCTTGAAGGACAGCTGCCGTTCGGACAGTTGAGCAGCAAATCCTGGAGGGCATGTGAGTATCAGGCCTGTGTGGGGATATATCATCAAGTTCTTCCGTTGGGAGTCAGTCTTCTCCTGAAGTTCATGGAGAATCAGCTCGACAGTCCTGAGCCGTATACAGTCTTGCTGCTCGGCGCAGAGGGTCTCGACTCAGACGCCAATCTCTACTTCGACACCGAAGTTGTTGCCTGCGACGGTCGGCTCAGCTCCAAGGAAGGCGTGGGCATTGCGGAAGTAGTCTGCCTCAATGGTTTCTTCGGTGCCGAGCTGGCTGCTGCATCCGAAGACGGTGGACGGTGTCAGTCATGGCCCGAAGGCAGTGGCGGGCTGGCAGTCTGTCGCTGGTGCTCCAGAGTGCCTGGATGACCCTTCAGAAGGGGCTGCTCAACTTGTAGAGGGGGAGGAGTACTGTACTCACGGCTGGCTGCGCTGGTGGAAGATTATTCGATCTCCAGATCGGAGCTGTTGTCAGGGGAGAAAGCCTCTTCATCTGCAGCAGACAGTTGTGAATGGTGTTCCCTTTGATGTCATTGGGGCGAAAAAGTCCGTGGTGTCGTCTCTGCTCCTACGCAGCAAATCGAGAATCAGGCCCGACGGTCACGGAGGGTTTTCTTAGAACGGAAGGAGTGGCAGGCATCGCACGCAACCTCATTGTGCTCGGGAGACAGACATAGGATTACAGACCTGATGGAGATCAAGGACAGTAGTGAAAAGGCTTCCGGTCCATCACCGTGAGGCCATGGTGGGGACAATGCGGTCTGGGGACGGAAGGAGGCCCCGAAGAGCAAAGGCCCACTTGGGACCGAGGTCGACAGAGAGCCATCCAGTTGAAGCAGGAATCATCAACCCGAAACAGGAAAAGAGAAACGAGATTGAAACAATTCCGACAGATGGAAGGAACCTGTGTAAACCGAACAGAACACCAAGGCGGTGTCGAACCGGAGCACAGGAGCACTCGTCCAATCCAGACAGTGGAAAGAAAACAATGGAGTTGATGATCATGAGCTTTACTAGCAGGAGGCGGAGTTAAGGTACCTTGCGACTCGAAAGACTTCTTCGAAGAGAAAACACTTGCACACATCCGGGTCCAAAACTAGATGGCAGAAGTATGCACAGCATGCGTATCTACAGCCACACATGCCTAAAACATTCATTTACTTGGGGGCAAAGAAGTTCTTTGAAAGAGGGAAATATACTCAGTTGGTCCACGAAGGATTTACAAGAATGTCGAGAGGGGTGGCCATATGCGGTATGTGGCCACATACATGATGAAAGGACTTCTACTAGTGGTAAAAAATATAAATGGGTCGATTCTTTTGGCTTTTATGTACTACTTTGTGGGCAATTGGGAAACCTGGAAATCATTGAGGAGCATGCCCTGTAAGAACTAGTTCAGGAGCCACAGGGCAAGCATGGGTTACTGGGCCTCCTTTAACAACTGATGTACTAGGGCTTGACCTAGTATGGCACTGCAAACTAGATGCCTAGACACCCTTTCTGCTTTTGAATCTCAGTATAGCAAAGGAGAGCAGTCAAAGACGTTACCATCTAAAAAGTCCCGTTCAGGCTCATGGAATGGTTCATCTAGAGTTCTGTGGCTGCTGGCCCTCACACTTGATCATAAAGTCTTGGGATTAATACAAAATGCTAATGGTCATGCAGGAACTTGATGCAAATGCAGGCTGTCTTTAGGTCACCATAAAGAATTTAGACCTGGGATGGCGCACATAGTTCCATTGTTATGAATAGGCTAAAAACCTGCAGCAAAGGACTGAGACTGCAAATGTGTGTTTGTTATACGAGGATAATGAGAAAGAGTTGTACAGGAATATGTTTGCATGTTGTATGATTAGTGAGGTATTTGTTACACTGGTCTCTTATTTTGTGTGCTTAGGATTATCAAGAGAAAGCTTGGGTATCAATATCTTTGTCTCTAGTTTAATTTTAATGAACAGCTCTGCGGAAATGAGTTGTGAAGAGTGTGGTCCTGTTGCAGAAACAGGAAGAGATAGCCTACTTCTTCGAACAACATTTTAGACTTCAGGCAGTCTGGTACTGCCAGATGGACCAATGCAAGGATCTTTTTTTTTGTTTTTTTGGTCCCGTCGGCCGTGAAGGGAGCAAAATGTATGTATGTATGTATGTATGTATGTATGTATGTATATATGTATATATGTATATATGTATATATGTATATATGTATATATGTATATATGTATATATGTATATATGTATATATATATATATATATATATATATATATATATATATATATATATATATATATATATATTTTTTTTTTTTTTTTTTTTTTTTTAAACATGCCACACACTGGCCCATCTGGCAGTGCCAGACTGTCCGAAAGGCCAGTCCAACACAGAGCGGATGGTTCATTTATGCAAAGTCTTTATAGTTAAGAGTTAGTACCCTAAGGTGGCTTAGCGAGCAACCAAGATGGCCGCACTGTTTTGAGCTCCGTCGGACCACCGGTGCGGACGCTCTTTTTACAACAATGTTCGGGTGATTTTTGATCACCAATCCACAGCATTGGGTGGCGGAACAGCTTAGGAGCATGTGGAACAGCTCGTTGTTGATCCAGACGGCTTCCCTGGGTGCAACTCTGCTCGGCGATATTCTCCTCACGTCAGTGTTTCAAAATGGAGGTCGGCACGGAGGTCTTGTCGTTTCAGGGTCTGAGGAAATAAAATCAATTCTTTTTCCTGCTTGGACTTCTGAATCATTACCCTGGCGCTGCATGAGGTATTGTCATGTCCAATTTTATACCTCTCTATATCAGGACCCGAGACTTTTGTGGGGTCGCTATTTCATTTCATCGGTACTTTCACAATATGGAGACCGCTGACTGGACTCTTTTAGGAATCATAATCCCTAATTAGTAGCCTTCTACTCATCTGGCTGTACTTCAGTGGGTCTATATTATCATATGAGCAGCATGTCTTTTGTTCAAATTTTAAGCTCTGGTGCCTGTCCTGGTTATTGCTGGTCGTGCAGAGTCTACTTAATTCTGCTCTCTATAATTCACGTTGGTCGGCCCTTTCTGTTGTGTCAGCTACCTGTGAACGAATTGTCGTTGAAGTCTTAGTGCTTGTTGATTTTTCACACATTTTATAGACGAATTGGCTTTCGGTCTCTCAGGCATCAATACTTCGTTCTCTCAAGTAATTTTTGACAGTACTCTGTGCTAATTACGCAACAGCTACGCACTTTCAGGCAGTTGGTGTGTCTACTGTGTTTATTTCCAATGGCAGAAGGCATGGGTGTCACTTCCAAGGACAGAGATTCTAAGGGGAATCTGAAGAGGCCTAAACAAAATTCACCCACCCCGGAGTTACCAGCTAAGGATAATTTGAACTCCGCTTTGACCTTAGACACTATACTAAAACTTAATTCAGTTCATGCTATAGCACAGAGTACCAAAACGAATACAGACTTGCTTCAAATTGAGGTGGCGGCAATTCGGAATGACCTCAAAAATCTTTCATTACGTGTCTCCAATGCAGAAACACGAATAAGTACTGTTGAGGACTTCACGAACAAGCAAGCTAAACATGTTCAAAGTATGGAGCGCTCTTTGGCTTCATGAAGGAGAGACCCGACTGAACAGGAAGACAGAAATCGTAGAAGTAACCTTCGTATTTTTGGTTTACCGGAGGATTGTGAGAAATCTGCTCTTTCAGTGTTGGATTTTTTGCTTACTTGGATCCCTACTGTTCTGAACATTTCATTTCACAAGGATTTTGAAATAGAACGTGCTCATAGAGTTCCCACTTTTAAGCCTAAAACGTTATCTTCTCCAAGACCGTTGATCTTTAAACCTCTGCGCCATCAACACACTGAGCAAATTCTACCCAAATGAGGAAGATTAAAACATTACAATGGGAAGGTCACAGAATATCAATATCACAAGACTTTGCCAGAGAGACTGTCATTCGTCGGAAAGGTTTCTTGAATCTACGCAGAAGACTCATAGATATGAATATTCCATTTTCCTTTGCAGGTCCTTCACGATTCAGAATAACTTTCAGGGGTCGCCCACAGATCTTTTATGAGCCTTCAGAGCTTTCCACTTTTTTGGATAATCAATCTGAATCACAGATGGACTCCGAGTCTCTTCCTGGCACTTCTCATCCTTAATGACCTTCATTTTCTGTTAAGTTGGCTCCATGTTTTCTGTGCCTTGCCACAAAGTGGCAGTTAATACTGCTCCTCTGTGTTACTTTTTGTAATGGTAACTACGCTCTGTAAAGGCTGTTAGCTCTATATTGGTTATTCTCTTTTAACTGTTTTCTCCTTTACAGGTTTTACGGTTTATCATATTTTTATGAATGTTTTTTGGAGGTTACATCCAATGTGTTGGTACTATTTTGGTGCTATTTTGTTAACTATTGGTTGTCAATGTGTCTCTATTTCCCTTCTTCTCACTTTCTTTCTTATCTTTTTATAGCTCCGATTTATTCCAACCTCGTTTCTGCTTTCTACTCAGTTGCTTCTTCTCATGGGCATTCTTCTTAGTTCATTTTGATGGTCTTTTTCGGTATATAATTCTAGATAGTATAACTCTAGATAGTTGGTCTTTTCTTAGCTTTTCTTTCTCAAATTTATGATAAAATAAGTATCTTCTTCTACTTTCCACATTCTTTCTCTTTCTTTGCTCGTTCTTTTATTCATGATTTCTGCTCGTTTATTCCACTTTTTGCTTGACTTTTTTCCTCCTCTCTTTCTATGATTCTATGCTGGTGATACATTTTTATGTGTGTTCACTATTCATCTGTGTTTTTGTCCACTATTGTTTTTTCTTATACACATCTGCGTTTTGTATGTACAATTTTTTATATATGAATTTATTTATTTTGATTCTTTTGCTTTCATTATATATGTATTCAAGTCATGAATTTCATTTTATGTAGAATTTGCTATTTACTTCTTAATTTTCCATATACTCTAGTATTGATTCCTAGATACTATCAATTTTGTAGTGTTTGGTACATTAGTGGTTTGAGATTTATAATGTTTTATATTGGTATTTATATTGCCTCAAGTTGCTATTTATTACACCACTTATTAGTATTTATTATGCCTTGGGTTGTTATTCATATTGCCTAATATTGCTATTTATTATGCCCTAATTTGATATTTATCCGATAATATTGTCTCACTTTTCTATTCAGGATATGATAATATGTTGGTCACTCTTCAAATATGATATATTTTCTGGAACTTGTATTATTTATTCCTATTGATGGATTATTGATAGTATAGTAGATAATAACATTTATACATTTGTTCCGTCGCTTAATGAAATATTTATTGTTCAGCGGTCTGCATTGTGTTTGTTGGCCTCTGTGATTGCTCCTCCACGTTATTTCCCCCATGCAAATTGTCTATTACAGACATCCCTTGGTAGGGTTTTTTTTTTTTTTTATGCTCTTTTTTTTGGGGGGGGTGGGGGGGGGGGGGAGTACTTTTGTTCTTTCTTTTCTTCTTTCTAGTCTTTTCTTCCCCTCTTTCTATCTTTCCTTCTCTGGGGACTTCTGCTTCGGTATATTTTTTACGATTTTTTTTTTTTACACTTACTTTTTACCCCTATATCTGATGACCTGTTGGTTTACCTTCTCTTTTCTTTATCAGATGTTTTTATCTGTGTTACTTTATGTTTATCTATGACTGGTTTAAATGTAGTCTCACTTAATGTTCGTGGGTTGAATCACCCTGTCAAGAGGGCCAAGGTCCTAGATTATTGCAAAAGCTTATCTGGTGATATTGTTTTACTTCAGGAGACTAAGATAGCCTTTAAAGAAGCTTTGCTTTTGTGGAAGGAGTGGGTTCTTGATGTCACTTGTTCTGAAGCCTCTGGTAAAAAGAATGGGGTTGTGACTTTGATTTCCAAAAACTCTGGTCTGTCTATTGTTACTGCTGAGCATGATACTAATGGTAGATGGTTACTTTCTCGCTTGTCCAATGGTTCAGATGACATATATCATGAATATATATGCCCCTAACATTGATGATCCTCTTTTTTGGCGTTCCATAAATAAAAAGCTCTTTGACATTCCTCAAAATGCTAGAACAATTGTTGGCAGTGATTTTAATCTGCCCTTGGATCCTATTTTAGATAGACATTCTGCTTTTAAATTTCGTCCCCCTAGGTCGCATAAACACTTGCTCAGTATGTGTTCTTCTCATCAGCTTGTTGACGCATGGAGTGTGCATAATCCTACGGGTAGCGATTTCACGTTTTTCTCCTCTCCACATTCTAGTTTTTCTCATATCGATTATCTTCTAGTTGATGCTGCTCTTTTAAAACATACCATAAATGTTATGATCCATCCAATAGTCGTTTCTGATCATGCAGCAGTTTCATTGACTATCCTTAATCTTTCAGACACAAGAGGCCCTCGTACTTGGCGTCTTAATACAGAGATTTTGGATGATAAGGATGAAGTCAAAGAGCTTAATGAGGAAATTGATAACTTCTTCAAAGATAACGAGTCTTCGGTGAATTCCCCAATTGTTCTATGGGATGCATTTAAATGTACTATTCAAGGTCAAATTATCAAAAAAATGTCAAAAAGGAATAGTGATATTAGAAAGTCGCTGCAGTCTTTAGGGGATGAGATCAAACGTAAAGAGGCACTACATAGAAGTTCTACTAATAAGTCTCTCCTACAAGATATCTAAAATCTGACATACTCTTTCAACTCTATAGTCACTAAAAGAGCTTATATTGGTGTACAAGCTCAAAAATCTCGACAATTGTTATTAAGAAATAGAGCTGGTAAGTTGTAGGCTGCCACTTTAAAATATCAGAATACAAATGTCAAAGCTGTCCAGATTTCCTATATTAATGATAAGTGGTTTTAAGAAATTCCATACCCAAGAAATACTTGAAGTCTTTCGTGATTTTTATGAAAAGTTATACACCCCTAAAGATCAATGCAACATATCTGTTTGTCAGCAGTTTCTGAACTCAATTCCTACGAATACTATTTCGCAGTCTGATATGATTGATTTGGGGAAATCGATTGAGATTAACAAGATAATTCAGGCTATTAAGGCTACTCGGTTGGGGAAGGCTCCGGGGCCTGATGGGTTCCCTATTGCCTTTTATAAAACATTTTCTTCCTCAGTAATCAAATATCTTAAGGAGGTTTTTGACAATTTTGTCCTTTCTGGCAAGGTCTCTGGCTCAGCTGCTGAGGCTACTATTGTCGTGATTCCGAAAGATGGCAAGGATCATTCTGACCCTAAAAATTTCCGTCCAATCTTATTATTAAATATGGAAGCTAAAATTTTTGCCAAGATCTTGGCTAAGCGGTTAGAGGGTCATATCCCTAGTCTTATTCAGGATTCCCAAACTGGTTTCGTTAAAGGGAGACTTGCTAGAGATAATATCCGAACCTTTTGTCATATTTTGGAGAAAGCAAAACTTTCTACATTACCATCGGCGGCGATTGCCCTCGACGCCGAAAAGGCTTTCGACAAAGTCTCTTGGCCTTTTTTACAAGCAGTGCTTCAATCACATAACCTCGGGGACTCTTTTATCAATATGGTAATGTCTCTCTATGCGCAGCCAAAAGCTATCGGAGTTAATGGGGCTACGTCTTTTTTTAGTCTCCGTCAGGGCACTAGACAAGGGTGCCCTTTATCACCCCTTCTTTTTCTATTGTCTATAGACCCACTCCTTCATTTACTCAACTTGAACCAGGGTATCAAAGGCTTTCAATTTGGTTCACATACGCTTAAAACAGCCGCCTATGCGGATGATGTTCTTATCTTTTCAGAAGACATCGTTGCTGCGATTCCTGTTATTTCTGTTACCATTAGAGAGTTTTCGCTTGTTTCGGGATATACTCTGAACAAAGAAGACGGAAATGTTCCCCCTCAATTCGTTGTGTTTCCCTTCTCACATGGGCGATTCAGGATTTAAATGGCAACCGACTCGTATTAAATATTTAGGAATTTGGTTTTGTAAGGACCTTTTAGATACTATTTCTTATAATGAATCCCACATCATAGCTAAAGTTAAAGATCTTTTGTCCTCCTGGTCTCCTAAATATATCTCCTGGTGGGGAAGATTTCAAACTCTTAAGATGATGATAACTCAGATTATTAATTTCCTATCCTCCATGTTACCTATAAAGCTTTCTTCTTCCTTTTTCATGAGATTGATTCACTCAATTCAAAATGTTTGTGGAGTGATAAACGTGCTAGAATTGCTTAGAAATACCTTAGAAAGCCCCCTGTTCTGGGTGGCTGTAATCTTCCAGATTGGAACTTGTATCAAATTGCCTTTTTAGCTTCTCAAGGTGCTCTTTGGTTCTTGCCAGACTCACAGCATACACCCCCGTGGATTTATATTGAACGAGAGTTGTGTACTCCTCTTTCTACTTCTACCTTTCTCACGGCTTCTAAACTCATTCTTGGTCATTCCCATCGTATTATCCTAGACACAATTAATGCACTAAAATATATATACAAAAAAGCATCAAAACCTATTCATAAATCGGTGGTCCTCATTATGGTACAATCCTAAAGTTGTTACTGATATTGATCCGGATACGGTTTCTTCATGTGTTACTAGGGGTATTAGATTGGTAAAAGATCTTTATGATTCTAATCATGACCCTCTTCCCTTCTCTTTTTTGGCTAGAGAATATAACCTTAAAATGGATTTTTATTCTTTTCTGAAATTGAAAGTTGCTGTTTCTAAAGTATCCCTTTCTACAGATTCGGTTACTGTCTCACTTCTTTCTATGTGGTCTCGTTCAGGACATACTGCATCGAGAATATATAAATTTCTATCTGCTCCACTTCCTTCACAGTCTACAATCACATAAGATAAATGATCTCATCATTTTGAAAATTATATTTATAAAACATTTCACAGGAGACCTGGCAATTGATTGGGAAGTTATCCCTACGTAATAAAATTGCTCCTTCTCTTATTCAATCTAAATTCTTTACCATAAATCTCCTTCATTGGACCCCAACTCGCTTACACAAATTGAAATTAAGAGATAGTGATCTTTGTTGGAACCGTAATTTGGAACCAGGCACTCATCAACATATGTTTTTTGAATGTACGTTTTTACAATCCTTTTGGGATTTAGTACAGAAACATTTATCACTAATGCACAAGTTACTAACTTGTGTAACGATATATCTGTAAGAGACAGTAGTTAGTGATAGATTCCTTACCTTAGAATATCCCCAGGCGTCAGGCTGGATCCGGAAAGTTTTGCGTAGCAGTACCCTTGCGCGTCGGTAGGTGGCGTCGTGCGGCTCCGCGTCCGTCGTCGGCGTCGTGATCGCCGGGATGACGTCGCGGGCAGTACTTAGACGCCGCCCCTGCGCGCTGACGTCAGTTCTGTACACGACTTTCCGCGCCAGGAACGCAGAGCCATGCAAGAAGCTGACACAGGTGTCTGAAAAATACTAGGGCCCTGAAAGGGATGTCCTTAACCCTAGAAATCAGTTCGCAGAACGGGGAGGATGGGTGGGGCGGTAAGGAATCTATCACTAACTACTGTCTCTTACAGATATATCGTTACACAAGTTAGTAACTTGTGCATCTGAAAGAGACACGTTAGTGATAGATTCCTTACCTTAGAATAGATACCCCAGCAATACCAACCCCGGTGGTGGGTCTGCGAACAAAGATCAGACAAGGAAGTCCTGGAGGACAGAACGGCCAAAGAAGCCGTCCCTCCGGACCTGACTGTCAAGGCAGTAATGCTTAGTAAACGTGTGCAGCGAGGCCCACGTAGCTGCCTGACAGATAACCGGCAGCGGAACACCGCGGCCCAAGGCCGTGGTAGCAGCCGTTGCCCTGGTGGAATGGGCACGCAGCCCAACAGGAGGCTCCTTCTTGGCCAAAGAATAGCAGGTCTTGATGCACAAGGTAACCCAGCGGGAGATGGTCCTCTTGTGCACCGCCCGACCTTTTTGGCGCCCACGTAGCCAACAAAGAGCTGGTCACCCACCCGGAAGTGTTTTGTGCGGTCGATATAGAAGGAGAGCGCACGTTTTGGGTCCAGACGGTGGAGCCTCTCTTCCTCTCTGGAAGGATGCGGAGGCGGAAAGAAGGTGGGCAAAGTGATGGTCTGCCCAATGTGGAAAGCAGTAACCACCTTTGGCAAGAAGGACGGACGCGTCCGAAGAACAACCTTGTCTGGATGAACAGACAGAAAGGGAGGCTTGCAAGATAGAGCCTGGAGCTCACTCACCCGCCGAGCGGAGGTGATGGCCACCAGAAAGGCTGTCTTCAGAGTCAGAAGACGAAGAGGACAGTTATGCAGAGGCTCAAAGGGAGCGCACATTAAAAAGGTAAGAACCAAGTTCAAGTCCCACTGAGGCATTACAAACGGAACAGGAGGGAAGAGGTGAGTAATGCCTTTTAAGAACCTGTTAACAACAGGGGACTTGAACAGGGAGGGCTGATCAGGGAGCCTGAGGAAGGCCGAGATAGCACAAAGATAACCCTTGATGGTACCCAGGGCAGAACCCTGTTGGGCCAGAGAGAGAAGGAACAGAAGGACCTCAGAAAGAGGGGCAGAAAGGGGATCCACAGCCTTTGCTGTGCACCATGCCACAAATTTGTTCCACCTGCAGGCGTATACCACCTTAGTGGAGGGACGCCTGGCTGCCAGAATCACATCACAAACTTCGGGAGGCAAGTCGAAAGGAATCAACTGCCGCCGCTCAATCTCCACGCAAGCAGGTGTAGACTGGACAGGTTCGGGTGGAGGACCGTCCCCTGCTGCTGCGACAGAAGATCCTCCCGAAGAGGCAGACGGATCGGGGGATCTATGCTCATATTGAGTAGCTCGGGATACCAAACTCTTCGAGCCCAGTCCGGAGCCACAAGAATGACTTGGGCCCGGTCGTGCCGAATCTTCTTCAACACTCTGGGTAGAAGTGGTATAGGCGGAAAGGCGTACAACAGACCGCAACTCCACTCGCGACGAAAAGCGTCGCCGAGCGAGTGCCGCCTTGGAAATTCCAACGCGCAGAACTGATGACATTGCGCGTTCTCTTCGGTGGCGAATAGATCTAACCAAGGCTCTCCCCACTGTAGAAAGAGTCCTTGCGCCACTTCCGAGTGAAGACGCCATTCGTGATCCATTATGCACCTGCGGCTGAGTTCGTCCGCCCTGGCGTTCAGAGAACCTGCCAGGTGTTGAACCATCAGGAACATGCCCTGATGTTCCAGCCATGTCCAGAGGCGCAGAGCCTCCTGACAAAGGGTCCAAGACCCCACCCCGCCCTGTTTGTTGCAGTACCACATGGCGGTGGTGTTGTCTGTGAACACCTGCACTACCTTCCCTTTGACAGAGGGAAGGAATGCCTTGAGTGCAAGCCGGATCGCCCGGAGCTCCAGAAAGTTGATATGGAGCCGGGACTCCGCCGGAGACCAGAGGCCTCTGATCTCCGCCTCTCCCATGTGACCGCCCCATCCCAGAAGGGACGCGTCCGTCACAACTGTATGCTCTGGCTGGGGAAGGGAGAGGGATCTGCCCATGACCCATTGCCGGTTCGAGAGCCACCACTGCAACTGTTTTGCAGTCCCCTCCGAGATCTGGACGTGATCGGACAGGTTGCCCTGGTGCTGCGCCCACTGGAACTTCAGGTCCCACTGCAGAGCCCGCATATGCCATCTGGCATGATTGACCAGCAGGATGCAGGAGGCCATGAGGCCCAGCAGCCTCAGGGTCATCCGTGCCGAAACCCAGGATAAAGGCCGAAAGATCGGAATCATAGCCTGAATATCCCGGACTCGCCGTTCGGGAGGATAGGCCCGAAACTGCGTCGTGTCCAGAACTGCTCCGATGAAAAGGAGCTGTGGAGAAGGAAGCAGATGCGACTTCGGCACATTGATGGAGAACCCCAGCGAGTGCAGGAGTTCGGCCGTAGTCTGGAGGTGGGAGACGACTGCCTGGGACGAGCCCGCCTTCAGCAGCCAGTCGTCGAGGTAGGGGAAGACTGAGACCCCTGCCCGGCGCAGATGAGCTGCGACCACCGCCATCACTTTCGTGAACACCCGAGGGGCACTTGTAAGGCCAAAGGGGAGCACGGTGAACTGAAAATGCTCGGGGCCTACCGTGAACCGAAGGTAACGCCGGTGGGCCGGCAGGACGGGGATATGGAAATACGCGTCCTGCAAGTCCAACGCTACCAACCAGTCTCCTGGGTCGAGGGCAGTCAAGACCTGAGCTAGGGTGAGCATCTTGAACTTCTCCTTCCGGAGGAAGCGATTGACGTTCCGGAGGTCCAAGATAGGACGCATGTCCTCCTTGTCCTTTTTGGGCACCAGAAAGTAGTGGGAGTAGCAACCACGCCCTACTTCTGGGGTCGGAACATGCTCGATGGCCCTCTTGGCCAAGAGGGCCGTGACTTCCTTTCGTAGAAGCACCAAGTGATCCCCTGACATGCGGTGGAATTGAGGTGGCATGGCTGGGGGGGTGGTCTCGAAGGGGAGGGAGTAGCCCCTTCGGACAATGTCCAAGACCCACCTGTCCGAGGTGATGGTGCGCCAGTGGGGAAGGTGATGGCGGACCCTGCCCCCTACTGGCGTGCCGTGCACCTGAAAGGAGGGACTAGGAGGGCTTGGAGGCCGCGGACGGGTTGGAGGTGGTGGCCTGACCCGCACGCTGGTTGCCCGATCCGCCACGGCGGAATCCACGTCCTCGGCCACGCGAAGACGCCTGCTGCGCGGGCCGGTGGCTGGGCTGCTGACGTGAAGGGGCGCCCCTACCGTGGCCACGATAGGGGCGAAAAGCAGAAGGCAGCGGAGGGCGTGTAGCAGAAAGGCCCAGGGACTTTGCAGTAGCCCGTGAGTCCTTAAAGCGCTCCAACGCATGGTCTGCTTTGGACCCAAAAGACCGACTCCATCAAAGGGCATGTCCATGAGAGTATTCTGGACATCCCCTGAAAAACCAGTGGTTCTCAGCCAGGCGTGGCGCCGGAGCGCCACCGTCGTTGCAATCGACCTGCCCAGCGAGTCGGCGGTGTCAAGGCCACAACGGATAGTGTATTTGGCCGCATCCCTTCCTTCCGCAATGGCGCGGGAAAGCAGTGCCTGGACCTCCTCAGGGCACTGGGGCAAAACATCCGCCACCGAATCCCACAGGGAGTGGGTATATCGGCCCAAAAGACAAGCGGTGTTAACGGACCGCAAGCCAGCACTGGAGGAAGAAAAACCTTTCTTCCCAAACTGATCCAGGCGTTTGGATTCCCTATCCGGAGGAGCGGTAGGGAAGGCGGTTTGGGAAGCGGAGGCTTGGACAACCAAGCTCTCAGGAGTGGGGTGGACAGAAAGAAACAGGGGGTCGCCCGGAGCGGGGCGATGGCGTCGTGACACGTTCCGATCCACAGGAGCCCCTGTGTTGGGCTTGGACCAGGCGCCCAAAAGAACGTCCGTGAGGGCGTCGTTAAACGGCAGCACAGTCTCCGCAGAGGAGGCTGCCGGCTGAAGCACCTCTGTCAAGA
This sequence comes from Calotriton arnoldi, assembly GCA_963921515.1. Lineage (NCBI taxonomy): Eukaryota > Metazoa > Chordata > Amphibia > Caudata > Salamandridae > Calotriton > Calotriton arnoldi. The sequence goes on from CAWUFW010000198.1 coordinate 3,357,154, forward strand.
TGTTAGTCTTGACCGTCAAAGTAGGGAGCTGGAGACGTAAGGCCCCAGCAGCCCTACGCAACACCGTACCAAAATTGGCCCCCTCCTCCGTAGCCACGGGAGGAGACAGCATGCCAGTGTCAGGAGAAGTATCCAGACCACTGGCCTCCCCTAGACTCTCTGTCCAGTCCTCATCATACTGACAGTTGCGTGTTAGAGGGTCATCAGACCCCTCCCAGTCCTCCCTGGTCCTCCTCTGGTTCAAAATAAGGAGGAGGAGGGACATTTGGGACCCAAGGTCCCATCGGCGCCGGAGCCGGCGTCGAGCGACGTCGCTCCGGGACCATGTCCGGAGCCGGAAGGAACTGGGGGACGACGCCGCCCGGAGCCCAGGGCGGCGTCGAGAACGGCACCGGAGACATCGGCGCCGGCGGAGGGTGTCGTGAGGTCGACCGGCGTCGATGGGAGTTGTGGAGCCGGGATCGAGGCCGGGGCCGGAGCCGGAGCCGGGATCGAGGCTGGAGGCTCGGGCGACGCCGGGGCCGGAGCCGCCGGTGACGCCGGATCAACCCCATCAGGGCCCGCGGGGCCCGAAGGCGCACCGGAGGGGCCTGAAGGCCCGAAGAGACGGGCCATGGCCGACAGGAACTCCTGTACCTTGGCCGGATCCGCCCCCGAACCCGGGAAGGGCGGGTATGACGGGGGCGACTCCACAGGCAAGTCCGGGGCCGCGGGGGCGGGGACGGTGCCGGGAGGGGCCTCAGCCGAGTCGCGAGACCGGCGAGGCGAAGTCCGAGAGCGACGATGCTTCTTGGACTTCTTGTGTCGAGACTTACCGGACGAAGAAGACTTCGACGCCGACGACCGGTGTGCACTCCGCGAGCGACCCCTGGACCTCTCACGCGACCGGGGCTTCCGCGGAGCCGAATGCCGGGCCTCGAGGAGCTTTCGAGACCGCTCTCGCAAAGCCTTCGGGTTGAGGGCCTGGCATTCGGGACAAGACTCGGTGTCGTGGCCTCGGCCGAGGCAGAAGAGACACTCCCAATGCGGGTCGGTGACGGACATCATCCGCGCACAGGCGCCGCATCGCTTGAAGCCGGGCATCCCTACGACACCTGAATGGTGGAAAAAGACAGTGAAAAAATCACCAAAAAGTATGGTCAAAAATTGACCAGGGCACTGCTCTTCCCGGATCTGCGCTTACTGGCGCGGAAAAAGAAGAACTGACGTCAGCGCGCAGGGGCGGCGTCTAAGTACTGCCCGCGACGTCATCCCGGCGATCACGACGCCGACGACGGACGCGGAGCCGCACGACGCCACCTACCGACGCGCAAGGGTACTGCTACGCAAAACTTTCCGGATCCAGCCTGACGCCTGGGGATATTCTAAGGTAAGGAATCTATCACTAACGTGTCTCTTTCAGATCTTTAACATATCGTTAGAGCTTTCTTTACCTATGATTTTATTGGGCCCATGGGCTTCAACTATTCCTTTACCCCTTGATAATACGGATATGCAGTTATTGGATTTACTTATATCCATTGCTGTTAAAGTTATACTAACAGAATGGAAATCTTTTCATCTTCCGTCTTATCATACCTGGTGGGCATGGGTATCATACCTTCGTGGGGCTCATACTTTGGTTGAGAAGCATTACACTCCTTCCATTTCTAGTAATGTATGGAGGTCAATGGATGATTATATGAATTTATCTTCTCAGGGATTGGTAGCTCAGTATCCCTTTGACTCTACTTTTTAATTTGTTTCCCTCTTTGAAGCAGCTGCCCCCACCTCTTCCTTTCTTCTTTTCTTTCTTTTCCTCTGCTTTCTCTTGTTATGGAATTTCATTTATTAAGCAATACGACTGGTTATAACCTCAATGTGGTATAAGCTGTTGATCTTTTTTATTCCTTTTACCTGGGCTTTGTAATATTTTTTGATTCAACTTATAACATATAACATATGTCACCTATATATTTTGTTTTCTTGCCTGAATGATAGGTTTAAACTCCTTTTTCTTTAGCCCAGTTCATTAATCTTTGATATGAAATCTATTTTTGATTCTGTAATTCTTCGATTTCAACTTAACATATATTTCATAACGCTATGTTGTATTGCAATATATAAATGTATTATCTCTTTTTAAATAACAATAAAGATATTTGAACAAAAAAAAAAAAAAAGTTAGTACCCTAAGAAAATGCAGTGAGCTGTAAGGTCAGCTTGCAATACTGACAGTGCTTCCAGTATAAAAACTAGGCCAGGGTGAAATTTCAGTAATGGGTGTAATATTCCATAATTTCAGTTATTTCGTGTTACGATCGTTAAGCGAAACTCCCAAAATTATGCTATTACACCACATTGATTAATTGCACGCCATTTGCGGCAAACATTTCACACAAGCACACAGGATCAAAGGAAACAATCAAAACGTGAGCAGCTGCTGTTTGCACAGTGTTTTTCCACTATTTTTTCAGCATGACATGCATCCTCACATCCATATGATTGAGGATGCATTTCCACAAAAATATAGCTCTAAATGTCAGTTTAGCATTTCTCGTAATTACAGTCAATTTTGGGGAAATTTCATGTAATTACGCAAAACCAAATCACAAATTTTGCACATCCCTATTAAAGAGTAATAAACTGTACACGTTTGTAAAATTTAACAATTTGAAACTACCTAGAATGCTCCGTCATTATATAAAAACATATGCAGAAGCTTGAAAGCAAGAGTAGTGATTGTTTGCCTTCAAAATAAAAACACACAGAACCAAATACAACTTGGGGAAAAAAGTTTTGCTAAACTGATTTGCAACTTTCCCGTTTAGCAAAACTTATTTGTTGCATGTCAATATTTTATAAAAGGTTAATAACGGAGGATCTGTGTAAACAACATTAAAATAAATGAGGGGATCAATTTGTACAAAAAGTAACAAATGTGCACCCGCAAGTAAATGTTTTTGCACTGGTGCAGATTTATGACTTTCAGGAATTCACAAAAGTTCCATTTTAGTAAGAACAGATTTACACATGCATTATTTGCTCATGCAAAATCTGCTTAGAGACTGCAAATTCTCTTTTACTTCACCCCCTTTTTCCCCCACCCGGGAAACGTTTTACTCCTGCTCTTGTCGGGACTCTGGGCCTGATTACGATCTTGGCGGACAAGTTACTCAGACACAACGGTGACGAATATTTCATCTGCCGAAATCTAAATCCCATAGGGATTTAGATTTTGGTTGATTGGAATCGTCACCATTGTGACGGAGTAACCCATTACCAAGCCCTATATTTTCAACGTTTTCCAGTGTGGGAGGAGATTCAAGAGTGTTGGTGAATACCCTTAAACAGGTAAGTTTGTGGATGAGCAGTGACCCCAGGGACTTTCAACCTTGGAACTACAGCTTCCTGCCAACTTCCAGCCCCTGTATGTAGCTCAGCAAAAAGGAGGCAAAAATCAGTACCATGCTAAACTCCAAACCCTGATCCAGTATGAGCACTGGCATAATCCAAGAGGCTATTATCAGAGTTCTGATCTAATGAGAACAATGCAATAATTGATCACCTCACATGTGGCACCAAAAGTTGTTTTTTTTTTGTTTTTTTTTTAATAGGACACATATTTCTGACACATGCCGTCCCCTTGAACAATTGGATATTTTATGAAATTTCATATCGTTGAAAGTGCTATTTAGAATAGCCCACTGACAGACCATTTACCCTCACTGGGAGTGAGCTTCTATATGTATGCATATGATATACAACCTATTTTCAGTTTATGTCACCTCTCCAGACAAAGTGGAGACCACAATGCTCATTTGGCTTCCTCAACTGCTGCCGTTTAACAATGAATGGCAGTGCATTTTCTAAAACGTAACCATTTGAAAACAGAAGTTTTACTTACTGGACATGTATTCCATCAAGGTCCTCTGTTATTGTCAATAGGCTTAAGTGTTTGTATGCTTTATAAATACCCAATATCAATTATTTGTTTAATAATTGAATTAGGGCTCCCAGTTTTCCATTTTTAATGATTTTTACAGATAAATACAGACAGAAAACTATTTATTTTGTCTGTATTTATTTTTAAATAAAGGAAATAGGCCTTCTGTGGATCATTTTTTCTACAGTCATTCATGAGTGCCAGGTCAGTAGATGTACTGATTGAGAAGTGGGGGAGATGAAAAAAGACCAAATATTTCTTAATTAAGCTTAATTTAGTGCAGATCTAAAGATATTGATGCTATTCTACAATGCAAGTGTTTTCAGATAACGCTGAAATTAGGACATTCAAATGCTAGTATACATTCATCATTTAAATAAATGTGGAAAAATACCCATTGCAGCTTCATTTATACAGTAAACAAAATAAAAATGGATAAATACAAACGGAAATGTTGAAAAAATAAGTACTATAAAACGGGAGTCCTAAATATAATTAATGAATGCCAATTTTAAGCACAATTTTACTACAGACAACTACCTCAATATTCTTATTTAAAATTACCATCTTCTTCGATCACACTGCACGTTTTCATTGTAGATCTTTCCCAGTATTCAAGAAATGGTCAGAGTAACAACTTACTGTTCAACCCTGGCCATGAGTAGAAAAAAATCCCAGGGGCCCACAATAGCTACAGAAGTTGAAATGTACGTTAAGCTTTTAATAACTAACTTGGATTATTAATGTGCTTGATTGACAAGGCTTACCATGACCTATGCAATCGTAAATCAAAGTTGAGGAGGGAACAACCTAAAAGGACATAACTCTGAGAAGACCTTCTAAGCTCAGCTAGTTCTCCTCCCTCTAGGTTGTGTGAATTAGATCGCAACAGGCAAATGTCTACAATTAGCAGAGAAGGCCAAATTTCGACACTTCGATGATCAACAACACTCTACAAGCAATCTTAGCTATCAATGGATCCTAATGCCTGAACAATCAAGCTACTATTTAGTACAGAACAACTCCAGCACTCTGACAGATGCAAGCACCAAGATTTTTTTTTTTTGCAACCAACAGAACCTGGCATCAAATCAAAGTAGACAACTAATTAACTTTCCAGGAAGTCTCAGAAGTTAATGGCCCCGTTTCTGACCAACAATACTAAAACCCAATGTCCTGCTTTGAAATCTCGTAGTGAATCTTCAGGATTTTGTTCCCAGGGATGTGCACTACACTCGATCACCCAAAAATCTTTCAAAGCCTTCAACCCCAGGCAAGTGTGTAAAGCAGCTAAAAACCAGAAAGCCTGGAACATACCAGTCAAGCCCTGCATACCTCCTGTGATAGTTTCTCCTGCAATAGTTTCTCCTGCAAGATGAAAAGGCGGCTAAGTGTCTTGCCAACTCCCACCAAAGCAATAAAAACCTCAGAGTATGGTTCGAATCAGGTCTCATTTGCTTTTCACAACACAATGGCAATCAAAACATCAACGTTCATCTCATATAGTGAAGGATCATTCTCCTACGCCAACAACCTCACCATACTAAGCTGAACAGAGCCTTGGTGTTATCAGGAATACTGCAATGCTGTTTATGTCAGGCTGCAAAGAAAACTGCTAAAAAGCCAGAGACTGCAAACCAAGCAACCAGAGTCTGCTTCAACTTAAATATTTTATCCCATATCACATGACCTTTCAAAGCACTGAATTGGCTTCCTATGGTACCTTCATCCCAGACTCATGGCGAGGCTTCAATCTTTTTTGTGGAGGCTCAACTCTGGAATGTCTGAGGAATAAACGTAAGATGGCCCGCTATAAAAATGAAGAAAAAAAAAAAAAAAAAAGAAGGACTACCCATGTGAAGTTTGACTCCTGTCCAAGATGTGATCTGACAATTCCACCTTCATGACTCAACCTACATTTATAGACCTGGTACGAACTAACTACAATCTACAGACCACACCATCCCAGGAGACGGATCGTAATACGCTGCTTAGAAAATTACCATATCTTGCTGCAAGATCCGTATTAGAGACTGAAATTGTTGAAGACCAGCCTCCACAGGACCCCAGACAAGGAACCCAGAATAAGTACAATGGTGCTGCACCCTCCCACCCAGGCAGTCAGAGTGATGCTCAGTGAGGTAGACAGAAACTCCAAAACCACTATGTCTGATGACTCACTTCAGACATTATCCTCACTGCCATACTATCCTCTAGAGGCAACTTGAGACCAAGATTGGAGAGGTGAGGGAAGACGTGTCCCTGCTTAAACAGGACCTCAGAAAGGAAGCAGAAAGATTAACTCAGACCAAAACCAGAATGGCAGATGCAGGAGTATCCCTCAAGGACTTGAAGCAAAAGCTTGTCACTCTGACTGAAACTGCGAAGATCCTTGAATTGAGGACAGAAGATGCAGAGGGTCGCGCATAACAACAATCTCAGATTCATTGGATTTCCCGAAAATATAGAAATGGGAAACATGGCATCATTCTGGGAGCAGTGGATTTGCAGTTTGTTCCCGACAGACACACTGCTGCAGTGCTTTAATCACAGAACATCAGCATTATGCACTAACACAGAAACCACCACCAGTCGCCTGCCCTCACCCGGTCATCGATCAGATGCTTAACTATAAGGACAGAGATGAGATCCTGACGGCCACCAGAAAGTCAGGCAGAATGGAATATGAGTAGCATCACATCATGATCTTTTGTGACTTAACAAAACAAGTACAAAAACTCTGCAATTAATTTGAAGAGGTTAAGAAAAAAACAAGAACTCTGAAAATCCTTTTCATGTTAATCTACCCAGCCAAATTAAAATTAATCTTTCTTTGAGACTCTCACAGAGGCACGGGAATGGGGGGAGGAGAAGAGGTTCATTCTGGGAGGAACAACTCAACGTTGATCACAAGAAGGTTAGACAACTTGGAGAAGGGTACCCAGCCTCCATCTGAAGAAAAGACTGCTACCTCTCAGAGGTAGACCAAGATCCACAGGCCGTAACACAGAGCGATCGGCCACACCAGAATCTTATGAGGGCACTCATAATGAGAAAGAGGGTGAAAGAGACAAATTGGGCCAGTCTCAAGATGCACAACCGATTACTTATGATAGTATACTACGGACCGAAACAGGATGGCAATTTAACAAATGATTTAACAAGCAGACTTTTTTTTTTTATATATGAACAAATTCAACACAGGACTCCTTCCTGCCACAAACATTTTATAGGCAACCTACAGTGAGACGATAACAGATCAACCAGACAGACCACTCCTGATCCTTCTCTGCTGACGGAGGCTCCTAGATTAATCAATATAGGGAACACAACTTACTTTAGACATAGACAAATATACAATTTTTGTTGGTGGGTGGGAGAGTAGGGGAGGGACAAAGTTTTAATCTTGCCTTCTTTCCCAACTAAACTGGCCGATTTTAGGTGGGAAGTTACAACAGATACTTCACAGTTGGAAGCATGGGAGGTAGCTAGTTTTTACAAGAACACACATATGACAGAGTCTTATTGCAGGGACCGAAACATGCAGTTGCTGACAGGAACTTTAATCACCCTGCAACATATAGTTGATAACCTTTCCTATCGACAACCCGCCCGCATAATCTAGTGCTCTTTCTGAATGTAAACAGACTCCTCAATATGGTGAAAAGGGGGGCAATTATTAGTTGCAGCTGAAGAGTATAGGGCAGACATTCTCCTCCTGCAAGAGACAGAACTCATGTGAGAGCTATGCCCGTGCCTTAACAGATAAGGATTCATCTCTTTTGCCCATTCTGGGTTTGGAAGAGGGTCACCATAGTTAACATAAACACCTACCAGTGTGGATAACACGTACATGTACAGACCGGAGGGGGCGATATGTCATGGTAACTGGTGCACTCTATGACCAGCCCATCACACTATGATCCATTTACATACCATCACCAATATCCAAAGACATATTAGCAACAACTGGCTCAGTTTTATTGGCAGCCTCGTCAGGCCTGAGGATAATAGGAGGGGTTCAGGGGGGGCTACAATGGGCTGATGGGCCACACCCGAGACAGGTCTGGTCCATCACTAGCAATGACCCCGCCCCACCTCCCACCAGGCCACCCCAATTGCAGACTTCACAAAATCCATGGGCTTAATTGATGTGAGACGCCAATTTCAGCCCAATGGGGGAGGGAGGATATACATTCTTCTCTGAGGCACACAGATCCTAGAAAAGGATCAACTACATCCTAATGCCAATTTCCTCTATTGATAGAATGGACTCCATATGCCTGCACACCAGAGACTTATCTGATCATGCCTCCCCCCCAGAGCTACAGGTGCGTGGTCAACCACTAAACACTCCATATCGGTGGTGGATGAGCCCCTGGTAGATAAAGAGCAGGAAGATTAGAGAATTGTTAGACAATACCGCACAATATTTTGAAATCCATAAAGACTATTTAATCACCAATCATCCTATGGAAAGCCTACAAAGCAATTATGAGGGGCAAAGCAATTTGCTATGTATCTCACCACAAGAAAGAAAACCAATCCTTACTGGACATACTGGAAGAGGGGGTCCTTCAAGTTGAGAAGGAATATAGAGCCACTACCTCTGAAGAGAACTTGCATAGGCTTAAACAAACAAGCACATACCATGAGCAGACAGCACACAATACGGCGTATAAGATGTGGTGTTTCCCAAAGCCTGTTATACAGTCAAGGTGACAAAAAAGGAAAACTTACATGTGTGGCATGTACAGAGCAGGTGCTTAGACACATCTTATGGACTGCAAAGGCTGCACAAGCTCCGCACCAGAGTAGATAGCAAACACTTTTGCACAGGATTACAAAGACGTATACAGTCAACACCTCGATGACTCACCTGAACTGCTCTATGACTACTTGGAATTGATCGATATGCTCAGTCTCTCTGAAACAGACATGATGCTCCATGAGCTATTGGTCAATAACCGTGGAGGAAATTTCAGATGCCATAAGCAAACTATCAAAAGCCAAATCCCAGGTACAAGTGGCATCCCAGCAGAGTTCTTCAAGTGGTTAGCTACATCGCTGTCACAACTACTTCTTGATGCTTTTGACCGAGGCTGAATCAGGGGTGTGGAATTTAATAAAATATCTATTTGTCCATGGGGCAGGTTGCTTCATAAATCTACTTGTCTTGTAACAAATTCCACTTGTCCCTTTGGTGCCGTATAGTGCGGCAACAAATTATGGTAGCAATCTCATTATATAAGAGCTCCGATAAAGCCTCTCGGATTATGCCAGAACTCATACCATAGTAGTGTTTGAATACTTGCAATCCCCTTATGTTGCCACGTTTCCGCTGATCTACATACTGGGGCTGAAGGTAGTGGTATGCAATAGTCCCAGAATTAGAATGGACTTTTGAGTCTGTGCAAACCTACTAACTTGCATGTTTTAAGGGTTGTCAACAACTCTTCTCTAATCTTTTCCCATACTGGGAAATGTTGGGAGATTTACTCCTGACAATGGCAGATGTAAACCTTCTTCCAGAGTTGGGAAAAAAGTGGTTGCAGGGAAAGTGAACTTGCAAACACTCATATTTTCGCATGAGCAAATCTACACATGCATATTTGCTCATGCTAAAATGCAGTTCACAAATATTTTCTAGGAGTACTATTTCTTGTCCTACTTCTGTAAATTCTTGGGAGTTCACGAAAGCCAAACAGCTGCAATTAATGCAAGGACATATACCATGGGTGCACTTTTGAGACTCGTTAATAATTTGGGCCCCTAATTTGGTCTGGCGTTGACCCTGACCTTTTGCGCTTATTAAAATTCTGTCTCTCCGTATCGGCTGGCTTCACTGTGAGTGACAGAATTCTGCTCTTTCACAAGGAGCATATCGGCACACAAAGTAGTTTTGTTCAGTGCCAGTAACGTCAGTATGTGCTTTTTGAGACCAAAAACAATGTTTGCTTTTCCCAATGTTTGTTATAATGGTGAGGGCCCATCAGCTCCCTCACCAATAAGGTTTTACAAAAACCATGACAAAACAGTTCACACATTGACAAAACTAAAAAGCTGACCACCAATTTCAGACCTACTGGCTTTGCCAATGCTTGTTTATTTTTGTTTCCCACAATCTTATTGAAATTGGTTACACTGATTTTCCATTATGAATATTTTTGGGAAATACTAGCATGCATCAACACCTGTTACTAAATGATGCTGCAAAGAAATGGTACCCGAAATTTTACAGTAGTTTAGCTAAATGTTTTTTTTCCTGCTTTCATTTTTTATGAACATTTTATTTTGAAAGCAAAGAATAATCAATCTTGCTTTCAAGCTCCTGCAAATATTTGCATCAAATCAGAGTGCATTCTGGGAGCATTATACATAACCTCACATTGCTAAACTGAAAAAGTGTGTACACATTTTTATACTGGAACCACTCAGTAGTGCAGTCAAAGCTTACATTTACTTAGAGCTCGCACCCCAATAGTAGGGGGTTTCAATTAATGACCCATAAATACAAGTTTGAACAGCATTAACATATGGACAAAAATATGACCTTAACTGCAGCCAGTGCCCTTCCCTGATCCATAATGTGGCACTGCAAACTGGCAGCCAAAGGGTTTGTGCTGCAGGGGGTTGGGTCTACTTGTCCCAAGGACAAAATACACATGAAAACATGTTGCCCTTGACCCCAAACAATATGTCCTGGGCTATAGGAATTCCACATCCCTGCTGAATTAAAGAAATCACACAATGAACATTATCAAACCGATCACCCCCTAAACAACCCTGGCTCAATTTAGTCAATATGGAGGTAAAAATCCTCGCTAAGACACATGCTCAAAGGTTAGCCACAGTGACAAAACCACTTTGATCTCTCTGGATCAAATTGGTTATGACACATAGAACAACCAGATGCAATCTTTAGCGGACATCAAAGGTGATTGCGATGAGCCACCTATTAAAGCAGCCAGTAGCCCTACTTTTCATAAACTTAGAAAAAGCTTTTGACAGTATACCTTGGGATTAGCTCTTGAAATATGAGGGTCTTGGACCAAGTTTCATTGCATACACTAAATCACTATAGAAGGGGTTGGGACCACAGGTCCGGGTGAGAAACTTGCTCTCTGATCTAATCAAGGTAAAAAGAGGGGTGAGGCAGGATATCCTTTCTCTCCCTCCTGTTTGCTATTGAAATTGAGCCTATAGCCAGGGATATTCGAGGGAAGTACAGGATTGAAATGGTCAGAAGACCTGATAGATCAGATATCGCTCTGTGCGGATGACCACTATATATACTTAAGTGATCTGGTCAACTCAGGAACAGTAGTGGTACAACTGCTCGACAGCTTTTGCCTCCACTCGGGCCTAAAGGTAAACTGGACGAAAACTGTCCTGTACCCACAGTTGCAAGAGGGCTGCTATGGCGTCCGAGTTACTACCCAATCCATTAAATACCTCGGTATCCACATGGCAGGGGTGTAGGTAATAGCCGGCACCAAGAACATAATTTAGCCTTGCTCAGGTAATGATACCAAATTAAGAATACGGGGAACTGTAGAGTGCTCCAACGCTAGTGTTTGACGTGGGTCAAGCCAAAATGAAAATTAAACTAAAATTGAAATCACAGAAGCCTCAAGAATTGTTATTATCTGGCTGTTGACCAATACCTTAATTTCTCAAATACTTCACATCTAAAAAAAAATTAACTGCTTGGCTGTAGCGATTTGTTTCAATTTTCCTTTATTTCAAGCAGACTGGTTTATGGCTAAGAGGCTCAAGACTTGGAGTTGCTCCCCAAGTCTTTAACATTATGAACACCACTGCACCAGAATGACCAAACAATGGGGGTTGGCATACAACAGCTGCAGGTCTCATGATACTAAAAGGGCAATTTGAGGTCAGTCGACTTCTTTCATTCTGAAGGGAATAGCCTGATTTCAGTGTGAAAGGCATTGCCTGAAAGAGAATGAGACATTCTTTTCAGATCAGAGTGGAAGTAAAGAAGCACCATTGAGCCCAGAGCCATTACCATGATAGCTGGATCAGCGGCATTAGTCATCATTGAAAATTTGGCAAGGTATGAATTTGGAGTAAGAGTCTTCATCGAAATCCCAGAAGAAATGGGGTGAACTTCCACAGCTCATCAGTATGGTGGGATAGGCCAATATGGTTAGGGTATTCACCACCGATAAACAATAGCTTTTCATTCAAATACACTCCCTTTAGCATGATGTCCGAGCATTTCCCCCTTTACATAAGAATGGCACATGTTGGGGCGAGGAGGGGGGGGGGGAGCTGGGGTGGGGGGTTGGGAGTACAGTAGAGGCTGCCGGACGCTTTCTTAACTCCACAGCCCAGTCTCTACTTTGTAGAAACATGCCGAGATGAGGTAGTAAAACCAGAGGTCCAATCTGCAGGTCTTTACATTGAACATGTTATCCTTGAGTTGGACAACCATAGAGCAGAGACTTTTCTTCTAGGTGGCATCAGTTAAAGCTGTGATCCCCTAACAATATCTGGCCAGGCAGTGGTGGACCAAACTCGCTATTAGAGCAAATATATCTCTCACTCCTTCAGCTTACAATGGCAAGATGAAGATTTTAAACATGTCAAAGGCTTCCTTGTAGGAAAAGATAACTTTTTAGTGAGTGATGTGCAGAAGCTTTTATTGATTCCTCGGCCACCGTCTCCAAGTTAGAACTCACCAGATATACAGACAGAGCACATAAGGTCCTTATCAGGTACTCCTTCATGAGGATTTCTGTGGGTTGAATAACTATTTTTAAGGTGGCAGTGCTATACGCTAGTGCCATGCAGAGGCTGGTTTACTTGAGAAGTGGAGTTTTATTTTCACCAGTCTACACCACCTCACTAAACTGAGCTGCACATCTGTTACTTTTGGAACACAGCTGTAGAAGCCAAGGAGTAAACATACTAAATAGAGTAAGCAGCTCCTCGTCTCTGACTAAAGAGATTCTAGGAATAGACTTATTTGACTTCCAAAGGCAGGGGTCAAAACATACAGGTACTTTTGGGTGTTTGCTTGAAGTTCACAAAGGCACATATGGAGTTCCTCTCATCAGACTGCCCCAGCACATAACAGGCTTTATAGACCGGACACAAATTTGTTGTCTTTCAACGCGATACAATGGTGCATATGAGTTCATGGGGAGTAAGAATGGTGGCCCATAAGGGCTTTGGGCACAGGGGAGATCAGTTAAGAGTCTTTGGCCACTCTACCGAAGAGGTGTTTGTGATGTTATTTTATCCAACACTTCAGGAGTCCTTTGTGTGGTAAAGAAGGAGAGGCGGAAGTTTGCAATGTGCTCTACTTCCAGTGCTTTTAAGTATACAAGAGGGATGCTGGGAGGTTCCACAAGCATTCCAGTGTGTTCTGGTACTTGTTACAAGTGACTAGGAGCCCATAGTGGTGCATGCACGAAGAGTGAATAACGTTTGCTGGCTCAAGGTGAGGCTTATCAGGATGCCTGATATCTTCGCGTATAAGGAATGAGCCTTAATAGCAAGGAAGGGCACCCAGCTGTCAATTATCCAACATGGTCTTATTGAGGTACAGGTCATTTGAGGAACACAAACATTACCATGGCTCCCTAATTGGTTGGGGATGGAACTGAAGGCTTCTGGAATGAATGGCATTTAAATAAAAAATAATTAAAAAAAACAAACAAAATCACAGCACACTCCTTTCTCTGTCACCAGTGGGATAAGGCTGCAACGCAACCTATGAAAATGTCCTGCACTGATTGGGAGGAAGGGGAAACCATGACCGCCTACATACAGCTGTGGTCCTTTGCACAGTATAAGTCTTCCATAATTACTACCACTTCACCCTGTATGACACTAAAAGCAACGTTTTGGTACACAGTCAATGTAGGATCTGAAAACAGCAAACTTTTGCACATAGAGGAACCATCAGTAACACTAGGTTCTATAGAAAGAATAACTGTTTAGGTTGGATGGATCATCCTTCCTTTTGAAGTGATATCAATTATAAATCCAATACACCTTCGCTAGACAGGGACTCTTACTAACTTTTCACTATGAAGTCAGAGGAGTTATTTAAATCAGTGTGAATGTAAGCACACCAACCACTTTCAATGTCAGTGTTACTAAAGGTTTTGTCCAGTTATTAAATTGAAATCAGCCCAATTTCCCAGATTGCAGGAGTCACAAATTAATGTAGTGGGGGCAGGGTTTAATTTGAAGAGAGTGAGAGGAAACCTGCCTTAAAAAGTAACCATTAATATAACAAGAATAACAAATTATATTAAGCTTTGGCCAACACATACACCACAATAAAAAAAAAATGTGGTTTTGACTCCGAGGGGAAGAGTTTGTTGGGAAAGGTTGAGAGGTGCAACAGTGGCACGGCAGGGTGAGCAAAGGTGGTTAAAATAATCAGTGAACAGAAATTAAGTTGACAAAGTAGGACAACCCCGGCCTTGCACTGTGCTAAGAAGTTTCTGACGTTCAATGTTAAAGACAATTTGTCCCAAAGCCACCTTCAGGGTTAGGATTCTTCCCCTGCCACCTAGGCTTTTAATGCTGGTCTCAGTGTATTCCATTCTAACCTAACTTTTCACAATGTGCTTGGCTCATAAAAGAGGAACCTAGAAACCCAATCCTGTTGACTAGTATTAGAATTCCTCACGGCTTATTATATTTCAAGGGAAAGGGGATTTTCAACGAGTTTCTTGCTTTGCTCTTTAATCTCCTGCAGTATAGTTGTCCACGTCTACTTATCTTCTTTTTCTCAACCCGCCTCTGTCCTGAAGAGGATTCCATCCAATTTGCGGCACGGGCAGAAACGTCAACTATTATACATCAATAGATTGTAAATATTCTCTAACGAACATATTGCATTAGCAGTTGGCTTATTTCTCTCATTAAACAACGCGTGACACTCATATTGATTTGCCTGGTCTTGCACCTTATCACTTGGCAACCTGCACTACACAGGGTGCAGGTGCCCAAATACATATACACTTTTTCCTTGCACCATGAATTACTCTGCCCGTATCTTCGCCTACATGAAAATTATAGATAAAACACAATAGGATATACCAGAAAGCTATGGGACATAACATTTCCTTAATTGGAAATTATGGAAATGGTATTTCGTTAGTCTTGATAGATTAATATGTCCAATCAACAAAGCCAGCTTTAAATGTTCTAACAAATACATTTTCTATGTGGAACATTGTCCTTATATCAGATTACGTAGCACAGCATAAACATAATAAGCAGAGATTCTGAACTAGGAGTGTTCTGTTTTCAAATGTGTCAACTACAGTATTGAGTGGAGGATACAAATGGCCAGAGAGACAGGAGATAAAGAGAAAAAAGTGCAGAGGTTCCAAGCAAGGGCAACACCTTTCTCTGACTTCATGAAGAGACAAGTCATCACAGTCAGTCAAACTAATGTTAGTCAAGCAGAGCAATGACCCAGTAAAGTGAAAATGTGAGTTGCCCCACCATCCCAGGAGGAATACAGGAGCTCTTGCAGAAGGGCAGTTTCTTTAATTTTGCTACCTACACAAGGACCTTGTGAAGTGAAAACTTCATTTGGGGTACAATCCCTGTGCCTCACAGAACATGAATTGCTCTGCAGGGGAGCACTCAAGTGTTTAACACATTCTACATGCCTTGCCCAACACATACACACTCAAGGGGAAGTAACCAGACTTTCCACTACAGAAGCATCAGGTGGTCTACCAGCATTACAAGTAAAAAGTGTTTCCCTCAACAATAAATTCAACTACCACCAACCATTCTTCTACACATACCCTGGTAAGAAACGGTAGTCAGTCTTCACTATGGATGGAGGAACATTTGGGTGTAGCCTGTGGTCAGAAGATTATTATGGTCCGATGGTTGAGTAACAAAATTATGGCGCACACTCGGCAGACAAGCAAATTGTCAAGTTGGTTGAGTGAAAGCCATAATAGTTAGATAAAGTCAAACAGGGGAGGAATTTCCTTACAGTGAAAGGGTGTTTGTCCTTCCAGCAATTAGCAAAATATATATTATGCCCGTCAGTGTATTAAACATGTGTGAGCCATTTGTACTGGCTTCTTTATTTGGGTTGCACCGGACTCCTATGTGTTTTGCTCAACCATCATATATCTCCCATCAGATAAATGGCAAGCAATTTAGGCAGCCAAGATGTTTTTATTTACAGAAAATGTACTAAGCCCAAAATATCTCAGAAGCCATCTTCTGTACAAGTAAGAGGTTGAGAGAAACTCCAGTGCCCATCTGATCCTCGACATTTAGTTGGAAACGTTTACTCAAAAAACATCTAGTACTTTAACCTACTTCTCTATGCTAACAAGACTGATGTTATCCACTTTAGAATTCAACAGTCAACTTTTTGGTTCTTCAGCAGACATTCTTCTGCCCAAGTGTCACAAAGTTCTCATCTCTATTGAGGTATTGCAGGCTATTTCTGTCTTGAATGTGTCTTTGAGATCTGGGAGGTGTCCCAAATGTATATGAATCTGCTTGATTCATTTGTTGAAGCAATCTGCCCAGCTCAAGAGAAATCTGTCCAACTCTCACCCAATCTTGCAGCTCTGTTACCAGTTTTAATTATTAGACAAAGCATTATTGATGCGATTAGATGGTCAGATAGGTTTTCAAATCGTCTCCATCCAACACAAACCAGCTTTTAATTGGGCTGTAGCACAAAAACTGTCAGGATAGCTGGCTTGATGAACGTGTTCTAACAGCTTTAATTTAACTCAGTTTGACGACAGACTTCAATATTATGGCTCACCAGATCTTTTAGTGACAACTGGGTGCACTTGGGATTGGAGGATTTGGCACAAACCTGATTCAAAGGTTTTTGTAGCACTTGATCCTTTCAGGTGGTTTCTCCAACTTTTGCACCTACCTCTCTGACCTTTCGTGCTCCCCAGGGCTTCTTTTGTCCCTATTGCTCTTTCATATCTAAATTACACCTCTGGTTTACCTCACCCAGTCTTTTGATTTCCATTATTAATGAATGCAGGTGATACAAAAGTCATTTAAAAAATTTCCGGCATCAGAAACCGATTGAAGGCCAAAATGTACTACGCAAGGACTAAAGAAAAGTGGGCTTAACTCCTTGGCTCAATTTTTTCTACACTAGGTATCAGTAAAGGAATGTCTTTTCAAAGCAGTTGCTGTGATCCCAAACAAATTTCTTTGTCTCAATGTTTCAATTCTTATAACCTGCGAGGCTGCCTTATATCAGCTAGGGCACTTCCACTCCAAGGTGAGACCTGCTGCGATTGGCAGTAGGGCATTTTCTGTAGCCTCAGGAAGAGAATCCCATTTGTTGACTACCCCAATCCAATCCAAAACTGCTCACATTCAGGAAAATGTTGACGATCTGGTTGTTCCCTTCCTGCATGATTTGGAGCTCTTACACTGATAGAGTTATATTTTCAGCATCAAGTTACTCCTGGGGTGTATGCTGCACTTTATAAATCCCATTAAATAAAAATAAGAAATAAAGTCATTCTACATACAAAACAACTCTTGGTACAGTTAGCTCTACCGGTCATGGAGGGTCAAATAAGAGGCTCATGGGAATCAGCACAAAGCAATCGGCAATCCTTTTAATGTACACAGAGCTGAAAAGGAAGTAAAAGGTTTCCACCCAACTGCTTAAAAGACCAGATCTTGTGAGCACTTACCCACAAGTAACAGCCCAATGCTTTTCTTCTAGTAACATGAGTAATGGGGAAAGCTTCAACTCAACTTTTTTAGGTCTCGCCTGGCGTTGGAGCGCGCATGCGCTCCTCGCCCTGCGAGGGCTTTAGTAAACAGTACAAGAAGGGGAACTTTAATCCACGCCCCTGTGTTTCGACCGTTTCCAATTGGCTTTGGTCGTGATTAATGTTTTTTATGTGCTTCTGGTTTGCTGGCTGTCACTTTTGTTGACGCCCTTGCAGTTTTGTGATGCCGCCCATCGTGACAAGCACATCTGTTTTCACTGAGCCCAGACGCAAAGACAAGCGGCTGAATTAAAACAGATGGCGAGCGTTTTTTTTTCTTTTTGTGCTTCACAGCTGTTGTGAAGACTTTTCTTATCTGCTTGTTTGTTTAACAAGCAGATAAGAAAAGTCTTCACAAGGGCTGTGAAGCAGAGAGCCACGGCGCAGAGGCATTCCGGGGAAATAAAACAAGCACTGGTCTGTTTCTTGGGAAGGTAGCCAAAGCATGTTAAGTTTTAAAACAATGAAGGAAAACACGTAATTTAACTGAACCCCAGGAAGCACAAAAGATACTGCTTTTTAACAGAGGAGAAAAGTGCATTTTAAAAGCCCGAAATAAAATGGACTTTGATAGATTGGTGGGTGTAGGGCCTGCTTAAATAACATGTTTGAAGAAGAGCGGGATGAGATCAAAGCGCATGCCGGATGCTGCGCCAACAAGGAATGTGGCTCTGGCCTACGGCTCCCGCCTGACAGTGCAGCTGTGCAGAAGGCTTCTCTGTAACAAGCATTGGCAAAGCCAATAGGTTTCGCCTATGCGAAATCTACTGGGTTTGTCAATGTTTTTTGTTTTTTTACACATTGCTGATGCGGCACAAGATTAGCAAAAAGTACTGGCAAATTTGATAGGTTTGCTCTGGAGCGACGGGAGGCAGGAACGCTTGGCTTTGCCAATGAATGAAAACAGACGATGTCTCGACCCCCACCCTTCACTCATACACTCAGCCCACAGCGAGGCTCGCTCCGCGCTCCGTGCACTTGCTTGCACAGTAACATCCAAGAATCGAGTTTTTATCTGCCATCGTGTGTGTTTGGTTTTTCAATTAGCTTTCAGTTTTATCTGCAATTGAAGAGGGATAGTTGGGTGATGCCTACCGAGGTACTGTGGGGCGGGGAGGCAGGGTGTGGTGCTTCGTATTAAAGAGAATCGGTTTGACCCTGAAGCGGAAGTGGTGCGCTGGGGACGGGAGGCGCTATCCATCATTCAGCGCATGTAACCGCAAGCCCGGAGCTGGAGTCCTCGTTTTTGTTGACGAACGCTCCTAGCACCTGTTGCTCTTCAGGGGAAGTGTCCATTCGCAGGTCAGTGAGCGTCAGGGTGTGAGCAGGATTAAACACGCTCTGGATGCTGTATTTAGACAGGTCAGTAAACCCTTGTTTGTGTCGTTCTATTGTTACCACGGATCAAAATGTTTGCAGCACTAAACTACACAGGACACACACGACTCTCCCGCACGCTTTACACTTCTTACTACAGTGCTTATTTAGAAAGCCTCTCATGCCAGTAGCTCGTAACCTTTCTTGTTTAACCTGTACCCGTATTGGTCCCGGAACGGAACACGTCTTCCGCTGTTTATGTTTTAAATACTTTTTCCAAATCAATCTGATGATCTGAAGACTGCAAGGCACCCGATTGCTGGTTCTTCAGATGGTCGCATGCTTTCAGAAACCACACGGGCAAGGTACAGTTTTACCGAGCCAGAGACTCGAACCCGGTTTCCCCAGCTCCAAAGTCTACAGCTCTGGAGATTACACCACATTCCCAGCCCTGCCTAGTGCCCCACAAAGTGGGTTAGTCCAACGCATTTTTAGCGTTTCCCCGCAACGCCGCACTAAAATTAATTGTCGCGCATTATAGCTCCTCTGTCTGCAGGTCGTTGTGCTTTGCTCTCAGTGCAGCATTGTGCCCTGCCGGAGCTAATCAGAGAAATATTTGTACATTTTTGGCATTGCAAGCCGGGCCCACAGAAGAGGTTACTGTGGTTGTTATGTAAACAGCCCCTGGGCCCGGCTTGTTACAATATGTACCTTGTGGCTCCTCGCTGGGATTGGGTCACACTGCACATGCAGTTGGTATGGGTGTTGGACTCTTTCCTGCCCTGACAGGATGGCGCCATATGACCCCTGGAAAGAAACGTGATCATCCCAGCGATTCATAGCAGTCCTTTGAGTAGCATGCACCACTACTCAGGAGAACGAGATTTGGAAGTGAACCCTGCAGGACCGGTCGAAGCCCGGCCAAGACCCATCACCACCTGAAATGTGAGGTACTCACTGAAGTGATCAGAGCTCGTTCCTCGTGGTCAGAAGATTGCTTTCTTTGGCTGAGTCACACAACGACATCGGAGCCAGCATGCCTAATTGTAGCAGGGGCAGTCCGTGGGCTAGTGGATTATCTAAATCCTTTGTTCCATGAGTCTATTCCCCATTCTACATCGTTCCTCTTACCCCTCCCACCTGCCTCTGTCTTTACAATCTCGAACTAAAAAGCGCTATGAAGTGGATAGCACTGGCTACTTTATAGCGCTTTTAAAAAATCTTCCTGTGATCCGCACCCACCAGCCCCTGCCCCGTTTGCACATTGAGAAGGTTCTGTACTGTTGATTCTTGGAGCAGAGGGCGCCTGTTCCGTGACCCCACCCCCACTGCAGCTTACCCCCTCCTCGCTTCTTTTTGCAATTTTTACTGAGCGACAAATATTGTTTTTGAACCACACCCCCACCCCCTAGCTTTCAGAGACCGGCAATGAGTAAGGACTCGAGTGACTGACTGTGCCCCAGCCCTACTGCTGTATTGCGTAATCTCAGCATTTCAGCCCTGTCGTGTCTCTAGTCATGGTTTGTCTTTCTCCTTCTCTGTCGGGCAGTTGGACAGCGTTAACATTCTGTGCTCTACCTCCAGGGTGCGTGTTTATTTTTATTTTATTTAAATCGAACTCGATTCTGCTGCTGCAGCCAGGTTTTCAAGATACCACGCCTAATCATCAAACGTCACACAGGTGCTTGTGGGGCCCAGGGGCGGACTCGTAAAGCCTTTCGCCTGGCCTCGTGCCTAAAGGGCAAAGGCGATTTAGACATAGGTTACATCGACTGAGTTTGCTAAAATAAAAGTTATGGTTTGGTGCCACAAAACCTGCACATTGGGGGGCACAGCACAAGCCACAATATGCTCCTCATAGAATGCTAAATAGTTTAAGAACCCTCAACAAGAAGTGTTTTAAGGACCAAAATAAACACAGACTAATTATGCGTTTAAGTAAAGGCCCACGCCGAAATTTATAAGCTGCCTCTCAGCTAGTCACAAGTATACAACTGTACCATCACAGCTAGATGTGGACCCCAAATCGCCTAAGCTCTTCTCTCCTCCGCAAGCAGCACGCCCTAGACTAATATACATGCACCTGTTTACCAGGGCCTGTGTAAACTCTTTAAAGCTCCACCGGCCACTACCGATGGCGCGTAGGGATTGGTGGGAGGGTGTCACGTGTCCGTGCACCTGGCTGAACCACTTCCCCCTATGTTTTTGGGGTGGGGGTCACGGCGACAGGCCCTTACTGTGCCTCGTTATCCAGGAATGCGTCTCTCAAATGTCAGCATTCCTCTGTGCTCACATGGTTGGAGGCGGACATCAAAGTCAGGTCAGTCAGAGAGCCTCTGAGCTGACATTTGAGGGGCCTGTTGAACCACTATCCAAGTGATATACATATCCAGTGTCGGATAAATTCTAAGTTGTGCTATAGGTATGAGTAGCTCCTCTTTTTCATATGCATTCTGGTACTGGCAGGGGCATAAACAAGGCCCCCACAATGCAGCATCTCTGCCCAGGACCTCTGCACACACGAGGGAACCAGCCTCAATGACATTTCAGGATACTTTCACCAAATACTGGAGAGTAGCCCCCTCATTCGGCTCAATGTGGCTGACTACAAGTACCAGAATACAATGGAAAAGGCAGGCTACAATAAACTATTCATACATCCATAGGCCAGCCTGGGCTCGTATAAAGCCTGGATGTTTAGCAGAGATTTCGCGTTTTTTGTGTCCTAATTCGTGTTTGAGTACCTCCTCCCACCCAGGAGTTTTCTTTGCATTTTGTGACCTGACGTCAGAACTAGATTGCTCTTTGGGGCAGTATCGAAAAACCTGCCTAGGGGAGGGTAGATAAAGGTACAACACCCCACCCCTCCAACAGCAGTTGTGGGCAGATTGTTATAACTCTTTTTTCTTCTGCAAATGTGTTGTATTATCGTTTCCGGTTTTTTTCAGTCCTTTTAATATTGCAATGCATTACATTAAACAATCGTTTTATGTAAGCAAGGGCCTTAGCTACGTGAAGGTCAAGGAAGTATTATTGTTTATGTAATAGGCAATGTGAATTGAATGTTGCCACCGATTGCAGATTTGACGTCGCTACTTCTAATGACTAGGTAGCAAGGTATTGTGTACAATATTTACCTTACAGCAGAGATTCCTCCTTCAAGGTATGCCCAACAATCATTTATGCAGAATGAGAATTAACAGAAGGTACTTCTACAATTACTCAAAGTACAAAACATGGTGCTTTTATTAGCTTTTTTAGCAATAAACATCTGTTATTCAGCGCCAAGAGACCCCGTTGGGGTGAACGTTATTAATATCCACGGTATATTTCTCTCAGATGGGGGAGGGGGCTTAACATGGGGGGGGGAGCGTGTACAAGAGACCACGTCATGCTCTCAGGTGGGGGGCGGGGGCTTCACATGGGGTCTGAGGGTGCACAACAGACCACACCATGCAAAAAACATTGCCATTTACAATACCAACAACTTTAAACTTTACAAATGCGAGACCTATTGCATTGCAAATGCTTGTTTTTTGTTAGATGGTGCTAAATGCAGTTGGAAGTACTGCAGAAAACTGTTTTCTGATGTGGCAATCTTGTGACATCAAGAACCATCCCTTCAATCAGAAACTGTTACAAGATTGCCACTACAGAGCTTTTCACAGAAAATACATGTATATAAGTGAAGGGATGGTTCTAACAAAGAATGTCTGGTGTTCTTAAGGCGCCACACTTTCGCCTCCAGTGCATCCCTGCTCAAGTTTAAATCACACAAACACCTTGGAATTATTCTTAAAGGTTTTTTGTGCAGATATGTGAAATTTAGGTGAGCACAATCTTGCCTCTGTGTCTGCAAACGACAAACACCGATTCAAAGTATGAAGATCCGTTTATTTTTTGTGGACACTGATTATTCAATCAACTGCAGAAAATCTGCCAGTTAATTCACTTTTGCTGCTATAATAAATGGGTTCAGAGCAGACAATGTTGTGGTCTCAACAGAGTGCCCCAGGAGATGGCACTACAAACGCAAACACCACAAAAACATACCTTTCTGGGTATACGCTTCCAGTTACAAGCCTAATTTAGGTAGGTGAGTGTTGTAATGAAAAGAAAAGGTCCATACTCTAAGGTGTAGATGAAGGTAAGAAGGTTTATTTATTTTAGTTCCAAGTTACGAGTTCCAATAGTCAACTTATAAAATAAGCCAGATGTTAAGCTCCACCAGGAGCAGCCTCCTTCCTGCTGCTCAGCCAATACTCCAACCAACACTAACTGGCACCCAACTTCCCAGTGCATCACCATGCACCAACATTCCATCACCATACACCAACATTCCACACAGCACATTCATACTGGCTGAGCAGCAGGTATAACAGTGAGCAAGTGGGAAAGTGTCCCTCCCTAAGCAAACACCTTTCTTCGGGGGTGTAGAGGAAGGTAGATACTTCACATGAAAAACAAGAAAGATTCAAATGTACCTTCACATTAGCCAAATGACCATGCAATTCCTCTTTGGGAATACAGAATCACAGGACTTTGATGGACATAATCCACAAACGCTATGACAAACAGTTACCTGAGATACTCATATCACTTTTGTGAACCCCCCCCAAAAAATGTTAACTACACAAATCATACACACCTACACAAATGTGGCTTGCCCTTTAGGTCATACAACAATGTACATCGAATTAAACTCGAAGAGGAACAAGAAGCAGACTTCAAATATGCACCAAGTGCCATACAGAATGACCTGCTCTGATAGTAATTCAGGTAAGCTTACCTGATTGGAATTCAGGTAAGCTTAGTCACTATAAGCCTAATGGTACTTATCATTCATTTGAATTACATCGATGAGTCAATTGCTGTGCCACAATTAGTTACGCCAACTTTGACCCAACAGAATCAGAATGTAAAAACACAACCAAATGAAAAGACGTCAATTAACACAGCATACAAACTGTGATAGCAGCTGTATACATAGGGTTAAGTTTGAGTTTTCATTGAATGGACTTTTTTTTTTTTGCTTGTCACTTAGCTACAGTTTGACGAATCTACACAAAACTTTGCAAACAAAAGTGAATCTTGCTTAGGCTCAAGTTTCTGGCAGATCAATCTATTAGGTAGCTCTAATAGGTGATTAAAAAAAAGAAAATGTATAACTTTAACTTCCACTGGAATCAATGTACTCTGCGCCAGAAAAAACACGGCTGAACAGTATTACACCAAATTTGGCATGAAATAAGACTTTTTCTTATAGGAGTGGCTTTGCTTGGTTTGGTGTAAATGCACTCAGTGATATTTGAGCAATTACTGTTAGAAAAAAGTGTCTGGTGGACTTCGAGGGCTAAGTTACAGAGCCATCTTAACAGATGTAAGATTGTTTTTTTTTTTTTTTATCTGCCTACTATAACTTTAGCATTGTTTTTTTTTTTGTTACTTGTTTTTATTTCAACTCTGCATGAACATCACCGTGCATCATCATCAAACATTGTTACACATACGCCCATAGGGCTAATTCGCAGTTAGATTGTGCGTTATGGTCTTCAAACAGAGATGATATTTTGAACAAAAAACAGAACTAAAAACAGATACATTCTTTACAACTTTAGCATTGTTTGACAAATTTGTGTCACATTTGTACCAAATTTGTCAGATGCTTTGCCTGTTTAGCTTACAATTAATATTTTTACATTTGTATTGATCTGCCAGGGGAAACAGTTAATGGGCTGGAGGATCAAAAAAGTGTTAATTCGCTAATAACTGTAGTATTGTTGACCAATCCCTTGGCAGGTTTAGTTCTTATCTTCTGTGGGCATGCCAAGTTTTGTGCAAATCAATAGAGGAAAGAAAATAAAAGTGAGGTGAAAAACATTTTAATGTGCTAATAACTTGGCGTTGCTTAATAAATGCATATGAAATGTGCGGGCCATCAGCAGGTTAAGCCCAGTGCAGACTTCTCAGATTTCATGCAGATGTGAGAAGGGGGTAGGGCGGGTAAAGGAGAAATCAAAAACTCATTGATTTGCTAATAATGCTGCTGTCATTTCATAGATCTGCTTGAAATTTGGCAGGTACTGGGCATATTTAACTTGTTTCTGATATATTGAGTTTCATGCACATCGGTAAAGTGGGGCATGGTTAAAGAGTGGGGACAAAAAAAATATTTTGCTAATTACTTTGGCACCCTTTGTCAAATCTGCACAAAAGGTGACAGGAATGTACAGGTTTCGTTTTCTGTTGGCAAGTCAGTTTATGGCCAGATCAGGGATTCCAGTTTGGATGTGAATACAAAGAATAAAAGGGGATGGGGTCAAAAAAGCTTTGATATTCTAATATATTTGTCACCATTTGACATCTGCACAGAAGTAGAGCTCCTAAAATTGTTAATTACTTGCAAACTGCATGGTCAATTTGGGACTGGGAGGTTGGCTGCCAGCAGCAACTGTCAGTTGTGCACGGTCAAAGGATACACGCAGCAAGCAGCGAGTTTTGTGGAGGGCCTGGCCTTTGCCACTGATAGCATTTCTTCAGTTTCCATTCGTTCACATGTGGCCGAGTGTTTTTTTTGTTGTGAGGAACGCCTATCGCTGAAATGCATTAACTGTGACATTGCAAATAAATTATGCAGGATCACGGGAATGCATGCTGGCATTCTTGGATGCACGACTTTTTATGCATATAAGCTTGTGGCTTTCCTACAGACCGCAGTTGCACCAGGCCCGTCAGGAGCATGCACTTAGGTATAGCAAGCGATGGAATATATATATATACACACACCATGAGTAAGCAGTCTGGTTCGCCACTCATTCTTGCATTTGGCAAGCGCCTCTGGCACATTACATCAGAGTAGTCTAGTGGTACAACGGAGCACTATGTCATGAACCAAAGTCCAATAACCATATGAATCCGGCTCTTGCTCAGTGATGATAATGCATCTAAGTACAACCAAGAGCTATAATATAACAACTTACAATACTGGTTATCCTTATATGGTCATTGAGATATTAACATAGTACCAATTACATGTTAACTTGTTGAATGTGCGCATATACAGTCTAAAAAAACACTAAACTTTGACCTACAGTGTATAGACCGCCCAAGGCCTATAATCAGGTTATCTTGAAGTCAGTCCAAAAACACCTAAATAATATGTTTGAGATAGAAAAAGAGTAGCAATCATGGCTAAGCACAGATAAAAATGGTTTGGAAACGAAACAATCAACCTTATGTGCAAGGGAATGTGAATAAGTTGGTACAAGAAAAAATTGAAGAAGGGATATTTTGTGAAAAAAGGTACAGTCACTTAAAATCAAGAATTTCAGGTCATGCTCCGAAAGTGGAAGTTATACAGTACTGGATATACATTAGGTACTTACAAAGATGGCTATCGGTCATTTAGCGAACAACATACCCAGCGCTAGGAAGGCCAGGATGAAGAGTTTTTCTACAGAGTCAAAGTAAAAATGTAAAACACCCAACAGCTCCAGGTGCAGCCTGTAAGTTTAAAACTACAGGTGTATCTTAATTATCAAAACTTGTACATGTGTCCTCTAGAAATTAAGTTGTGTGGCACCGTAAGAGGGGCCGCCGCCTAAAGGAAGGAAAAGCCCTAATAAACCAGGCTTATATTGCCGAAGAACATAATGACATACAGATACAGAGGCCCAGCCTACTGCATCAATCTTCACATTTGTCAACATAAGTAGTGTCAATACATGGTGCAAACTTCTGTCCAAACATATACAGTAACAAATATTTTCAACTGTTACCTCCTTGGCCTTTGGTGACAGTAAAAGGAAAATTGTGAAACAAATCTTAGGGAGCTCCCAGACGTTTACTTGCTAATTCTACATGCAAAACCTTGTCTTGCAGTAAGAAAGAACTCAGTTAAGGGAAAAGAGACCCTCGACCAATGTGTTTAAAATGTTCCCGGGGAATCAACATAAACATAGGACTTCGTTCATCTAAGTTATAATTACCCAGCTCAACTGGACACACCATATTGATCATGAAAGGGTTAAATCAGCAGAAGGGCTCGATTGTGACCACAGGGACCTCTGCAACAAGAACTCAACCTGCTGAGCTCACATAATGCCGATTTCCCTTAGACCACATATAGCATTTAACGAGGTTAAGACACACAATATAACCATGTTCGTGGGCAGATTACATTAGCCAAACATGAAAGCAAGCTAATTTGCTAAAGGTGGTGAAGAAGATTAAGTAGGCAAACATAAAAAAATTAAAGAAGAAAAATAAGTGTATGGTACTTTCATATTCTTAACTTCCCATAAAGGCCAAGAAGGAAGCAAATGCCGCAGTTACGGAAGATATTTCAAAGGAGCAATTTACCCAAAACCCCTCAGCGTTTAATTTTTTTTTAATCACAAAATGTCCTATTCTGCATATAAAGTAAGATCTCCAAGACTTCAGAAATCGACTTCAAACATTAACTGCCCGATTGCTTGCCTTTTTAAAAGTTAATGCAAGTCCTTTGTTTACGAAATCACTCCATGATCAAAAATGCTAATATTTACTTGTAAAGTTCATGCCTTGAATGTCGATCTATTGACAAATTATATGTGAACGATGGCACTGGCTCTCTGGAACCGTTTATGGGTGTACTATCGGGATCAGCTTAGTGTTCAAGGAAGTTAGCTAACTTTAAAGCCATAAAAACAACAGTTGTCATCTGTCAACCAGGGAGGGCAATCAACCATACGGCGTGCAAACAGACGTTGTAGTATGTTTTCGAACACTGTAAAAGCCGGCATGCAGCCTTTCTGCACAACTGTCACTAATTTTGGACACGTTTCTCTCGTGAACGCTTTGAACATGAGTGGAGCCACCTAAATGTCAAACACCATGCAGTAAAAAAAAAAAAAAAAAAATGTAAACACGTTTCAATTTCCCGTTTGTCCTAACTAGCAAACACAAACGAATACATTACGCGAAAAGATAACGACATTGCAAGTATTTGAGTAACGAGAAAACCAGGTAGCACAAACCAGGGCCTGAAAGGTGTCCTAAAAAGTAGGTGGACTTTCTAATGTTGCTGGACAAAACAAATACAAACCTGTCAAATCCGTAGCCCTCTACTTCGACTCTGGCTGACATTTTTCAGAACACTCGGACACACCCCTTTTAGAATGCCGGACTTCCGTGCATGCCAATGTCTGGGGGATCACAACAATCTTCAAAGACCCAGGCTGGCAGATATACGAACTGACCCGTCATGCACCAAGTATGCAGTGCAGCCCATTGTGTACCAGGGTTCATGCGAGGGCCCTGGAACAGCGCTTCCAAAACCAGGGCCTTGCTCTGCTGCTGGCCAAGAACGTGCTGCGCAGAAAACAACAGTGCGAAAAATGCACTTTGCTGTAACTGGCAAAACAACCTTTGCAAGAGGACCTGTAAAGGGGTTCGACCACTCGGCCACAATGTGGTTGTTATATGCATGTGCTTGGCGAGGGTGCCTGCCTCTACTAGTCTAGAAAGCTACCCGAAGGGGCGTGAGGAGGTTGTGTAAGATGTGAACTGCTGGGGGAGGAACGAGTGAGCCTGTTTTTATGGGCGTGAGTGGGGAATCCTGAGGTGCAAGACAGCTGGGAGTCGCTACTGTTGCAAAGGTAGGGAGTGGGCTGCCCCAGGTATAGACACGCTGGAAGGGGCTCCAGCTACTGTGGCGGCGTGCTAGCGTCATGAAGGAGCTTCCCCGCTGCAGGAGGTGCCTGTTCCTGCAGGGCACTCGCTGCTGCAGGACCCCGTGACAGGCAGGGAAGGTGTAGGTGGCCGGATGTTGGTTGGAATGCGTGGCTTCGGGGCAGGGTACAGGCCGCGGGGTCGGGCACGGGCTGCAGCCGCCGGTGCCAGCTGCTTGACCTCCGGTGCAGGCGGGACTCACCTTCTGCGAGGTCTGCTGCAGCACATTCTGCTCCACGGTCATGGCCCGGCCCTGCGGCGGCCGCGGCGGGCAGGCGGTGCAAAGGAGGCGTGAGGCCCGGGCGCTGCAGCGGCGCGGAGGGAGACAGGGGCCAACGGGCGAGAGAGAGCGGCGGAGGTGCTGCACGGAGCAGTCGCCGAAGGGACACACGCAGCAGCGCGACTGAAGCCGCCCGCTCCTGCAGCGCCGCCGGTGGACGTGCTGCTTCAGCTACTGCCGCCACCGCCCGTCCGCTGCCCACAACCCGCCCACCAATCTCCGCCCTCTCCCTTCAGCCCGGCTCCAGCTCCTCCCTGCAGGCCCCGGCCCCCTCCCACTCTCCTAGCCTAGGCACTGCCAGCGCCGTCGTCTCGTTTGAGTTTCAGTATGAACAGCTTCCCGAGTGGAACCGAACCAGAGATGACGCTCCTTGAAGACCAAAGGCTAAGAGCTCGCCAGACCTTCACCAAACCTGCCCAGTGGCGCCGCGAGACAGACTCGTTACTCACTGCGAGTGAGGCTCACACATTTGCAGCTTGGCTTGAACTCTCGCTCAAACAAGAGTGGCCCTGATTAAGAGTCTGAGAAAATCCAAGTGCTTTTTAGCGCACCAGATAAATGAAGATACTCTTGGGATAAATACATGCAGGAGCGTAGCTTGGTCAGTAATTGTTGGAAAATCTGACACTCAATGTCTCCCCCATCCCCCTGTTGGGGCGGGGTAGGGGACCCTGAGTGTCAGATTTTCCAACAATCACGCTGGCATATCATTTTCCGACAGGCAGCTCAGCTCACCATATACGACTGAAAGCAGTTGTACCCAACTATTTATCACAAAATACATTTATTAGGGGGGTGTAACACCCCAAACACCCACATGAAGCTACGCCCCTGAATACATGCCAACATTTTAAAACTGGGTGAGATATATTAGCACACCCATTAGTTACCAGATGACGGTAAATACCACCCAACTCAAAATTCCGAACTCTGCCTAAACATTGGTTTATGCAGGGGTTCATGCACCAACCCCCTGATAATCACGTCTTAAGTGCTGATTTTGAGTTTGGCAGGCAGGCTACTCTGTTGCAAATCATAAGACTGCCGCAAGAGGGAGGCGTGGCTTAGCCGCCAAACGAAATGGCCGCCGGATAAGACAGCTCCGATGCACCCCGATTGACGACCCGTAAATACGACACACAGATCCGACCTAAAGGCACAGGCGGGACGACCCCAGACGCTGCGGAGGCTGGCAGTGTTACAACGGAGCGACAGGACCTAAAGATCGCGAAGTTGTGGCGTGGTGAAACTTGCGGCCTCTCCGTGTCAGAGGACCGGGACCTGCGTGGCTGCGCCGGCGTGCGCACTGACGCCGGGGAGCGGCATTATCGGCGGCGCGAGTCCGGGGTCTCGGGGCCTCCCGCGATCCGCCGCCCAGAACTACTTGACTGGAGGTAGCGACGCAGAGATACTGCTGGAGGGCAGGAGGGGCCCATTAAGGGACCGAGTGCCGACACAGATCGGTAAACCCTTGATGCCGGAGACGGCGGGGAAGCCGTTGGGGAGTGGGGAGGCACCGCGTATCTGCCTGCGGCTGGTAATATCACAGCGGCCTGCGGGGAAGTGGCTTCCCCCCCCCCCGTACTGCGACTAGGGCCAGAATAAAACCCTAGCGCCAACAGAGGTGGCGTGCTACACGTTACAGCGGGTGAAAAACGAGCCACGAGGGGGATCATACAGTGGGCGCTAACACCATAGGGCAACCATCGCTACGGGCCCCATCGCAGCATTACCATTACTCGCTCTGCAGGCAACGACATAACCAATAAACGCATGGCCTCCTTGGTTAGTTGGCTCTGACACCTCAAACAATAGCGCCAGCCGCTCGGCCACATCATCGGGGGTACTACATGAGACGGTACCGTGGTGGCTTCATTAACCAACGGCCCGGGACCTGCGCAACCGACACCGGGGGCGGAAACAGGAGTCACATTGGCGAGTGGCCCCAACTGAACTAGCACATAGATGCATTGACTCGAAGCCGTAGTAAGCGAGCCACAGGAAGGATCTATCGGCTGGCGCAATGCCGAAGCAGTGAGGTCAGGTGGAGCGAGGAGTGCACACAAACTATACAGACCTGAAATGTCCTGGGCCAAGGGGCTTAAAGGGTCACAGCAAATGAAACTCGATAAATTTACATTGCCAAAGCCGACCGACCCTGACCACAACGCTAAATCCAAAATGGCGGCCGGCACAGAACGTGCAGGGCCAGACCCAACGCTGAAAGATATAATGGATGCCATCTCGGGGGTACGCGCCTCCTTAGAGAATAGAATGGACACTTATCACAACCGAAGTTGCCCTTCTAAGAGCGGACATGCAAAAAATGGGCGAGAAGGTCAAACAGATGGAAATGGTCACTGCAGATCTCGTAGATAACGCCAGCCAGATGCAAAAAGACCTTTTAATGTGGAGAAGTGTGGCTCAATGGTTAGAGCGGCAGACCCTGATGCAGAGATCTGGCCCGGGACCAGGGTTCAATTCCCGCCTCGGCGGGTCTTGGGCTCAATTTCCTCGGACCTGATAATTCTCGCCTCGGTGCCTATTCTAATCATGGGTCCCACTCTGCAACTCTGGGCAATAGCTTGCTTAATCTCCACAACGGCCCCACCAGCGCTGGGATGCCTGGCTTCACCTTGGGGGTGCCCAGGAGTGGACATTTCACAGGGAAAAGACAGGAAGGGTTCCACAGCGGTATGCGTAGAGCGCCAGGACACCCTAGGGTAACAGTGCGCTTTACAAGTACAAATTTCATTTCATTTCATTTCAGAGACTTGCAGACATTTCGTAAACTAGCAGAAGAAAAGCTGGATGACTACGAAGGCCGCACTCGAAGGAACAACATACGAATAATCGGGCTTCCGGAAAAAGCGGAAGGCCCAGCGGCCGACCTATTTGTGGAAGAACTTATACTCAAACATCTCCAACCCAAAGGGCTTTCAAAGTTCTTTGTTGTCGAGAGGGCCCATAGAGTCCCGGGCGGCAAACCAAAGCCGGGGGCGCCTCCTCGTCCAATGTTGGCCAGACTTTTGAACTTTAGGGATCGAGATAGCATACTACATACGGCCCGAGTGCCCCCCCCCTAAAATACGAAAACAGCGAGATCTCCTTCTTTCCAGACTTCACGCTAACTGTTCAAAGACAGCGCAGGACCTTTCTGGATATTAAAAAACGGCTCAGGGATAAAGGGCTCAAATACGCAATGCTGTTTCCTGCAAGGCTTCGAGTTGCTGCGGATGGCAGAGCCTGGTTCTTCAACAGTCCAGAGGCGGCAGCGGACTGGCTGGAGGGCTGGAGACCGGCGGAACTGCACAACGCTGGCAGAGGCTGACATTGAACTGGACGATCTTCACGCTGCTAGAGATGCGGCCTTGCCACTGACAGCGCAGCCACGGCGGTAAAGTACCGGATCGAACTAACACAGACTTGCTGGAAAGACCGGGACGATGAAGCCGCACAGGTGTTGGGAGCTAAGTGTCATATCAAGCATTAGACACTATTGGTCGTCCCTGGGTTGCTTTATGTAAAATGTTGATTGGAATTTGTCGATCGGGGTGGAGACAAGGGTTTTCCCCCTCCCCCATTACATTCTACTTTTAATATACAGTTTAAGGGCGACAGGCACTCTGCATAGTTGAATCATGGGTAGTTCGAAGCCCGGAGTGCAGGGGAGCAGGGTGGGGGTTGTTGGGATGGGATTGTATTGTTGTTTAGTTTGTTAGCTAGCGCTACACTGATTGTGACATATACCGAGAGGGGACTTCACACATATGACAATGTCACCAAATATGCAATGGGATAAAAGCTTTAAATTGCTATCTTGGAATGTTAACGGGTTGGGAGACAAGCTGAAGCGCAGTATCGTATTGCAGTATATTAAGAGACAGTCTCCTGATGTCGTGTTACTCCAGGAAATGCACCTCATTGGTAACTCATGTAAGGCTCTGGACAGATGGGGCTACCGACTGAATGTCCACTCGGGCTTTACCACCGGTTCCAGGGGAGTGGGCATTATGACCAAAAAATCCTTCCCAATATCAATCGACCACACCTGGATAGATGTAATGGGCAGATATGCAGCTATATCAGGTCAATGGGAAAGTATACCACTTACAATTGTGTCTGTGTATGTCCCTCCGGGATTGCAGGGGCGGACGTTCAAAGATCTGGGCAACCTATTATTATCCCTCCCCGAGGGCAGATTAGTGGTGGGCGGGGATTTCAACTCTGTGGTATCAGGGTCCCTGGACCGGTGCCCTCCTCGCACTATTGGCCAATCACAAAGGTGGCTCCCAGACTTTATAGATGCGATGGGACTATCCGATGCATGGCGTACATATCACCCTGGCAGTCTCCAATATACATTTCACTCGGGTGCCCACAACAGTTTATCCCGTATTGACTACCTGCTCACCCCAGCGGCTCAGGTTAGCTACATCCACGATATCAAACACTTGGCCCGAGGCATATCAGACCATTCGCCGTTGTGGGCTCAGGTAGTCCTGGGCGAGAATAAAGTGGGTATAGTAGCACCGATTAACCCTTGGTATCTTAAAAATCCAAATGTCAGAAAGAAACTGTCAGTAGCCATCGAGTTTTATTTCCTTGAGAATGAAGAATCAGTAGCTTCAACCCAAACTCTTTGGGAAGCTTTTAAGATGGTTATTAGGGGACAGGCACTTTCACTAATTGCAGGAGTTCGTAAAGAAAAGGTCAAAGTCTTAGTCAGACTGGAAGAAGACATTCTCCACATGGAGGAAGACGCAGAGGCACGGTTACAACCAGACACACTACACGCCCTAACGCTCAAAAGAGAGGAATACAAAAACATTGCTACAGATATGGCCAAGACCTTGAGCAGGGTCAAGGCGGGTAGAATATACGAACTAGGGGACAAGGCTGGGAAGCTATTGGCCTGGCTAGACAAGACAGAATTAGCTAACCGCATGATACCTGAACTGACCACGGAATTGGGCACGAAGATAGTAGAACCGCAAGAAATAACAGACGAACTCGCTAAGTACTATCATACAATTTATCAGACACCACCTCTTTTCTAGAAACAGACTCTGTAGACCTACTCGCCGACATAGTGCCCCCAACCTTAGAGACCGAAGATAGAGAACTGCTTGAGAGTGCCCTCACTAACGATGAAGTGGCCCAGGCGATACGAGGCCTTCAGTGGCGGAAGGCCTTGGGCCCCAACGGGCTGCCGATCGAACTCTACAAACTAAAGCCTGATAAAATCGCTCCCCACCTGCGAGGCATGTTTGAAGAAAGTCGGGAAATAGGCGTGCTCCCGCTAGACCAAAGAGTAGCCACACTGGTCGCCATCCATAAAACAGGTAAACCTAGGGATAAGTGTTCCTCGTATAGGCCAATCTCGCTACTAAACGTTGAACCCAAAGTTTT
This sequence comes from Calotriton arnoldi, assembly GCA_963921515.1. Taxonomy (NCBI): domain Eukaryota; kingdom Metazoa; phylum Chordata; class Amphibia; order Caudata; family Salamandridae; genus Calotriton; species Calotriton arnoldi. The sequence goes on from CAWUFW010000198.1 coordinate 3,391,583, forward strand.
GGCCAAGTTACTAGCGGGACGCTTGGTGAAAGTGATTGACAAACTGGTACACCCAGATCAATCGGGCTTCATGCTGATGGAGCAGGGTAAATGAAAATTTTTTAACCTCCTAATAATTTTCGTAAAATAATTAATAAACATGTTCGTTTAAGTAAATAACCAACGATTTATGTTACATGTAAAGGGTAAAGGTAACACGCTATTTTGTGTGCAAATTAATCAACTTATAATTGTTTACGTGTCTAACATAACGTAATATTTGCGTACTAATAAATAATAAACGCATGATTTGTGCTTTTTAAATAAAACGTGTGGTGGCAAAATAAAGTGATGGTAAGTAAGGGACAGCTTTATATGTTGCTTTTTTGCTAGGTAATACCTAATTGGGGTACGTAGAACGACGGGAGGGAAACGAAAGGGTTTATATTCTTTATTTTAACAATATTTTGTTTATCTTTGAAAATAGTGCGCTTAGGCCTGTTGAGCAGCAATATAAAATGGCCGCCATAAACTAGAGTACGCATGTCCAAGAAGCCGTGTGGTAGAGGAGAGAGGCTGTGAAAAAGGATGACCACGTGTTCATGCTGAGAGTCTAAGACGGAAGTATGGTCAAGGCTATTGTGACCTTTCTGAGCAGATGTGTGCCAAGATGATCAGCAAGGAGCGTGAGAAGTCAAACTGAATAAATGGACGGAACTGTTGAATCTAAAAAGTAGCAGAAAAAGATACAAATTGGACTGATCGAAACGGATGAGCAATGTCATGAACTGTGGGAAACGATGCAAGCATGGACATTCCACAAGGAACTGGTTAAGACAAGGAAGTTTGATTAAAATGTATATGGGCCTGAGTGGACCAATGAGAAAGAATCATGCCATGGAGATGCAACATTTTTATTCAGTAAGCTAGAATTGGGGTATAAGAAGACCTACTCTTGGTGGGAGGGGTTAGATGCTGGAGAGTGAGTTGCTGGAGAGTAGATGCTGGAGAGTGAGTTGCTGGAGAGCAGATGCTGGAGAGTTAGATGCTGTAGATGGGTGAAGTTGCGGTTGCTGATGCTGACGAGCTGAAGCTGCTGCTGCTATTTTTTATTTCCAGTTGAGTATAAGATGCTGCTTTTGGAGAATTATTTTTATTCTTGATAGATTTTTCATTTAGAACTATTAGATTTTTCCAAGACAGATAGATTGATCTTTTAGAGTTCTTGCTATGACAACCTTATTTTTCCGTCTAATAGATATGCATTGCAATTTCACTTTATTCTTATATTGATGATAAATGTAATAATCTGAATAATAAGTTAAAACTTATTTCTTGCTTCAAACTTTATCTAAACTCTATTATTCTTTAAACAAATGACTCAGTGATTCTTTTGCTTAATGATTAAAGTAAAATGTTAAAGAGTTTATTGTGATTGAGCTGGTCTTAATCACCACAAACTGATTCCTACTAGTTGGTCCATCGACCAATGAGCGGAATACCTTAAAGCAAATGAGAAACATTATGTCATGTTAAAAGAGGTATCCCGTCTCCTTCCAGCGAATCGTTTTCTCCTAGGTTAAGGACGGAGGAAATCCAGGGAATAAATGAGTAAGTGAATGTATATGCGGTGTTATGGGCCCCACCGTCATATGGATATAGTTTGTGTGTTGGAGGAATAGCTGCACCTGGATGACCGAAGCATATAGGAGAATAATTTTTATTGTTAGCGCTGGATCAGATTTCTTGGTAGCAGAGTTATGGTTACTATAGATTAGTTTGGTGATTATTGATTATTGATAAGTTCATGTCTAACACTTTATGTTGAGTCACGTTATGTTACATGTAAGTTTTCACGCTTCTGGGAAGTAGGAAGTGGAACACGTGTGGCAAGAGAAGTCACATGGAATGGTGCATTGTCTGAGTTCATATTGGTAATAACACAGGTTGTGTTATGATAGGGACATTTTCCGTATAAAAGGTGTGTAAGTGAAATAGTGATCGGTTTTCTTGTGAAACTCTGGCCTTAATTCTCAGGAGCAGTATAGTCTCCACATGTGTTTTATCCCCAGAGAAACGGGTTTACCGCTTGCTTGAAAGAAGGGTAAGGTAGAGGGAAGTGCTACTTTATTGGCGAAACAGAAAATTCTGTGGTAGGGTAGAGGTAAGCGCTGCCTACTGGAAAATACAGAGTTCTTGTGCAAATGATAAATTTTGTAAAGGAGGGGTCAAGAGCAGAACTGACGTAGACAAAAGCCGCGCTGGGATTGGACAGTGCGCCGTAGACAGAAATCGCTCTGATTGGAGCTTTGGTGTGAGTCGCGCTAGTATTGGTCGAATAGCCTAGTGACGTGGAAGTTTGTGATTGGAGTGTTAGTGTGAGTCGCGCTAGTATTGGTTGGAATAACACATAGAGAACAGTGTTGAATTGCGGATCGTTTGAGGTGAAAAAGTGATTGTGAATCATGTCGTATTATGAATACGGTAGAGAGAAAACGTCATGGATGTCGAAAGTTAAGAACTTCTTTAAGAAAGACAAAAAGGTAGTGACTAGAGAGGGACAAATAATTCCTCCGCCGAAATCACCAGCTTCACATATGATGCTGAAATATGGATATCATACATGCATATGGTTAGAAAATTGGACAAAATATACCAAGAATGATGGAGCTTTGGCTTTCCCTGAGAATGGTTCATTTAATGTAGCTGTACTACGGAATTTGAGAGAAAAGATGGCAATGTTAGAACCTAGACCTAGACCGACACAGTTTGAAGCTTTAACGGAATGGGAAGATGAGATGTATGAACGTGAGAGATTCAGAGGATTAAAGAATCATGAGTTTGTGCCTGGAAGGTTATGGGGAGTAAATCATGAGGACAGAATAAAGCGTTGGAGATGTGCTAATATGACAGGAGGTTTGTTTCCAGCTTTTACAGTTGAGGAAGAAGCAAAGAGAAAGTGTACAGAGAAAAAGAAACATGTAGTTATAGAAAAGTATGTGTATGGTGGTAGTGAAACGGATGACGAATTGCTGGAAGATATTTTAAACAGAAACCCACCTCCATACCAACAGACTTCTGCGGTGGTGACACCTAATGCACCGCCAATGGAAACTGGGAGGAATAAAAATCCCGAACGAAGAGATGAGATAAATAGGTCACAAGATCAATTAAAAACTTCACAAAATGAAGAGATAGAAAGTGACAATGCAACTGAATTAGCAAAAACAACAAGAGAATTGACTGAGAAAATAAGAGCATTGACAAAGAATATGGAAGCTGTAACTGTACCAGTAACGATAGGTCCAGTAATGCCTATTTTTGAGAATCAGAAAATTGATGAACGTTCTTTAGTGATTCCCATGAATTCACATTTGCAAAGAAAAAGAGAAGGGATGGAACTGAATAATGAAGGTGCACACCATTTGGCTAGTACCTATAGACCAAGCCCACCTACTAATTTGACGATAAATGAGAATGAAATTAGGAGAATACCTATGGTAACGGAGTCTGCATCAGGGACACCAGAAAGAAGTAGCAATTGGATAGAATTAAATAGTACGCCTGTAGGTCCGACTCCAGATGAGTTAAATGAATGGATGAAAACGATAAAAACGAAAGAAACAGAAGTAAAACCATTAGATGTAATCAGGTTGAAAATAGACATGGAAGAATTGATTCTAGGAACGATTGGTACAGAAAAATTAAAAAATTATCAGGATGATGAAATCATGTTTTTGTGCAAAAGTCTTACATGGAGAGCTAGGAATTTACATGACAAATTGGAAGAGACAGCGAGTGAACTAGGAGTAGAGTTTGTAAAAGTGAGAACGTTGCAGAAACCATACAGAGTAGATTTTTGTGAGAAAGATATAGAGAATTTGAACACATCAGGAAGACTGACCCAAATAAAAGAGTTAATTGTTTTACTGAGAAAATGGGGTGATGTGGATAGATGGAGAAATAGATGGACGAAAAAGAACGAGAAAACAACAGATAAAGCATCTTTGGCTTTTGCAGTGACAGATAAGGAACCAGTTGTAAGGGAGTACCCGATGAGAGAAACTCCAGGTGGTAGTTATGTGCATGTTCCATGGACTAGACAGGATATACTGTCATTTACAAATGACTTTCCAAAATTGAGAGAGAAGCCAGTAGAATGGTACAGACAAGTGGAAAGATTTGTTAAGGTTTCAAAAGTGTTGTGGATAGACTTGGATGGATTGTTTGATATAGTAGTGCCAGCTGATTTGTGGACAGAATGTAAGATTACTATTGATTGGCCAACTGTAGAATATCCAAGGGATGCTAAAACAGGAGCGCCAGGACCAGAAGTGATGAGGATGTATGACCAAGTAATTACCTTTTTGAAGAATAAGATTCCACCTAAAGAAACAGATTGGGTAAAAATAGACAGAACAACGCAGGAAAGTAAAGAATCAGTGCATGCATATTACGAAAGACTGTTGTTGGTTTTCAAACAGTACAGTGGTTATGAGACACTAAATGAGAAGGATATGAGTCATTTTGTATATAGATTTGTGTATGGATTGAAACCAGAGATAAGTGAAATGATTAAGCAGCATATGATTTGCTGGCAGAATAGCACAGTTGATGAAGTTTTGAGATATGCTAAGTATTGTAGTGATGATATTGAGAGTAGACAGCGTAAATTGAAAGAAAAAGCCATGTGGGCACAGGTGAAAGTTGCAGAGAAGCAAGAAGCTCAATTGAGTAATACAGGTAATGAAGCAGGACAGGCTAGATCTCGACCAAATATAGGTAAAGGAAAAGGACAAATGAGCATAGATGAGGCAAAGAAAAAGTGGCCATGCCACAACTGCGGAAAGCTAGGGCATTGGAGAAACGAGTGTAAATTTCCTCCAAAACTTAATGTGGAAAATCAATCATTAAATTCACAGGTGCAGAGTGAGGTAGTTACTCAACAGAGTCAGGTGCCACAACCACCACTTCCCAAGAGTGTTAACCAACAGAAATACAGTGCAGAAACAGGATTCTACGGAGGAGAACAGGTAACACAGTTGCCGCGTGCAGCTGCAATTTCTCAATATTGGTTACGACAGGGTGAGGATGACACGGATGAAAGTTTCTGACGGTGCCTAGGAGAGGGGGAAGAGTGCGTGCTTGGCGCAACTCTAGAGGTAGATCAGTCTGGTCCATTTGTGGATGGAGAAGTGAATGGTGCAAATGTAACATTCCTTGTGGACACTGGAGCTACCCGTTCTACTGTTAGGTCAGTGGAAATTCCAAACCTTCCTCTCTCAGGTGAACATATCCAAGTAGTTGGAGTTTCAAATCAGCAAATTAAGACGCCTCTTACTAAATTAGTGGAGGTAAAGATTGGTCCATTTAGTGAAATGCACCGATTTGTGGTATGCGATTGTAGTCCCGTGAACCTATTAGGACGCGATCTATTGTGCAAGATGAATTGCACTATCTATTGTACTCCAGATGGAATTGCATTTCAGACCCCAGATGAAGATGTGCTGTATAAAATGACAATGGTAAATTTGGAACCAGAAGTAAATGATTTGTTTCCTGTATTTGATGCAGAGAAAATCCCAATTGAATTAAAAAAGACAGTGACAGAAGAAGTATGGGATTTTACAGGAGAAGATATAGGATTAATGAAAGAAGTAGATCCCGTTAAAATAACCGTAAAAGAAGGAACGAGTTACCCAAATACGCCTCAGTATAAATTGACACCAGAAATAATTGAAGGGATAACGCCAGTAATAAACAAAATGGTTGAACAAGGGATTCTAAAAGAAATCATGAGCAGTCCATGTAATTCGCCAATAATGGGACTGAAAAAGCCAAACGGAACATATAGAATTGTACAGGATTTGAGGAAGGTAAACAAAATTGTAGTGCCTTGTTGCCCAATAGTACCGAACCCTGCTGTGATTCTATACCAGATTCCACGTGAAGCAGAATGGTACACAGTAATTGATTTATGTCATGCATTTTTCTCTATTCCATTGCATCCAGATAGCCAGCCATTATTTGCGTTTAGGTTTGGAGAGCGTATTTTGGCATGGTGCCGAATTCCTCAAGGGTACACAGAAAGTCCCTCAATCTTTAATCAGATTTTAAAGAAATCGTTGGAAGATTTAAAAATGCCAGAAAAGTCAGTGATGGTTCAGTATATTGATGACCTACTGGTGGCATCAAAAACGAAGGAAGCATGTGTCAATGATACAATTGCTTTGCTGAATCATTTAGCAAAAAGAGGACATAAAGTGTCCCCATCAAAATTGCAGTTTTGTCAACAAGAAGTCCAGTATTTAGGGCATAAAATTGAGAAAGGAGTGCGAAAGGTAACGACTGAAAGAATAAAAATGATTCAAGGAATGAGAGCTCCAATGACGCAAAGAGAGGTAAGAATGTTTCTGGGAATGGTTGGATATTGTCGACAATGGATAAGCGGTTTTTCGCTGATTGCTAAACCGTTGCAAAAACTGACAAAGAAGGATGTTAAAGATCCTTTTGAAATGAATGATGAAGAAATGAAAGCATTCAGAGAGCTGAAAAAGAAATTATGTGAAGCTCCAGCATTAGGAATGCCTGACTATGAGAAAGATTTTGAGTTGTATTGCAGTGAAAGAGATGGATGTGCATTTTCAGTCTTGGTACAGAGACATGGAACTATGAAAAGACCCATTGCATATTTTTCAGCTGTTTTAGACCCTGTAGCGAAAGCGTTGCCTGGATGTTTGAAAGCAGTTGCTGCTACTTGTGTGAGTCTGGAACAGAGTGAAGGCATAGTGATGGGATATCCACTGAGAGTATATGTTCCCCATTCTGTGGAAATTCTCTTGACAAGAACGAAAACCCAATACATGACACATAGTCGGCTGACTAGGTATGAAAAAGTAATTTTGAGTGCAGATAATGTGACCATTGACAGATGTATGAATGTGAATCCTTCGACATCTTTACCAGATGAAGAGAGTGTAATTGAAATGGATGAAGTAGATCACGATTGTCTGAATGTGCTTGAATATTGTACAAAACCGAGATCAGACATACGAGATGAGCCCTTAAAAGAATCAGATTATATTCTGTTTGTGGATGGCTCATGTTTGAGAACGAGTGATGGAGTTCTAAGTGCAGCGTATGCGGTTTGCACAGTAGCAACTGTAATGGAAGCATCTTGTCTGAAAGGGATACGGTCTGCCCAAGTCGCAGAACTAGTAGCTCTGATTCAAGCATGCAAGTTGGGAAGAAATGTACGGGTTACGATTGTGACAGATAGCCAGTACGGCTTTGGGGTGGTGCATGATTTTGGTCAGATTTGGTCACAAAGAGGTTTCTTGACGTCTGCAGGAACGCCAATTAGAAATGGAGATTTTGTGAAAAGGTTGCTTGAGGCGATACAGCTGCCTAAAGAGATTGCTGTTGTGAAGTGCAATGCACATAAAAATGGGGAAGACTACATAACTGTTGGTAATAAATATGCTGACGAGATTGCACAGTACTGTGCAAAGAATGTGGTTTCTTTAAACAGAAACCGAGAAAGAGAGCATATTTCTTGTCCTTTGCTTTTTACTAACCCTGTTGAGACATGGGATGAGGTGAGACAGTTACAGGAAGCAGCAGATGATGAGGAAAAAGATACATGGATAAAAGCAGGATGTAGAAAACATGAAGAAAATGATGTATGGGTTTACAGAGATGAAAGACCAGTTATGCCTGATAGTATGATTTCTGACATGGCACGGATGTACCATGGACAAGCCCATATTGGGAGAGATTCAATGATCAGACTGTTTAGACAAACATGGTATAATCCAAAATTCAGAGCCATAGCTGAGAGTCTTTGTCAAAGATGTCTTATTTGTCAACAGTTAAATCCAGGAAGAAAGACAGTAGTGAGTCTAGGAACAATAGGACGAGAAGGAGGTCCTTTCACCAGAATGCAAATGGATTTTATTGAAATGCCCCCGTGCAACAGACTAAGGTATGTCCTTGTGATCGTCTGTTTGTTTTCCCGTTGGGTGGAGGCATACCCGACCAGAAGGAATGATGGAATCACGGTAGCAAAACTTATGCTGCGAGAATTCATTCCGAGGTATGGTTTTCCAGTCACGATTGAAACAGATAGAGGAACACATTTTCAAAATGAATTAGTTAAACTGATTTGTGAAGCACTTAGTATGAAACAGAAACTGCATTGTGCATACAGACCAGAGGCTTCTGGGATAGTAGAGCAAGTGAATGGAACAATTAAGAACAGGTTAGGAAAAATGTGTCAAGCTACAGGACTCAAATGGCCAGATGCCTTGCCATTAGTTTTAATGACAATCAGAAGTATTCCGGAAAGGAAAACTGGACTCAGTCCCCATGAGATAATTATGGGACGAGCAATGAGACAAGCATATGTACCTGTCAACAAACTACTGACTATAACTGATGATCTGGTGCTGGATTATTGCAAAGGATTGGCTGATGTGGTGCGTTCTGTGTTTCATCAGGTTGGACCGGATGCGACCACTCTTGAAAGAAAACCAGCTCACGACTTGAATCCAGGAGATTGGGTCCGCATAAAAGTCCACAGGAGAAGAAACTGTTTGGTTCCTCGCTGGGACGAACCACGACAAGTGATCCTGGTGACAACCACTGCAGTCAAATGTGCAGGAGTGAAACACTGGGTGCATGCCAGTCACACCATCAGAGTTCCAGAACCTGAAGATCGACATGTGAGTCGACATCTGGAAATATTGGATAACAGTTCAGCATCAGAAGCGGAAGAAGAAACTAACAGGGTGCCAGAATCTGAAGATCGACCTGTAAGTCGACATCTGGAAGACCCAACTACAAGTGCAACGACAGAAGAAGTAGAGGAAATAGCTGAAGTTCCAGAACTTGAAGATCGACATGTGAGTCGACATCTGGAAATATCAGATACCAGTTCAGAATCTGATACAGATCATTCGGATTGTGAAGAAACTCTGAAAAGAAATTGGAAATTTGAAAGCATAAGAGAAGAAACTGAGCCAGAAGATAGTAACAGTGAGCAACCAAGTACAAGTTGTGGTAAAAATCCTTCGGAAATAATATTAATAGATGAAGAAGGGAGAGTTTCAAACAGAAAGTTAGAAAAATCGGAAGATCCCCGAGGAGCAATAGGGACAGATAGTCAAACAAAAGAACAGGGAAATTTAGAAGCAGATAGAGAGACTGACACAAATTCGGAAGAACCTCGAGGAGGGACAGAAATAGGTGAACGAAGGAAGATAAGAAAAGAACCACAAGTAGAGGAAGAAGAAATTATAAAATTCAAAATAAGAGACAATAACGAAAAAACTGAAACAGAGTCTGAAGAAAGTGGAGAAGAAAGAAACCAAAAACTAGAGTCAAGAAAAAGGAATTGGAAAACAGAAAGAGAGGAAAAAGGAAGTGAGGCAAAAAGGCCAAGAAAAGGAGACAATTGGCCCAACGAAGTAAGAAAGTTAAGATACAGAATAATAAGGTTAGATGGAAAAAGTGCTGAACAAGTGAATGAAATAACAAGTCAGAAAGAGCAAGAAAAACAAGGTGGAAAACACTTGCAGAAAACAAAAAGAGTAAAGAAGGTAAATCCGAAGTATAGATCGCCTGAATGGTTGTATCTTGCTTTGACTGATTTCAAAGAAGAAAAGAACACTCACGAGAACCCAGAACACAGAAACCTAATGGGTGAAGGTGAGGTGCAACAAACTTGAAGAAGTTTAAACAACTTCTACCGGACTTGACAAAACACTGGATCTGACGAACTTCTACCGGATTTGACAAAGAAAGAATTCTGAAAAGAATTAAAAGAAAGTACCAAGCAAAGACAAAAACATTGGAGTGCAGAGTGGCAAATAAGTCATTTCTGAGGTGTAGTGACACAATTTTCTGGAAAACAAATAAATAAGGTTATAAAACAAAATGGAGAATACTAGAGATAGAAAATGTAAATGTGAGTTTTTAAGTAGATGGTGTAAGATGTGCTGCTTTTGTACAGGATTATTAATGACAGTATGGGTGGTTTTAGCAATCACTATTCCAATTAGTTTAGCTGTAGTAGAAACGTCTAATAAAACAGAGAAAGAAAAAGGAGCTAACACTCAAGAACCAGTTATATTAAAAAGTAGTGCAGAATTACATAAGGACAAATCAATAACAGATTTTTCTAAGAATGTTTTTACTAAATTATTATATGAGTATGTAGAAACAATGGATGTAAGAGATTGCTATGTTTGTATGCAATTGCCTGCATCTGTAGCAGAGGGTGTGACTTATCATCACCTTCCTTTGACGTATGGAATAACATGTAGTGTTTTAGCAAGTTTATTTTATAAAACAGGTAGATTAGAATATTATTACACTGACATAGATAAGATTTTTGCGAAAGTTTCTGTAGTTCCCGAGCTAAACAAAATAAAAGAGGGAAAAACGTTTGGTGAATATTTTTTAGAAGATAAGATTTTAACATTAGATAATATAGTAAAATACAACCTTACCTGTGAGTTAAAGAAGGAAGAAAAAGTATTTTTAGAGATGGTTGAAGAGAGAAGAGTGAAATTTCAAAGAAAAGTGATAGAAGAGACAAAAACACCTCTTTGGGCGTTTGAGGAAGACAATCATGACAAGAAAAAGACAAATGCAGCTATGACTCTGGATTGGCCCCAACAGGGAAGGTTGTGCATTAGAAGAAATAAGACAAGATATGACAATTATTTTGTGGGTTCCAGTATTTGCCATGACAATTATCAAATTTTAGGCGGATGGGGATTCAAAGGGGAAAAGATCCAATATTTCCAGGGATCTATTATGTTTGCGGTAATAGGGCTTATTATAGGTTGCCGGACCATTGGTATGGGTCATGTTATTTAGGCCTGGTCTTTCCAAAGATTTTTCATATGGATAGAAAAGAAAAAGGAACACACAAAATGATAAATACCTTTACACGTAGAAAAAGGGAAAGTTTTTCAGAAATAGTAGGTGATATTTTTGGCGCATTGATACCAGCAGTGGGAATATCTTTGAATGCATTTAGAATTCGGAAATTATCCACAGTGGTAGATCGTTTATCTACAGATACTGCTGGAGGGTTCTTGATGGTAAATACCGAGATGGTTGCCATGAGAGCTATGGTGATGCAAAATCGACTTGCCCTTGACATTCTTTTGGCAAAAGAGGGCGGAGTCTGTGGAATGCTGAAAGTCCAACATTGTTGCACTTACATTCCAGATAAAAGTGAAAATATACAAAAGTATATAACAAATATTACAAGTTTGCACAAAGAACTTGTTCCACTGGAGGTTGAAAGTGCTTTTGGAAAACTTGGTAAAGGGTTTTCTTCAGTAATAAATTGGTTAACAAGAATGAGTGGATTAATAATAGGGAAAGTTATAATAATAGCAACCATGATAATAATAATAATTTTAGTGCTGAAGCTTGTAATTACATGTATAAAGAGAAGAAGAAGACAGAATAAAATAGAAAAAGAAAACATGATAAACAAGGAGAGAGAGAGAGAAATGGGTGAAATAGAGTTAGAAGAAATAAAAGAGAACATGTACAAGAAGACGAAGAGACAAGTTGAAAGGGATACAGTTGTGTAAACTAACAAAAGCAAACGGATAAAAGATATATGCTGTCTGAAAGAATTGTATAACTTGGGTTTTGTGGTGATATTAAAAATCACCAAAGGGGGAGTTGATGGAGCAGGGTAAATGAAAAATTTTTAACCTCCTAATAATTTTCGTAAAATAATTAATAAACATGTTCGTTTAAGTAAATAACCAACAATGTATGTTACATGTAAAGGGTAAAGGTAACACGCTATTTTGTGTGCAAATTAATCAACTTATAATTGTTTACGTGTCTAACATAACGTAATATTTGCGTACTAATAAAATAATAAACGCATGATTTGTGCTTTTTAAATAAAACGTGTGGTGGCAAAATAAAGCGATGGTAAGTAAGGGACAGCTTTATATGTTGCTTTTTGCTAGGTAATACCTAATTGGGGTACGTAGAAAGACGGGAGGGAAACGAAAGGGTTTATATTCTTTATTTTAACAATATTTTGTTTATCTTTGAAAATAGTGCGCTTAGGCCTGTCGAGCAGCGATATAAAATGGCCGCCATAAGCTAGAGTACGCATGTCCAAGAAGCCGTGTGGTAGAGGAGAGAGGCTGTGAAAAAGGATGACCACGTGTTCATGCTGAGAGGCTAAGACGGAAGTATGGTCAAGGCTATTGTGACCTTTCTGAGCAGATGTGTGCCAAGATGATCAGCAAGAAGCGTGAGAAGTCAAACTGAATAAATGGACGGAACTGTTGAATCTAAAAAGTAGCAGAAAAAGATACAAATTGGACTGATCGAAACGGATGAGCAATGTCATGAACTGTGGGAAACGATGCAAGCATGGACATTCCACAAGGAACTGGTTAAGACAAGGAAGTTTGATTAAAATGTATATGGGCCTGAGTGGACCAATGAGAAAGAATCACGCCATGGAGATGCAACATTTTTATTCAGTAAGCTAGAATTAGGGTATAAGAAGACCTACTCTTGGTGGGAGGGGTTAGATGCTGGAGAGTTAGATGCTGGAGAGTAGATGCTGGAGAAGTTAGATGCTGTAGATGGGTGAAGTTGCGGTTGCTGATGCTGACGAGCTGATGCTGCTGCTGCTATTTTTTATTTCCAGTTGAGTATAAGATGCTGCTTTTGGAGAACCTTTTTATTCCTGATAGATTTTTCATTTAGAACTATTAGATTTTTCCAAGACAGATAGATTGATCTTTTAGAGTTCTTGCTATGACAACCTTATTTTTCCGTCTAATAGATATGCATTGCAATTTCAATTTATTCTTATATTGATGATAAATGTAATAATCTGAATAATAAGCTAAAACTTATTTCTTGCTTCAAACTTTATATAAACTCTATTATTCTTTAAACAAATGACTCAGTGATTCTTTTGCTTAATGATTAAGGTAAAATGTTAAAGAGTTTATTGTGATTGAGCTGGTCTTAATCACCACAAACTGATTCCTACTAGTTGGTCCATCGACCAATGAGCGGAATACCTTAAAGCAAATGAGAAACATTATGTCATGTTAAAAGAGGTATCCCGTCTCCTTCCAGCGAATCGTTTTCTCCTAGGTTAAGGACGGAGGAAATCCAGGGAATAAATGAGTAAGTGAATGTATATGCGGTGTTATGGGCCCCACCGTCATATGGATATAGTTTGTGTGTTGGAGGAATAGCTGCACCTGGATGACCGAAGCATATAGGAGAATAATTTTTATTGTTAGCGCTGGATCAGATTTCTTGGTAGCAGAGTTATGGTTACTATAGATTAGTTTGGTGATTATTGATTATTGATAAGTTCATGTCTAACACTTTATGTTGAGTCACGTTATGTTACATGTAAGTTTTCACGCTTCTGGGAAGTAGGAAGTGGAACACGTGTGGCAAGAGAAGTCACATGGAATGGTGCATTGTCTGAGTTCATATTGGTAATAACACAGGTTGTGTTATGATAGGGACATTTTCCGTATAAAAGGTGTGTAAGTGAAATAGTGATCGGTTTACTTGTGAAACTCTGGCCTTAATTCTCAGGAGCAGTATAGTCTCCACATGTGTTTTATCCCCAGAGAAACGGGTTTACCGCTTGCTTGAAAGAAGGGTAAGGTAGAGGGAAGTGCTACTTTATTGGCGAAACAGAAAATTCTGTGGTAGGGTAGAGGTAAGCGCTGCCTACTGGAAAATACAGAGTTCTTGTGCAAATGATAAATTTTGTAAAGGAGGGGTCAAGAGCAGAACTGACGTAGACAAAAGCCGCGCTGGGATTGGACAGTGCGCCGTAGACAGAAATCGCTCTGATTGGAGCTTTGGTGTGAGTCGCGCTAGTATTGGTCGAATAGCCTAGTGACGTGGAAGTTTGTGATTGGAGTGTTAGTGTGAGTCGCGCTAGTATTGGTTGGAATAACACATAGAGAACAGTGTTGAATTGCGGATCGTTTGAGGTGAAAAAGTGATTGTGAATCATGTCGTATTATGAATACGGTAGAGAGAAAACGTCATGGATGTCGAAAGTTAAGAACTTCTTTAAGAAAGACAAAAAGGTAGTGACTAGAGAGGGACAAATAATTCCTCCGCCGAAATCACCAGCTTCACATATGATGCTGAAATATGGATATCATACATGCATATGGTTAGAAAATTGGACAAAATATACCAAGAATGATGGAGCTTTGGCTTTCCCTGAGAATGGTTCATTTAATGTAGCTGTACTACGGAATTTGAGAGAAAAGATGGCAATGTTAGAACCTAGACCTAGACCGACACAGTTTGAAGCTTTATCGGAATGGGAAGATGAGATGTATGAACGAGAGAGATTCAGAGGATTAAAGAATCATGAGTTTGTGCCTGGAAGGTTATGGGGAGTAAATCATGAGGACAGAATAAAGCGTTGGAGATGTGCTAATATGACAGGAGGTTTGTTTCCAGCTTTTACAGTTGAGGAAGAAGCAAAGAGAAAGTGTACAGAGAAAAAGAAACATGTAGTTATAGAAAAGTATGTGTATGGTGGTAGTGAAACGGATGACGAATTGCTGGAAGATATTTTAAACAGAAACCCACCTCCATACCAACAGACTTCTGCGGTGGTGACACCTAATGCACCGCCAATGGAAACTGGGAGGAATAAAAATCCCGAACGAAGAGATGAGATAAATAGGTCACAAGATCAATTAAAAACTTCACAAAATGAAGAGATAGAAAGTGACAATGCAACTGAATTAGCAAAAACAACAAGAGAATTGACTGAGAAAATAAGAGCATTGACAAAGAATATGGAAGCTGTAACTGTACCAGTAACGATAGGTCCAGTAATGCCTATTTTTGAGAATCAGAAAATTGATGAACGTTCTTTAGTGATTCCTATGAATTCACATTTGCAAAGAAAAAGAGAAGGGATGGAACTGAATAATGAAGGTGCACACCATTTGGCTAGTACCTATAGACCAAGCCCACCTACTAATTTGACGATAAATGAGAATGAAATTAGGAGAATACCTATGGTAACGGAGTCTGCATCAGGGACACCAGAAAGAAGTAGCAATTGGATAGAATTAAATAGTACGCCTGTAGGTCCGACTCCAGATGAGTTAAATGAATGGATGAAAACGATAAAAACGAAAGAAACAGAAGTAAAACCATTAGATGTAATCAGGTTGAAAATAGACATGGAAGAATTGATTCTAGGAACGATTGGTACAGAAAAATTAAAAAATTATCAGGATGATGAAATCATGTTTTTGTGCAAAAGTCTTACATGGAGAGCTAGGAATTTACATGACAAATTGGAAGAGACAGCGAGTGAACTAGGAGTAGAGTTTGTAAAAGTGAGAACGTTGCAGAAACCATACAGAGTAGATTTTTGTGAGAAGGATATAGAGAATTTGAACACATCAGGAAGACTGACCCAAATAAAAGAGTTAATTGTTTTACTGAGAAAATGGGGTGATGTGGATAGATGGAGAAATAGATGGACGAAAAAGAACGAGAAAACAACAGATAAAGCATCTTTGGCTTTTGCAGTGACAGATAAGGAACCAGTTGTAAGGGAGTACCCGATGAGAGAAACTCCAGGTGGTAGTTATGTGCATGTTCCATGGACTAGACAGGATATACTGTCATTTACAAATGACTTTCCAAAGTTGAGAGAGAAGCCAGTAGAATGGTACAGACAAGTGGAAAGATTTGTTAAGGTTTCAAAAGTGTTGTGGATAGACTTGGATGGATTGTTTGATATAGTAGTGCCAGCTGATTTGTGGACAGAATGTAAGATTACTATTGATTGGCCAACTGTAGAATATCCAAGGGATGCTAAAACAGGAGCGCCTTGACCAGAAGTGATGAGGATGTATGACCAAGTAATTACCTTTTTGAAGAATAAGATTCCACCTAAAGAAACAGATTGGGTAAAAATAGACAGAACAATGCAGGAAAGTAAAGAATCAGTGCATGCATATTACGAAAGACTATTGTTGGTTTTCAAACAGTACAGTGGTTATGAGACACTAAATGAGAAGGATATGAATCATTTTGTATATAGATTTGTGTATGGATTGAAACCAGAGATAAGTGAAATGATTAAGCAGCATATGATTTGCTGGCAGAATAGCACAGTTGATGAAGTTTTGAGATATGCTAAGTATTGTAGTGATGATATTGAGAGTAGACAGCGTAAATTGAAAGAAAAAGCCATGTGGGCACAGGTGAAAGTTGCAGATAAGCAAGAAGCTCAATTGAGTAATACAGGTAATGAAGCAGGACAGGCTAGATCTCGACCAAATATAGGTAAAGGAAAAGGACAAATGAGCATAGATGAGGCAAAGAAAAAGTGGCCATGCCACAACTGCGGAAAGCTAGGGCATTGGAGAAACAAGTGTAAATTTCCTCCAAAACTTAATGTGGAAAATCAATCATTAAATTCACAGGTGCAGAGTGAGGTAGTTACTCAACAGAGTCAGGTGCCACAACCACCACTTCCCAAGAGTGTTAACCAACAGAAATACAGTGCAGAAACAGGATTCTACGGAGGAGAACAGGTAACACAGTTGCCGCGTGCAGCTGCAATTTCTCAATATTGGTTACGACAGGGTGAGGATGACACGGATGAAAGTTTCTGACGGTGCCTAGGAGAGGGGGAAGAGTGCGTGCTTGGCGCAACTCTAGAGGTAGATCAGTCTGGTCCATTTGTGGATGGAGAAGTGAATGGTGCAAATGTAACATTCCTTGTGGACACTGGAGCTACCCGTTCTACTGTTAGGTCAGTGGAAATTCCAAACCTTCCTCTCTCAGGTGAACATATCCAAGTAGTTGGAGTTTCAAATCAGCAAATTAAGACGCCTCTTACTAAATTAGTGGAGGTAAAGATTGGTCCATTTAGTGAAATGCACCGATTTGTGGTATGCGATTGTAGTCCCGTGAACCTATTAGGACGCGATCTATTGTGCAAGATGAATTGCACTATCTATTGTACTCCAGATGGAATTGCATTTCAGACCCCAAATGAAGATGTGCTGTATAAAATGACAATGGTAAATTTGGAACCAGAAGTAAATGATTTGTTTCCTGTATTTAATGCAGAGAAAATCCCAATTGAATTAAAAAAGACAGTGACAGAAGAAGTATGGGATTTTACAGGAGAAGATATAGGATTAATGAAAGAAGTAGATCCCGTTAAAATAACCGTAAAAGAAGGAACGAGTTACCCAAATACGCCTCAGTATAAATTGACACCAGAAATAATTGAAGGGATAACGCCAGTAATAAACAAAATGGTTGAACAAGGGATTCTAAAAGAAATCATGAGCAGTCCATGTAATTCGCCAATAATGGGACTGAAAAAGCCAAACGGAACATATAGAATTGTACAGGATTTGAGGAAGGTAAACAAAATTGTAGTGCCTTGTTGCCCAATAGTACCGAACCCTGCTGTGATTCTATACCAGATTCCACGTGAAGCAGAATGGTACACAGTAATTGATTTATTTCATGCATTTTTCTCTATTCCATTGCATCCAGATAGCCAGCCATTATTTGCGTTTAGGTTTGGAGAGCATATTTTGGCATGGTGCCGAATTCCTCAAGGGTACACAGAAAGTCCCTCAATCTTTAATCAGATTTTAAAGAAATCGTTGGAAGATTTAAAAATGCCAGAAAAGTCAGTAATGGTTCAGTATATTGATGACCTACTGGTGGCATCAAAAACGAAGGAAGCATGTGTCAATGATACAATTGCTTTGCTGAATCATTTAGCAAAAAGAGGACATAAAGTGTCCCCATCAAAATTGCAGTTTTGTCAACAAGAAGTCCAGTATTTAGGGCATAAAATTGAGAAAGGAGTGCGAAAGGTAACGACTGAAAGAATAAAAATGATTCAAGGAATGAGAGCTCCAATGACGCAAAGAGAGGTAAGAATGTTTCTGGGAATGGTTGGATATTGTCGACAATGGATAAGCGGTTTTTCGCTGATTGCTAAACCGTTGCAAAAACTGACAAAGAAGGATGTTAAAGATCCTTTTGAAATGAATGATGAAGAAATGAAAGCATTCAGAGAGCTGAAAAAGAAATTATGTGAAGCTCCAGCATTAGGAATGCCTGACTATGAGAAAGATTTTGAGTTGTATTGCAGTGAAAGAGATGGATGTGCATTTTCAGTCTTGGTACAGAGACATGGAACTATGAAAAGACCCATTGCATATTTTTCAGCTGTTTTAGACCCTGTAGCGAAAGCGTTGCCTGGATGTTTGAAAGCAGTTGCTGCTACTTGTGTGAGTCTGGAACAGAGTGAAGGCATAGTGATGGGATATCCACTGAGAGTATATGTTCCCCATTCTGTGGAAATTCTCTTGACAAGAACGAAAACCCAATACATGACACATAGTCGGCTGACTAGGTATGAAAAAGTAATTTTGAGTGCAGATAATGTGACCATTGACAGATGTATGAATGTGAATCCTTCGACATCTTTACCAGATGAAGAGAGTGTAATTGAAATGGATGAAGTAGATCACGATTGTCTGAATGTGCTTGAATATTGTACAAAACCAAGATCAGACATACGAGATGAGCCTTTAAAAGAATCAGATTATATTCTGTTTGTGGATGGATCATGTTTGAGAACGAGTGATGGAGTTCTAAGCGCAGCATATGCGGTTTGCACAGTAGCAACTGTAATGGAAGCATCTTGTCTGAAAGGGATACGGTCTGCCCAAGTCGCAGAACTAGTAGCTCTGATTCAAGCATGCAAGTTGGGAAGAAATGTACGGGTTACGATTGTGACAGATAGCCAGTACAGCTTTGGGGTGGTGCATGATTTTGGTCAGATTTGGTCACAAAGAGGTTTCTTGACGTCTGCAGGAACACCAATTAGAAATGGAGATTTTGTGAAAAGGTTGCTTGAGGCGGTACAGCTGCCTAAAGAGATTGCTGTTGTGAAGTGCAATGCACATAAAAATGGGGAAGACTACATAACTGTTGGTAATAAATATGCTGACGAGATTGCACAGTACTGTGCAAAGAATGTGGTTTCTTTAAACAAGAAGTCGAGAAAGAGAGCATATTTCTTGTCCTTTGCTTTTTACTAACCCTGTTGAGACATGGGATGAGGTGAGACAGTTACAGGAAGCAGCAGATGATGAGGAAAAAGATACATGGATAAAAGCAGGATGTAGAAAACATGAAGAAAATGATGTATGGGTTTATAGAGATGAAAGACCAGTTATGCCTGATAGTATGATTTCTGACATGGCACGGATGTACCATGGACAAGCCCATATATCGGGAGAGATTCAATGATCAGACTGTTTAGACAAACCTGGTATAATCCAAAATTCAGAGCCATAGCTGAAAGTCTTTGTCAAAGATGTCTTATTTGTCAACAGTTAAATCCAGGAAGAAAGACAGTAGTGAGTCTAGGAACAATAGGACGAGAAGGAGGTCCTTTCACCAGAATGCAAATGGATTTTATTGAAATGCCCCCGTGCAACAGACTAAGGTATGTCCTTGTGATCGTCTGTTTGTTTTCCCGTTGGGTGGAGGCATACCCGACCAGAAGGAATGATGGAATCACGGTAGCAAAACTTATGCTGCGAGAATTCATTCCGAGGTATGGTTTTCCAGTCACGATTGAAACAGATAGAGGAACACATTTTCAAAATGAATTAGTTAAACTGATTTGTGAAGCACTTAGTATGAAACAGAAACTGCATTGTGCATACAGACCAGAGGCTTCTGGGATAGTAGAGCAAGTGAATGGAACAATTAAGAACAGGTTAGGAAAAATGTGTCAAGCTACAGGACTCAAATGGCCAGATGCCTTGCCATTAGTTTTAATGACAATCAGAAGTATTCCGGAAAGGAAAACTGGACTCAGTCCCCATGAGATGATTATGGGACGAGCAATGAGACAAGCATATGTACCTGTCAACAAACTACTGACTATAACTGATGATCTGGTGCTGGATTATTGCAAAGGATTGGCTGATGTGGTGCGTTCTGTGTTTCATCAGGTTGGACCGGATGCGATCACTCTTGAAAGAAAACCAGCTCACGACTTGAATCCAGGAGATTGGGTCTGCATAAAAGTCCACAGGAGAAGAAACTGTTTGGTTCCTCGCTGGGACGAACCACGACAAGTGATCCTGGTGACGACCACCGCAGTCAAATATGCAGGAGTGAAACACTGGGTGCATGCCAGTCACACCATCAGAGTTCCAGAACCTGAAGATCGACATGTGAGTCGACATCTGGAAATATTGGATAACAGTTCAGCATCAGAAGCGGAAGAAGAAACTAACAGGGTGCCAGAATCTGAAGATCGACCTGTAAGTCGACATCTGGAAGACCCAACTACAAGTACAACGACAGAAGAAGTAGAGGAAATAGCTGAAGTTCCAGAACTTGAAGATCGACATGTGAGTCGACATATGGAAATATCAGATACCAGTTCAGAATCTGATACAGATCATTCGGATTGTGAAGAAACTCTGAAAAGAAATTGGAAATTTGAAAGCATAAGAGAAGAAACTGAGCCAGAAGATAGTAACAGTGAGCAACCAAGTACAAGTTGTGGTAAAAATCCTTCAGAAATAATATTAATAGATAAAGAAGGGAAAGTTTCAAACAGAAAGTTAGAAAAATCGGAAAATCCCCGAGGAGCAATAGAGACAGATAGTCAAACAAAAGAACAGAGAAATTTAGAAGCAGATAGAGAGACTGACACAAATTCGGAAGAACCTCGAGGAGGGACAGAAATAGGTGAACGAAGGAAGATAAGAAAAGAACCACAAGTAGAGGAAGAAGAAATTATAGAATTCAAAATAAGAGACAATAACGAGAAAACTGAAACAGAGTCTGAAGAAAGTGGAGAAGAAAGAAACCAAAAACTAGAGTCAAGAAAAAGAAATTGGAAAACAGAAAGAGAGGAAAAAGGAAGTGAGGCAAAAAGGCCAAGAAAAGGAGACAATTGGCCCAACGAAGTAAGAAAGTTAAGATACAGAATAATAAGGTTGGATGAAAAAAGTGCTGAACAAGTGAATGAAATAACAAGTCAGAAAGAGCAAGAAAAACAAGGTGGAAAACACTTGCAGAAAACAAAAAGAGTAAAGAAGGTAAATCCGAAGTATAGATCGCCTGAATGGTTGTATCTTGCTTTGACTGATTACAAAGAAGAAAAGAACACTCACGAGAACCCAGAACACAGAAACCTAATGGGTGAAGGTGAGGTGCAACAAACTTGAAGAAGTTTAAACAACTTCTACCGGACTTGACAAAACACTGGATCTGACGAACTTCTACCGGATTTGACAAAGAAAGAATTCTGGAAAGAATTAAAAGAAAGTACCAAGCAAAGACAAAAACATTGGAGTGCAGAGTGCCAATTAGTTTAGCTGTAGTAGAAACGTCTAATAAAACAGAGAAAGAAAAAGGAGCTAACAATCAAGAATCAGTTATATTAAAATGTAGTGCAGAATTACATAAGGACAAATCAATAACAGATTTTTCTAAGAATGTTTTTACTAAATTATTATATGAGTATGTAGAAACAATGGATGTAAGAGATTGCTATGTATGTATGCAATTGCCTGCATCTGTAGCAGAGGGTGTGACTTATCATCACCTTCCTTTGACGTATGGAATAACATGTAGTGTTTTAGCAAGTTTATTTTATAAAAACAGGTAGATTAGAATATTATTACACTGACATAGATAAGATTTTTGCGAAAGTTTCTGTAGTTCCCGAGCTAAACAAAATAAAAGAGGGAAAAACGTTTGGTGAATATTTTTTAGAAGATAAGATTTTAACATTAGATAATATAGTAAAATACAACCTTACCTGTGAGTTAAAGAAGGAAGAAAAAGTATTTTTAGAGATGGTTGAAGAGAGAAGAGTGAAATTTCAAAGAAAAGTGATAGAAGAGACAAAAACACCTCTTTGGGCATTTGAGGAAGACAATCATGACAAGAAAAAGACAAATGCAGCTATGACTCTGGATTGGCCCCAACAGGGAAGGTTGTGCATTAGAAGAAATAAGACAAGATATGACAATTATTTTGTGGGTTCCAGTATTTGCCATGACAATTATCAAATTTTAGGCGGATGGGGATTCAAAGGGGGAAAAGATCCAATATTTCCAGGGATCTATTATGTTTGCGGTAATAGGGCTTATTATAGGTTGCCGGACCATTGGTATGGGTCATGTTATTTAGGCCTGGTCTTTCCAAAGATTTTTCATATGGATAGAAAAGAAAAAGGAACACACAAAATGATAAATACCTTTGCACGTAGAAAAAGGGAAAGTTTTTCAGAAATAGTTGGTGATATTTTTGGCGCATTGATACCAGCAGTGGGAATATCTTTGAATGCATTTAGAATTCGGAAATTATCCACAGTGGTAGATCATTTATCTACAGATACTGCTGGAGGGTTCTTGATGGTAAATACTGAGATGGTTGCCATGAGAGCTATGGTGATGCAAAATCGACTTGCCCTTGACATTCTTTTGGCAAAAGAGGGCGGAGTCTGTGGAATGCTGAAAGTCCAACATTGTTGCACTTACATTCCAGATAAAAGTGAAAATATACAAAAGTATATAACAAATATTACAAGTTTGCACAAAGAACTTGTTCCACTGGAGGTTGAAAGTGCTTTTGGAAAACTTGGTAAAGGGTTTTCTTCAGTAATAAATTGGTTAACAAGAATGAGTGGATTAATAATAGGGAAAGTTATAATAATAGCAACCATGATAATAATAATAATTTTAGTGCTGAAGCTTGTAATTACATGTATAAAGAGAAGAAGAAGACAGAATAAAATAGAAAAAGAAAACATGATAAACAAGGAGAGAGAGAGAGAAATGGGTGAAATAGAGTTAGAAGAAATAAAAGAGAACATGGACAAAAAGACGAAGAGACAAGTTGAAAGGGATACAGTTGTGTAAACTAACAAAAGCAAACGGATAAAAGATATATGCTGTCTGAAAGAATTGTATAACTTGGGTTTTTTGTGGTGATATTAAAAATCACCAAAGGGGGGAGTTGATGGAGCAGGGTAAATGAAAAAATTTTAACCTCCTAATAATTTTCGTAAAATAATTAATAAACATGTTTGTTTAAGTAAATAACCAACGATGTATGTTAGATGTAAAGGGTAAAGGTAACACGCTATTTTGTGTGCAAATTAATCAACTTATAATTGTTTACGTGTCTAACATAACGTAATATTTGCGTACTAATAAATAATAAACGCATGATTTGTGCTTTTTAAATAAAACGTGTGGTGGCAAAATAAAGTGATGGTAAGTAAGGGACAGCTTTATATGTTGCTTTTTTGCTAGGTAATACCTAATTGGGGTACGTAGAAAGACGGGAGGGAAACGAAAGGGTTTATATTCTTTATTTTAACAATATTTTGTTTATCTTTGAAAATAGTGCGCTTAGGCCTGTCGAGCAGCGATATAAAATGGCCGCCATAAACTAGAGTACGCATGTCCAAGAAGCCGTGTGGTAGAGGAGAGAGGCTGTGAAAAAGGATGACCACGTGTTCATGCTGAGAGGCTAAGACGGAAGTATGGTCAAGGCTATTGTGACCTTTCTGAGCAGATGTGTGCCAAGATGATCAGCAAGAAGCGTGAGAAGTCAAACTGAATAAATGGACGGAACTGTTGAATCTAAAAAGTAGCAGAAAAAGATACAAATTGGACTGATCGAAACGGATGAGCAATGTCATGAACTGTGGGAAACGATGCAAGCATGGACATTCCACAAGGAACTGGTTAAGACAAGGAAGTTTGATTAAAATGTATATGGGCCTGAGTGGACCAATGAGAAAGAATCATGCCATGGAGATGCAACATTTTTATTCAGTAAGCTAGAATTAGGGTATAAGAAGACCTACTCTTGGTGGGAGGGGTTAGATGCTGGAGAGTGAGTTGCTGGAGAGTAGATGCTGGAGAGCAGATGCTGGAGAGTTAGATGCTGTAGATGGGTGAAGTTGCGGTTGCTGATGCTGACGAGCTGAAGCTGCTGCTGCTATTTTTTTATTTCCAGTTGAGTATAAGATGCTGCTTTTGGAGAATTATTTTTATTCTTGATAGATTTTTCATTTAGAACTATTAGATTTTTCCAAGACAGATAGATTGATCTTTTAGAGTTCTTGCTATGACAACCTTATTTTTCCGTCTAATAGATATGCATTGCAATTTCACTTTATTCTTATATTGATGATAAATGTAATAATCTGAATAATAAGTTAAAACTTATTTCTTGCTTCAAACTTTATATAAACTCCATTATTCTTTAAACAAATGACTCAGTGATTCTTTTGCTTAATGATTAAAGTAAAATGTTAAAGAGTTTATAGTGATTGAGCTGGTCTTAATCACCACAAACTGATTCCTACTAGTTGGTCCATCGACCAATGAGCGGAATACCTTAAAGCAAATGAGAAACATTATGACATGTTAAAAGAGGTATCCCATCTCCTTCCAGCGAATCGTTTTCTCCTAGGTTAAGGACGGAGGAAATCCAGGGAATAAATGAGTAAGTGAATGTATATGCGGTGTTATGGGCCCCACCGTCATATGGATATAGTTTGTGTGTTGGAGGAATAGCTGCACCTGGATGACCGAAGCATATAGGAGAATAATTTTTATTGTTAGCGCTGGATCAATGCCTAACAGGAACACAGCACTTAATCTGCGGGGACTACATGGAGTACTGGGGCGACAAGAGACTATAAGGGAGGATGCAGTGGTAGTGTCCTTAGATGCCACGATGGCCTTCGATACCATCGAATGGCCATACCTCTTCGCAGTATTGAATAAAATTTGGGCCTCACTTCATTCAGTGGGTGCGTCTCCTCTATACAGAACCCCTGGCGCAAGTGGTGGTGAACAACAAAAAATCGGCAGTCTTTGCATTGAAAAGTGGGACAAGACAGGGCTGTCCACTCTCCCCACTGCTTTTCGCCTTGTCCTTGGAACCACTTGCAGCCTGGATACACATGGACCCGGTCATCCGTGGTCTGAAATGGACAGAGGGTTGGGAGGACTGTATCTCTCTATATGCTGACGACATTCTGTTATACCTGTCATCCCCCAAGGCATCAATCAATAGGGTTCTCGACATATTCACATCTTTTGGTAGATATTCCGGATATTCTATAAACTGGGGTAAATCTGTATTATATGTACTTTGTGGACAGTCTCCATCCCTGCCCAGAGGTTGCACCATGCAAGAGGCAAAAGATGGATTTAGGTCCCTAGGGATCTACATTACAGCGGATCCCCGTGCTACTTTTGAGCAAAATCTACTCCCCCCATTACAGCGACTTAAACGTGATGTTGCGAACTGGAAGGCGCTCCCCCTGTCCCTGTTGGGTAGAGCGGCGTTATTCAAAATGATGTCGCTGCCGCGCTTCCTCTATGCCCTCCAAAACTATCCAAACCCAGTCCCTGCGAAATATTTTCAGGAAGTGGAAAGTGTACAGCGGGAGTTGCTTTGGGAGGGACGTCCCCGCATAGCCTTTTCAAAGCTGGTGAGGGGTTGGTACGATGGAGGCATTGGGCTTTCTGATATTAAAAAATACTATTGGGCGGCTCATCTGGTAGCCATCAATCATTGCACATACCGTCACTGGGACGATCCAGGCTATAGACTGGATAAATGGCTATTACCGGGTGACAATTACAATATGGCCCTGTACTCCAAACCTAACAAGTTTCCCCTGACCGGACCAACTAGACACTCAGTACACGTGTGGCAAGCCGCCGCTAGAAGCATGGGCTGGGTATCGAAGCTAACGCAGGCCACACCCCTGTGGGATACTGAACAATTGGGTACACTGAGGAAAACAAAGGGATTCGACTGGTGGGACATGATAGGAATATCCAAAATAGGCGATCTATGGAAGGGGGTTGGAGTCATGCCATTTGCTACTCTCCAGCAGGAGTACGAGATGACTGACTCGGAACACTACAGATACACGCAGGTGAGACATGCACTGCTATCGCAAATACCGAAGGGTGGGTCCCTCCCGGAGACTTCTCCTCTGGAAGACAGACTCCTCGACGGATACATGCAAACAAAAGCAGTATCACTAACGTATAAAAAATTAGTCAACAACGCCCCAGACCCCCTTGAAACGCTTCGAAGTCACTGGGAAAGAGACGTCTCGGAACTAGACGAAGAAGAGTGGCAAGAAGTGTTGGCCTCCCCTAAGGAGGTCGCAATTTCTGCCCGCTTATGATTGGTCCAGCTTAAGATCCTCCACAGGATATATATTACAGGCACAGCACTAGCTAGGTTGGGTAGAACAAGTGACGTGGAGTGTAGGAGATGATGTGGGCATCAGGGTAGGTTCATACATATACTGTGGGACTGTGTACATATTTGAAAATATTGGACAGACATTCACCAATGTTTCAGGGAAGTTTTTGGAATAAGTATAGACATAGATGCTAAGAGGAGTCTATTAAACATCTGGGAACCCACTGACCTGCATGGCAAAGATAAGTTGTGGGTGACGCTGGGGTTGATGGTAGCGAAACGAAACGTGGTCAAGTTATGGGGCGCCAGTGTAACTCCCACAGTAGCAGACTGGAAGATAAACATGGACTAGTGCATGATGCAAGAAAAAACTGTTTATATTGCGAGAGGCTGCCCCACAAAATGGATGCAGGTGTGGGGCAAATGGAATGAATACCGGGGCAATGTCTGTGTCCCACCCTACGTTCCCTCTTCGTCAGTACCAAGCACACCGTGAGAAATGTAATATGAACGTAGATTGGAATGAAAAGCTGTCCTCTGTAATCGATATTTGTCACGCTGATTATTCTTTGTACTTAATGTCAACAGTAAATGTCGCATTTAAGTTGTTAATAAAAAGATCTATAGAAAAAAAAAAAGACTGCCGCAAGAACAGTTATGGTTTGATATCACCCCACTCTGTATAGTTCCCACAAGACAGGTGTCAGGGCCAAACTTAAAAAATGTGCCAATAATTGCAAATATCACGACAGGAAGGAAAGGCACTCTTATATTAGTGTGTGACGGAAAATTCTTCTGAAAAATAAAAAGAGGGCCTAATATCCCACAAAGAGTCCAAAAACAGAGTTACATAGAACTTCAATCAATGAGTACAAACATCACAAAGAACATGTAGTAAGGATGTTCATTCTTTATTTCTTGCTTCAACTTTAGAATATGGACAAGGACAGAGCCAACGCGTTTCGTCCCGAAACATTGGGACTTCTTCAGGGCTGTTAAAAAACATTTAAGACATAACTTAGGCCAACAACCAATACATAAGCAAGCTGCAAATTATAAACATAATGTGCACAATAAAGCAACATAAAAAGGCAACAAATTAAAAACAACATTGAACAAACGCTTCACAGAAAATATCTCGTGCTAACACTAGCTCGTTTGAGGAACCCTAAACAGAAAAACTGGAGCGTACACAAACTTCTTCAATATTATCACGTTTCTCTGAGTTTAAACACAAAAAGTAAATGAACACAAAATTCAGAATGTACTGTAATTACATTACAAAAGATTAACGAAAACATTTGTCTGTAAGTTTGTAACTCAATAGCAGAACACACTAACTATCTGAATACACTCTCCTAACTCTGAAACAGCAATGCATTAGTAAAGTACCTATTCATTCAAGAGAAAGCAAAACATATAGTGGAACCAAAAAGATTAAATTCACCCATGCCTGGCAAAGGGTTTCTTACCACAGTAAAATACACCTGTATCATTATTCCAGTCATGAAACACAGAACAATTAACCCAAATGTACAAATTCTGCTTTCCACAGATGTCAATGGAGTGACGTAAGCCAATACAATAGGTTTTTGTAAGGAATTCTTCCCTGTATTTATTCAGTGGTCATTCCTTTAAAAAAAGGGGGTATACTATACAATATATCTCATGCCAATGTGCCAATTTACTATTGATAGTGGACATGATTGTTGCAATGGGATTTTGTCCTAACACCCTGTAGCAACCCTTGTTATTTAATAATAATAAATAAATAAATCCGTATTTGTAAAGCGCGAACT
Organism: Calotriton arnoldi; assembly: GCA_963921515.1. Classification (NCBI taxonomy): domain Eukaryota; kingdom Metazoa; phylum Chordata; class Amphibia; order Caudata; family Salamandridae; genus Calotriton; species Calotriton arnoldi. Next base: position 3,419,707 of record CAWUFW010000198.1, read on the forward strand.
ACTCACCCTTACGGGTCTCAAGGCGCTGGGGGCCGTCGTGGAAATTAAGTGAGCTATTGCCCAGAGTCACATGGTGCTGAGCTGAGCTGCCGCCGGAGCCGGGGATTGAACCGTGAGCCCTGTGCTCCGAAGTCAGCTGCCCTGGCCGCTGCACCACACCTCTCCACTATTTAGTTGTTGCATGGCCTCTTGGGGATATTGGGAATGGTTCATGATGACAGTGTTACCCTCCTTGTCAGCCTCCTGAATGATTATTGATTCATTAGATCACAATTTCTGCAGTGCTAGAGAAATTCATCATTTGTAAGGTCATTAAACCTGGTCTTGTGAAAGATAGAGGATCTAATCTTATCTTCCGAATCATATCGATCGTTTTCGTGAAGAGCTCAATCCTATTAAATTGCATGTTTTGGGGAATAAAATATAGATTTTTGTCTAAGGTTGCTGTCACTATTCAAATCTGGTTGAATATCCAAGTCTGCCAATAAGTCTTCCATGTTCAAGTTGAACTCATTGTCGATGGACAATAGAAAGCTATTTTGAGTTTTTTAACAATAACAACTGGAATGTGAAATTCACTATGAATTGTCATAAAACTAAGATAGACTTTTTGGATGTTATTTTTACATTTCTAAAAAGAGAATTCAAAGCACGCTGTACAATAAACCCATGGCCTGCAATAATATGAAAGGAATCAAAACCCTAATTTAGATTTAGGCCCTAATCATTCTGTTCATTATTCAGTTTTACCTGTCACTTGTCCACAAACTGTGAAACATTATTATCGTGTAAAGAGAAATTTTGTATGATGCGGTTTAAATGTGTGGATAAAAGTGCATGTTTAAGTTGTACATTTTATCTGGTAATAACCTACAGCCTGCTTTCAAAAAAGGTCTAAATGTGGTCTGATTTAAGTGTTTTTTCCTCCCATTGTATGTTTGCTGGGAACCTTCCTGACTTGAATATGTTGCAGGAAATTCAGAGCAGCAGAGGATGTTCCAATTATAGTCTGTATAGGTAGAGTGACTTCTAGAAGTCACGAACACAGGAAAAAGCTGCGCTTTAAGGAAATGTGTGCAATCTGGATGGGACATAACAGAAAAGCAGGAAGCTTTTTCTATTGTTAACATTGTATTGAAGTTATGGATGTTTGCCAAAATTAGTATTATAATAATTGACTCGCAGCCTGTGTAATTTGAGACTGACTTGTGCTTCTCTCATAGCCCCGTCACTCTCCCAGCTGTTTTAGTTTGAGTATATGCAATAAACTTGTTTGTACTCCCTTTGTTGCAGATGTGGTGATTAAATGATTTTAGCTGCTTAAAAGATTTTTTTTCCCAACATCGTGGCAGAGCCAGCCAAGAGATCCCCTTTGCCCCGGCCTGCCGCTGGGGAGGTTCCCCTTCGGACAACTAATTTAGTCGTGCACAATTTGAAGAGGATGACAGACGCCCGTTGAGACAAAAGATCTGTTTTTTGGACGGCAGGGGTACCGGGCTGGGGAACTTCTGCAGCGGCCTGATAAGGAAGTAAAAAAGGGCGATTGTTGAATCTTTGTGTATTGATCCACAACTGTTACAAACGGAGATATGTATTTAGTTAATCCTGGCAGACATTTGTTTAGGAATCGTCAGAGAAATAGATGTGTATTTAGTTAAACTTGGCAGACTGTTTTTCTCTCCCTTGTGAAATTATTAGAGAAATCGGAATTATATAAGATGTTTATCTTGACAGTTTAAATTAGGAAAACGTCAGAGGAAGAGAGAAAAAGTTGACAGTTTGTATAAATATGTTATGTGATTTGTTTAAAAAAAAAAATATATATATATATATATATATTCCAACCACAAAGTACCAGATTTGGAGAGGCACACACCTTGTGTAAACTTTATTTCTGCAAGGCAGCTCTACTCAGGACCAACAAACACACAGAATTCTTTTGCCAATATTTTAATCCTTATGCGTTTCGGGCGTCTTGCGCCCTTGATCACAGGTGTTTGGCAAAATGCGGAAAGGCAGCGTGCCGCAACTCTTAAATAGCAGTTCATTAAGTCTCGCCCACCGGGTATGTTTACCGACGAAGTACGCCTGGAAGCGGCAGCAGATGTATTCAGAAGGGGCAAATCCAGTGAGGAAGGCGCTGTGAGCAAAACAACAGGCACACAAGGAGGACTTAAATCACAATTTGGTAAATTGGAGCGACTCTATGAAAGGGAGATCCGGAAATGGTGGGAGGCGACGTCACTACAAAATTACATAGAAGTGAACCGCATTCCATGCGGTTTGCGTATATATACCGTTCCCTCCTACGAGAACCCGGACCCCAAGCTGCTAGAGGAATGGGCAGCGTACACTGCTGAGTCCTCCATTGGAATGCTCAAAATACTAATAAAATTTGCCTGGAGCGATAGACATAAATGTCTTAAAGAAATAGAAGAATTAGAAATAGTGATCCTGACAGAGAAAGACACTAAAACCAGAGAAGAATTGCGTGAGGGGATGAAAAAAGTCTATTGGCATATGAGGATAAAATTAAACAGAGAAAACACAGCAAATTCAATCGTGATGCGCAAGATTATGAGCAAGGACGTGTGTTGACATTTGCTCGCAATTATGATGCACCAAGAAGAGCCTTAAGATCTAATCTGGCACGCAAAGTAGTTGAACAACGGGAGACTTCAGAGTCAGACATCACGACTGATGCTGAACAATCAGGAGAAGAAGGGCCAGAACAGACCCCCTCACTTTCCCTTTTTCACGAGGAATTCAAACTAATGCGACAAACTTGGCAGAGGGGAGGACGAGGCAAACCTCCAGAACGGAGAAATCAACAAAGAAGAGAAAAACAGGACGAGGAGGCTTCAACAAGTTCAGGTATTGCCTCACAAACGAGAAGCAAGAGGGGTACCAGGAAGTAATGGATACTGATGAATTGACAATCATAAATTTGACGCCAAGGAAACTGTCCAAAATTGAGGAGTTTACATTGAAAAAAGGACTCACGTTTTGCCCTACACAAAAGTATGAATATACTCAAGCACGGATTGACCTTTTTTTGTTCACACAAAAATTAAAATTGTTTAAGACGCCCGAAACGCGTAAGGATTAAAATATTGGCAAAAGAATCCTGTGTGTTTGCTGGTCCTGAGTAGAGCTGCCTTGCAGAAATAAAGGATTACACAAGGTGTGTGCCTCTCCAAATCTGGTGCTTTGTGTTTGGGATATATATATATATATATATATATTCACTGAAAAAACCATAGGTTTTAGGGAAAGTTATAGTTAGTTGGACATTGCACTCGTACAAAACCCGTGAAATTCCCCCGTTATAGTTAGTTCAGCTAACTATAACTCGCGCCCCCGCAATGCACTGCTGATGACGTCACATATTACATCACTCATGACATGGTCAGTGACATCACTGATGACATCACTGATGACATCTCAAATGACATCACTGATGACATCTCAAATTACATCACTGATGAAATCATGCAGTGACTGTGTTTCTGTAAAGTTTAAATATGTTTAATATATATAGGGAAAGGCGTATTGAAGAATGAGTGGGTGTATAAGCGTCTGAATGGATGATTTAGTAGGTGCGTGACTGAGTCTATAAGTGAGTGATTAAACGTATCTTACTGAATGCATGGGTTAGTGACTAAACTGTGTGAATGTCTGTATCTGTCTGTTGTTGTGTAAGCAGCTGCATAGGTTTCTGACTAGCTACATGAGTGTCTATATGAGTTATGGATTGGTTCTCTGAGTATCTGTATGGGTGCCTGAGTGTGTGGATGGGGTGTGTGTGACTCTGTGCATAGATGTGTGAGTGGGTGATTCACTGAGTTCTTGGTTTCAAAAGTGCCTCTGTGATGGACTGTATGGGTGGGTGAGTGTGTGTATGGGTGTGTTAGTGATTGAATGTATATCTCAGTGGTACATGTGTGAGTAACTACATATGTGAAAGGCAGTATATATGTGTGTTGGAGTATATAAATGGGTATAAATGAGAGTGTGTGATTGTGAGAGTGGCTATATGGATGAGTGTGTGCTTGCATCGGTGATTGCATAGGAGCGTAAGAATGTGCTACTATATGTATGACTAAGTGAGCTGGTGTGTATAACTGTATAGGTGAGTAAATGGGAGTGTGATTAATTTTTTGCATGACTGACTAGGTGTGTGAGTACCTCTATGGATGAGTGGCGGTGTGTGAGTGTCTATGTAGGTGTATGAGTGCAAATGATAGTCCTGTACTGAGTGACCGTAAGTATGAGTGACTGTACGGGTGAGTGAGTGGATGTGTGTGTAGACCTAAGAATCAGTGAGTGGGTATGTAGTTATTGGTGTTGGAGTGTCTATGGTTTTGCAAATAGCAGTCTGTAATTTAGAGTGGGTGTATGAAAGGTTATATTAAGGTGTGAGGAGGTGCATAAGATTATCACGTAGATGATGTCATCAGTGATGTCATTTGAGATGTCATCAGTGATGTCATCAGTGATGTCACTGACCATGTCATGAGTGATGTAATATGTGACATCATCAGCAGTGCATTGCGGGGCGCGAGTTATAGTTAGCTGAACTAACTATAACGGGGAATTTCACGGGTTTTGTACGAGTGCAATGTCCAACTAACTATAACTTTCCCTAAAACCTATGGTTTTTTCAGTGAATTTCAAAGGTTTTTTAAATGCTAAACCCTAACTATAACAGGCCTGAAACCTATGGTTTTTTCAGTGAATTTCAAAGGTTTTTTAAATGCTAATTCCTAACTATAACAAGCCTGAAACCTATGGTTTTTTCAGTGAATTTCAAAGGTTTTTTAAATGCTAATTCCTAACTATAACATGTCTGAAACCTATGGTTTTTTTCAGTGAATTTCAAAGGTTTTGTAAATGACAATTTTTAAATGTATTACTTGTTATATTTATTTTTTTGATACTGATTTACTACATTTTTTAAAACTATTTATTTTTACATATTTTATTTTTTAAATTACATTGTAATTACATTATACATTCCAAAATATACTTTCTCTGAATGAATTACTTTAGTTTAAATACTTTGCAAATAGGCAATAGACTTAAGTACAGTAGTTACAGTTGTTGCAATGGGCAACACAATTTCAAGCACAATGCAACATTAAGCTCAATGTGAATTTCTAGTTAAATGCAATTAGTTACTTTATGGATTACTTTTCTAAACACAGGACTGGATCCTAGATTCAGTCCTGGGACATCTCCTGTAAACAGTTGAGTAAAAGCGTTTTGGTTACAGTAGTGATTTTTAAGGAATATTATTGTATTTTAAAAGTTGACACTTAGAAACATTTTCACATAGAATCACCAATGTTATCCTATGGGAGGAAATTCACTTAGCAGGTAAGTAGTGTTATCGTTACTTTTTCTTACTCAGTGGTTGATCCTGGATCCAGCACTGGTGCATCTCCTGTAAACAGTTGAAAGAATGCTTTTAAATCATACAGGCGATTTTTAAGGAATATTTGTAGTTTGTGAAAATCAACACTTTGAAACTTTTCTGCTGAAAACCAGACAATGGATTCCTATGGAAGGAAATACAAGTTACTGCTAAGTACGGTTAGAATTACTTTTCAGGGTCAGTGCTGGGCTAAAAGATGCAGCACTGGGTTCTCTCCTGATAACAGGTGAGTAAATCGGAATTCGTATTTCGGCTGATTTTAGAGGAATATTTGTATGTTTCAAAAATCGACACTTAGAAACTTTTTCAGCAAAAAGCAGGCAATGATATCCTATGGAAGGAAATTCAAGTTACTGGTAAGTACGGTTAAAATTACTTTTCAGGATCAGTACTGGGCTGAAAGATGCAGCACTGAGGTCTCTCCTGATAACAGGTGAGTAAATCGGAATTCGTATTTCGGCTGATTTTAGAGGAATATTATAAAGTTCCAAAACTCCACACTTAGAAGAATTTCCAAGTGAAACCAGTCAATGTTAGCCTATGGAAGGAAATTCAAGTTACTGGTAAGTACGGTTAAAATTACTTTTCAGGACCAGTACTGGGCTGAAAGATGCAGCACTGAGGTCTCTCCTGATAACAGGTGAGTAAATCGAAATTCGTATTTCGGCTGATTTTAGAGGAATATTTGTATGTTTCAAAAATCGACACTTAGAAACTTTTTCAGCAAAAAGCAGGCAATGATATCCTATGGAAGGAAATTCAAGTTACTGGTAAGTACGGTTAAAATTACTTTTCAGGATCAGTACTGGGCTGAAAGATGCAGCACTGAGGTCTCTCCTGATAACAGGTGAGTAAATCGGAATTCGTAGTTCGGCTGATTTTAGAGGAAGATTATAAAGTTCCAAAACTCCACACTTAGAAGAATTTCCAAGTGAAACCAGTCAATGATATCCTATGGAAGGAAATTCAAGTTACTGGTAAGTACGGTTAAAATTACTTTTCAGGATCAGTACTGGGCTGAAAGATGCAGCACTGAGGTCTCTCCTGATAACAGGTGAGTAAATCGGAATTCATAGTTCGGCTGATTTTAGAGGAATATTTGCACAATGGTGAAGGAAGGGGGTGGGGCCTGAGGTGACATGTCTGCAAACACGCCCTGTGGCGCGTTTTAAGTTGGACAATTAATTCCTCCTCAATCCCGAGGGTCCCTAGGGGCGAACTAGCCCACCAGGTACCTCCAGTATGCGCCAGGGGGCTGCTTTGCAGAGAGGTGTTCAGAGGCCACGCCCCTTTTTACAACACTCTGCAACGCAGCTCCGTGGCGCTTACTGCAGGTACCTGGTGGGCTAGTTGGCCCCTAGGGACCCTCAGGATTGAAAAGGAATTTATTCCCCATCTTAAAATGCGCCACGGGGCCTGTTTGCACACATGTCACCTGAAGCCCCGCCCCCTCCCTTCACCACTGTGCAAACGCGCCCCGTGGCGCGTTTTAAGTTGGGGGATTAAGTCCCCTTGAATCCTGAGGGTCCCTGGAGTCCAACTAGCCCACCATGTACTTCTAAAAAGCGCCACAGAGCTGCGTTGCAGAGAGGTGTACAAAGGGGCGTGGCCTCTGTACACCTCTCTGCAACGCAGCCCCCTGGCGCATACTGGAGGTTCCTGGTGGGCGAGTTGGCCCCCTGGGACCCCCAGTTTTCAAGGGGAATTACTTCCCCTTCTTAAAACGCGCCAGGGGGCGCGTTTGCAGAGTTCTGCAGGGAGGGGGGCGGGGCCTCCGGCACGATGCCGGTCTTTTTTTTTTTTTTTTTTAATGGGAGGGGGGCTGCATGGCCCCCCTTCCCTTGGCCACTTTTGGCCCCGGGGACCCCATCCCCCGGGGCCTGAGCAATTTATTTATTTTTTTAAATGAAAAAAAAAAACGGGAAGGGGGCTGCGTGGCCCCCCTTCCCTGGGCCTGTATTGGCCCCGGGGACCCCATCCCCCGGGGCATGCCCTCGATTTTTTTTTTTTTTAATTTGGAGGGGGGCTGCATGGCCCCCCTCCACAGGCCATTTAAGGCCCCGGGGACCCCATCCCCCGGGGCCGGCCTTGCCCTTTTTTTTTTTTTTTTTAAATTTTTATTTGGGGAGGGGTGCTGCGTGGCCCCCCTCCCTGGCCACTTATGGCCCCGGGGACCCCATCCCCCGGGGCCTGGCCTCTGGTTGGGGACTGTGGGGGGGTCCCCAATCCCCCCACAGTCCCGCCGGCTCCCCGCGTCCTATGGGAGCCGGCATTGCTTTTCCACATGGGGAGCAGCTAACATGCTGCTCCCCGTGTGGAAAAGCAATTGGTTTGCATTTTGAAAGAGAGAGCAGGTTTCCTGCTCTCTCTTTCAAAATGCAAACCAAGTTTGCTATGACAGGACGGGAGCCGCGAGGCTCCCGTCCTGTCATAGCAAACTACAGTGTCCCGGGGGTAGGCACCCCGGGACACTGCAGGAGCCGGCCCTGGGGGTGGCGGTCCCCAGGGCCATCAAGGGCTCCAGGAGGGGGCCCCGCGGCCCCCTCCCAGCCATTTTACAGTCCCCGGGGCTTTGGGGGTCCGTAACGGACCCCCATATTCATATCTTTAGTGCCCCGGGGAGGTGGCGGTCCCCGGGGCATGTGGGGGGGCTGCAGCCCCCCCACACAGGTTAAATTTTTTTTGAAAAAAAGAAGCCCCGGGGGGTGGCGGTCCCCGGGGCTGCGGGAGGGCAAAGAGCCCTCCCCCACCATTATTTTCTAAAGCCCCGGGGGGTGGCGGTCCCTGGGGCTTGGGGGGCCTTAGAGGCCCCCACATTAAATCTAAACCCCCCCACCATGCCCCCGGGACTTGGCCCACCCGGGGGCAAATTAACATCAAAGCGCAAGAGACCGCGCTTCGATTTTATTTTTTTTCGGCGGGATTCGCGCACACTAAGCGCATCCCGCCAATTTTTTTTTTCTTAAAAAAGGCTTTTTTTTGCCCAGGGGGTCCTTGTGGGACCCCCTGAGAAGACCTTGGGGGTCAGGGTGTTTCTACCCTGCCCCCTTTGTGCGTTTTGCGCACTTGTTTCTTTTTTTTTTCTCAGCGGGATCCGCGCACCCTAAGCGCATCCCGCCGTTTAAAAAAAAAAAATGCTTTTTTCTGCCCAGGGGGTCCTTGTGGGACCCCCTGAGCAGACCTAGGGGGTCAGGGTGTTTCTACCCTGCCCCCTTTTTGCGCTTTGCGCACTTGTTTCTGTCCCTCGGTTCTACCGAGGGACAAAATGGCTGCCAACACTTCCTGATTTGGAGTGTTGACAGCCACTTGACACCCAATTAGCATACAGCTCGTGATCGGGAGGGTACGCGGACCCTACGCTGCCATAGATATATATGTGATTTTATTTGTGATTTTCTCAGAAACTACTGAACGGATTTACACCATTTAAGCAAAAGGCACGACACTGTACCAAGGGCTACCTCTTTGCCAAATTTGGTGTAATTCCGTTCAGCAGTTCGGGCTATAGCTGCGACTAAAGGTTCCTATGGAAAAATGAATGGGGAAAATGCGTTTTGGGACCCCCCTTTTTTCTCGGCCCCCGCTTGACGAATCAACCCGAGACTTTCAGGGTAGGAGCGGAGCGGAGCGCCCCAACAAGTTGGAAACTTTCGCGAAGATTCGTCAACCGGCGCCAACGTTATTTCAAATAGAATGTCGCGGATTTCCTATGGATAATAGGTCCTAACTATAACTATCTACTGGCGACCGCCAGTAGATAATATATATATATATATATATATATATATATATATATAATGTAGATTTGTGATTATTATAGCATGTGTAATAGATCATGAGTTCTCTTGCATTATCAGAGGTACCAACTCTGTTTTTAGTCTTAACTCCATTAGGACAGGAGCCTTTAAGAATAGTAAAAGTTGGGTCTACTAGGATACCAGGTAGATTTATTTAGTGTAATATAGATCCATCTGATTTGAGTGTATGTGTGTTTTGTGAAACTCTTGTAAGTCTCCCACAACTTGTTATTTAGGGATAACTGAAGACAAGGCTAAACAAAAGGGAGTAGTCTGTGTTATAGGCCATGAGTTTTTTCCCCACGAATAGTAAAAGTTTCTGGTAGATTAAAAGAAAAAATTGTGAGGTCATGCTTTTCTTTAAGAAATCTTACCCGGGGAGGCAGGGAGAGAAAGAGACTCCATTAGGCCACATGATTTCCACTATTCCAGGAGACTCTGGTAGAATAAAAAGACATTGTCAGGGATGGGCAGAAGGTACAAAGACTTCCCTGGTTCCATGGCCACCAGATGGCTCTTTTGATAATACAGTGATAGCCCATGTAATATCATATATCTTAGGAGCATATAAAAGAGGTAAAAGAACAAAAAGATTAGCATCATTAGACATGTGGAAGATATTCAGTCAGGATCCCCATGTAGAATCCACGGCACCACCCCAACATATTCTGAGATAATTAAAGGGCCTTTATGCCGTCAGGGTATGTATCCATCATTGGAAGGTACTCATTGAGGATGGCAGGCGTGGTCCACACACGTAGTTGCTAGCGCCGGCAGGCTCACCCTGTGCTCCACCCACTTCCAGTTCCGGCTTCCGGTCTTTCTCTGAGTCCCTGATGCCGACCGACGGACGCTCGGAGATCTGCTATCGTATGTCGACGTCGGCCTCAGTATCGATGGGAGAGAAACAGTTTGCGCGCTGAGCCCTGTCATGCAGTCGCGCCATTACGACACCAATGAAGAAGAGGATGGCTGATTGCAGATGGGTCTGGCCTTGGCTTCGCTGTCTTCACTGACTCCACTGGCCCTCTGTTCCGAGGAAGTGTTGCGCGACTCCACCTCTACGTTGCAGTTGGCACTCCCAGCCCGCGGTGAAGAGCCTTTGGTCTATCGGCTCCGTAGGGCGGTTCCAGTCCTGGCTCTGACTGCTGGCTCCGCCTTCTGCTCTCGATTTTGGTGCAGCGGGGGAAAGAAACCACACAGGGCCCTTCTTCTCCCCTCCCCCGCCATTACAGATCAGGAAACTTGGAGGTAAGATGGGGGGAGAAGCGGGAGCAGCACAATAACATCAATTAACGCTCACAGGAACAACAGTGTGTGACGCTCTGGAGAAATAGTAAAGTGGAAAAGGTGCTGCAAGGTGCTGCAACTGTTGGACCAGGGGGAGAAAATACTTACTGGCAAACCTTAGAGACAGCAGGTTCAGCGCCAGATAGTATTCTACACTGACTCTTTCATCCTTACTCTTACATTACTTCCTTGGTCCACTGCACTACTGCACAATTACTCATTGAGTATTCTATTTCTCCCATTAATCCTTCGACCCACTGTGAGGAATTTAAACTTACAAGTAAAATAATGGGAGAAATCTGCAACTAAAGCAGAAGTTAAATGATTCTCAAGGCGGATTGTAATTATGTAATTACTTAATACCGGCTAACCTCTCATAGCCTGCCCCTATAGGTGTATACCTATAATATACATATAGTTTGGGCTCGTCAGCGGCCGTGTTCCCTCCCTGCGCATAAAAGCAAAATGCGCACAAAACAACCCAAAGCAGGTGAAAAAAAGGAAACATCAGAGATGTCAGGTCAAGCAACTACACCCTCTCCAGCGCCAAGAGGAGTAAGAAGAGGACAGAGAACTGCACAACAGAGGATGGAACTGAAGGCCAAGGCACTAGCCGAGAGAGGAAAACAGCATGGGCAGAACGACCCCATTGACCCTATCGACCCCATTGATCCATCAGAGGATGAAGAGTGCATGTCGGATCTGGAAACAGAAAATGGTTCACATAAAAATGGCCAATTACCAGATGGCCAGATGGGGGTGCAGCGAATCATAGCTCTAAATACAAGTGAAGAGACTCAGAATGCAAACAGTGAAGCTCTACTTAGCCCAAAGCAATACCCTCTCTTTTACAAACCTCCAAAACATCAGGCTGCGAGTAAGCCTAAAGATCCATCGCAACTCTACAATGAAGATGAAGCTGGCCTGATAGCACAAGATGCTGTACAGAATGCCTGTACAGTCGCTCTTCCCCCTCAAAGCACCTTAGGTATAGAGAATTTTTCACTGGCCGCATTGAGCGGGGGGCAATCACGCACTGAAAATGCAGTGGAGTCAGAGTCAGAGACTTCAAGAGAAGGGCTGAGAGGAGAAGAAGCATCAATCCAAAAAATGCTACTAACCATACTGAATGAGATCAGGGACTTTAAAGCATCTCAGGCAGTGGAGATTGCTCAACTGCATGAAAGACTGGCTAAGCTGGAAGAGAATACATTCAACATACCGAAGAGATTGGAAGAGGCCGAAACTCGTATTTCAGACTTGGAGGACAAACTCTCGGCTGTAAATCAAGACATGTTAGCTTTGAGTAGAAGTAAAAGTCAGGTAGAGCAGAAACTCCAGGATTTAGAAAATTATAACCGACGTTCAAATCTTCGGCTAGTGGGAATCCCGGAAGGATCAGAAAGTACGGAAATGGCTGAGTGTGCCGGGTCACTACTTAGGAAAGTAATGCCAGATCTACAAGGGGACCTGCAATCATTAGAGCCCACAGGGTCCCAGCACAGAAGCAACTCAATGCTAAATATCCACGTACAATACTATTGAATTTCTCAGACTGCAGAATAAAAGAAAAAATTTTAAGCACCGCCATTGCAAAAAGTTCTTTTTCCACTACAGAGATTCAGCAGTTCCGAATATTCTCGGACATGTCCGCAGCTTCTGCACGCAGGCGGAAAGACTTTGTTAAGATGATCGATACATTCAAAGGAAGGGGAGCCCAAGCAGCAATTGTGCAGCAATCGAAACTCAAAGTACTGGCTAAAGGGAATTTCTATATTTTTTCAGATATTCATGAAGCTCAAATACTCCTTACAGAGCTGTCAGCTGGGCGGGATTAAGACCTTCCCCCCTTCTCTTTTCTTTTTGATCTAGACAGAGGGCCGGGAAGAGGGCAGGCAAACAGTAAATTAGCTCAGCACTTTTGTTTGTTTTAAGGGTGGACAGGGGTGAGCCAAAGGGTGCACAGGGATGCAACAAAATGGCATCCAGCAAGAGGGGAGGAAGGAGGTAATTCCGTACTTCGAGGGAGGGGGGCAGGGAGGGAGGTGGAGGGGGTGACGCATTTACAAAAAAGAGAGTTCCCACATGTGTGCTCAAAAAAATCAATCTATGAGCTTAAACACTATAGGATCAGCAGGTGTCTTTCTGAAATAGAAATTACAATAAGGGTTAAACCAGATAGGAGACATACATTGCTTGTGCTCTTTACTGAAAAACTTGATGCCTTTTAGATGTTTTTGGCTATCGCAGGATGATTCAGGCTCTTAATAAATGTTGCATGCATTCCAGCTATCAGCTACTAGGAAGCACAATCAGTATTTTTTACCTGCAGTATAAAACGGTATATGTTTATAGCGTACCATTCGGTGACGTGTTTACAAGCCTTTTAAAGAATGCTAGTATAATATGGCTATGGCTAACGCCTGTAGGTCTGATTCATCTTAGTGATAGTTCTAGCAAGAACTTATATATTGTATGTACTTTAGGCACTGTTCTTGCTATTTGCACATTTTATATGCACTTTAGGTTATTTCGTTCTTTTAGGATTCAAATCGGATGTGGTTGGATCGAGCACGGGGCACTTTATATAGTCCTGATAGATTCTGGATCTATGTTAGTACAAACCATTTTAGATTCTATAAGCGTACACTGTAGTCTCCTGTTCTTTAAGAATCTAAATTCGAGGTCACCAGCTATAGCACAAGGCACTTTATATAGTCATGAGGTAGATCTGACTCATGTTAGCACTAGCCACTTTAGGTATCATAAGTACTGTATGTGCTGTACAAGCACTTTAGCTATTCAGCCGCTATAAAACCCATTTGGACGCCTTGCGCATTTTACAGAGATTTGATAATTAGTGGTATTTTATACATTTCTGGTCTGCACCTGTGGTTTTTGATTCATGCTAGCACCTGCCACTTTATATATTCTAGGTACTGTAAATGTTATTGCTATCTATTTGCTATTTTTTGCACTTTAGACCTCTGTCTCCTGCAGATGTTTTTGATTCATGCTAGCACCTGTCACTTTATATATTCTAGGTACTGTAAATGTTATTGCTATTTATTTGCTATTTTTTGCACTTTCGACTTTTGTCTCCTGCAGATGTATATTTGCACTCTAGAACAGCTGTGCCAATTTCAAAGTTATTCGTCTCTGAGGCACGCAGGGTTGAGGGCTGTATCTGCAGAGTCAGCACACAAAGTCACGAGCCAAATTCTGATAAAGTAATTATGAGTAAGGAAAACATCACGGTCCTTTCTATAAATGCTACTGGCCTGAATAATAAACGTAAGGCTCAGGCAATTGAAAGTTGGCTTAGAAGACACAACCCGGATGCCATTTTGTTACAGGAAACCCATTTCCGGAGCGCATCGGATGCGAGTAAAATCTTCCAGAAATGGGCTGGCTTCCAATGCTCAGCGAATGCAGGATGTGCGCAGAAGGGGGTAGGGATATATATAGGGAAGCATGTACATTTCCAAGCAAAAAACACTCAGTCAGACCCGGGAGGCAGGTGGGCTCTTGTACATGGAACCTTAAATCAGTCAAGTCTCACTTTGGCCACAATCTATGCCCCAGTTTTCGATAATCCTCTACCCCTGCTACAGCTGAAGCAGGCACTCTCCTGTATTCCCGGCCCTATTATATGGGGGGGCGATTTTAACTTTCTTCAGGATCCTTCAATTGATTCCTCTAAGAAGGCTTGAAAGCAAAACAAGCACCAGGTGGCTATTGCCCTGGCTAGCTGTAAAAAGTCCTTAGATTTGATAGATCGATGGCGTTTTCAAAACTCAGGAAAACAGGACTTTTTATGCTTTTCGGCAAAGTACGATACAGCTTCCAGGATAGATTTTTTTTTGATCTCACATGGCCTCAATAATAATACATACGATCACATCCCAAATGCATTTTCAGGCCATGCTTTAATTAAGATGGAAATAGCGGGAACAGGATCAAGGGCGAAAATGCCCATGAGGTGGTATTTTAATAAACTGAATTTGGAAAATGAGAGCTGGTGCATGGAAATAGCCAACAAGATTAATACTTTATTTTCCAACAATACAGATTCAGCACCAATAAATATAGTATGGGATGCATTTAAGGCCACTTTACGAGGGATAATCACATCAAAAGAAATCCTGCAACAAAAGGCTAAAAAAAAAAAAAGATTAAAGATTGAGGCGCGATTCGCGCAGGCAAATAACAAGCACGTGAAGTATAGAAATTTTAAAACAAAACAGAAACTGCAGCAAGCGAAATCACAGATGCAGGACTATTACTATCAACTGGGGGATGCAGTAAGTAGGACTTATCTTCAAAAGGTATATGAAGAGAGTGAGTACACAGGGAAGCTACTTGCAGGTCAAAAACAGAATTGAAAGTATTCAGGATGAGGAATCTAAAACACAGCTAACTGATACTAAAGACATTGGGGATGCCTTTTTGAGACATTACAGGGGAATCTATCAGTCAGATCGGCAAACTTCGCCAGACCTTATTACAGGTTTCCTTGACAATTTGCCGATCCCTTCATTGAACGATGATATCAGAGAATCATTACTTGAGGAATTTACTATTGAGGAAGTTGAATTGGTGATTGGTTCATTAGCAAATTGTAAAGCGACCGGGGAGGACGGACTATCAGCAGAATTATATAAAAGATTAGCCTCAACTCTTAATATACAAATCCTAAAATTTGCTAACCATCTACTGAAAGGAGGGGAACCTCCGGCCTCTTGCCATACAGCGGTGGTAGTCAGCGTCTTGAAGAAAGATAAAGACAGGGAAAACGTCAACTCTTACAGACATATTAGTCTTCTTAACGTTGACTATAAAATCTTCACTAAACTTCTTACAAATAGGCTTAATAGAATTGTGGGTTCACTTATTCATGCAGATCAATGTGGTTTCGTGGCTGGGAGACAGCTTTCGATAAATACGAAATTTTTAATAGAAGCCCTGGATTATTTCCAAAGAATAGTATTGAGGCTCAGGTGTGGTTTTTAGACGCTGAGAAAGCCTTCGATTTAGTATCCTGGGACTGTCTCTTTTTTACTCCTGAAAAGTTTGGTTTCCCAGAAGGCTTTATACAATTAATAAGAAAACTTTATAGAGGCTCACAGGCGCAAATATGAATTAATTCTATAAAC
Source organism: Calotriton arnoldi (assembly GCA_963921515.1). Classification (NCBI taxonomy): domain Eukaryota; kingdom Metazoa; phylum Chordata; class Amphibia; order Caudata; family Salamandridae; genus Calotriton; species Calotriton arnoldi. Next base: position 3,435,387 of record CAWUFW010000198.1, read on the forward strand.
GTAGGCTCTTGTCGAATAAATTGGGGTACAAGACAAGGTTGCCCCCTTTCCCCTATTTTATTTGCCCTTTTTATAGAACCTTTGGCAATAGCTATTAGACAAAAAACGTTACATACCACACCTCTGCAAGGCATGACCAATATAAGACTTTATGCTGACGATATTGTTCTTTTTTTAAACTCCAGGGAACATACCCAAGAGGAGATCCTAGGGATCTTTTTGGAATTCCAAGCAATAGGTGGGTACAAAATAAATAAGGCCAAGACAGAAATTGTATTATGCAATTGTTCCGTGGATACTTTATTGCCAAATTTCAGGCCAACGTACAACTCACGCCCAAACAGATATCTAGGGATATATGTGACAGAAAAAGTAGAGGAGCTGTTCCACTTGAATTATATTCCCCCGATACAAAACCTTAAGCACCTTTTAGCACGATGGAATCAACTACCATTATCAATCTTAGGCCGGGTGGCGCTTATTCGAATGTCAATTCTACCACTTTTTAACTCTTAGATAGATAGCTTGTTTTCATCCTTTTTGTGGGCGAATAAGACACCAAGATTAGCACTAGGCACTTTAAATTTTTCAAAGGAGGAGGGAGGATTGTCCCTCCCAAACATAAGAGAATACTATTTTGCAAATTTTGCGCACAACAAACACAGATTTCTTACCCAACTTGATACTTCGGAAATAGATAATTTTTTTATGAATAAAATTTTAATAGAGTATAGAATCAAGGACCCAACAAGAATAGTTAAGGATCCTAAAAAAGTGCGGTACAAAGTACTCCAATGGATTCTTAAACAAAGAGCTCAACTGTTAGCTTTTTATGGTATTCCAAGGATAAATGGTACAACGAGTCTGTCTGATCTTTATACTGAGGAGGTTAAATTACTACAGACCGGCATATTAAGAAAGTGGGAGGAAAATGGGTATAGGAAAGTAAAAGACTTTCTTAACCTAGACTCCTGGAAAAAGTGGCCCGAGATAGAAATCGGGCTCCTTCATTCCAAGGACATGCTTAAATGGTCATATATTAAAATAAAGCACTTTCTAGAAAATATAGATGCAGGAATTTTAATAGCAAGTTCAGGAATAACCGAAGCTCTAGAAATCCCTGAAAAGCGGTCAGTAAGTGCTTGGATGAAATTTTTTAATGATAATACATCTGTTACTATCTATGAGAAAATACGGGATAAATGGCGTAAAAAAGAAGGTACGCAGATTCCAAGAACAACTTGGAGGAGAATTAACAGATTTAACGCCACAGTAATTAGAGGAGCGAATTTTAAACGAATGCAATTTATTCAAAATGGTTACTCTATAGAACTCCTTCATTTCTACATAGTGTATATCCCCAGATGGATGACAGATGTTTTCGTTGCGCTAAGAGAGGAGGAGGCACATGGTCGCATATCGTTTGGGATTGCCCAAAAATTGAGAATCTATGGGAAGAAATTGAAAAATATCTTAGAAGTACCATAGGCCAATCTATATCTATTGATAATTATATTGCAGTTTTGGGATGCTCTCTAAATTCAACACTAAATAATATGCAAGAAGAATGCTTATATATATCCGCCCTAGTGGCAAGATCTTTAATTTTACAAAATTGGCGAAGCAAAAATATACCTTTGTTTCAAGCACGGAGAGCTAAAATGTTTAAAGTTAAAGAACTAGAGAGGCGTTATGCACTAAGAACAGGATCTCTTAGGAAATTTGAGAAACGTTGGGGGCCCATAGGAAATTAATGAAAAAGATCTGTGTAATAGTATTGCTTTTTGAGCGACCCTACAACATATGGCACTTTTTTTGTTTAGAAACACATGTTGAAAAAGTCGATTGATATATGCATATGTGTTTAGTTGTTTAATTTCATCTTATATTGCATATATACACATGTCACTTTATACTTGTCTACTGTGGAATAAGGAATTGTGCAATATCCGACTATTTACAGAATCTGTGCTTTTTAAGTATATTAAGTTTATTGTTTATAGAAGGATGTATCTAGGTATTCTCGTTGGGTTGCTAAATGTAATTTATACTAAGCACGTATGCACACTGCACTTTATTTTGTTTTTATACATAAGTGTCTATGTTATATCATGATTTGAACTCTCAATAAAAAAAAAAAGGTATGTATCCATAATTGTCAGTGGAAGATAAGGAATCCACCACCTCAATAGACTCAGTGGACACTGATGATCCAGCTGTCGGCTACAAAGTTCCGACATTAATACCACTGACTGACATAAACAAAATTACACCAAAGGTTGATGACTTATTAATCATGGGGGAGGTTGATCTTGCTCAAACATTTAATAAAGATTCTCTTAAACCTGAAAAAGTATATGAGGGAACAGTGTCCCTAACAGGAGGCATTTCAGTAAAATTAAGACAAGACAATAATGGAAAATTGCTGGAACAAAAGTCAAAAGACATTTTAGAATGGGCTAGCAAGATTCCTCAAAACTCAAGTGAAGGAAATGGATACTATACTAGTACCCCACAGGTGAAGTTTGACTTAGGGGCACGATCAAAGATATATCAGGAAGAGGATAAGGGCTATCGTGACATGACCACCAGTGTAAAGGGAATACAGGACACAATTGAGAGACTAAGCCATATTTCAGATGACTGTTCAAATATATGTAAATCCATATTATTTAAACCAGATGAAAAGCCAGTTGTAAGGGTTATAGGATATGATATAGAAATCAAGAATGTGACAGGAAAGGATGAGAAAGATGAAGAAATAAACTCAGTGGGGAGTGAAATTAGAAAGGTTCTTGACCGTGAACGCATGGAATTGTGGCAAGAGGTTGAGAACAGAAATGCTGAAATAAGCAGAAGAAGATTAGAGGAACAAAGTGCCTTTAGAGAACAAACAAGAGGAGAGCAGGTGTTTCCCAGTAGTACAACAAGTTCTGGGCGTCCATTTCGAGCAGAGGGTTTGATAGAGTTAGGACAAAGTTCCCCTCCGGCTGGAGTAAGATCCCTTCATGTACAAAATATGCAGGGAATTACAAGTTTTATACAGAGAAAAGAAAGGAAAGGAAATAGTGACTTGACACCAAATGAAATAGTAGCGAAGGGAGAAAACAGTTGGTATAATGTTGTCCCATTTACTAATAACCTTGCAGGGTGGACAGAAGGTACGGTACCACAGATGAAGGTGTGGCCAAGAGCAGGAACCTTTGATCCTGAATTGATAATATGGCTGATTTATGTATTTTGCAAGGTTATGGGGACCCAGAATGGGATAATGATTATATGCAACAAAGTCTGTGTATGTGGAAGAAATATGCTTTACGGTCTGAGAGACCTTATGAGGGACATGGTGGCAGGAATACCACTGTAATGCAGATGCCACTGGTGTATAAGACACAGGGTGCACAGCCTGTCTATGTTCCATGGCAACACATGGATAAAGAAAATCTAAAAAAAAGGCCTGCCTCCATTACACGAAGGAGCAGGGAAATGGCTAAAAGCATTTGAAAATGTAACAGCTGGGATACCTTTAGCTCTTGGGGATGTAGAGAGCATGTCGAGCTCCATAGTAGGGGATGAGGTGAACAGTATAATGAGAAGTGCAGGGATACAAGGAGTAACTATTACTAAAGGAAAACATGATGGGTCTGCTTTTGGAGTAGTGCGCTCTAGGGTGTGGACTGAATTAAGGAATAGGTACCCAGAGGGACCAGACATTGGGGCATTGATGACACAAACTATGTCTCCAGGACAGTCCTGTGCAGACTACATAACAATGATGAAGAAAAAGTGGGAAGCAAATGTAGGACCTGTAGACATGGGAGGTAGTTGTAGATTATTCTACAATGTTTTAAAACAGGGGCTACCAGGAGACATACAAGACCATTTAGATCAGGTCGTGGCCTTAGATGTAAAACCCTGGGCAGAAATACAAGCACATATTATATATTTTTGTACAAAAAAGGAAGAAAATGAGAGGAAAAATAAAGACCAAAGTGAATGAGCCCAAGCCAAACTAGTGACACAAAAAATATAGAAAAACGAGAAGGAAAAGACATGAAAAGAAATGACTGTGCAGGTTCCTGTTGCAAACAGGGAGCAAGGAAGGGGTCAAAGAGAGGGGAGACGGATGCAAGGAAGAAGACATTTTAGATGCCATTACTGCGGTAACATTGGACATTTTATTGCTGAATGCCACTTTAAGAAGAGTGATGAAGCGCAGGGAGTGATAGGAATAGAGATAGGAAGGGGAAGACAAAATGTGAACAAGTCAGGGCCAGCGCCTCAATATGGTCCTTATCAGTATGTCCCCTATCCTCAACAACAAATAACTCCACTACCACAGGTTTATATGCCACAACAGCAATTTGCTAATGTTCGGGTTCAAGGGACACCAGCACCTGTTGTACAGACAGGAGGCCAGCATCAGGTGCAGACTACTGCAGTGGTGAGCACAGGAAGTCAAGGACAAGGGGGAGTGATTGTTCAAGGTGGAAACCCCTTTTATCATCCAGCCTGATGGGACGCACCAGGGAATCCCAATAGTTCTGTGGTAGCTAGGACTCTAGACCCAGAGGAAGAACCAATGGTAGAAATGATTATAATGGGAAGGAGATATGCTTTCTTGGTTGATACAGGGGCAACAAAATCTTGCCTCTCAGAAGGAAATGTTCCATTGTCCTCTGCCACCATGGATCCTTTGGGCTTCTCTGGTGAAGTACAGCGCATTCCATACACAACACATGTGCCCATAGAAATGCCGGAGTGTGAACGCAGGAGCGTCTCCTTTATTCTCCAAATTCACCAGCAAATTTATTAGGAAGGGATATCATGTTGATGGAGCAAGGACTCATAATTGAGACTTGCTCGTACGCAACCTCCTCATAGTATTAATTTATTAAACTTGTATTGTCTCTACTAATCCTTGCATACACTACACGAATAGAAAGGATGCTTGCCTATGTGTTTTACTAATGAATAACGCTTGTCTGTAATCCAAAATGGCCGCTAAAGCGCAGGAACCCTACTGCGCATGTCCCAACCACATCACGTGTATTGACGTCTTTCTTTGCTTGGTAGGAAATTTCTGCTTCTGCGCAGTGTGCATTAAAATGGCTGCTTGATGTTTTCACATGCTTCAGCTTGCTCTCATGTCATTATCAAACTGTCGTTTCTCTAACGCTACTAATGCGGGATAGAATTTATAATTAAATGGGAATAGAGTAGAAAGAGTGGGCATACAGTGAAACATTTTATTTGTGAATTTAATGTTTTCTTCTCTGACTTTTATTAGTTCGTAAACTTGGGCCTGGGTTTGGTGAACTGAAAGCTCGTGTGACAAAGATTCCGCACATGCGCCCTGAGAGACAGACGAGAAAGAAAGAGATGAAGTCAATTTGGACATCACCCAAGGCCATGACCTGCTGGCCGACACCACTACATACCAAGATGTTCTCGTCGAAAAGCAACATTTTATATGAATAAATTGTCAATTTTGTCGTGAGACGGGTGGGAAATAAAGCAAATGTATTAAATTGAAGGGGCGGTAGTTTGAAAACAATAGGCTTCAGAAATACAAGGCAAATCAATATGGTGTGAGAATCCACCCCCTGTCCCTGTCCAATCAGAAGTAGTGGTCCCATATTTTAGCAACATTAAGGGGAGGTACATGGGGGTAGAAGGGTATAATAGAATATAGCATTAGTTAATTAGATAGGAACAGGCGTCCATGCTGTCAGGAGCTCTTAGCTCCAGACTGCCAAGCTGATCGATTGCAGACTGAAACGCTGTCCAGAGAGGTCCTGAGGAGGGGGCGGCGGAGTCCATTAGAAGGAAGACACGGGCGAATCGAGGAGAAGTCTAGTATCAGAGAGGGGAACGACGCAGGCGTCGTTGTAGAGAGGTCACCGGTCCTGTCCTGATCCTGGAGGAGGTCTTTGCTCTTCATCCTTCCTGGGTCCTATTCTTTCCAACTCCTTGGCCAAGGGGTTTGGTTCTCGCACTTAGGTAAATATAATGCAACCTTTAGTTGCGCTGCTGTCTCTATCCTCTCCTTTTCTGAGGATCCGTCATTGATTAGCAATAGTTATTCTATGCTTTATCTTGGGTATTGCGATTAAGTACCGTGTGGTTCTGTATTTTACTCTGCTAAATCTTTAGATAAACATTTTAAAAATTCCTGACTCAGTGGTTATTTCAGGATTATGTACTATAATGAATGTCACTCATTTTAAACTTCCCAATTAGCAAAGGATTCATTGGTAAGTCATTACTCTTCAATCAGAAGGTAATTGGTAGCAGGGATTTTTGATAAAAGAGTATAACTGATAAACCCAGCGTAAGTATTAGCGTAGTATGAATGTATGGGCCCAAGTGAGTATCTGGTGTATGAATGCTGTTTGCTAATATCGCGCTGGATCAGTTTTCTGGTAATCAGAGGATGGTTACTCTTTGTTTATTGGGTAATGAGAATTTTATTTTTATGAACTAACATCCGTGTATTCAAAGTTTGTTTTATGTTGTTCAGAATCCCCGGGGTAAAAAGAATAGCGGATGGTAAGTGGAAGCCATACTGCAGTGAGGTTATCTGTCAGGCAGAAATAGTGCTGAAAAGTTAAGCAGCACTATCAGTACTGGTTAGGGAATCTATGCGTGTGAGTAATAGCAAAAGAGTATGCTGGTGAAAATTTGATGTTATATCACCTAGAAAGGGTAACATTGAAGAAGTAACAGGTACTTCTGGAGCTTGGGTGAAGAGTAAACGGAAGGGTTTTACTCGTAGTGTATGTTTAGTAAACGGAAAGGTTTTACTAAGTGTGAAAGAAACTATCTTTTCGAATTTAGAGAAACTGGCACGATAGCGAATGTTTTATGTTGTTACTGAAATTCAATTAAGAATTATAGAGAAAATAAGTTTGCGTAAGATTTTGTAAAGGGAGGGTCAGTTGCCAGAGAGGAAGCTGACGTCACAAACGCTGCACTGGGATTGGTTGAATCAGCGGTTGTGGAAAGACTTTTGTAAAGGAGGGGTTGATAGTCAGGAGTAGTACTGACGTCACAGGTGCCGCGCTGGGATTGGTTTGAAACAGCGAGGGACAGTGAAGAGCAGATTGTAAAGGAGGGGTTGACAGACAAACGTCACCAAAAGGCCACGCAAGGATTGGTTCGGGAATAAAAGATAGCAGACACTTGATTGGTTGATATTCTAGAAGCGAAAATCTTAGTGGGTAGAGATTGCATGTTAAAACGCGATCCGACTTTAACAGGAACTCATCCGGATAGGAGATATTTAGGCTTTGCAGAATATAATTTTATACATCGATACTCACCTAAGATGTATGGAGAAAAGAGAAAATGTCATTCTTACAAAAGATTAAGAACTATTTTAAAAAGGATAAACCAATCAAAACTAGGGAAGGAATTACCATTCCACCAGCTAAAATGCCTGCTTCATTTATGATGATGGAGAGAGGTTATCATACTTGTGTATGGATAGAGAATTGGATAGAATATACCAAAAATGATGGAATACTAGTATTTCCCGAGAATGGTACCTTCAATGGAAGAATTCTTCAAAATTTGAGATTGAGGATGAATGACTTAGAACCCAGACCTAGATTAACTCAATACGAAGCCTTAGAGGAATGGGAAACCGAGGCATTTGAGCGTGACCGATCTAGGAGTAATAGGGGTTAGCGAGGATTTTTTCCCAGGAACCTACATGAATCTAGGGACGGTCAGATGAAACAATGGAGAAGGGCAATGATTACAGAAGGACTATATCCATTGTTAACAGCAGAGGAGAAATTAGGGAGCAAATGTACAGAAAAGACAAAACATTTAATGAGAAGTGATGATTCTGAAGGCGAATTTATGGAGGAAATGTTAAGGAACCCCCCACCATATCAGGAAGGGACAAATGGATGCACCCCAAGTGCACCACCATTAAAAACTCCATTAGTACCACAGGTAATGCATGAATTCACCCTTAGTAGAATACTTCATGACAAAGAAAGGGAAGCACTAGAGAAGACCAGAGCAGAATTAATACAGAAAATAACACAGATAAAAGTACATCCTGATTCATTGACCATACCTGTAACAATTGGTCCAGTAGTTCCATTATATGGTACTCAGGGAAACTGTCCTCCACCGATACTTGCACCCACTCCTGTAAATGCTACAAACCCTGAAGCAGTAGTAATGGTTGAAGATCACTTTAGTGACAGCGAATCCACAATATCATTGATGGATTTACCCATTCGAGATTCTGTCAATATTACTCCCAAGAAAACTACACCTGGGTGTTCAAAAGATATAAGTCTAGTGACTTCATCAGGAGCGAAAAATGCCACAATAGTCACCCCAGAAGATTTAGAAAGGTGGGCACAAGAATCAGATAAACAGTGCACACCTCCAAAAATAATGGACATTCATAAATTGAAAGTAGAATTAGAAGAAATAATAGCAGGAAATGTAGGACTAGATCGCTTGAATACCTATGATGATGAAGAATTATTATTTATGTGCAGAAGTATCACAAGAAATGTAAGATTATTCCATGAAAAATTATCCAATCTAGCACTACAGATGGGAATAGAAATAGGGAGATCAAAGGTGTTGCAGAAACCCTATAGAGCAGATTTTTCAGAAAAAGATTTAGAAAACATGAATGCCTCTGGAAGAAAATTACAAGTAAGGGAATTAATGATAGTTTTACAAAAATGGGGAAACCTAGATAAATGGAGAACTAGGTGGGCCAAGATAAAGGAAGAAGTACGATCAAGTAGATCAGCGTCTGAATATGTGATGAAGGAGACAGGGAAAGCAGACCAAATGTATCCAATGCGAGAAATTGCGGGAGGAGGATATGTACATGTCCCATGGAGCAGACAGGATATTTTATCATTTACGAATGATTTTCCCAAATTGAGAGAAAAACCAATTGAATGGTACAAGCAGGTTGAAAGGTTTGTGAAGGTGTCAAAGGTATTGTTGAAGGATTTGGATGGGTTGTTTGACATAGTGGTACCTGCCGATTTGTGGACAGATTGTAAAATTACAGTTGATTGGCCAAGTGACGAGTATCCTAGAGATCCGAAAACAGGTGCCCCGTCAAATGATGTGATGAAAAAGTATCAGCAGGTGATAACTTATTTGATATGGAATATACCACCGAAAGAAACAGATTGGGTGAAAATAGACCGAACTACCCAAGAGGCTAATGAATCGGTACATTCCTACTATGAGCGTTTACTGCAGGTATTTAAACAGTATAGTGGATTTGAGGACATTGGAGACAAGAACATGAGTCAGTTTGTGTATCGATTTGTTTTCGGTTTGAAGCCAGAAATTTGTCAGATGATTAAACAGCACATGCTGTGTTGGCAAGGGAAGCCGATTGATGACATTTTGAAATATGCAAAATATTGTGGAGACGATATTGAGGATAGACACAAGAAATTGCAGGAAAAAGTGATGTGGGCTCAGGTGAAAATGGCCGAGAAACAGGGAATTAATTTGGAAAATCCGAGTGAAAATCAGGGAAAGGATTCTGGAACGAGTGGTGATACTGGGAATGGTGGAAAAGTGAGAGGACGAATGAGTAGAGAAGAAGCTAAAAAGAAATTTCCTTGTCATGGATGCGGAAAATTGGGGCATTGGAAGGATGAATGTAAAAAGATTCGGAATAATAATGGCCCAAATCAAAATTTAAATCCACATACGCAGAATGACTCACAGCAGGGTGTAAATCCTCAGAGTCAGCTGCCACCTGCACCTATTCAGGGTAATGTAAGCAGAGCAAAGCACGGTACAGACATCGGATATCAAGGAGGAAGTGGTAAGAATGATTATATAACCTCACAATTTCTTTTACAGGACGATTTCTGTCAATACAGTTCATGACGGTGCCTAAGAGAGGGGGAGAAGGAGTGCGTACTTGGTGCATCCTTATCGGTAGATCAGTCAGGTCCATATGTGGAAGGAAATGTGAAAGGTAATGATATCACTTTTCTGTTGGATACTGGTGCTACCCGGTCCACTGTAAGAACAGCAGACATTCCAGACCTTCCTCTCTCTGGTGAAAATATCCAAGTAGTAGGAGTAGCTAATCAAAGGATTAGAACACCTCTTACCGAACCAATGGAAGTTAAAATCGGAAACTTCAGAGAAATGCATCAATTTGTAGTATGCGATTCTAGCCCAGTAAACTTATTAGGCAGGGATTTATTGTGCAAAATGAACTGCACAATTTTCTGCACACCGGATGGTGTGGCAGTTCAGACACCAGATGAAGAACATATATATAAAATTATGATTGCAAAACAGGGTACAGAAGTAGATGAGATGTTTTCAGTATTAACAAAAGACGAGTTGCCAGAAGAATTAAAGGTACAGTAAACCCCTTAGTTTGGGATTTCACAGGAAAAGAAGTAGGACTTATGGCTAAAATAGACCCAGTTAAAATTACTGTAAAAGAAGGTGCGATTTTCCCAAATACCAGACAGTACAAAATGAGTGCAGAAGTAAAGGCAGGAGTCATTGTAGAAATTAATCGAATGGTTGAACAAAACATACTAAAAGAAGTAATGAGTAGCCCATGTAATTCACCAATCATGGGACTAAAGAAACCTGGTGGAAAATATAGGATTGTTCAGGACCTGCGGAAAATAAATAAAATAGTGGAACCATGTTGTCCCATAGTGCCAAATCCTGCAGTAATTCTATACCAAATTCCTTGGAGTGCAGGATGGTTCACAGTAATTGATTTATGTCAAGCGTTCTTCTCAATACCATTGCATCCAGATAGCCAGTATCTTTTCTCATTTAAATTTGAGAATAAAGTCTATGTATGGAATCGTATTCCTCAGGGGTACACGGAAAGTCCTTCCATTTTCAATCAAATACTGAAAAAGTGCCTTGAGAAACTAGTGATGCCAGGAAGTTCAGTCCTAGTGCAATATATCGACGACTTATTGGTGGCATCAAACACCAGAGAGGACTGTGTTGTTGATTCCATAGCACTATTAAATCTTTTGGCCGAAGAAGGGCATAAAGTCTCACCTGAAAAATTGCAGTTTTGTACAACAGCTGTTAAATATCTGGGACACCAAATTGAGAGGGAAAAAGAAGAATAACCTCTGAAAGAGTAAAATTAATAAAGAAAATGCAAATGCCTGTAACCCAAAGACAAGTGAGAATGTTCCTAGGAATAGTAGGTTACTGTCGACAATGGATACTAGGATTTTCCTTGTTAGCAAAGCCCCTAATTCAAATGACAAGAAAGAAAGTAAAGGACCCAGTTGATTGGGATGATGAGAGTGCAGGAGCTTTTGTAAAATTGAGAAATGCTCTGTGCTCAGCACCAGCCCTAGGCATGCCAGATTATAAAAGAGAATTCGCATTATTCTGTCATGAAAGAGAAAATTGTGCACTTTCTGTCTTAACCCAGAGACACGGTTTAGACAGACGTCCTATAGCATATTTTTCTGCTACATTGGACCCAGTAGCAGCCGCGTTGCCAGGATGCTTAAAAGCAGTGGCAGCTACTTGTTTGAGCATTGAACAAAGTGAGTCAATTGTGATGGGACATCCTGTAAAGGTGTTTGTACCACATGCTGTTGTGATTCTATTAACAAGAACCAGAACACAACATCTTACTCCTAGTCGGCTGACTAAATATGAAAGAATAATAATGGGTGCTGAAAATGTGACCATGGTAAGGTGTACTATAATAAATCCAGCAACCTTACTACCAGACCCATATCATGAGAAAATTAAAGATGACGAAGAAAATGAACATGATTGTTTACAGATTACAGAGTTATATATGAAACCTCGCCCAGATATAGAAGAACAGCCCCTCAGAAAGCCAGACAGGGAGCTATTTGTTGATGGTTCATGTCAACGACATGAAGACGGTAAATTAACTGCTGCCTATGTGGTATGTGAATTAACTGGAATAGTCGAAGCATCCTATTTACCAGGAGTCAAATCTGCACAAGTAGCTGAATTGATTGCATTGATAAAAGCCTGCAAAATTGGGAGGAATCAAAAAGTAACTATATTTACAGATAGCCAATATGGTTACGGGGTTGTGCATGATTTTGGCCAACTATGGATGCAGAGGGATTTCCTGACTTCTTCAGGATCCCCCATTAAAAATGGACAGTTTGTAAAGGAATTGCTGGAAGCAATACAATCACCAAAAGAATTGGCTGTGGTGAAATGTGCCGCACATCAGTCAGGAGATGACTGGGTGGTAGTCGGCAACAGATATGCAGATCTGGTGGCTCAACATTGTGCCAAAAATAGATTGTCAGTCAATAAGAGGGTGGAAAGAATGGGAATCAGCTGCCAACTTATGCTGTATATGCCACCTGAAACTTGGAATGATGTAAAGAGATTACAAGATGATGTTGATGAAAATGAAAAGAATTTGTGGATCAAAGTAGGTTGTTCCCAAAGAGGAGATGATGAAGTGTGGATTAGTGCTGATGGCAGACCAGTTATGCCAGACTGTTTACTCTCACAAATGGCCAGAATGTATCATGGGGACACACACATAGGGAGAGATGCAATGATTAGGCTTTTTAGACAAAACTGGTACAATCCGAAGTTCAGGGCTGTTGCAGAGAGTCTTTGCCAGAGATGTTTAACTTGCCAGATGCATAATCCAGGACGGAAGACAATAATTGGATTTGGAAAAATTGGAAAGGCAGAGGGTCCTTTTATAAGACTCCAGTTTGATTTCATACAGTTACCACCATGCAGAGGGTTGAAATATGTACTAGTCATAGTGTGTCTGTTTTCAAAGTGGGTGGAGGCTTACCCTACCAGGAGAAATGATAGCATTACAGTCGCAAAACTGTTGCTAAGAGAGCTCATTCCTAGGTTTGGTTTCCCAGTAACTTTGGAATCAGATAGAGGAAAACATTTTAACAGTGAAGTGATCCAAATAATCTGCGAAGCATTTCAAATTAAACAGAAACTGCATTGTGCATATCGTCCAGAGGCTTCTGGAGTGGTTGAACAATTGAATGGCACTATAAAGTCAAGATTGGGAAAAATGTGTGCGTCAACATCATTAGAATGGCCAGATGCATTGCCACTTGTTTTAATGGGACTCAGAAGCATACCTGACAGAAATACAGGATTGAGCCCCCACGAGATAATGATGGGAAGAGCAATGAGACAAACACATGTTCCCACAAACAAATTGCTGAATATATCTGATGATATGGTACTGGACTATTGTAAAGGACTGGCTGACCTAGTGCGTTCTGTCTCTCACCAGGTTGGAGAAGACGCAGTTTCCAGGCAGCCTGAACAGGAACATGATCTGAATCCTGGTGACTGGGTGGTAGTGAAGAATCACACCAGAGAAACGTGTCTATCACCCAGATGGAGCAGTCCTTGTCAAGTCATACTGACTACAAATACAGCAGTGAAGTGTGCAGGATTTCCTAATTGGATTCATGTAAGCCACACCAAAAGAGTACCAGATCCTGAAGAAGAAAATCCTCAGACAGCATCAATCACTGAGGGAGCTGAAGGTTGCCCAGCGGAGGAATCTCAGGCTCGAGATTCAAGAGAAGCTGAAGAAGAACAACCGAGCACAAGTCAGGACTGGATACCGGTGGTAGAAATTCCTGAAGTTTACCACAGAACAAGAAGTCAAACAAGATTTGAGGAAATCGAAGAAGATCAGATAGGTGAAGAAGAAGCAGCTCAGGAAAAAGAAGAAGAGACAATAAGAGAACCTGAGCAAGGTCAGATAGGGAAAGGAAATTGGGCTCAAATTAACGAAGAACTAATAAATTTTGAGCAAGGACAGACAGGTTTAGAAGAATCCGGTCAGGCTGCAGAAGTACAAAGTGCAATAAGCCCTGATCAGAACCAGTTAGATCAAGAAAAATACACAGAAGAACAAGATCATGAGAATCATGAACATGAAGAAATAAATCAAGAACAAGGTCACTTATTGGAAACTAACAGTGGAGCTGCTGAAGAGAAACCAATCAGACCTGAAAAAGAGCAAACAAGAAGAACAATAATTGCAGAAAAAGAAACAGTGCTAAGCAGTGAAAATAAAAAGATTTCTGAAGACGAAGATAAAGAAATAGTACAAACAAAGAAGACAAGAAAAGGAGATCATTGGCCAAGTGTCATTAAAAGAGTAAAATACCACATAACAACCAGAAGTGAAACTGAACAAGCCAAACTGAACAAGAAAATAAAACTGAGAAAAGAAGAAGTAAAAGACTGAAACTTGTGAATAACAAATTCAAGGGTCCTGATTGGACTTACATCATTCTTGAAGATTACGAAAGTTCAGAGTCAAGTGAAAGTGGTGACGAAGGAACAAGTGCAGAGCTAACGTACGAGAAAGAAACAAGACCACCTTGACTAAGCAAAAGAGTCATATAAAGAAAAGAGGAAATAGATAAGAAGAGCGATCTTCCTTGTCGAAAATGCCTGACGATAGAGTTGCTGGGAGACCAAAACAGAGATGTTGTAGAAGATGCTGTGCAATATGCATATGTAGTCTAGTAATGGTGCTTATAGTATGGTTAGTCCTGATTGTAGCAGTCCCTTACCTTATGATAATGGATAAAAAGATTAATAACGAAACTAAAGGAAAGACAGCACACATGAAGGGCAATAGAGTAGAACTAATGGCAGAAAATGAATCAGAGTTTCATCATGAAATAGCTGATAACGACACTAGTTTAAACGTTTTCACAAAGTTATTGTTTCAGTATGTAGACACAATGGAAGTTAGTAATTGTTATGTCTGTATGAAGTTACCTGAATCAGTAGCAGAAGGATTAACATATCATCACTTACCACTGACATATGGCATATCACGCAGTGTTTTGTCTAGTTTATTTTATAGATCAGGGAGACTTCAGTATTATTATTCAAACCTAGATGTGATATTTTCTGAGGTTCCGATTCGAAAGAGTATGAACCCAGTGCTTAGTAGTCAAGACGCACAGTTTATGGGAGAATTGTTCTTAACAATGAAATCAATAGACATAACACATGCACATAGACACAATCTAACATGTTCTTTACATGAAGAAGAAAAGATATTTTTAAATTTAGTAGAAGATAGAAGACAAGATTTTCAAAAGAAAGCTTCTGAGCATAGGGCTCATTTACCACCTTGGGCAGAAAAAGAAGGGAGTTGTATACCTGGCAAGGCTCAAGCTGCTATGGCTCTGGATTTTGTAAAGACAGGAAAAATTTGTCTGCATAGGTTAAAGACTGATTATAACAATGTTTTCATTGGTACCAGTGAATGTGAACATAATTTCTTAATTCTTGGAGGTTGGGGAATCAAAGGAGGAACAGATTCAGTTTTTCCTGGAATCTATTATGTGTGTGGGAATAAGGCTTACTTTAGGCTTCCTGCACGGTGGTATGGAAGTTGTTATTTTGGAATAGTATTTCCAAAGATATACCACGTAAAAAGAAACACTGGGAGCAATGAAAACAATAGTGAATTAATACGTAGTAAAAGAGCTAGTTTTTCAGAAATTGTAGGTGATATATTTGGTGCATTGATACCTTCAGTGGGAATAATTCTGAACTCAAGGAAAATATGTAAATTGTCTACAGTGGTTGATCGTTTATCAACGGATACTGCCGGAGGATTTCTAATGATTAATGCGGAAATGGTTGCGATTAGATCTATGGTGATGCAAAATCGACTTGCTCTTGATATTATATTGGCAAAAGAGGGCGGAGTCTGTAAATTATTAAAGACGAAACACTGTTGCACTTATATTCCTGATAAGAGTGCAGAAATTGGAACGTATATACAGAATATAACTAAACTTGAGAAGGAACTTAAACCACTGGAAGTTGATAGTGTATGGGAAAGATTGACAAGTAGTATTGCGTCAATTGGTACCTGGTTTGCTAATGTAGGAAAAGGACTTATAGGCCAAATATTAGTACCCTTAGCAGGGATAGCAATAATAGCACTGACATTAATAATATGGTGCAAATGTTGTAGAAAGAAGGGAACATACAATGTGACAGGAAAGGGAAAGAAGAGAAAATTAGATGAAATAGAACTTGAAGAATGGAGAAGTGAATTATACAAGAAATTGAAAGGAGATGGTAAAAATAGAAAATGGAAAAATAAGAGTGAAACTATTTGCTAGAAGTTGGCATCTGATTGTGGGTAGTATTTTGATGGCTCAGAAACGCCATCAGAGAGGGGATTGATGGAGCAAGGACTCATAATTGAGACTTGCTCGTACGCAACCTCCTCATAGTATTAATTTATTAAACTTGTATTGTCTCTACTAATCCTTGCATACACTACACGAATAGAAAGGATGCTTGCCTATGTGTTTTACTAATGAATAACGCTTGTCTGTAATCCAAAATGGCCGCTAAAGCGCAGGAACCCTACTGCGCATGTCCCAACCACATCACGTGTTGTGACGTCTTTCTTTGCTTGGTGGGAAATTTCTGCTTCTGCGCAGTGTGCATTAAAATGGCTGCTTGATGTTTTCACATGCTTCAGCTTGCTCTCATGTCATTATCAAACTGTCGTTTCTCTAACGCTACTAATGCGGGATAGAATTTATAATTAAATGGGAATAGAGTAGAAAGAGTGGGCATACAGTGAAACATTTTATTTGTGATTTTAATGTTTTCTTCTCTGACTTTTATTAGTTCGTAAACTTGGGCCTGGGTTTGGTGAACTGAAAGCTCGTGTGACAAAGATTCCGCACATGCGCCCTGAGAGACAGACGAGAAAGAAAGAGATGAAGTCAATTTGAACATCACCCAAGGCCATGACCTGCTGGCCGACACCACTACATACCAAGATGTTCTCGTCGAAAAGCAACATTTTATATGAATAAATTGTAAATTTTGTCGTGAGACGGGTGGGAAATAAAGCAAATGTATTAAATTGAAGGGGCGGTAGTTTAAAAACAATAGGCTTCAGAAATACAAGGCAAATCAATATGGTGTGAGAATCCACCCCCTGTCCCTGTCCAATCAGAAGTAGTGGTCCCATATTTTAGCAACATTAAGGGGAGGTACATGGGGGTAGAAGGGTATAATAGAATATAGCATTAGTTAATTACATAGGAACAGGCGTCCATGCTGTCAGGAGCTCTTAGCTCCAGACTGCCAAGCTGATCGATTGCAGACTGAATCGCTGTCCAGAGAGGTCCTGAGGAGGGGGCGGCGGAGTCCATTAGAAGGAATACACGGGCGAATCGAGGAGAAGTCGAGTATCAGAGAGGGGAACGACGCAGGCGACGTTGTAGAGAGGTCACCGGTCCTGTCCTGATCCTGGAGGAGGTCTTTGCTCTTCATCCTTCCTGGGTCCTATTCTTTCCAACTCCTTGGCCAAGGGGTTTGGTTCTCGCACTTAGGTAAATATAATGCAACCTTTAGTTGCGCTGCATTCTCTATCCTCTCCTTTTCTGAGGAACCGTCATTGATTAGCAATAGTTATTCTATGCTTCATCTTGGGTATTGCGATTAAGTACCGTGTGGTTCTGTATTTTACTCTGCTAAATCTTTAGATAAACATTTTAAAAATTCCTGACTCAGTGGTTATTTCAGGATTATGTACTATAATGAATGTCACTCATTTTAAACTTCCCAATTAGCAAAGGATTCATTGGTAAGTCATTACTCTTCAATCAGAAGGTAATTGGTAGCAGGGATTTTTGATAAAAGAGTATAACTGATAAACCCAGCGTAAGTATTAGCGTAGTATGAATGTATGGGCCCAAGTGAGTATCTGGTGTATGAATGCTGTTTGCTAATATCGCGCTGGATCAATGTCTAAATTAAACATGACAATAAGGTTTTCCTCTGATGGGTCCATGACATGTGAAATACCAGGGCAAGCGAAATGTGGGATACATCTTCTAAGAATACCAGAGGAAAATGTGGTTGGAAGGGCAGAGCCAGTTCATCATAAATTGCTAGCAGATGCAGTCCTTGCGGTTCTGAAGACAGAGGAAATACTTTTAGGGAGGTGGATGGAATTGCCACCTAGACTAGTTTTCAGGAGGCAAGCTGGTGGTGATGAACTGGGACAGGTGAATACCCTTTACCTTTAGTGCATGGAAATATCCAGTAGGTGAGGTGCCCTGGTGGCATCAGATAATGATGGTGGAATTAGGAAGGTCCTGATTTTTCTTATGCCTGGTCTGAGACCACGGGGCATTTCTGACTCAGAACTCTTTTCAGACGATCCCACCAGGACTGAGATAGTCTATAGATACACTGCACCCTTGTTAGTGCGCAGACCACGTTACCAGTTGTGCCATCCCTCTCCCATGATATTGAAGCGCTTGCAGCGGTCCCGCGTTGTCTCTGGACATCAGCTCCAGACGAAGTAGGACTGATAATATCTGCAGAACCATTTAAGATAAAGTTGAAGCCAGGTGCACAATTGCCCTGTATAAAACAGTATCCACTGCCCAAATAAGAAGGTATTAGAGGGACAGTCATTATTTGCCAGTCTTCAGTTTTGATTGTGAACAAATCCTGTACTCTAGACTCCCACAAGGCTATTGTGAGTCTCCATCTGTGTGTAATAGAGAATTGAGAGATGATTTGTTAAATTTCTGACAGTACAGTCTTGCAATATGTAGGTGATTTACTAATATGTAGTAAAACAGAATCTGAATGTGTTTTGGACACTGTCAATCTCTTAACGCTACTTGCTACTAAGGGATACAAAGTGGACAGGAAAAAATTACAGTTTGTGCAACATTAAGTACTGTTTTTGGGCCAAGTGTTGTGTGCAGAAGGCAAAAAGCTAGCAGGTTCTAGAATACAAACTATACATGACCAGCCTCAGCCCAAGACAGTAAAAGACATGCAAAAATTTCTAGGCCTTTGTAATTTTGTACGTCAGTGGGTATTTGATTATGCTACCATTATACAACCACTATTATATGCAATGAAGCAAGCTAAAACTGACAACACAGACATACAGTGGACTGATGACAATGTAAGTGCATTTCAGGCATTGAAAGAAGCAATTGCTTCAGTCCCAGTGCTAGCAAATCCAGACTATACAAAGAGATTTTTTCTGTTTTCAGCTGCAACAGAGGATTCCATGATATCAGTCCTTACTCAAAAATACCCCATGGGTCACAACCCCATCGCCTATTTTAGTGGACTATTAGATCCAGTAATGAGAGGTTACTTTCCTTGTGAGCGAGCGCTTGCAGCAGCAGCAGCAGCTGCTTTTGCATCCTGCCGTAATAGTACTATTACGGCAAGATGCCCTGTAACACTATATGTTGAGCACTCTCCATTTTCTGTGCTGCAGAAAATTAAAAGTACACTGACCACTCAAAGAGCGACAGGTTATGAAGTAATACTGTCAAACCCTTCTATCTGTATTGAGCCAGTACACTCAATACTGAAACTTTTTTAATGCACCCACTAGAGCCCACTGATCATGACTGTAGTGTAATATTGGAGGAGGACGATCACCTGGCACATGATGACCCCTTGTCTGATGGCCAACAATTGTTTATTTATGGTTCCTCATGGATAGACCAGGAGACAGGCAAAAGACATACAGGTGCAGCTGCTGTTGAGGCTATTGGTACACCTACTGATTATACCTTACACACATTGAACCTCTTACCCTTGCCATCCCAAGACTCAGCCCAAGTTGCTGAATTAAAAGCATTGATAACGGCCCTACAGGTTTGTCATGGTCAGCCAGTAATGATATACACTGATTCAGCATATGTAGCTTCCACAATTCATTCAGTGCTGAAGAGATGGGAACCGCGAGGATTTCTTAAATCTGATGGGACACCAGTAGTGCACCAAAATTTCTTAGCTGACCTTATTGCTGCATTGCAAATACCATGTCAAGTAGCAGCGGTTAAGTGCCAGGCACACACAAAAGGAACAGATTTGGTGTCTAAGGGAAATGAAGCTGCTGATACAGCAGCGAAGGAAGCTAGTTTAAATGCAATGAAAACATGCAGTATGCACACTTTAGATGCAGATGATGAGGTTGAGATAAAACACTATGAGAATATTTCTACAGAGGCATTATTAGACATTCAAAATGCAGCACCACAACATGAGAAAGATCTCTGGAAATCAAGGGGGGGAGTGACTGGATTTACAGATCTCCTTTATAAATCAGCAACTTCAGATAAAGTTATAATGCCCAAGTCGCTACTTTTAACAGCCCTTCGACAACTTCATTTACCAACACACAATTCTAAGAGAGTAATGATAGATGAATTAAATAAAAGCTGGTTTATCCCTAATCTAGGACCATTAGTTGATGTATTCCTTGCTCCATGTCATGTGTGTTAGCAGTACTCTAATAAGAGATCACCAAAAATGCCTTCATCCTCCATTCCAAGACCAATACGTCCTTTCATAGAGTTACACATAGACTTTGTAGATATGATACAAAAATGTAACGGATATAGGTACTTGTTAGTAGTGGTGTATCCATTTTCACAATGGATTGAAGCGGGACCCTGCTCTAGGTGTGATGCTGACCAGGCAGCCAAATTCCTGTGAGAAAGGCCATACCAAGGTGGGGGGTTCTAGCGGCAATACGCAGCGATAATGGAAAACACTTTGCTAACACAGTTTTTCAGCAAATTACTAAACTATTAGGAGTGGAACACCAGTTTACCTCAGTTTACCACCCAGAGAGTAATGGAATAGTTGAGAGGATGAATGGCTTATTAAAAAGCAAAGTGTCAAAAATTTGTGAGACACTGAAAAGGGATTGGCTTTACTGCCTTCCCCTTGCTCTGTATGCATTGAGAAATGCCCCTTCAAAGGATCATCATTTGACCCTTCACCAAGTCATAACAGGTAGGCATTCTAATTTTTCCTTTAAACAAAATAAAATGATTCATTCTGTTACTAATTCTGCATCAGAAAGTGTTTGGCAAGGAATGAATGCATACATGTCTGCCTTAACAAAATCTGTACAGGTTTATTCTAAACAGGTTGAGCTGCAACAGGCCGACAGTACTGCACCACCCCTGCCTTTGTCTACAGCCATCAGCATTGGTTCCTGGGTCTTCGTGCACAACTTTGTGAGAACATGGAAAGACCCCAAGTTTTTAGGCCCCTACAAGTAACACAGAGCACGCCAACAGCAGTAAAAGTGGAGGGGATGCGGAACTGGGTGCACGTAACAGACCTTATTCCATTTTTGGCCTTACTCCCGCAGGGAGGGGGAGAGACAATGGTCCAAGAATAAATGACACAATGACGAGACAGTTAAATTATATTTTTCATATTATAATAATGATTTCAGTGGTTATGATTATTACTCTGATATTTTGCTAGTGTATTATGTGCTATGTAAATGCAAAAGACCCCACCCATAGGGAAGAAATATTACGTTTTCGTAAAGCTGTTTTCAATGAAACAGATATACATCCTTTGCATGACTCTTTACTTGATAATTTGTGGTATAAAAATTGTATGATATAGGTACCAATACACAAAATGATAGTTGTTATGTATGTTCTCTTATTCCCCATGTCATAGAAACACCACCTTTAGTGTATCCTAAAGAAGTACCTGTTAATATAAAAAGTGTTTATTGCACCTTTTCTTGTGTAGGATAAAAGCACTGTTACAGGCAACTCATGTTACTCCTATGACTGTCCGAGTTAATACCACTAGATTTGATACAACCCCTGAAATTTTACAAATTATGACAGACAAAACGGAGATAATGAAAGAGATATCCAGAATGAGGCGAGCAGGGCAGAAATGTAGTTATGTAAATTGGGAGGAAGCAGTATTGGAACGATTATAATTATTATTCTGCCAAACAACTGACCCCGGATTGTGCAGCCAGGCCACTATTAAGTATTGAAGCATCAGTATTTGCCAATAATAAATGGTTTACTGGAGCTAGGTTTTCATGTAGGGCCATATCTTTATGGAATGGCACAGAAAGAAAAAGCCATTTGAGATTTGATGATATAAAAGCATCATGTCAGCAAGTATGGGATGAAAACATACAGAGATATACATGGATTGGAACTAAACGTCATCCTAAGCTGGCTATGAAACTAATGAGATTTTCTCTTTTCTTTCAGGGAATTGGGATTGTTAAAGTGGGATGGAATCTCAATTGTAGCTCAACTATTTACAATGCCGATATGCAGGGTGGTACCTCCAACCTTATGGATTTTTCCTGGCTGTGTGGCGCTCGACTTGAGTGGAATCTGCACTCTGGTGACTTTGCATACCTCATCTATGGTAATACCAGCAAAAGAAATAAAAGATTTGGAGTTGCATTCTATGAATAAAACATCAACTTTGCTGTATCATCACAGAAGATAAAGGATGGCTGAGTATTTTGGAACTTCAGTGTGGCAGGATGTGCCCAAAGAGTATAGGTTGTTCAACGATGCCCAAACATTTTTTGGGAGTCTGTTACCTATGTTTCAAGGAAAAGCAACTGCTCGCTGGGTTCAAATCACCCGGTGGGAGCTCATGAAGACGATTAATGCAACTGAAGATGGCTTTAATGCCATTAAAGAAGAGCTGCGTTCAATCAGACTTATGGTAATGGAACACAGATATGTTTTGGACTTGATGACAGCAATCGAAGGAGGGGTATGTAGAAAGATTAATTCCGTATGCTGCACTTTCATACCAGCAAATGATGAAGATGAAGGAAACCTGACTCAGGCCATATTGACTTTGCATAATTTGCATACACAGATGAAGAAAGAAGGGGGTGCTCCAGATGAGTGGTTCACTGGCTGGTTTGATTGGGTGCCGTAATGGATGTCGGGTTTGTTATAAGGAAAAAGTGTTTTTTCCTCCCATTGTATGTTTGCTGGGAACCTTCCTGACTTGAATATGTTGTAGGAAATTCAGAGTGACTTCTAGAAGTCACAAACACAGGAAAAAGCTGTGCTTTAAGGAAATGTGTGCAGTCTGGGTGGGACATAACGGAAAAGCAGGAAGCCTTTTTTATTGTTAACATTGTATTGAAGTTATTGATGTTTGCCAAAATTAGTATTATAATAATTGACTCGCAGCCTGTGTAATTTGAGACTGACTTGTGCTTCTCTCATAGTATGGTCACTCTCCCAGCTGTTTTAGTCTGAGCATATGCAATAAACCTGTTTGTACTTCCTTTGTTGCAGATGTAGTGATTATATGATTTTAGCTGCTTAAAGGACTTTTTTCCCCAGACAAATACATTGCTAGCAAGTAGTGCTCACCCATCTAGCACCAACACATCAATTCCTTTTGGTGAGATGCTGCACATCAAGAGGAATTGTAGTGAATAGACCGAATGTACATGTAACCTTAAGCTTATGACACACAGGATGGCACAGAGAGGCTTTAATACTAGGCACCTCAAGGATACACAAAGGCGAGTGAGTAACCTTAGGAGAGATGCCCTTCTGAAAAATAAGAACAAGAACAATAAGAAAGATGGCCGTCTAGCCTTCATCACCACATACAATTTGTCTAGCCATCAGATATGGTGAATATTGAACAGGCAATGGGGACTACTAGCTGGTGTTACTGGTTTGGAAACTGCTCAAACCGTCGGTCCCCTACAGAAGGGGACGTACCATCAAGGACATTGTTAGTCCAAGCTATTTGTCTCCCATGTAAGAACAAAAGCAGAATGAATTGGTTACCACAGCAATCCAAAGGCTTTTACACTTTCACTACCTGCACTATGTGCCAATTTGGCATGAACGAAACAATAACCTTTAAGTACAACTCAGGGTGTTGACATTTGTTGTTTATCTTATAATTTGCACTTGCAGTAAAATATACATAGGAAGTACCACCAGGGAACTTAGGTTCAGGATAACGGAACATATTAGGGCTAGCCGCAACAAAGATGCTGTCTACCCTTTGCCTTCCCATGCATGCAATAGAAACGCTGAGTGTCTCTTTAAATTTAATGGGATTGATGTAGTGACAGCAGATGTTCGTGGTGGGGATAAGGAACGCTCACTTAGTAAATGTGAAGCGAAATGGATCTCGTGCTTACGAACGGTTGACTTTGGTATAAATAAGGATCTTCAAATCTGCCAGTGAGACGAATTATACACATCTAGCCACAGGTATTTAAATGGTGCAGAGAAATACAAGTATTTTATGTGGTGCATACTTTTAGAAAGGCTGAGATTTCAGGCTTGAACTTTACGCCAGTGAGTGGTTAGGGAAATTACTCTTTTCAAGGACATGCTAACTTTGTTGCGGCTTGTTTTGAAGTCGGCAGCTTAGCATTTCTATTTTTTGGTTTTCTGGCATGATTCCACGGCACTATTTTAAACTATAGATCTGTGGGGGCTTAATGTTTGGGGAGCGTTAATTCAAGGGATGTCTTAATTATGACACCGAAAATGCCTTTCGTTTTCTTCCCATAACGATAGGCCCAGCTGATGGACGGGCTCGAACGGTCTCTCATTAACATGCACAAAGCTGGGAGGCTGATGTAAATGGCTTGCTGGTTACAATGTGGGAATGTGAGAAATGTTTTGGGTACCGTACTATTACTAGATGCTTGTGAAGAATGACTTTTTGTTTATATGCTCCTTCTCGAAGCTTGTAAATGTGGTACTAGTAAAGGCAGCATGTTAGAAATGGTTTGTTTGACTCTGGCGAGTCAGAGCATTCAATAATGCCCTGGTGGGGATGGTGCCCTACGTTTCTGACGGCCTCTGTGGTGGGATGCTGGTTTACTATCAGTTCAGATACACATCTGCCTTGCGAAGACTGTATTGACAATGGGACATTATGTGTCTGTCCCTGAATGTTTTGTGGTTTCATCAATGATTCAGATTCGGAGCAATAAGTCATTGGAGTGTATGGTGTTCACCTAACATCTCCTCTTTTTCACATTTCTCAGTTAGCCTGTATACATGGGATGTATATAGAACGCAGAATATGTCTCCCCTCCATTTATATTCCTCAGGGACTTGAGACTAGATTGATTGGAAGCATACTCCTACACATGGAAATTAACGGCTGAAACCTCAGGCTGCAAATAGATGCTTTACAGTAAGCCAGGATCTTTTCTATTTATTTAAAGATTCTTTTATGGACACTCTACATGATGCCCATGGAGCTAGATGGTCTGTTCTCATCTCCTAATTGAGTAACCTATTCCATCAGACTTTTGACCCATTTGAGTATATGGTCTTGATTTGTGTATCTCTGTATGCCCTTTTGGGACAACTTAAAAGGATTAATTTCATGCTAATTAAATGCTTTGTGGTGAGTTGCTCCCTTTTAATTTTGTTGTTTGTTCTTTGTTTTGTACTCTTTTGGTACACTTCCACCTATCCTCAGTAGCATTGATCTCATTTTGTAGGCTAATTTTTCCTTCTTGCTCCCTAGTTTTGCATTAGATGTGGAGGTGGTACTTTGGGTTTTCTGTTGACTACAGTATTTTAAGATTTATGAAAATTAATGGGCAATTATACAGTGCTTATACAGTATAACCCCTTATCTTTTTAAGGAATGCACACTGAATAAATACAGGGAAGAATTCCTTACAAAAATCCATTGTATTTGCTTATGGCACTCCATTGACATCTGTGGTAAGCTGAATTTGTATGTTTGGGTTAATTGTTAGGTGTTTTATGACTGCACTAGTGATACAAGGGTATTTTACTGTGGGAAGAATCCCTTTGCCAGGCATGGGTGAATTGAATCTTTTTGGTTCCATTATATGTTTTGCTCTCTCTTGAATGAATAGGTACTTTACTAATGCATTGCTGTTTCAGAGTTACTAGAGTGTATTCAGATAGGGAGTTACAAATGTACAGACAAATGTTTTTGTTAATCTTTTGCAATGTACTTCTGAATTTTGCGTTCATTTGCTTTTTCTGTTTAAACGCAGAGAAACATGTGATAATATTGAAGATGTTTGTGTGCGCTACATTTTTTCTGTTTGGGGTTTCTCAAACGTACTAGTGTTAGCACCAGATATTTTCTGTGCAACGTTTGTTCAATGTTGTTTTTAATTTGTTGCCTTTTATGTTGCTTTATTGTGCACATTATTTTTATAATTTGCAGCTGCTTGCTTATGTATTGGTTGTTGGCCTAAGTTGTGTCTTTTATGTTTTTTAACAGCCATGAAGAAGTCCCAATGTTTCGGGATGAAGTGTGTTGGCTGTGTCCTTGTCCATATTCTAAAGTTGAAGCAAGAAAAAAAGAATGAACATCCTTACTACATATGCTTCGTGATGTTTGTACTCATTGATTGAAGTTCTATTTAACTCTGTTTTTGGACTGTCTGTGGGATATTAAGCCCTCTTTTCGTTTTTCAGAAGAATTTTCGGTCACATACTAGTATAAGAGTGCTTCTCCCTCCTGTTGTGAACTCTGTTGCAGATGCAACAGAGTACCCTGTCTGCCAAACTCCCAGTCCACCTGCCTCATTTAGAGATGGGGGACCCTAAACTTTCCATCCATGGAAAGCTATTTCCGATGGCCCAATGGAGAAGGGACCATTGGAACTAGGGAATTACAATGGTCACCCCATTTAGGGTGTACTGTGTGATGTCCTTTTTTCCTGTCCATCGCCGACTGGCAGTAAAGGATAGGTAAAAAATAAAATAACACCCCCCCCCTTTAATGACTCCCAGGATGTGGAGGTCATTACTTTTTTGATTTTCAGAAAATCCCTCTTTGGGTGAAATAGTTTAAAAGTTTGCTTGCTTGTCAACAAAATTAACGGCAGCCATCCACCAAACTTCTTGTACCCGGGAGAGAATTGCCATGATGCAGATTTGTGTTAATTTACATGTATTTTGTTGGTATTATCGTTTTACTTATGCCACTTCTTGTGTTGTCATTTAAGTGAAATTTAATGTGACTTCACTTCCTGTGATGTCATAAAGTATGTTAAATGGTTCTCACTCCTAAGAATTCTCAAAATGTGAGAACTCTGAATACTATACTCCACGACAAACCCAATACTCCTCCATCCTGTGTTGGAACTGGAAACAATATCATGAGGGGTGGATTCAGGAAGAGCAGTGACATGAGGTGCAAAGTCAATGACAGTGAGCTAGTAGATTATTTTTTAAGCCTTCTGCCCCCCAGATAAATTGACAGCAATTATGAGCAAGATGTTCGAGCTTACTTGGGGCGTGGCCAAGGCAAGCATGATAGCAGCTGATTGAAACCGGGCTCTCTGACTCCTATGCCTCCGCCAACGCATCTATCCTGGCTTATAAATGGAAGGTACCTCCACTGGGTCTGTATTGAGGAGAGATCTTTTCCCTTGATCCCCCTTATGAGTGGGACCGACTAGAAGGGGTCGTTCTTAGAAGGCTTCTATCGCTCCCTCCAGGTATTATGGTCCAGGCCATAAGGAGAGAGTTCAATCTGGTTTCTGGAGTCTGCTGGCCTTCACTAGGGCCATAAGATATTTCAATAGCCTTGCGGAGGACAATGAAGTGATTAAAGTATCTAAACTCTGCTGGGGTGAGATTCAAGGTAGTGAAAGAAGGTGGGCAAAGGAAGTAAGAAGTAGACTGATCTTTATCAAGAACCTCAAGTCGGACAGTGTTACAATTACATCCTGGTCCCCCTTCCCAGGCAAACAAGCATTGAAAAAGACTGCAGCATTAGTGACTGAGACTAATGACCTTGCCTATTTGAGCAAGAAACCATCTATTAGCTTCTCAATTTCTACTCTAGACCAGGACACTGTCTTCCCATGCTTGATACAGTTACTAGACCCTGGCCTGCGTAATGAAATACGAAGGGCTGAAGTGGAATGTAATCCAATCCATTCATCATGCCCATGCTGGACCAGGGCCCAGGATAACAGTGGTCTATGCACCTGCACCCTGAATATAAAATGCTCTCTACTGCATATACTTATGGATTACATTTTTTATCTCTCAAATCGTATTAAGTTCTTAAGACCTTTATTTTTTAAATATGAAACTGTTCAAAGGAGGAAATCTGTGAAGCTATTATCAGAAATGCGTTATTTAGATGTGGCAAAAGGAATTGCTTGGTTTTTACGTTCTGTTAAACAGAGTTTTAATGATGAACTGTAGTAGGAGGGGGTGTCGGGCAGCCAAGATGGGGTTAAATCATCGATTTTACCTGTTTTATGTGTTTTTAGAATGTTTTATGGACAACTGTCTAAATAAACTTGTCTCCTACCTACCTGCCAATAGCGTGGTGGACCCAACTTCTCATTTGGACACTGCGGGACACAGGAGTATTGCGCAGTTGCCAGAGGCTACATTGGTGGGGCTGACCCCCCCATGTCCCATCCTAGTGGCTGTACAATAGGGATCACCCCAGGAGGGCGATCCCCAAGCAGGGATCCACCCACTAGGCACCAGGGAGGGGGGAGCGGCCCCTTGGGCAAGGGCCTTTGCTCCCCCCATTTTTTTGGGGGACAGTCAGTCTTTCTGCCCCCCCTGGGGGGCATATGGGGGCAGAAAGCCCACTAGACACCAGGGATTTTTTTTACTTGGAATTAGGGGTGGGGGCTGCCCAATATGGGCATGCCGATACCCCCACCCCTCTGCCGCAAAATGACAGTCTTTCTGCCCCTCCCGGGGGGCAGATGGGGGCAGTAGCCCCCAATCTGCTCCCCCGGGGGGCAGAAAGCCCACTAGAAACCAGGGATTTAAAAAAAAAATTATAATTAGAGGTGGGGGCTGCCCAATATGGGCATGCCAATGCCCCCACCCCTTCGCTGTAAAATTGCAGTCTTTCTGCCCCCCCCCTGGGGGGCAGATGGGTGCAGCAGCCCCCAATCTGCTCCCCCGGGGGGCAGAAAGCCCACTAGAAACCAGGGATTTTATTTTAAATGCAAATTAGGGGTGGGGGCTGCCCAATATGTGCATGCCAATGCCCCCACCCCCCCAAAAATGACAGTACCCCCCAATCTGCCCCTCCTGGGGGGGCAGAAAGGCCACTAGACACCAGGGTAGGGGTGGGGGTTTCCCAAGATGGGCATGCCAATGCCCCAGCCCCTCCCCCCACAAAATTCTAGTCTTTCTGCCCCCCGGGGGGACAGAAAGCACCCTAGATGCCAGGGATTATTTTTTTTATAGGCCCGGGGTGGGGGCTGCCCAGAATGGGCATGCAAATGCCCCCAACCTACCCCCAAAGAAAACAAAAGACTTTGTGCCCCCCCCAGGAGGCAGATGGGGGCAATAGCCCCTGATCTGCCCCCCCCGGGGGGGGGCAGAAAGCCCACTAAGCGCCAGGGATTTCTTTTATATATAGTTAGGGGTGGGGGCTGCCCAGAATGGGCATGTCAATGCCCCCAGCCCTCCAAAAAATGCTACAGTCTTTCCGCCCCCCTGGGAGGCATATGGGGCAATAGCACCTTATCTGCAGCCCCCCGGGGGGCAGAAAGCCCACTAGCCACCAGGGATTTTTTTTTCCAAAGTTCGGGGTGGGAGCTGCCAAGAATGGGCATGCCAATGCCCCCACCCACCCCAAAAAAGATCCCACAGTCTTTCTGCCCCTCCCAGGAGGCAGATGGGGGAAGTAGCCCCTGATCTGGATCCCGGAGGGGGCAGAAAACCCACTATGCGCCAGCAATTATGCTGGCTTTTTTATATGCAGGGGTGGGGGCTGACCAGAATGTGCATCCCAATGCCCCAGACCTCCCCAAAAGAATAGCCACAGTCTTTCTGCCCCCTTGGGGGCATATCGGGGCAATAGCCCCTGATTTCCCCCCTCCCCAGGGCGGCAGAAAGCACACTAGGCATTGACTTTTTTTCGGGATGTGCCTACCTGCCTACCTGTGGATTTTGGGAAACATAGCAAACTTATATATTTTTGAAAACTAGACACTGAGGGGAATCCAGGATGGGGGGACTTGTGTGGCTCTCACTAGGTTCTGTTACCCAGAATCCCTTGCAAACCTCAAACTTAGTTAAAAAAAAACACATTTTCCTCACATTTCTGTGATGGAAAGTTCTGGGATCTGCATGGATCCACAAAATTCCACCCACCACGCATTCCCCAAAGTCTTCCGAGAAAAATGGTACCTCACTTGTGTGGGTAGGCCTAGTGCCCGCGACAGGAAACGGGCCAAAACGCAACGTGGACACACCACATTTTCACAGTGAAAACGGACCCTTTTTTTGCAAAGTGCCTAGCTGTAGAGTTTGAACCCTAGCTCTGCCGGCACCTAGGGAAACCTAGAAAACATATACATTTTTGAAAACTAGACACCCAGGGGAACCCAGAATGGGGTGACTTGTCTGGCTCCCACCAGGTTCTGTTACCCAGAATCCCTTGCAAACCTCAAACTTTGTAAAAAAAAACAAATTTTCCTCACATTTCTGTGGTAGAAAGTTCTGGAATCTGCGTGGATCCACAAAATTCCACTCACCCCGCAATCCCCAAAGTCTTACGAGAAAAATAGAACCTCACTTGTGTGGGTAGGCCTAGTGCCAGCGACAGGAAACTGCTCCAAACGCAACATGGACACCACATTTTCACAGTGAAAACTGACCCTTTTGTTGCAAAGTGCCTAGCTGTAGATTTTGAACCACAGCTCTTCAGGTACCTAGGGAAACCTAGCAAACCTATACATTTTTGAAAACTAGACACCCAGGGGAATCCAGGATGGGGTGACTTGTCTGGCTCTCACCAGGTTCTGTTACCCAGAATCCCTTGCAAACCTCAAACTTTGTAAAAAAAAACAAATTTTCCTCACATTTCTGTGGTAGAAAGTTCTGGAATCTGCGTGGATCCACAAAATTCCACTAACCCCGCAATCCCCAAAGTCTTACGAGAAAAATGGTACCTCACTTGTGTGGGTAGGCCTAGTGCCCACGACAGGAAACGTCCCAAAACGCAACGTGGACACACCACATTTTCACAGTGAAAACAGACCCTTTTTTTGCAAAGTGCTTAGCTGTAGATTTTGAACCCTTGCTCTGCCGGCACCTAGGGAAACCTAGCATACCTATACATTTTTGAAAACTAGACACCCCATGGGAATCCAGGATGGGGTGACTTGTCTGGCTCTCACCAGGATCTGTTACCCAGAATCCCTTGCAAACCTCAAAATTTGTTAAAAAAAACCACATTTTCCTCACATTTCTGTGGTGGAAAGTTCTGGAATCTGCGTGGATCCACAAAATTCCATCCACCCCGCATTCCCCAAAGTCTCCCGAGCAAATGGTACCTCACTTGTGTGGGTAGGCCTAGTGCCCGCGACACGAAACGGCCCAAAACGCAATGTGGACACACCACATTTTTACAGTGAAAACTGACCAAACCCACACATTTCTGAAAACTAGACACCCTGGAGAGTCCAATGAGGTATGGCTTGCGTGGATCCCCCAACTTTTCCCTACCCAGAATCCCCTGCAAACCTCAAATTTAGCTGAAAAAACCACATTTTCCACATATTTTTGGGTGGAATCACCGTGCTGGCACAAATATCCTACCCCACAGCATTCTCCTTAGTGTCCCGAGTAAAATGATACCGCACTTGTGTGGGTGTTTAATGCAGAATTGGCTAAAAACTTATTTTAAAAAAAATGTAGCGCTTAGAATTGTTGGTGCTGTACCCTAAATCCCTATGTTTTAGGCTCTTCCCAGTCACAGGCCCTTGCCCCACCCACACAAGTGAGGTATCATTTTACTCGAGAGACTGAGAGGATAAGGGTAGGACATTTGTGCCGGCACAGTGATTCCACCCAAAAATATGTGGAAAATGTGTTTTTTTCAACAAATTGTGAGGTTTGCAGGGCATTCTGGGTAGGGAAATGTTGGGGGACCCGCGCAAGCCATACCTTGCTGGACTCCCCCGGGTGTCTAGTTTTCAGAAATGTGTGGGTTTGGTAGTTTCCCAAGATGGCCGCCGAGCCCGGGGCCAAAAACCCAGGTGAACCCCCTTGCAAAACCAGGTTGTTTTGTGATAGGTCATTTTGATGTCTCCTCAATACGTTTTGGGCCCTTGCCTGTCGCGGTTACTTGACCCACCGACGCGAGTGAGGTATCATTTTTATCGGGAGACCTGGGGGAACGCTGGGTGGTAGGAAATTTGTGGATCCACGTAGATTCCAGAACTTTCCCACACAGAAATTTGAGAAAAAAGGGATTTTTTCAGCTAAATTTGAGGTTTGCAGGGGATTCTGGGTAGGAAAACGTTGGGGGACCCATGCAAGCCATACCTCGCTGGACTCCCCCAGGTGTCTAGTTTTCAGAAATGTGTGGGTTTGGTAGGTTTCCCAAGATGGCCGCCGAGCTCGGGACCAAAAACCCAGGTGACTCCCCTTGCAAAACCAGGTTGTTTTGTGATCGGTCATTTTGATGTCTCCTCAATACATTTTGGGCCCTTGCCTGACTGGGAAGAGCCCAAAACATAGGCATTTAGGGTATAGCACCGACAAGTCTAAGCGCTACATTTTTTTAAAAATAAGTTTTTAGCCAATTCTGCATTGAACACCCACACAAGTGAGGTATTATTTTACTCGGGACACTAGGGAGAATGCTGTGGGGTAGGATATTTGTGCCGGCACGGTGATTCCACCCAAAAATATGTGGAAAATGTGGTTTTTTCAGCTAAATTTGAGGTTTGCAGGGTATTCTGGGTAGGGAAACGTTGGGGGATCCACACAAGCCATACCTCATTGGACTCCCCAGGGTGTCTAGTTTTCAGAAATGTGTGGGTTTGGTAGGTTTCCCTAGATGGCGGCGAGCCCGGGGGAAAAAAACCAGGTGCCCCCCCAAATCCAGGTAGTTTTGTTATAGGTAATTTTGAAGTCTTCACAACACGATTTGGGCCATTTCCTGTTGCAGCCACTATGCCTACCCACACATGTGAGGTAGCATTTTTATCGGGAAACCTGGGGGAACGCTGGGTGGGAGAAAATTTATGTCAGCCCAGTGATCCTACAACTTTCTCCCACAGAAATGTGAGAAAAAATAGATTTTTTCAACAAAATTTGAGGTTTGCAGGGGATTCTGGGTAGGGAAATGTTGGGGGACCCACGCAAGCCATACCTTGCTGGACTCCCCCGGGTGTCTAGCTTTCAGAAATGTGTGGGTTTGGTAGGTTTCCCTAGATGGCCGCCGAGCCCGGGGCCAAAAACTCATGGGACCCCCCTTGCAAAACTAGGTTGTTTTGTGATAGGTAATTTTAATGTCTACACAATACGTTTTGGGCCCTTGCCTGTCGCGGGTACTTGGCCCACCCACGCGAGTGAGGTACCATTTTTATCGGGAGACCTGGGGGAACGCTGGGTGGTAGGAAATGTGTGGATCCACGCAGATTCCAGAACTTTCCCACACAAAAATATGAGAAAAAAGTGATTATTTCCGCTAAATTTGAGGTTTGCAGGGGATTCTGGGTAGGAAAACGTTGGGGGACCCATGCAAGCCATACCTCGCTGGACTCCCCCAGGTGTCTAGTTTTCAGAAATGTGTGGGTTTGGTAGGTTTCCCAAGATGGCCGCTGACCCCGGGGCCAAAAACTCATGGGACCCCCCTTGCAAAACCAGGTTGTTTTGTGATAGGTAATTTTGATGTCGCCTCAATAGGTTTTGGGCCCTTGCCTGTCGCGGGTACTTGACCCACCCACACAAGTGAGGTACCATTTTTCTCGGAAGACTTTGGGGAATGCGGGGTGGGTGGAATTTTGTGGACCCACACAGATTCCAGAAATTTCCACCACAGAAATGTGAGGAAAATGTTTTTTTTTTTTACAAATTTTAAGGTTTGCAAGGGATTCTGGGTAACAGAACCTGGTGAGAGCCAGACAAGTCACCCCATCCTTGATTCCCCTGAGTGTCTAGTTTTCAAAAATGTATAGGTTTGCTAGGTTTCCATAGGTGCCGGCAGAGCTAGGGTTCAAAATCTACAGCTAGGCACTTTGCAAAAAAAGAGTCCGTTTTCACTGTGAAAATGTGGTGTGTCCACATTGTGTTTTGGGCCGTTTCCTGTCGCGGGCACTAGGCCTACCCACACAAGCGAGGTACCATTTTTCTCGGAAGACTTTGGGGAATGCGGGGTGGGTGGAATTTTGTGGATCCACGCAGATTCCAGAACTTTCCACCACAGAAATATGAGGAAAATGTGTTTTTTTGGACAAATTTTGAGGCTTGCAAGGGATTCTGGGTAACAGAACCTGGTGAGAGCCAGTCAAGTCACCCCATCCTGGATTCCCCTGGGTGTCTAGTTTTCAAAAATGTATAGGCTTGCTAGGCTTCCCTAGGTGCTGGCAGAGTTAGGGTTTAAAATCTGCAGCTAGGCACTTTGCAAAAAAGGGTCCCTTTTCACTGTGAAAATGTGTTCACGTTGCGTTTTGGGGCGTTTCCTGTCGCGGGCACTAGACCTACCCATACAAGTGAGGTACCATTTTTCTCGGAAGACTTTGGGGAATGCGGGGTGGGTGGAATTTTGTGTATCCACACAGATTCCAGAACTTTCCACCACAGAAATGTGAGGAAAATGTGGTTTTTTTGGACACATTTTGAGGTTTGCAAGAGATTCTGTGTAACAGAACCTGGTGAGAGCCAGACAAGTCACCCCATTCTGGATTCCCCTCAGTGTCTACCTTTCAAAAATGTATAGGTTTGCTAGGTTTCCCTAGGTGCCGGCAGAGCTAAGGTTCAAAATCTACAGCTAGGCACTTTGCAAAAAAAGGGTCCGTTTTCACTGTGAAAATGTGGTGTGTCCACGTTGAGTTTTGGGCCGTTTCCTGTCGCAGCACTAGGCCTACCCACACAAGTGAGGTACCATTTTTCTCGGAAGACTTTGGGGAACGCGGGGTGAGTAGAATTTTGTGGATCCACGCAGATTCCAGAACTTTCCACCAGAGAAATGTGAGGAAAATGTGGGTTTTTTGACAAATTTGTAGGTTTGCAAGGGATTCTGGGTAACAGAACCTGGTGAGAGCCAGTCATGTCACCCCATCCTAGATTCCCCTGGGTGTCTAGTTTTCTAAATGTATAGTTTTGCTAGGTTTCCCTAGGTGCTGGCAGAGTTAGGGTTCAAAATCTACAGCTAGGCACTTTGCAAAAAAAGTGTCCGTTTTCACTGTGAAAATGTGGTGTGTCCACATTGCGTTTTGGGCCGTTTCCTGTTGCGGGCACTAGGCCTACCCACAGAAGTGAGGTACCATTTTTCTCGGAAGACATTGGGGAACGCGGGGTGGGTGGAATTTTGTGGATCCACGCAGATTCCAGAACTTTCCACCACAGAAATGTGAGGAAAATGTGTTTTGTTTGACAAATTTGTAGGTTTGCAAGGGATTCTGGGTAACAGAACCTGGTGAGAGCCAGTCAAGTCACCCCATCCTGGATTCCCCTGGGTGTCTAGTTTTTAGAAATGTATAGGTTTGCTAGGTTTCCCTAGGTGCTGTCAGAGTTAGGGTTCAAAATCTACAGCTAGGCACTTTGCAAAAAAAGGGTCCGTTTTCACTGTGAAAATGTGGTGTGTCCACGTTGTGTTTTGGGCCGTTTCCTGTCGCAGGCACTAGGCCTACCCACAGAAGTGAGGTACCATTTTTCTCGGAAGACATTGGGGAACGTGGGGTGGGTGGAATTTTGTGGATCCACGCAGATTCCAGAACTTTCCACCACAGAAATGTGAGGAAAATGTTGTTTTTTTGACAAAGTTTTAGGTTTGCAAGGGATTCTGGGTAACAGAACCTGGTGAGAGCCAGTCAAGTCACCACATTCTGGATTCCCCTGGGTGTCTAGTTTTCAAAAATGTATAGGTTTGCTAGGTTTCCCTAGGTGCTGCCAGAGTTAGGGTTCAAAATCTACAGCTAGGCACTTTGCAAAAAAAGGGTCAGTTTTCACTGTGAAAATGTGGTGTGTCCACGTTGTGTTTTGGGCCGTTTCCTGTCGCGGGCAGTAGTCCTACCCACAGAAGTGAGGTACCATTTTTCTCGGAAGACTTTGGGGAATACGGGGTGGGTGGAATTTTGTGGATCCACGCAGATTCCAGAACTTTCCACCACAGAAATGTGAGGTAAATGTGGTTTTTTTGACAAATGTTTAGGTTTGCCAGGGAGTCAGGGTAACAGAACCTGGTGAGAGCCAATTAAGTCACCCCAGTCTGGATTCCCCTCAGTGTCTAGCTTTCAAAAATGTACAGGTTTGCTAGGTTTCCCTAGGTGCCGGCAGAGCTAGGGTTCAAAATCTACAGCTAGGCACTTTGCAAAAAAAGGGTCCGTTTTCACTGTGAAAATGTGGTGCGTCCACGTTGCGTTTTGGGCCGTTTCCTGTCGCGGGCAATTGGCCTACCCACACAAGTGAGTTACCATTTTTCTCGGAAGGCTTTGGGAAACGCGGGGTGAGTGGAATTTTGTGGATCCAGACAGATTCCAGAACTTTCCACCACAGAAATGTGAGGAAAATGGGTTTTTTGGGACAAATTTGTAGGTTTGCAAGGGATTCTGGGTAACAGAACCTGGTGAGAGCCAGTCAAGTCACCCCATCCTGGATTCCCCTGGGTGTCCAGTTTCCAAAATGTATAGGTTTGCTAGGCTTCCCTAGGTGCTGGCAGAGTTAGGGTTCAAAATCTACAGCTAGGCACTTTGCAAAAAAGGGTCCGTTTTCACTGTAAAAATGTGGTGTGTCCACGTTGCGTTTTGGGCCGTTTCCTGTCACGGGCACTAGACCTACCCATACAAGTGAGGTACCATTTTTCTTGGAAGACTTTGGGAAATGCGGGGTGGGTGGAACTTTGTGTATCCACGCAGATTCCAGAACTTTCCACCACAGAAATGTGTGGAAAATGTGTTTTTTTGGACAAATTTTGATGTTTGCAAGGGATTCTGGGTAACAGAACCTGGTGAGAGCCAGACAAGTCACCCCATTCTGGATTCCCCTCGGTGTGTAGCTTTCAAAAATGTATAGGTTTGCTAGGTTTCCCTAGGTGCCGGCAGAGCTAGGGTTCAAAAGCTACAGCTAGGCACTTTGCAAAAAAAGGGTCCGTTTTCACTGTGAAAATGTGGTGTGTCCACGTTGCGTTTTGGACCGTTTCCTGTCGCGGGCACTAGGCCTACCCACACAAGTGAGGTGCCATTTTTCACGGAAGACTTTGGGGAATGCGGGGTGGGTGGAATTTTGTGGATCCACGCAGATTCTAGAACTTTCCACCACAGAAATGTGAGGAAAATGTGGTTTTTTTTACAAATTTTTAGGATTGCAAGGGATTCTGATTAATAAGACCTGGTGAGAGCCAGTCAAGTCACCCCATCCTGGATTTCCCTGGGTGTCTAGCTTTCAAAAATGTATGGGTTTGCTAGGTTTCCCTAGGTGCCGGCAGAGCTAGGGTTCAAAATCTACAGCTAGGCACTTCGCAAAAAAGGGTCAGTTTTCACTGTAAAAATAAAGTGCGTCCATGTTGCGTTTTGAGCCGTTTCCTGTCGCGGGCACTAGGCCTACCCACACAAGTGTGGTACCATTTTTATCGGGAGACTTAGGGTAACACAGAATTGTAGAGAAACTGTTATTACCTATTGACTTTCGATGCATTTCTGCCTTCTAAATGAAATACAATGTGTAAATAGTATGGGTACTCACAATTTCGGAAATGTGCAAATATCTACTGTTTCTAAACTCTATATTTTGTTCCAATTTCAGAAATACATAGGTGTCTTTCATACTGATTTTTCCATGTATATATTTTCCCAAATTAATTGCTATATACCCGGTACATAATAAAAAACCATTGCAAGACACTGCTCAGTTATTGGCTCTGGGTTCGTCGGGTTCTTGGTGAACCTACAAGTCCTATATATCCCCACAACCAGAAAGGTCCAGCGGATGTAACGGTATATTGCTTTCAAACAGATGTCATAATTAGAAGAAGTGACAGATGAAAATGTTGACACAAATGTCTGTTTTTTTCAACAAATGTTCAATTGTTCCTATATTCAACTGTTAGTTTCTATAAAAAAACCTTGAAGGATCTACAAAATTGACCCCTTGCTGAATTCAGAATTTTGTCTACCTTTCTAAAATGTATAGCTGTCCAGGATCCATTATTGCTTTCATACCCATTTCTACCATTAACTGGAAGGAGGTTGAAACCACAAAAAATAGCAAAAATAGGCAATGTCCCAGAAAAATGCCAAAACTGTGTAAAATTTTTTGGTTTTCTGACAAAAGTCTGCTTGTCCCTGAAAGCTGGGGAAATGGTGATTTCAGCACCACAATCCCTTTGTTGATACCATTTGCAGGGAAACAACCAGACGCTTTCATCTGTAGACCTTTTTTCCCATTTTTCAAAAAAAATTTTTTTTTGCTATACTTTGGCTAATTTCTGGGTCCCCTCCAGGGGAATCCACAAACCCTGGGTACCTTTAGAATCCCCATGATGTTGGAAGAAAAGGACGCAAATTTGGCGTGGATACCTTATGTGGTCAAAAAGTTACAGGGGCCTAAGCGTGAACTACCCCAAATAGCCGAAAAAAGGCTTAGCACGGGGGGGGAAGGCCTAGCAGCAAAGGGGTTAATCCATGTTTAAGCTGCAATTTATATTTCGCGTCTTGCATCTTGCTTTAAAAATAAATGAATAATGCCCGCTTCTGCCTTAAGCTTCTGCTAGGAAAACATGTAACAGGGGATAGTGCAAAGGTGGGTGCTAAACAGTGAAAAGTGCATTTCTATGTAAATAATGAATGCTTATGTTCTATTTGCCGTAGTGAGCTGAAATGGACTTCCATTATTCTTAAGTTGACCAGATAGAGGAGTGGTTGGAGTGAGAACGAGAATGTCATGACAGAGCAGCCAGAAGTGCTGTGCGCTGCGGATGATGAACATCAGTTCAAGGCTAAAGCAGTACAGAGAACATTG
The DNA here is from genome assembly GCA_963921515.1 of Calotriton arnoldi. Lineage (NCBI taxonomy): Eukaryota > Metazoa > Chordata > Amphibia > Caudata > Salamandridae > Calotriton > Calotriton arnoldi. The sequence continues at coordinate 3,474,203 of CAWUFW010000198.1, forward strand.
ATAGCCTGCCAAAAGGATGTGACTGACCGTGGGACTAAAGACTGCTTCTGCGGATATTGTTGGAAAAGATGTGTGAAAATGTATCAAATGTATCACATAATAAACCATGTGAACGAGTCAGTATTAAATCATGGGAAAAGATGCAGACTTATATTCATTAACAACTAATAAATGAAATCACGGTGGTGTGATGCACCACCTCCCCGAGCATCCAATGAACTGTCGAGTTTCGCAAAATGTTTCAATTAATGTGGGTTGGACATGTAGGTTTTAGGGTATAACTGGGGTGCTTTTGGGGGTGTGGTTTAGGAGAAGGGTCTGCAGCGGTAGGAGTTTGAGAGGGGAGATGCGTCGCTGACCGTTGGTTTGCAGAGAGGCCTAGCTGTTCCTGTCCCTGTCCCGTTCCTGTCTCTGAAATCTTTGTTCCCTGGCTCTAGTTCGGGGAACCCCCACTGTCCCCTCGGCCAAGGGGGTGGTATTTCACAGATTCTTTGGGTTTGTATTATTCTGACTCGTACTTTGCATAATTATTTGCAAATGTATTCTTGTCTCTGAATCTGATGTCTCTGCAGCTATCCACTACGATATATGTATTTTGTTTCGCATTATTTTTGCTGAAACTTATGTCTCTTCATCTATCCACTCTCTCGAATGCATATTGTTAATTGTGATGAGTTTGATATTGTTTGCATTGCTGTTTGATTTCTCTCCCATGTGTGAAATTCTTTCTTTGCACTGTGACCTGTGTACGATGAGCATAACCTTTTATTTGAGATAAACTTTGTTTAAAACTTACTGAGAGTTTGTAGTTATTTAGCTGCTAGATAGTTAGTTACTTATTATTACCATCAACTTCTCAACTAATTGGTCCATCGACCGAGAGGAAAGAGAGTTGATTACAGGTCTAGTTATGTATTTAGAATTTTTAAACATGTATCTGTGAAGAAAACAATTTTACGTCCTTTAAACTTGACCCCCAGCGCATCAGGGATTTGGGTGAATGTATATGGGCCATTGTATGAAATATTGATGAGTTTTGATCCCTGATTAAATTGTCGCGCTGGATCAGTTTTCTGGTAGCAGAGGACGGTTTAATTATTGATTAGTTTGGTAATAATTATTGATTATTGATTATATGTTTTAACAAGAAAAAGTTAGTGTCCTGTTCTATGTTGTCTAGACGTACAGGTACGGAGGTACCTGAGGAATTTAGCCTGAAGTAGGCAGAAGAAGAGTGTGGATAAAGAAATCAAACTGCAGAAGTACTTTGTCTGTTGTTATAATACCGAAGCTACGGAGGACTGTATGTGTTATATTTAGGGACAATTTCGTGTGTGAGAAGAGTATTTGAAATAGCGAGGAGTACCAAGACCTCTTTTACACCAAAAAGTCCTCTTGCGAAACTTTGGCCTTATCCCTAGAGGAGTAATAAGTCCCCCTGTAGCTTGTTTGAAAGGTAAAATAGCGCTGGTCGTCGTTTTGCCTGAAGTGAAAGAACTTCTTGTCGGAAAGTGAAAACTATCTCTTTATTTAGCGGAGCAGACAAGGTAGCATTGTTTTGTGTTGTTACTAACAGAATTTTTGATTAAGAAAATATAGAAAATATTGCCGTATTCTTTTGTAAAGGGAGGGTCAGTAGAAGGAGTAATACTGACGTCAGAAAAAGCCGCGCTGGCATTGGTCAGGCAGCGGGCGTGTACCGAGCTGTGATTGGTTAGTTGGTGTGAGCCGCGCTGACATTGGTCGAGATAGCAGATACGTAGAGAGCCGTGATTAGACGGTTGGTGTGAGTAGTGCTGGTATTGGACGAGAACTAGCAAATAGAATAAGAAGAACTACGGAAAGGATTCTTTGTGTGTTTTGTTGTGATACATTTGCGTAAAGAGTCAGAAAAATGAAGTTGTTAAAAAAAATAAAGAATTTCTTTAAGAAGGATAAACCAATAGTGACTAGAGAGAGAATTCTTATTCCCCCTCCAGGAACGCCTGCTTCTTATATGATGTTAGAGCGAGGATACCGTGCGTGTACATGGTTAGAGAATTGGGTGGAATATACAAAGGATGATGGTGTTATAGCTTTTCCACAGCATGGTTCATTTAATATGAGGATTTTGCAGAATTTGAGAAATCGAATGAATTCATTGGAGCCAAATCCCAGACCTACACAGTATGAAGCGTTATAGGAATGGAAAGTAGAGGCAATGGAAAGAGAGAAATATCGAGGGGGTGGGAGATATAGAAATTTAATGACTAGGTACCCTTTTGAGAGAAGAGAGGAAACAATGAAACGATGGAGGAGAGCTGTGGTAACCAAGGGTTTGTACCCAGTTTTAGTTGCTGATGACCAGACAGGAGGTAAATGTAAAGAGAAAAAGAAAAATATAGAAACTTCAAGTTTAAGAGATGATGCAAACGATTCTGATGATAAGTTGTTGGAGGACATTATGACCAACAGACCTCCGCCATTCCATGAAAGTCCAAGTGAGGTATCCCCAAGTGCGCCACAGTTGGGAATCCCACTAACTCCATAGGTTACGTAAATAGCTAGAGTGGTGCGAGAAAAGGATTTGGACATACTAAATAAGGCAAGAATAGAACAGGTTCAAAAATTAAATCAGTTAAGTCTGAATGCAGAAGCATTAACGGTGCCAGTAACAATTGGTCCCATAGTTCCATTGTATGGAGAAAAACAGAATGTATCAAAAGTACATACGTCAGCAGTTCCTAGGAGTAGCGTCAGGAATGAAATGGTGACAGTAGTGAATGAGGATGGACAGGCTGACACAAATACTACATTATTAGATCTTCCATTGTGTGACATGATAACAGAAACCCCTAGAAGAAGTATGCAAATAGATCCAAGGAGAATAGGACTGAATGTCATTACAGCGACAGGGAGTTCAGCAGGTCCTTCACCAGAGGAATTGAATGATTGGATACAGGGAATGGAAAAGCAAAAACCTCAACCACAGAGTATAAATGTGAGCCAATTGAAAGTAGATTTGGAAGAGATGATTATTGGTACGATAAATCCAGACAGATTAGGGACTTACCGAGATGATGAACTGTTGTTTTTATGAAAAAGCATTACTTGGAGAGCGAGGAATCTACATGAGAAAATATCAGAGGCCACTAGTGAGTATGGAATAGACATAGAAAAATCGAAGGTATTGCAAAAATCATACAAATTGGCTTTCACTGAAAAGGATTTAGAGAGTTTGAATGCGTCTGGAAAAAGGTTACAAATAAAAGAGTCGATGAATATTTTGAAGAAATGGGGAGATGTGGAACGATGGAAGGGTAGATGGACGAGAAAGAAAGAAGAAGCTGCTGGTAAAAGAGTGTCTATGTTTCCGTTGAAAAAAACAAAACAAGTTGAAAGGGGATGTCCGATGAGAGAGGTTCCAGGTGGTGGATATGTTCACGTTCCATGGTCAAGACAGGATATATTGTCCTTTACAAATGATTTTCCCAGATTAAGAGAGAAACCAGTTGAGTGGTATAAACAGGTGGAGAGGTTTGTAAAAGTTTCAAAGGTTTGTTAAAGGATCTAGATGGTTTGTTTGAGATTGTTGTACCAGCTGATTTGTGGACAGAATGTAAAATCACTGTTGACTGGCCAAAAGAAGAATATCCTAGAGATCCTAAAACAGGTGCACCATCCGATGAGGTGATGAAAAAATACAATCAGGTGATCACTTTCTTGAAAGGGAAAATTTTCCCTAAAGAAACAGATTGGGTTAAGATAGACAGAACGACCCAAGAACCGAAAGAGTCAGTACATGCTGATTATGAAAGGTTGTTGCAGGTATTTATATGGGACATTTTGTGTATCGTTTTGTGCTTGGATTGAAACTGGAGATTAGTAATATGATTCAGCAACATTTGATCTGTTGGCAGAGTAAAACAATTGACGAAATTATGAGGTATGCGAAGTATTGTAGTGATGACATTGAATCAAAACATAAAAAGTTAAAGGAGAAAATGATGTGGGCACAAGTGAAGGTAGCAGAGCAACAAGAAGTGAATAATAATCCCCAGACAGGTTATCAGATGAATGGTCAGAATCAAAATAGTCAGGTACCCAATGGAGGTAAAGGTAAAATGAGTAAAGAAGAGGCTAGGAAGAAGTTTCCTTGTCATGCGTGCGGAAAGATTGGACATTGGAAGAATCAGTGTAGATCTGCTCAAAAGAATAATGGGGTAAATCAAAATTTAAATCCACAGATGCAGAATGAGGTCGTTGTGAACCAACAGCAGCAGCAGGTAGTTACTCCACAGTTACAGGTGCCACAAGCTCCCATGCCAAATAATTTGAATGCTCAAGTACAGAGGTATGGTGCGAACACTGGATTTCACAGAGGTGACCAGATTGGTAAGAATCAAAGTGTGCAAATGGTTCTGCAATATTGGTTGCAGTGCAATGAGAATGATTCAGACTCATCTCAATGACGGTGCCTGATGGGGGAGGAAGAGTGCGTACTTGGCGCATCTTTAGCGGTAGATCAGTCAGGTCCATTTGTCGAAGGAAAAGTGGAAGGTAATGATATTACATTCCTGGTGGACACTGGTGCTACCCGTTCTACTGTGAGAGCAGCAGAAATCCCAAACCTACCCCTCTCGGGAGAAACTATCCAAGTTGTAGGAGTCTCAAATCAGCATATTAGAACCCCAGTCACAAATCCAATAGAAGTTCATATTGGAAGTTTCAGAGACAAGCATCGTTTCATAGTATGTGACTCAAGTCCAGTAAATCTCTTGGGAAGAGATTTATTGTGCAAGATGAATTGTACCATCTACTGTACGCCAGATGGTATTGCGTTTCAGACACCTGATGAAGATGTTGAATTCAAGATGATGTTAGCGAAGAAAGGGACAGAAGTGGATGAGTTGTTTTCACTTCTCACAGAAGAAAGTTTGCCTGAAGAATTAAAAAGTACTGTGAGGTCGGATGTATGGGACTTTACGGGAAAAGAGATTGGCCTAATGACAAATGTAGATCTGATTCAGGTTACAGTGAAAGAGGGTGCTGTGTATCCAAACACACCTCAGTACAAAATGAGTCCAGAAGTAATTGCAGGAGTCACTCCTGTGATTGATCAAATGATTGAACAGGGAATTTTGAGAGAGATAATGAGTAGTCCTTGTAATTCGCCCATTATAGGAATTAAAAAGCCAAGCGGAAAATATAGAGTAGTACAGGATTTAAGAAAGATTAATAAGATTGTAGTACCCTGTTGTCCAGTAGTACCAAATCCGGCAGTAATCCTTTACCAAATTCCATGTGATTCAGAATGGTACACAGTGATTGATTTGTGCCAAGAATTTTTCTCGATTCCTCTACATCCGGAAAGCCAGTATTTGTTTGCATTCTGGTTCGGAGACCGTGTTTTGGCATGGTGCCGAGTTCCTCAAGGGTGTACCGAGAGTCCTTCAATCTTTAACCAGATTCTGAAAAGGTGCCGGGAGACTTTGGTCATGCCAGGAAATTCAGTTTTGGTTCAGTACATTGATGACCTACTTGTGGCATCAAAGACCCGAGAGGCATGTGTGACAGATACCATTGCCTTACTGAACCATTTGACAGAAGGAGGACACAAAGTGTCACCAGCAAAATTACAATTTTGTAAACAGGAAGTCCAATACTTAGGACACAAAATAGAAAAAGGGGTCAGAAAGGTGACGCCAGAAAGGATTAGTGTGATTAAACAGATGAGCCCACCTACCACTCAGAAAGAAGTCCGAATGTTTTTGGCAATGGTTGGATACTGTAGGCAGTGGATCAGTGGTTTCTCACTGATTGCAAAACCTCTACAGAGGTTGACACGAAAAGATGTGAAAGATCCGATTGTGTTGGATGATGAAAGTATGGAAGCTTTTACAAAACTGCGAAACAGTCTTTGTCGAGCACCTGCATTAGGAATGCCAGATTATGCAAAGGATTTTGCATTGTATTGTTGTGAAAGAGATGGGTGTGCACTTTCAGTGTTAACTCAAAAACATGGAATGGCACGACGTCCAGTAGCATATTTTTCTGCTACTTTGGATTCAGTAGCTGCAGCGTTGCCAGGATGTTTAAAAGCAGTAGCTGCTACTTGTGTGAGTCTGGAACAGAGTGAAGCAATTGTGATGGGACATCCAGTCAAGGTGTATGTGCCACATTCAGTTGAGATCCTCTTGACACGTACGATGACCCAGTACATGACCTCTAATCGGCTGACTAAGTATGAAAGAGTGATTTTGGGTGCTGAAAATGTGACTGTGGTAAGATGCACTACAGTGAATCCTGCAACTCTGTTGCCGAATTCATATTGTGAGGAAGTGAGAGAGGAAGCAGATCATGATTGTCTGGATGTGACAGAGTTGTGCACGAAGCCCCGGCCTGATATTGAGGACACTCCCCTAGAAGAATCAGATTGTGAGATGTTTGTTGATGGATCATGTTTAAGAAATGAAAAAGGAGAATTGTGTTCTACCTATGCTGTTTGCACCATAGCGGGAGTTTTAAAAGCATCCTGTCTAAAAGGGGTAAACTCTGCTCAAATTGCTGAATTGATAGCTCTGATTAGAGCATGGAAAATTGCCAAAGGTCTGAGGGTAACCATATTTACGGATAGTCAATATGGTTTCGGGGTTGTCCATGATTTTGGGCAGCTATGGATGCAAAGGGGATTTCTGACTTCTTCAGGTTCCCCCATTAGAAACAGCAAAACTGTAAAAGATTTATTGGATGCTTTACAAATGCCTAAACGAATTGCAGTGGTCAAATGTTCCGCACATAAGTCAGGAGATGACTATGTGACGAGGGGCGACAGATACGCAGATCAAGTAGCGTGTTTCTGTGCACAAACTTTAATTGCCCTAAACAGAGGAATTGAAAAAGAAAATACCAATTGCCATCTAATGTTCTCTTCATCTTTTGAATCTTGGGATGAGGTTAGGCAGTTGCAGGAAGAGGCGAGTGATGAGGAAAAAGAAATCTGGATAAATTCAGGTTGCAGAAAGAGAGCAGAAGACGAAGTGAGGGTCTGTATAGATGAAAGACCAGTCATGCCAGATGGTTTACTATCCCAAATGGCAAGAGTATACCATGGAATTGCACATGTTGGAAGAGATGCAATGATCAGGCTCTTCAAGCAGTCATGGTATAACCCAAAGTTCAGGGTCATTGCAGAGAGTCTTTCCCAGAGGTGCGTCACCTGCCAGCAACAGAATCCAGGCAGGAGGACAATAGTTAGTTGGGGACGAATTGGAAAAGCAGCAGGTCCATTCACCCGACTTCAGTTGTACTCCATCGAACTCCCACCGTGCAATGGGCTGAAATATGTGTTGGTTGTTGTCTGTTTGTTTTCTCGTTGGGTGGAAGCCTATCCAACAAGAAGGAATGACAGCCTAACAGTCGCAAAGCTGCTCCTAAGAGAGCTGATACCTAGATTTGGATTTCCAGTCACTTTAGAAACAGATAGAGGAACACATTTCAACAATGAGATAATGCGGATGATTTGTGAAGCATTACAGATTGAACAGAAGCTGCATTGTGCCTATCGACCCGAAGCATCTGGAGTGGTTGAGCAGTTAAATGGCACAATAAAATCTAGGTTAGGAAAAGTGTGTGCATACACAACACTGAAATGGCCTGATGCTTTACCCCTTGTATTAATGAGTCTTAGAAGCATTCCTGACAAAAAGACGGGTTTGAGTCCACATGAAGTCCTGATGAGAAGAGCAATGAGACAAGCATTTATACCAGCGAACAAACTGATGAATATATCTGATGATCTAGTGCTTGATTATTGCAGAGGCTTAGCTGATCTGGTGCGTTCTGTGTCTCGCCAGGTTGGAGAAGATGCTACTACGACACAGCCGAATCAAACTCATGATCTGAGTCCTGGTGAGTGGGTTCTTGTCAAGAAACACGTGAGGAAATCGTGTTTAGAACCCAGGTGGAATGGACCCTACCAGGTGATTCTGGTGATGACAACAGCAGTGAAGTGTGGTGGTTTGCCAAATTGGATCCATGCCAGCCATACCAGACGAGTCCCAAGTCCCCTTGAAAGACAAGAAGAGTAGCAACGGGTAAACAAAAGCCAAAGACCAGAAGCTGAAGTGTGTGAAGCTGAAGAATCTAGAGTAACAGATTCTGAAGAACAGACATATGATGAACAGCCAAGCACAAGTCAAGTAGAGTGCGCACCAGTTACTGGGTCTCATGAGACTGCTGTTGAACCAGAAGAAAGAGAAGTTACTGAAAGTCAAGAAGTAGAACAGACAGAAGAAAGGTCAAACAAGAGAACTTGTGAACCAGATGGAGAAGGTGAAAAAGTAGTTGAAGTTAAAAGGCCAAGAAAAGGTGACAATTGGCCAGGTGGAGTGAAAAGACTGAAATATACTCTTGTAAGAATAAAATCAAAAAGAAGACCAGAGCAAATCAATGAGGTCACAAGTCAAATAGAACAAGAAGAGTCTGAAGAAGAGTCAGTACGAAAAACAAGGAGAGTAAGAATTCCAAGTAGAAAGGACAAAGCACCAGAATGGACGTACGTGATCTTGGAAGAAATTGAATGCTCAGATCCAAGTGAAGAAAAAGACGGTACTGACACTGAGCAAGTGGATGAAAGCAAATTAAGTCCGCCTTAAAAGAACTGTGAAATATTTTTAAGGAAAAACTTTGTCAGACGAAATGAATGGAAAGACTCAGAGGATTCAAAGAAAAAGAAATAAAAGAAAGGGGAAAAAGGAGAAAGCCTTGAAGTGTAGGATTACACTATTTTTCAGAAAATTATTTTTAGTAAATTTAGAGTTTTGATAGGTTTATATTTTTATATTTTTAGTAGAATACAAAAATGGCTGAAGCAAAAGTGACTGAACATCCAAAATCTAGTCTAAAACGTAGATGTATTAAAGCTTGCTTATGTAGTGTCTTTTTACTGACATTCATGTGGAAAATATTAACTGTCATTGTGCCTATTCTAATGGTGACTAATAATGAAAACAAAATTAATAACGTAATAAGTGAAAGAATGAATGATGTTACTAAAGAAACCCCTAATACTAACATAGAACGAAGGGATGGAAGCATTCTCCATCATGATAAATAAATTAGTGATTTCTCGTTAAATGTCTTTACAAAATTGTTGCATGAATATGTGAATACAATGAATGTGAGTGATTGTTATGTGTGCATGCAATTACCTTCGTCTGTCTCAGAAGGGGTGACTTATCACCACCTTCCTTTAACATATGGTGTGTCTTGTAGTGTCTTATCCAGCCTATTCTACGCGACGGGAAAACTAGAGTATCACTATTCTAATATAGATTTAGTATTTTCAGAGATACCTATTATAAAGGAACTAAATAAGGTTGCGAGTAGTAAAAATGCACGTTATATGGGAGAATTCTTCCATATTACTAAGACACTAGATATAGGATATGCTTATAAAAACAATCTAACATGTAGTTTACGGGTTGAAGAAAAGGTGTTCATAGATATGGTAGAGTATAGAAGAGAAAGTTTCCAAAAGAAAGCTGCTGAACAGAAGTCACAGATACCACAATGGGCATTTAGAGAAGGAAATTATGAGAAAGGTGAGACATATGCTGCAATGTCCTTGGACTGGCATAAAAAGGGGAAAATCTGTTTGCTTAGAATGAAAACTAACTATAATAATTATTTCATTGGTTCTAGTGAATGTTAACATACTTACCAAATTACTGGAGGTTGGGGATTGAAGGGTGGAACTGATCCTGTTTTCCCAGGAATCTATTATGTGTGTGGTAAGAAAGCCTATTACAGGCTACCTGCACATTGGTATGGTAGTTGTTATTTTGCAATTGTTTTTCCAAAGGTCTACCATGTAGACAAAAGCTACAACAGAATCAATTAAATAAGACAGGGACTAACACGTAAAAAGAGAGCGAGTTTCTCAGAAATAGTAGGTGATATTTTTGGTGCACTGATACCCTCAGTTGGAGTCGTTCTAAATTCACAAAAATTTGAAAATTGTCCACAGTGGTTGATCGTTTATCGACAGATACTGCTGGTGGCTTCTTGATGATTGACACCGAAATGGTTGCGATCAGATCAATGGTTTTGCAAAATCGACTTGCCCTTGATATCTTATTGGCAAAAGAGGGTGGAGTCTGTGGCATGTTGAAAAGTCAACACTGCTGTACTTATATACCTGACAAAAGTAAAGGTATTGAGGGGATATATTAAGAATATTACGAAATTTCATGAAGATTTGACCCAACTGGAGGTTGATGGTGTTTGGGAGAGACTTGGTAAGAGTTTCTCTTCTGTAGTTAAATGGTTTTCTACCTTTGGAAGTAGTTTATTCGGAAAGATAATAATGCCAATCGTTTCAATAGCCGGAGTAGCCTTAGTGATAATAACAATATATAAATGTTGTAAGTGTAAATGTGGAAGAAAAGAGATGACAGGATCAAACAACAAACGAAAAGCAAGAAAGAGAAAAAGGGATGAAATAGAACTAGAAGATATGAAAGGAGGTTACTATGACGAAATGAAGGAGATAGATGAGAAGATGATGAAAAGAGAAAGGAACGCTGATCTTTATAGATAAAGATGGTACTTGGTATGGTAGGTATTTGTATGATGGCTCCAGGAAGCCATCAGAGGGGGAATTGATGGAGCAGGATTTTGAAAAAAGAAACCTGCTCGAATTAACACCCCCATAATACGTACTAACAGTGTGCAGTAACAGTTTAAAATACACATTACATGAACATGTGGGAAACTGCTTTGCGCACGCATGTATAAATATGAACTAATGCATGAAAGAACTAGGCCGCACTTTACATTGCGCCTCTAAAAGAAACAAAACTAATGCATGAAAGAACTAGGCCGCATACTAAAATACGTTTAGAAAGAAACAGAATTAATGCATGATTAAGCTGCAATTTATATTTCGCGTCTTGCATCTTGCTTTAAAAATAAATGAATAATGCCGCTTTTGCCTTAAGCTTCTGCTAGGAAAACATGTAACAGGGGATAGTGCAAAGGTGGGTGGTAAACAGTGAAAAGTGCATTTCTATGTAAATAATGAATGCTTATGTTCTATTTGCCATAGTGAGCTGAAATGGACTTCCATTATTCTTAAGTTGACCAGATAGAGGGGGGGTTGGAGTGAGAACGAGAATGTCATGACAGAGCAGCCAGAAGTGCTGTGCGCTGCGGATGATGAACATCAGTTCAAGGCTAAAGCAGTACAGAGATCATTGATAGCCTGCCAAAAGGATGTGACTGACCGTTGGACTAAAGACTGCTTCTGCGGACATTGTTGGAAAAGATGTGCGAAAATGTATCAAATGTATCACATAATAAACCATGTGAACAAGTCAGCATTAAATCATGGGAAAGGATGCAGACTTATATTCATTAACAACTAATAAATGAAATCACGGTGATGTGATGCACCACCTCCCCGAGCATCCAATGAACTGTCGAGTTTCGCAAAATGTTTCAATTAATGTGGGTTGGACATGTAGGTTTTAGGGTATAACTGGGGTGCTTTTGGGAGTGTGGTTTAGGAGAAGGGTCTGCAGCGGTAGGAGTTTGAGAGGGGAGATGCGTCGCTGACCGTCGGTTTGCAGAGAGGCCTAGCTGTTCCTGTCCCTGTCCCGTTCCTGTCTCTGAAATCTTTGTTCCCTGGCTCTAGTTCGGGGAACCCCCACTATCCCCTCGGCCAAGGGGGTGGTATTTCACAGATTCTTTGGGTTTGTATTATTCTGACTCGTACTTTGCATAATTATTTGCAAATGTATTCTTGTCTCTGAATCTGATGTCTCTTCAGCTATCCACTCCGATATATGTATTTTGTTTCGCATTATTTTTGCTGAAACTTATGTCTCTTCATCTATCCACTCTCTCGAATGCATATTGTTAATTGTGATGAGTTTGATATTGTTTGCATTGCTGTTTGATTTCTCTCCCATGTGTGAAATTCTTTCTTTGCTCTGTGACCTGTGTACGATGAGCATAACCTTTTTTTTTAGATAAACTTTGTTTAAAACTTACCAAGAGTTTGTAGTTATTTAGCTGTTAGATAGTCAGTTAGTCTTATTATTACCATCAACTTCTCAACTAATTGGTCCATCGACCGAGAGGAAAGAGAGTTGATTACAGGTCTAGTTATGTATTTAGAATTTTTAAACATGTATCTGTGAAGAAAACAATTTTACGTCCTTTAAACGTGACCCCCAGCGCATCAGGGATTTGGGTGAATGTGTATGGGCCATTGTATGAAATATTGATGAGTATTGATCCCTGATTAAAGTGTCGCGCTGGATCAGTTTTCCACTACCCTAGAAATGGGAATGGGATATGAGTTAAACATTAATGGTTATCACAGTTTGGGAAGGGAGCAGTTGCTCGGCAGTTCAGCTGTGGGTAAGCTAGGGACAAGTTTTAAGTCTGTGAATGTTTTTGTTACTAATGGAGACATGCATGCAGAATCCTGACCTGGCTGGATTAGAGGTTTTTATGGGTATTTATCGGGTGTGTGGTGGAGGGAACAGGATGTTGCCTGCTGTTAATAGGTAGCGATGCTACACATTCCAACAACCAGTTGTTGTACATGCATTGTATTTATAATGCATGCTGTTGCCCTACTTCAGTTTCCTTTGTTCTTCTGCTCTTAAGTGTTCTGTATTAAGATTCCAACATTCGTTTGTTGGCGGACGTTCGGATCTTATCAGTTGACTCCCTGGTCAGCTGAGAGGTGTCCGTTACGCTGCTGGCTCTAATAAAGTCAGTATCACGAACTTACCTGAAGTCTACAGAGTTGTATCTTCATAACAGTTTTTGGCGACGATTCTTTACGTGTCTGCTAAGAGGGTCTCAGTGACGACTTCCAGCGTGCTGACCAGGAGAAGTTTCCCTTCGATGAAACTTACGCAGGAGGGAGCCCAGCAGCGGACACTTCAGAGTATCCTGCCCCGACATTCTTAGCGTAGAGGGTAAATTTGGAGAAGACGAAGGAAAACATAAATTGTGGAGATCTCCGCAAACTCTTTCATTTTTGGGACGAGTTTGTGACGTCAGCCTGGCCTGTCTCTGCACACTTCATTGCGTCTTCACGCACAACGGACATCTTTATCAGGAAGATTGCGCCTGCACGCCGTGAAAGTCTCGGGTATAGTTGTTTATCCATGTCATCACGCATCACGCAAATGTGGTGCGGCCATTTTGTTTCACTACTCCGGAGTGTTCCATGCCAAGCTTCTCGCGCTACCAGAACTATGTCTTCATTTTGATTGGCTCCTCTACGCCTGTGTGTGCCCAGTGGTGACACGCACACCATGGGTTTTCGTCCTTTGGCGTTGTGACTGTCAGCGCGTGTCTCAATGGTGACACGCACACCGCATGTCCCTTCAGGTACTTTACAGTGCTTTGTATTTTTGTTTTCTGTGACACCCTTAGCATCTGCGCGAGTTGCAACGGTGACTCGCACACCTAACATTCTTTGAAATCCTTTGTTTATTGACACAAAGTTCATTATCCACAGCATCAGCGCGTGTTGCCTCACAACGGTGACACGCACACCTGTTATAAAGTATATTGTTTTTAGCACAGTGTTTTTCAGTTACGTGCTGTGATGTGCACACCTCTCTCCACCATCAATTTTCAGCACTTCTTGTAGTTTGACTGCTCATATTGCAGCATGTCTATTCCACAAATTTCTGTTGTGCCCCCTCCTCATTTCTTGCAGCAACCTGGTCCACCTTCTATACCTTGAGAGAACTGGTTCGTCATTTTTGAAAATTATTTAGATGCTTTAGATGGACAGGAATTTAGTGGGAAAAGAAAAAAAAGCACTCCTACTCAGTACTTTAGATAAAGAGGGGCAACGTATTTTTAGAAATCTTCCACAAGCTCTACAAGCCAATGGTCAACCTGTACCTGATGAATACAAGGAGGCAGTGTGTAGACTCGAAGCCAGATATGCCAAAGAAGAAAATTTAGTGCTAAATCGTTACAAATTTTACACTCACCATCAAAAGAGCAATGAAACTATAGACGAGTTTGTTGCCAGATTAAGAGAACTTTCCATTAAGTGTAATTTCGGTGCCATGGCTGACGAACTAATAAGAGACCAACTGATGGTACAGTGTAACAGGAAAATTCAAGAAAGACTATGGGCAGCCAAAAACCCTACGCTAGAGTGGGGTGGGAGATCATTACTGCCCAAAGATATTGCACCTGCTGGTTATCAAGGAGAGTCTATACATTTATTAGGTTTTTTCGAGACTCAGATCACATTTTGCAATAGATCCACCAGAGGTAAAATATATGTGGCTGAAGACGGACCTCCGATTTTGGGTTGGATTCACCAATATGATCTTCATATTATCGTGAATCCCAGGGCGCCCTCTCAAGTCTTGGTGGTGGATGACGAAAGTCTTGAGGACATTCTTAAAGGGGCTGAAGTGGTTTTTAGAGAAAAGTTAGGCTTACTCAAAGGATATGTCCATCAAATAGTGTTAAGGAAGGACACCTTACCGGTTCAACACAAATTGAGGAGAGTACCCTTAGTGGTCACAGATGAGGTGAGGTCTCTCATAAGGGAAATGTTGGATGGTGGTGTGATCACTAAGAAGGCCGACGGCAAGCTCAGGTTCTGTGTAGACTTGAGGTCCTTGAACAAGTGTGTAGTTGCAGACACCATTCCGTTGCCCAATATAGGCGAATTGGTCTCCACCTTGAAAGATGCCAAGTACTTTTCCAAGCTTGATCTTACGAGTGTGTACCATCAAATTAAGTTACATGACAGTTTTAAACATCTCACAGCATTTATCACCACTGAAGGTACTTTTCACTTCACACGTTTGCCTTTCAGACTGTCATCAGCTGCTAGTGTCTTTCAGCGCATGGTTACAAAGATTTTCAAAGGCATTGATAAGGCTGTTTTCTTTCAGGATGATATCCTCGTGTTTGAAAATTCTGTAACTGAGCACAACCAAGTTCTTAAATCAGTTTTACACTGGATTGCTGATGTTGGACTCACTTTACGTAAGGATAAATGTTCTTTCTTGCTAGAACGCATTGAGTATTTGGTCCATGAAATTTCAGCAATAGGAATAAAGCCCCAAAAAAACCTACTTAGTGCCATTGAGCTGGCTCCCGCACCCACGGATAAAGATCAATTGAGGTCCTTTATGGGCCTCATAGAGTATTATTCGAAATTTGTACAATGTTTTTCTGATAAAACCCTGTGTCTAAGGCAATTGTTAAAAAAAGGTGCAAAATGTCAGTGGGGTGAGTAACAAGCTATCTGTTTTGACAACATAAAGAATGAGATATGCAAGGCTAACCTAATGTTTTAGCACCTTTTGATATAAAGCTCAAGTCTACAGTGATGGTTGATGCCAGCACCACCGGTCTGGGGGTGGTGCTCTCACAGAAACATTCTGGTGTAGAAAGAACAGTCGCTTTTGCCTCAAGGACACTCACAACCTCTGAACAAAATTACTCTGTGATAGAGAGGGAGGCATTGACGGCAGCATGGGGTGTTGAATACTTTCGCACCTATCTCTGGGGTACAAAGTTTTTACTTAAAACGGATCATAAACCTTTGGGTAGAGTTTTATCTCCTGGAGGAGAGGGCAAAGGGTCTGGGAGGTTAGCTAGACTTGCAGTACGAGATTACACATATTCAAGGGTGGAAGACCCTTCAGGCAGATTGTCTTTCTAGGATGTCTCTCAAGTGGGAAACTGTTGATGGTCCACCTGTTACTTCTGCTTGTGAAGAAGGTGCTGTAGCTTCTGTTCAAGATGTGTTCATGTTTGTGGTTCTAATGTCCTTATGAGGGGGGACAGATTTGTTCCACCTGTTGGCTTAAGACCTAAACTTTTGGCTCTTGCTCATGAAGGGCATTTGGGGCAGACTTTGACCCAGCATCGCCTCAAAGCCAACCTTTGGTGGCCAGGGATTGACGAGCAAGTGTCTTCCTGGGTGGACAAATGCTCTGTGTGTAAGGAAGGGGAGAAAAGACTCAAAGTAGGGCCTAAGGCTGAGATGGGTCATATCAGGGACCCAGGCAAAGCGTGGCATAGTATTTGTTTGGATTTCATCGGTCCAATGGATGAAGCTCCCTCTCGTAATAGATTTGCCATTGTGGTTATTGATGTTTTTTCTAAATGGCTGAGTGTGAAATTTGTGAGAGACATCACCACAGAGAGCACCATTTCATTCTTAAACTCTTTATTTCATGAGGAAGGTTTTCCCTCTGTAATCATTACAGACAATGGCACACAGTTGACTTCACGTGACATGCAAACTTTTCTTACAAAGTGTGGTGGTGTGCATCATCGCACTTCTTTGTACAATCCACAGGGTAATGGTCTCTGTGAGAGAGACAACCGTGTGGTCAAAGGCATCATTCAAATGGCGTGCATCAGTGGGGGGTGTTGCTCAGACCATGGTGGAGGAGATGGTGTGGGCTTACCGTACCACAGAGCTCGTTCAGAGTGGTAATTCTCCCTTTGAACTTATGCGTAGAAGGTCTCCTGGTTCCAAACTAGTCCCCGCCTGGATAAAAGAGTGGGTATCTAAGGGTGGAGAACTGAGTCCGGAACCATTGGACCTTTCTTGTGCTCAGAGTACTCGCTTCTGTAAGGGAGACTTAGTCAAGGTCAAATCTGGGAGCCTTAACAAAGGTCTCTCTAAGTTCAAGGGGCCTTTTAGAGTTAAAGCTGCTTTCCCACATTTTGTGGTGTTGGACAATGGTGAAAAATGGAACTTGCGTTGTGTGGCCTTGTATCAGAAGGCTGCGCGTGCTTCAGAAATTGGTGTTCCACATCTAGGAAGTTCTATTGTTCATGACAGGAGTGTTGGTACAAACAGTGGTTACATGTTAGCCCAAGATCCTGTTTCCACAACCTTCTCTTCCGAGAGTGGTGAAAGGGGTGGTGGTGATGGTGATTCCAATGGCATGGGTGGTCACGTTTCTGAGAAGCATTTGTCTGCTCACCTCTATGGAGAAAGTTCCCAGGTGTCAGAAGTTTAAGAAGGCGCAGACCGCCAGCCTATTTAAATGATTTTGTTTGCTAATGATTTTGTTTGCTAATCTTTGTTTCTTACGCTTCTCTTATTTTATTTTGTTTCTATCGTTTTGTTGTTTTTTTGATAAAGGAGGAAGATGTGTTGTACATGTATTGTATTTATAATGCATGCTGTTGTCTGTAGTAACGAAGTCCATGCTGGTTGTTGTAATACAGGAGGTTTTATTGTAGTTAGTTACATGTTCTGTCTTAAGTTACAACATTGTCCTACTTCAGTTTCCTTTGTTCTTCTGCTCTTAAGTGTTCTGTATTAAGATTCCAACATTAGTTTGTTGGCAGACGTTCGGATCTTGTCAGTTGACTCCCTGGTCAGCTGAGAGGTGTCCGTTACGCTGCTGGCTCTAATAAAGTCAGTATCACGAACTTACCTGAAGTCTACAGAGTCGTATCTTCACAACACCAGTCATAATGGGGTTGTAAAAGTTCTGACATGGAATGTGTGAGGCCTCAATAGCATAAAGAAATGATATGACATACAGGCATACATAAAGCGATAGGGAGGTGTGGACTTGGGGACAAAAGGCTCTCGAGACCGGGTCTATGCAAAGCTGGTTTTATTGGGTACAGGCGTCGTCTCCTAAGAGAAGCCAGAGTTGAGACACTTCAGAGTCCTTCTGAACTGGGTCCGGTTCACTGTGGCTTTCTTCGGGGTTGCTGCAGGGCCAGGTCGGGTCTTGATCCGACGTCCTCAGGCACATGCAAAGAGGAGGAGACGATAATCAGTGTACTGAACGTACCCGCGAATGAGGGAGAGGGAGTGAGGGATTCACACGAGTGCTCGGTGCTATACAGTGCAGTGCCCGTGTACAGGGAAACAGGAGTAGGGGAGAGAGGAAGTATAGTGCGGAGGAAACACCTCTCTACATGTCCGGCTTCTCTCGTGATCCAACCCATCCGCAACCTTGCTCCGTACCTTTGTAAGCCACGCTTCTCCTGAAGCGTGGCGGGGCGCAGCGTGGGAACGGTGGCCTCCTGGCTGCTTCTGTTCTTTGGCTCCCTCCGCAGTTTCTGGTAAGGGGCCGGCTACCATCAGCGTCGCCCTCTCGTATTCTTCTCCCGCGTCGGTCTGCTGCTCTCGTTCGTTCCACCTGGAAGTGTGTTTCTCCTCGGAAGAAATGTCCTCATCCCTTATTGGCCAGCATAAGCTGACGTCATCATTAGAGGCGGTCTGTCCACGGCCCGGTGTTTGTTTAAAGGGCCCGTTCTCCGATAGCGGTATGTCCGCTCTAGGCGTGGTGAAGGAACATGCGTTCCATTCTTCCTGTGCATAAATAAGAGGTTCTGTAACAGAGGGCACAGACCACCATTCCACTCCTGAGTCCGAGGGCACCTTGTGACATTCCTCCCCCCTAAGACTCTCCCGATCGGGGTGAGGAAAGACCCGGGAGAGAAAATCTGCAGCAGTGTTGTCGGAGCCCTTTTGGTGCTGAACCCGAAAGGCAAAGGGTTGCAATGACAAAAACCACCTAAGCACCCTGGGGTTGTTGCTCCTGTTCTGTGCCATCCATTGGAGGGGGGCATGGTCAGTGAACAGTGTGAAAGGGCTTCCTTCTAGGTAATAACGTAGCTTGTCTATCGCCCATTTGATGGCGAGACACTCTTTCTCCACAGTAGGGTACCTGATCTCCCGGGGAAACAGTTTGCGACTTATGAAGAGTATGGGGTGTTCGGAACCATCTGGGGATTCCTGAGTTGCAGGGGTGGAAGTTATAGTTAGCTCAGGTAACTATAACTACTGAATTTCACTGGTTTTGTAGGAGTGTAATCTGAATTTAACTATAAAGTCCCTGTAACCTTCGTTTTTTCAGTGAGTTTCTAAGGTTTTTTAAATTCCATTTCCTAACTATAATGTCCCTGTAACCTTTGTTTTTTTCAGTGAATTTCAACGTTTTTATAAATTTTATTTCCTAACTGTAACCTGCAAACCTTGAGAGGGTGTGTGTGAGTGGCTGTATAGGTCGGTGAGTAGGTGTATGGGTCTGTGAGTGAATGTTTGTCTAGCTGTATGGGGTATGTGAGTAGATGTGTGGGTGGGTGTATGGGTCTGTGAGTGGGTGTGTGAGTGCCTGTGTGGGTGTGTGAATGGGTGTGTGAGTGTCTTTGTGGGTCTGTGACTGGGTCTGTGAGTAGCACTATGGATTTGTGAGTGGGTGTGCGAGTGGCTGTGTGGGGGTGCCTGTGTGTGTCTGTAAGTGGGTGTGTTAGTGGTGCTAAGGGTCTGTGAGTGGGTGTGTGAGTACCTGTGTGGGTTTGTGAGTACGTGCATGAGTGCCTGTGTGGGACTGTGAATGGGTGTGTGAGTGCCTGTGTGGGTCTGTGACTGGGTTTGTGAGTGGTGCTATGGGTCTGTGAGAGGGTGTGTGAGTCCCTGTGTGGGTCTGTGAGTGGCTGTATGAGTGCCTGTGTGGGTCTGTGAGTTGGTGTGTGAGGACTTGTGTGAGTCTGTGACTGGGTCTATGAGTGGCACTGTGGGTCTGTGAGTGGGTGTGTGAGTGGCTGTATGGGTCTGTGAGTGGGTGTGTGAGTGCCTGTCTGTCTGTGAGTGGGTGTGTAGGTGGTGCTATCGGTCAGTGAGTAGGTGTGTGAGTGCCTCCGTGGATCTATGAGTGGGTGCGTGAGCGAGTGTATGGGTCTGTAAGTGGGTGTGTTAGTGCCTGTGTGGGTCTGTGAGTGGGTATATGAGTGCCTGTGTTGGTTTGTGAGTGGGTGTATGAATAGCTGTGTGAGTCTGTGACTGGGTCTGTGAGTGGTGCTATGGGTCTGTGACTGGGTGTGTGAGTGGCTGTATGGGTCTGTGAGTGGGTGTGTGAGTGCCTGTGTGGTTCTGTGAGTGGGTGTGTGAGTGCCTGTGTGTGTCTGTTAGTGGGTGTGTGAGTGCCTGTGTGGGTCTGTGAGTGGGTGGGTGAGTGCATGTGTGGGTCTGTGACTGGGTTTGTGAGTGGTGCTATGGGTCTGTGAGTGGCTGTGTGGGTCTGTGAGTAGGTGTGAGAGTGCCTGTGTGTGTCTATGAGTGAGTGTGTGAGTGGCACTATGGATGTTGGGCATTTGCATGGTTAGAGTATTTAAAAGGGAGAACCATGGACTCTGCTCTCACTAGGAGATGACAAGAAAGAAATCACTCATTGCAATCACTACAGAACAGATTGCACTCCATTAGATCAATGATGCCTTCACTTCCTTTAAGGATTTCAGATTGTTTTTAAACGTGGAATATGAGAGGAAACACATTTGATTTGCCTTCGTCAAGCCCAAGAAGTCATAAATGTTTGTGCTTTACTGAAGTGGAGCTTCAAATGGGGCACCTGCTACGTTTATATTTGTAAGTGCTTCTTGTTGAGGTTTAATTTCTGTGAAATGCTCCCCTAGTACACACTGGAACCTCATTTTTTCCCCAGAAGAGTCCCCAGTTTAGTCGAAAACATCTACCCAATTGGAGTACTTTTATCTGGTTAATTAGTAAGTGCTAACTCGTTGGGTAAATGTCTTGTGCATATTCTGCACTACAGCTGCATACAGGACCACCGAGTAATGTTTCCAGTGAGCTTGTGCGCATGTAATTTCAGCAATGTTATTGTTCCTCGAGCTTCTTCATCCATTAATCTGTGATAACGTGAATTCTTGTCAAGAGAAGATGACGAGACTACAAAGAGGTGAATCTCCACCAAACAGGGGTACTTCCTCTTAACTAAATGAAGTAAGTGCTTCTTTGTTTGGCGGAGATGTCCTTGTGTTCTTTTGCATCAATAACGCGTCACCAAAATTGGCTAGAAATGTGCTTGGGGGCCTTTTGCTAAGCTGTCTATCAATGTGGGAAAAGGTGGGAAGATCTTTGCAGACTACTAAGTAAAATGGGAAGGAGGGCTGCGCGGCCCCCATCCCTGGGCCAATTTCGGCCCCGGGGACCCCATCCCTCAAGGCCCGGCCACTTCTCCCTGGGTGCCCTGGTCCCTCCCACACAGGGCACCCAGTGTGCATGTTGGGGACTGCAGGGGGAGCCTCAAGGTTCCCACGGTTTCAGCCGGCTCCTGTCTTCCGCGAGAGCCGCCATTGCTCTCGCACACAAGGAGCTATTAAAGATGCAGCTCCCTGCATGCGAGAGCAATATTTTCATCTCTTTCCCTGCCTGCATGTCGGCTGGCAGGAAAAAAGATGAAAACTCCGCTACTACCAAGCGGGAGCACTTTGACAGTTCCCGCTTGCTGGAAGCGGAGTGTTTGCTTTTGCTTGGCGGGAGCTGTCAATGCTCCTGCCAAGCAAAAGCAAACAGCTATCTCTTGAGCGTGGGCACTTAGGAGATAGCAGGAGCCAGCCCTGGGGGTGGCTGCCCCCAGGGCCATATATGGCTACTGGAGGGGGGCCCCCGCTTAATATTAACATTAGCACTGGGAGGTGGTGGTACCCGGGTCATTATTAAGCCCTTGGAGGGGTGCCCCATGCCCCCTCCTCCAGATTTTTAATAATACTCTGCATGTCCCTTGGTCCTGGCCCACCCTGGGCCTACAATTATAACAAGTGTGAGAGACTGCGCTTGTTTTTTTTTCTTAATTCACGGTGATATTTGCAAAATATTCACAAATATCGCTGTGAATTAAAATAAAATGTTTTTTTGCAATGCCATGGTCCCTGTGGGACGTCAGGACCAAGGCTAGGGTATCAGGGTATTCGTAGGCTGCCCCCACCCCTTTTTTTTTTGCGTTTTTACTTTGGATCTCAGCTGAAGCCGAGTCCCAAGATGGCTGTCAACACTTCCTGGTTGAAGTGTTGGCAGCCAATCAGAGCTCTGAAGATCTCTGCGCGAGTTCATCATTATTCGCGGAGGATCCAAGCCTCTAGATATCCAAATTTAGTTTATTTAGAGATACGATCGTATCTCTAAATAAATTGATGTATTTAAGTCTGGGTTGTCTGTTTCAGGCTGCCCCGCCTCGCTCTGAAGCAGGAGACGGAAGACAGACAGTAAATCAACTTTCTTAACGTGACACACGACACAGGGCTTTCTGTTTTAAAGCCCTTCATTGCCATTGGGGTCTCTGGTTGTATGCACACTGTAGGCCAGTGACGCAATAAGCGTCACGGTTTCGGGTGTAGGAGACTTCATCCCTGCGTGATTTCAGACGTCCATCATTCAAAGACATAGATCCCACCCTTTCGTCATACGTGAGAGTGGATGCAAGCTCTTCTGATCCGGTGCCTTGTTCTCGGTAATGGTCAGTGATTGCAAGCTAATGCTGTGTTCTGTATATTGTGCCGAGACCCTTCATCACTCTAACCTCCCCCACTGTGACACTCCAGGCCCTCGCTGCACATTGCTCGCTCCTTTAGAAGTGGAGCTGCGGCATTTGCTCCCTTGTGAAATGGATCCAAATAAGGAGCAGGGTTCGCTCTTGTTCGCTTGCGAAACGGATCCACATATCCGAGTCAGGCCCAAAGCGAGAGATATGTGCTTACTGTGAAACGTGCTTACAGTGGCCAGTTCACTGATGTATGGTATTAAATCTCACCCTGTGTACATGCCCTAAGTTAACACTGATGCTAAAAACATGGATTGACTTGCAAACAATGAATGTTAAAAAACGACGAGGGAATGCATTTCAGCGATTTAGTTCCTCTCTTATTTTATATGCTTTACTTAATCTTGCATTCCCCACGATTTAGCTATTTTATAATGTTGTTTATCTGTATTTTTTTCTGTGCATACTTTTAAGCGTGAGCCATGCCAGGTGTTTATGAGGGGCTTTGATTGAGCGCTTGGTCGCTAAGGCTAAAGCCAAACAAAGTGCCTGTCAGTGGGTTGGCCTCTCTGTAGAACACACAGAACAATGTTTGTGTATTACATTTGCAACTGAAATTCTGTGGATATGTGTGTGATGTCAAAATATTTGCAAGGCAAAAGTAAGAAAAATTAAAGTGCTTAAATTTTAGGGACTGCAGTGCATGTTGGGGGCGGTGAAGTGACAGAGATGCGAGAAAGGGCATTCGGGGAAGAGTGAAAAGAGGATGCTAAAGAGGAAAGTGAGGGAGTTGAAGATGTGCAGATGGACAAGATATGCAGAGAAAAAGAGGATACATATCTAACATAAAGCACACATAATTGAAGGCCAAAACTCCTTCCACAGGCCTCAATGCTATTTAATTCACAGACTCACCATTTCAGAATTTAAACATTTCCAATGTTAATTATTTATAAGAAATCATTGTTGTTGCTCATTTATCTTAAACAGCTAACACCCAGTGACAAAGCCAATCATACTGACAGGCTTTAGGCGTATGTCAGTTGCTGTGCCATTTATCTGGATAAAATTACATCTCAGAGAGAAACCAAAATACCGATCTGATGGCACACTATGGGAATCACAGAAATGTATTTGGCATGTTCCTTTATAGAGAGCACCCACTTTTTTTCATCTCACTTA
Source organism: Calotriton arnoldi (assembly GCA_963921515.1). NCBI lineage: Eukaryota > Metazoa > Chordata > Amphibia > Caudata > Salamandridae > Calotriton > Calotriton arnoldi. The sequence continues at coordinate 3,497,698 of CAWUFW010000198.1, forward strand.
AAGACCTGTCTGCGCATATTTCTATATGAAAAAAATACTTTCCCTATCATGCATTTAGAAATCAATATCTCGTAAGTATAGTTTCTGTGGAAAGAACATTAAGACACAATAAAAGACTCAGACAATTTAAATAATTTTGTTATAGTATTAAAGATTCAAAATCAATGCATATAAGTACCATTTTAAGTAGTTCAGTCAGCACTCTTACAGCTCGTAATACAAAACCACACATTTAAGATTAAGATTTCCTATCACCAACAAATGTGAGAGGATGGTTCAATAGAGTTCTCTTAGCATGAGCAAAGGGATCAACTTAGAGTCCACTCAGACATGTCCATGGGGATGAGCAAGGGGAGTGGAGCAATAATCAGGAAAGTTCAGGTCTGGTCTCTCACCAGACAGCTCCATCTCGTCCAGTAGGTATGTTCATTAGCAAAGGGGAAAAGGCAAGGGCATGTAAAGATAGTCTAGCAGGCAGGCTGGAGGCAATGGTAGAGAAGAGACTCTCCCTCCTCTTAGGAGAGACACTTTTTATTCTCCAAATCATCCATTTGTGACATCAGTTGTCACCATACGATGGTCTGACCGTCATGTGACTTTTCTTCCATTCCCCGGGTACGGAAACGATACTCCAACATATTTTCCCATGTTGCTCATGAGAAAAGACTGTCCATTCCATCCTCACAGGTTAGTTGACAAAGAGCCTATTTACTTTGTTGCTCTTCATGAATTAAGTCGAGAGGTCAAGTTCCCACCAATTCACACACAATTCACAATCAATGAAGTACTGGAAAAGAGTCTTACTGATTAACGAATGTTGCATAAACAGAACAGATAAAGCAACATTTGAGGAAATGTAACAAAAATCCATTACACCAGGCAATGAAATAATGCAGCCTAAGAAAAAAGGCAATTCAATGCCTTTTAAAGTTAGCATTTCTTATTTCGTAAAATAAACTCATAATTACTTTCAAGCATAACTAAATAAATCAAGCATATCATATATGGAAATATTTGTAACGTTGTCAGTGATTATTACACAAAAATGTTAATCTCTAATTATGGCCTACTACCAAAATTTTTAAAGTACCTACGTCCAAACTACTCCGAAAAGTCAATAAAATAAAATCGTTTTGAGAAATCTAAGACCCTAATAATGTCAAGCACTTGTACTGAAAGTTTCCGTCATATACAAGGTAACATACATACATAGCAGCAAATTATCATTTTGTTGTGGTGCGTTACAATGAAAGCAATAAAGATGCAAAATTTTGTCATTCATTTTTCATAACGACGTTGTTAAAATAATAGATAATCAGTTAATAAACATGTAAGTTAATTAATTTGTTAATCCTGCTATTTCTAAATATCCAAGCACACTTTTACAGTGCTGGTACTTTAACTTTTCTGAGTTTCAGTGTTGTTTTTCTAAACATGTGCAACAGGCACATTAGAGTTTCGGTGTCATAATCAGTTTTTGTGTCGTGTAAAGAATAATCAGCTTTTACACTGTAACAGAACTCATTTAAAATGTGTCCTAATTTTGCTTTCTACAGCACTAGCCATCTATGACAAAATGAACCCCCTCATTGTGTTCCTTTCTAAATTAAATGTTTTTATTTTTACTAGTTTGATTCAATCAAAATGGCTTCAGGTGTGCCACACTTTTGTCACAAAAAGACTGTTAGCGCTCTAGTTTTCTTTATAATTCTCTGTGAGGCGGCAAAAGAAATAAAATTAAAATAAACTAAATAGACTTATACAGTGCACAGCTACTCCCTCAGGAGTGTCCCAGCGCTAATGTCAAGTTCCCAAAAGAAGACGCATGAAACCTGAAAGAAACAGAAGAGCCACCTATCTAAAACGCCAAGTTTTTAGGTTTTTCCGGAACAGAAGTTCTGTCTTGGATAGCTTAAACTGAAGTGGGTGGAAGTTCCATAGTTTAGATGCAATGAAGCTGAAGGAGCTCCCCCTAGGCAAACTCTCTTCACTCTGGGAACCTGCACTAGCAACGCATCAGAGCACCTAAGACGTCTCGAAGGAGAGTATGGTGTGATAAATGGGTGCAGGCAGGCCGCACCTGTCTTCCTGATAATTCTGTAGCAAACACAAAGGGCCTTGAAAGCTACTAATTTCTTCACTGGGAGGCAATGAAATTTGAGAAGTTCCGAGCCCATGGACAGCCGCGGCCCGTGCAGGTAAGAACAGTGGGGCAGAGTGGGGGGTACTTCGACAGACGACTGCAAGGGAAAATTAATTATTTAGTTAATTTTCCCTCGTGGTCGTCTGTTAAATTTCCTCCCAACACGGCCACACCACCCCACCGCTCTTACCTGCATGGGCCGCACCTGCCCATGGAAGCTCATTTTGGGAGATTTAATAGGAGCCGGGCTGCCAAGTTCTGAACCATCTGGAGCCGCATCAGCCTTGACTGGAAAACTCCCAAATAGAGGACATTACAATAACCCAGCCTGGGAGATCACTAAAAGTTGTATCACTGTCTTCTGGGTGGAGTAAGGCAGCAAGCTGATGATATTTTTTAGATATTTCAGGATCCCAAAGCACTTGCCTGCCAAGGCCGTGATTTGGCTGTCAAACGTGAGATGTTCATCAAACCACATGCCTAGGTTCTTAACCCTAGGCTTTGGCAAAGGAAAATAACCTAGAGACACTGGCCATCAGTCAGGTGACCAGATCAAAGGCTGCCTACTAAGGATGAGGACCTCAGTCTTACCTGCGTTCAATTTCAGGCAACTGAGGTCCATCCATTAAGCTACTTCAGGTAGACAATCCCTCAAGGGGGCAGCCACTGTGGTGGAATTTTGCAACAGTGTGACAATCAGCTGAGTATCATCGGCGTATGATATGATGTCGTAAACATAACACTCAATGAACACAGGGGAATCAACTGACAGGCTGCTCCTGATGGAAGAACATGTTTTACTGACAATATCAGACTTTACTCACACTTGGCTGAGGAAGATAGCGTAAATTTATAGAAAATATGCTATCATTTTAGCTTCTGGAGCACCTTCCATAACCTCTATGAGATAATAATGAGAAAACAGTTTTCTCTCAAACATGATTCATAAAATCCCAGCAGAAGGTCAGCATTTGTTACAGGGTGAAATCAACTTAGAACACACCACAATTCCTAAAATTTGTATGATACCACCAACAAATGATTTATATTGTAACTAAAATCTGTTATCACCCTTTATACGTTCTCCTTTTTGTGACCCTCAAAATCTGCCATTCACTACAATGCATTTCAATGGGGTCCATGCCCCAGAGTCCTCTAAGGACTGGTACAGCATGTTGTGGCCAGCCAAAAAAGCCCCACATGCCCTTTGGGGTCTGGGTGTGCTCACTCGGACCCCTTACATTTTTTTAATTCATCTACAGGATACAAGGACCAAGGCCCTGAGTCTTGTAAGGGCTGCCAAAGCATATTGTTGAGGTTGAAACCAACCAATCAGGATTGACTAGTCCCCTTTCAAACTGGCCAATCAGAGCATATCTGGACAGCAACTGATTTTTAACCTTCATTTCTCAAAAACTGCTGAACGGATATACAGCAAATCACAAAAAGTACAATCTTCAGACCAAGATCTAGCTTCCTGCCACATTTGGTGTAATTCCATTCAGCAGATTTTGCTATAGCCTTGTCTAAAGAAGTCTATGTAAAATGCATGGGGATTTTGTGTTTTGGATCCCTCCCTTTTCTCTCTGCCCCTGCTTCATGAATCACCCCAAAACTTTCCAGAAAGGAGCTGAGGTGGATGAACCTTTTTTGGGAAAGTTTTGTGAAGATTCGTCAAACCGGGCCAACGTTATTCGCAAACCAAAAAATGCTCTTTCTATGGAAAGGCAAACCCATCTATAACTACATATATATATATTCAAATTTTAAACTAAGAAAATCACTGAAATTCATCAGTTACAGTTATATGAAGTAACTATAACTTGTGCCCTAAAGTAATAAAGTAACTATAACTCGCACCCTCGCCATGCACAGCGGTATTATCAATTATGCCATTTCAGATGCCATTAGGGATGTTATCAGTGTAGTCATTAAACATGTCATGAGTTATGTAATATGTGAGGGTACAAGCAGAAGAAATTCTCTGAAAAAACAACATTTAAAGTGATGTAATAGTTAGGTGTTGCAATGAGACACATGCTAATGTTAAAAAAAACTTAAATACACCACTTCTAGTTTAGTGAACTGACTATTACTTGCACCGCCATCTGACTGTGACCTTTATAGGGCTTTACATTTCAATATTTAAGCAAGCATTTATAGCATCTCATGCTTCAGTAGTACATGAGTACAAATTATATCTTGGCAATGGCAACATTCAAACATAACTTTATAATTTTATAGATCATCAGGTCTTACAAAACAATTTGATTTTGTCATAAATTATGCAATTTCCACACTTGTGTCTCTCACTTGTGTTCTATAGGGTGGTGCCACACATGTTGAAGAAACAGTGGTGGCTGCTCAGGATCCGAAGCAGTGGGGCGGTGGGGGGGGCAGGGAGGGTATAGACAAAATAAAAAAAATATAGAACTTACCCCTGCCGCTGCGGTCACCGCATTGTTCCTCTCCCGATCCTGGTCCGGTCTCAGGCTGATCCCACTGCACAGTCTCCCAGATGCCAATTCCTGACACTGCTCTCATGCTGGGAGTACTATTCCCAGCATAAGAGAAACGCTGGGATTGGACTGAACTCCCTGGTTGGGCGCTCAGACAGAGACTAGGAGCCTGTGGCTTTTCTCCACCCGGCGTTACAACAGAACTGGGTGGAGAAAGGCTAAGTGCGCATGGCAGTTTAGCCGGCCTAAGACGACCGGCCAAACTATCATGCATACTTAGTAGTGCCCATCACCCATCCTCCTCACTGCTGTTGCACAGAATGCATGGCCCCGCCCCGCCCTATGACGCGCTCGCTGGCAGCCGGAGGTAAGAAGAAAAATAAAATGATAATAAAATTGTTTTATCATCATTTTATTTTTTAAGTGCTCAACTCTGCTGCCACGGAGTGGCATTTGCGGCTGGTTCTGAACGAGGGTGGTGGGGTTCAAAACTAAACCTCACTTACCTTTAAAGGACGCTGACTCTCCTTCACAGGAAGCACAAACAGGCTCCCCTAGCCAATCACAATGCTGCAATGCAGCGTTGTGATTGGTCTGAGCGCCGTGGTTCGGCACTAAGACAGGCAGTGGGAGCCTGTGCATGTTCCCCACCAGGCTGTGCATTACAGCCTGGTGGGGAGCATGCTAAGTGCGCATGACTGCTTGGCCGGAACTGTAATGCGCACTTAAGTACACATATTTCCTCCTCCCCCAGCTGGCTGTGATGACAGCCAATTCCCGCCCGCCCCAAAACCTATTTCAGCGTGCAAAAATAAAATGATAACAACATTGTGTTGTTATCATTTTATTTCTCCTTCTTTGCAATGCTAAAAGCAGTGGGGCGAGGAGCCACCACTGCCTAATGGGGCGACGCTCCTCCACCATAATGGAGGAGCCGCCCCTGTGAAGAAGTAGGGGACATGCAATTAACAGTAGTGTCTTCCCTACTAGCGCGTTTTCCTCTCTCTATAGGTACACAGAGTCCATCTGTTCAATATACCTATATTTCAACCTTCTGGTTTTGTTCAAGGCAGTTTGGCATACTTTTTCCCCCCACTGTATGGCCTGTGATGGCCGGCCAAAAACATATGCACACTTAGGGAGTGCACATCGCACTCCACCTCCCCATGCCCCGCCCCTCCCTGCACAAGCTGACTCAGAGCCGTAAAATGAAAAATAAAACAATGACATTGTTTTATTTTTAATTTGCTTCTCTTATCCAGACAGTGGGGTGATGCTCCTCCGCCATTGGGGAGGAGCCGCTGCTGCTTTCAGTTTAAATCTCTTGTTCTTGAAGATTCTAGCGGGATCTTCCTGTGTTTTGTCCATTCAGTGTCGTACCCTTCCTACATCTTCGCTCCATTTTGTTCTCAAGTGTTTCGTTGATATCCAAGTCATCCACAGCAATGCCTTATGTAACAACATTTCAAATTCATAATGGTTCTCATTGGTCTCATTCAAATCATTTAGACATTTGTTAGCTAAACTGGCTGTATGCAATTAATGTAAACAAGAAATGAATATCATGACCACCATATATTATGCGTAATAGTTTGACTTTTTATAAACTTTGCATATTCCAATTGCTCATAAAAGCGCGATGTGTCTCAATGAAAAAAGGAAAACCACAACCAAGTGCATCAAAACAAGTGAAAACTAATTATAATCACAATGCCGTTTTGTGTGTTTCTTTTCGAAAAAACAAACAACAATGTAAACCAATAACTATTAGGCCAATGTCCAATGTCTTTGCTTGTTTGCTATGTGTCGACGATGTTCCAACTATCAATGTGATACAGGGGTCTCATCAGGACAGGAATAATGCCAGGGACATATTGGCTGAGTAGTGTAATGACCATGATCCAAAACCAAACGTAAGTGGTACTTTTTGGTACCTGATTGGATATATACTCACTGCAAGGGTGTAGTTACCCTCAGAAGCAGTAGTAAGAAATCTCAATGGAGGCCGTAGGGATGTTGTGGTCGTTTTGCGAGTGCTGAAGTGCTGCAGTGTATTGGGCACCATTTGAATATCCTGGTGCTGGCTCTCAATGGGGCACGGGCCACTGCGATGAGACAGCAACATGCAACACACCTCGATGTGATAAACTGTCGGTGTGTATGTGAATATCAATACCGGCAGGTACTACTTACCAAAACAGAACCTCCAGCGCCCCCCACACAGCACGTGATCGGCCCCCAGCGCCCACTGTATTGTAGGTGCTTCCCTACCTCTGTCACTACCTTCATCTTTTCTGCCGCCGCCTTGAGGATATTCAAAGGCCATGCCTGACTTTAAAATGGCCACCGCTGGGTCTTATATCACAGACTAACTTCGCCCTGGTCCTCTTGGAGCTACCCGAGCCACTCAAACAGTCATAACAGTCTCCTACTGCTTCTTAAGTGTGGTTCCTCTCTCTTGACAGCGACTCTTCATAGCAAAAGTGTCAAACTTAGTTCTGATGCCTTCTGAGGAGACAGGGCTGCCTCAATTTTAAGCCCTGGTCATCTGGCAAGCTTGACATTCCCTCTCCTCCCAAAGGTCCATAATACCTACAAAATATCCTCTTCTTTGCAGCCTTGATTCACTTGGGGCCTCACCCATTGCCAGAGTCTAGAAGCAAACCCTCACAGTGTGAGCACCCTGCAATCAGCCACTCTTGTTACCCTGGGATTGATACTCTAACCTCAAAATTCATAAAAACAGCTACAATCACCACCAACATGGCCGCCCCCAGAACGCATGACACTAGGAAGTTCAGTGGGGTCCAAAAGAAACTGAACCAACACAAAAGAGATCCAAACGAGACATCCCATCCCTTACTCCCCAATCAAAATGAAAATGGACAATAACACAGCCTTAGACCTTACTATGCAGAAACTCGACACGCTGCATGTCCTTGCTCAGTCCACAAAGGGCACCACAGAAACCATGCAGAATTACCTCACATCCATAAAACAAGATATTCTCTTTCTAGGGGGCAGAGTTACCGGAAAACAAAATCATGCATTAGCAAAGCTCATCAAAGGCTCTGCCAACCACCACTTCAAGGCTAGTCCAAGTGGAACGAAATCTTACGGACTTAGGGGAGAGGATGTAGCCTTACGGCTAGAGCGGTAGACCTCGAAGCTGGGGAACCGGGTTCAAGTCTCGGCAACGATGCTCAACATCCTTTGATTCTGGGCAAATCACTTAATCTTCCCGTGCCTAACAAAAATGAATGTGTCCTTCTGTAACGAAATTGGTGCTCATGTAGAGCGCTCTGATAACCGATGTCTCGGGTCTAGTTCGTGCTACATAAAACTCTAAAAAAAAAAGAAGACAAACATAGAAGGGGCAACCTGCGGATCTTTGGGCTCCCAGAGGGGATGGAGGAAAACGCACCATCCTGCAACGCAGTCGTAAAAAAATGGATTCCTCAAGTCTTGGGCCTAAACTTTATAAAAGATTTTGAAATAACAAGAGCCCACAGAGTGTTTACTTTCAAATTGAAAAACAGCAGCTCACCCAGAGGTCTTATCTTCAGACCTCTTCGACACTCACACACTGAAGCAAAACTTATGCAGATAAAAAGGTGCAAAGGATCAACTGTTAAGTCTCCTCCTTTGGAATCTCCCAGGACTACTTCAAAGACACTGTCAAGAAAAGGAAAGCATTCCTATCCCAGCAAAAAACTCTTAAAGGCTTTGCAATACAATTTTCCTTCAAGGACCATCTCGTCTGAAGACCACCTACAATGGGATAATGACCATCTTTGAAGATCCCAATTATTTGGACTCATTCATTGCTGAAATGCAGGGTCTAAACATGAGCACTTAATGATACGTCTGCACTTACATAACCCTTGCATGCTCTAGTATCCTTTACTGTCCATGATGACTATTGCCACTGATGGAGCAAGGTAAATGAGAAATTTTTGAACCCCCTAATATTAATGCTAACAATTAACGTTATTAATTGTTTTGACAACTAATCAACATTTTACGTCTTTTTAGATACTTCAGGTAATCTGCGATTCACGTGCAAAACTAACCTACTTACAATTGTAAAGTGAAATAATTTTAATATAATGGTTTGCATACTAATTAGAATAATATTGCATGATTTGTGCTACGTAGTAAATTGTATTGTGGCAAAAGAATGCGGATGGTAAGTAAACAGCTTTACATGTCGCGTTTGCTAGGTAACACCTAACTGGGGTACGTAGAATGACGGGTGGGAAACGAAAAGGCTTATTTTCTTTATTCTTAACTGTTATCGTGTTTGTTTTCATGATAGTTCGTTCGAGCCTGCTAGGCCGTGCTGTAAAAATGGCTGCCGAGGCAAATGAGCTTAATGCGCAAGTGCAAAATGGCTTCCATGCGGAAGAAAGCTGCAGAAACAAGTCACGTGGTTGTATCAAGAGCCCAGAATGAAAGGGATCAAGGTCAGCATGACCTATCATCAATCGAGTGCCAAAAAGGACTCAGCGAGAATGTATGAGAACCAAAGATGCAGCTGTGAATTAACAATGGACTGTTTTAAATAAAGTTACAAAAGAAGATACTTTGGATAAACTGTCAATCGGATTGTGAACGTCCGAAACCCGTGTGAAAGAACCAAATTATAAACATTTTTGGAACTGGTTTAAGCAAGGAGGGCAATGAGGAGATGCTTGCCACCCCTCAAATGGACCAATTAGCGTGAATCTCGCCCCCAAAGATTGAAACATTTCTGTTTAGTAAGCTAGTAATAGGGTATAAGAGGACCTACTCTTAAGTAGGAGGAGCGCTATTCATACATACTTTTGAGCACTGGACGCTGACGCTGGAGAGCTGCTGCTATTTTCCATAGGCCATTAATTTAAAATAATTAATCTTTTACTTTTATATCTGACTGGGAAAGAACGAGACCGTGGCGGGAAACCTGCATAGGTGGTCCGTCGAGGAGGCCTGTTTAGCGGGACAGACAGTCAGTTTTGGGAGTTCTATGCTGGGATCTGAAATTTATCTGCTGTGACGATCTTTTATTTTCATCTAAAAAGGGTATGCATAATTTCTTTTAAAGTTTATTTCTTATGATGATTTTAAATGTATTAAACTGATTAATAAAATTGAAACTTATATATGCATTTAAGCGAATAGATAAACTTTATTATAATTAAAACTACGAGTCTGTGGTCCTTTAAGCTCAATAATAAATGCAATGTTTAAATAGGTTTAAATGTGATTGAGCTGGTCTTAATCACCATCAACTTATTCTCACTAGTTGGTCCATCGACCAAAGAGCGGAATATCTTGATGTTTTAGAAATCGACAGGATTAAAATCAAATTATGTATGATGTTTAAGAAACTATCTTGTCGACTTTAAAAAGGTATCCCGTTTTCTTCCAGCAGTAACAACTTTTTCTCCTAGGTGAAAGGTGGATGGGATCCAGGGAATATATGAGTGAGTGAATGTTTATGCGGTGTTATGGGCCCCACCGTCATACTGGTATAGTTGTTAGGAGGAATGTTTTCAACCTGGATGTCATGTCTAAAGGAGAAGAAATTATATTAGTCGCGCTGGATCACCACTAACCCTCACACGTATGAAGTATTACACATGGCCCCAGCGTCTTCCTGTCAATAAGACATGCCATCGCTGACTTATGTAAACAACACAGAATCCGCGGGTCTAAAGTGTATATAGATAGAGAGTTTTTGACCAGCCAAAACTACATAAAATAATAACTGATAGGGGAAACTCAATTAAGAGGACGGATTCCCATCACCCACCGAAGTGGCATGCTTCATCATTTGGGATCTCCTCTCGGCTGCAAGCTGCTGCAACCAAGGAGCTACAACTCCTTTCTAAATGTAAAGGAGGAGCTCGCGGATGTTTTTAATCAGTAGTTTAGAGACACAATCGCTAAAGATTGATGGAGCATGAACAGTGTAAAGAAATAATTGTGCAGTGTACAAAGTAATTTAAAATTGACTAACATGAGAAAAATAAATGTATAAGGTATCTCGTGTATGTCAAGAGTTAAAAAGCAGTAAACGCGCGATCTGAATGAATGTGCGAACGCGCTAGAGGTGCGGTCTACATGTTTCAGCCAAAAAAGGCTTTCTTCAGGACCAAGATGTGACTACTGCACTGTAGAAAAGGTGAAAAAGAACGATACAACCATATACCTGTGAGTAACACTGTATGATCACAGGTCTTGTTCTCCTATAAAAGAGAAAAGAGAAAATAGAATATGTATGTGATGGCTGGAAAGAAAACTTTTCTTTAATATACCTAGATCACATGAAGTTACAATGTGAAACTGTCATTACCCTAAAAATAGGTAAATGAAAAAACATCTTACCCGTATCAAATCGGGAGGGTACCTTCCGCTCCTGGCAACAGCTCAGGGCGTGAGGCAACGCTCTGTAAATGAAAAAGACGAACACAACTCAAACTCTTAAAAGAATAAAAAACATGGTCGGGTAAAATTACCTAACCATGATGAGTATGTTTCCAAAATGTCAGTCTCATATGAATAAACTGCCGCCTCTTAGAATGTTACAAGAACAATTGAGCCGGACGCTAAAAATAGATTTAAAGTGATGATATAAAGCGTAATAATGGCAAACACAGCATACTGTGTACAGCATACTGGGTAAGTTTCAAATAGCAAAATAATCACAGTCTCCATGTCAAAAAATACAAGAAATAAGACAACGGAGCACTGTAACTAAAAAGTTGAGCATGGTAAATACATGATAGATAACCAAAAAGAGCTACTATACTAGAATCTAGCGTGGTAACAAAATGCAAGACAGCGCTCAGATCACTCAAGCCTTGTAATCAAGAGTGTGGAGGAAAAGAACTGCTTGCTACCACTAACAGCGTGCTGCTGAGAAGACCACTAGTAAAACGGTCTCATTCAGGCTTACCTACTCCGTCGTTACCCCGGGCCGGATCCTGAGAGTCACTCGCGGTGACTGCCGGCCGGGGATGGAGGTTTAAATAGCAGTCAGTAGTTATTGGAAACTGACTTCAGGTACGTAAAATGTGACGCGTGTTGATGACACGCGACGCTCGACATATTGAAACTACCCAGAGCTGGGAATTGTAGTTTATTTGCAGCTACGGCTGAGTGAAGTATGGCGCGTAAGAATAGCACATGACGCAAGACGTGTTAAAACTACAAGAAACTGGGAAATGTAGTTTATACCAACTGAATACCGAGTCAAGCGACTGCCTCGTTGTTCCTTTGTCACGAGTGACTCGTAAAAAGTGCAGTAAACGCCAAGAACTATAAAAGAAGGCGTGTAAATCAACAAGATGTGACATATGTTGAGACTAAGCCAAGAACTAAAAATGTGGTCTATCTCAACCAAATCTCGTGTGTAGAAACTAAGCCAGAAACTGGAAAAATGGTCTATCTCAAACAAATCTCAGTGTGAAAAAAGAAGGCAAATAACTGAATGCTCATATCAGTTCGAAAAATAGGACATGGACACACATATATAAAATACGTAAGTGCCCACAAAGCCATTGTATCACTATCAGACCCTCAGTAAAATGTATCAACGGTGCAGACAGCTACAGGCAATACCAAACTAGGAAAGGTGGCATTAAATCAGAGTCCAAGGAATATCATCGTTGAGCCCAACAACATGGCTACGTAACTTAAACACCCATCGTTGTTCTTTCTTAAACAAGAGTGTAGTTATATCAGTAACTTGTTTAGGTAGGTGCGGTTGTTCAAGTATGGTCCATGTTATATCTTCTGGTCTGTGATTATTTTCCAAAAAATGACTGGTCAAACGTGTTGCTTGTTTTTTGCACCTAATGGTGCTCTTGTGTTCCATAATTCTCTGTTTGATTTTTCGTGTTGTCATGCCAACATATTGTTTCGAGCAAGGGCATGTGATTAAATAGATTACCCGCTCACTATTACAATTAGTGTGTCTAGTCTGCCTCCAAGGTCTCGAGGTCCCGATGTCTACCTCAGTGGTATGTCTAGTCTGGGGATTTATCCGCGCAGGTCTTTAAATATTCCCTTGGACCCCTTTCTTATCTAGTAGTTATTGTTCTTGTGCAGCTTTGGCTGCGGGTTCACGTACACGGCACACAGTACGACTGTGAGGCCACTAAACGCTCTAGTTGTATCTACATTTTAAAGAAATTTTTTCTGAGTTGTTTCCTATTTTGTCTTTTTCTAATATATACACTATGGCTGAGTTTGTAGGTTTGGCGTATAATGACGACATGGCGAGAGCAATTGTGTCTTCTACCCCCAGTATTATTGACCTGACTGTTATTACAGGGGTCAATACAGGGGATGATTGGAGCAAATTATTGATTCTCAAAAAATCACACACTCGAACTAGCATCCACGGTGCTATTATGACAGAGTATCTTCGTGGTAATTGTGCCCCCACGGGCCTTATAGTAACCAACACTCCTAGACTGTTCTTGCAAGATAAACAGTTTCTTAAGGACTGGTCCTTGATAGCATGGCGCTGTACTCGAGACTGGTTGATCTTGATCATCAGTACTGCGAAACGCATCGCTGATGCTATATTGATTGAAATACAGGTTCTTGAGGGCCAGATCAAAACGACACTTACTAGTGTAGCTTTTAAAAAAATCTTGAGGAAACCAACAAATCCAATAAGGATTTCAAAGACAACATTCTTCTCACTAAAATCGAGAAGTTTAGAAAGGATCTTGCTCAATTTTCGTTTGAAAAGGTATACCCATATACTCACGAGAACTATGTACCACCTGAGTTCAATAAGAGAGGCAAGAGATATGGTTCCAACTATTCATCCTCAGAATCAGAACGTTGGTCTAGTGACTCAGATTCTTCTGAACAGGCTACATCGCGACCTAGAGGCAGGGGTGGCAATAATAGGAGACAGTGGAGAGGGCAACAGCAAACACCATGGTGGCCTCCGGCACCTTGGCATTATCCCAATGTACCTTTCCATCCCCAAATGATGCCCTTTAACCCACCCCTCAGTATTTTCAGAACCAGTCTTTTTTAGAACAGGGCCGGGGACGTTCCCGAGGGAAGAGACGGGGTCAACAAACTCAGGTGCACTGGAGCCCCCAACTTCCCCCGCAGTCTACGCAGCATGAAGAAAGGGCAACCAGTAGCCGGGACGAGCAGCGATTAGTGGTCAATTTGAGCACTCATATTTTGACAGATATGGAGGAAACTGTCCTTAACAGAGGTCTAGGATTCGTCCCTACCAACACTGGCGATCCTTTTCTTATTCAATGCGAACTAGCACGCTTTTTTCGCAAAATAAGACTTCATTTCTTTTTCAAAGATCAAACATCTGACAAAAATGATCTCCCTGATGAAGGCATTGATAGTGGACTTAGACCGAAATCGACTTTTTGCCCTCCCACTCATTCTATACCTGATCAGGTTCGAACCTTTGAGAAAGCTGTCATCACTGAAGTTACAAGTTTGAGCTTAAACTCTAAAAAGCAGTATCACAATCTCCCTCTGCTTGAAAAGCAAGCTCTTGACTCCCTCTCGAGTAATTCTTCTATTACTATAAAGCCCGCCGATAAGGGAGGGGCCATTGTTATACTAAATACCTCTGACTATCGAGAAGAATGTCTTCGGCAACTTAAGGATGCTAGGTCATATTGCTTACTGCCGACAGATCCAACTGATAGACTCACGAAAGAAATCCGTGAGCTAGTTGAGGAAGCCAAAATTGAAGGATGGGTGTCGCCTCATGAAGCCAACTTTTTAACAACTTCTCACCCTGTTATGCCTTACTTTTATGTGCTTCCGAAGGTGCACAAACCTCAGCGTCCTCCTCCCGGGAGACCTATCATCTCGGGGATTGGTTCTCTTTTGGAACCTCTCTCTACCTTTGTAGATCATTTTTTAAGACCTTTAGTTAAAACAATGCCTACCTACCTTCAAGCTACGAAGGATGTTTTGCAACTATTACCAGTGATTGACTTTGACATAGAGACGGATTTCCTTGCTAGTTTTGATGTGGAATCCCTCTACACCTGTATTCCCCAGTTAGAAACACTGGATGCGGTTAGGGCACTTCTTGACCATAGACATGAGGCGATGAGTACGCCTGTTCCATTTATCATGGAATGTGCCAGGCTGGCTATGACTGAAAATTTCTTCAGATTTGAAGACCAAATTTACCTACAAACATCGGGTACTTCGATGGGCAGTGTTTTTGCCCCTAGTTTGGCTAACCTCTATGTCCATCTTTTTGAACAGCATAATGTCTTGGTGGACGCCAATCCTTTCCGTATCCATATCATTGAGTGGAAACGCTACATAGATGATATTTTTGTCATTTGGAGAGGCGATTTCACCAAACTTAACACTTTCCATGGTTGGCTTAATGCCCAAAATAACTATCTGAACTTTACTATGGATGCTAGCAAGACAAGTCTGCCATTTTTAGACCTACACATTTATTCATCACCTGCGGGTCTTGAAAGTGAATTGTATACCAAGCCCATGGCCAGAAATTCGCTTTTGACCTTTGATAGCTTCCATCCTAAATCTTTACGGGAGGGGTTACCATTTGGCCAATTTCTGCGGTTGCGTAGAAACTGTTCCTCTACTGAAGATTTTAAAAAGCATGCTTCAGTGCTCTCTCATAACCTGAAAGCAAGGAAATATCCCAAGAGGTTAATACGCCAGTCATACAAAAGAGCTGCTAATAACAATCGTGAGGCACTTATAGAGCCCACGGTGCAGAAGCCTCCCCTCACTAGGCTCACGTGCGTCAACACTTTTAGCACGCAATCTAATCAGATTCAAAAGATTGTACGAAGACACTGGCGTATCCTAAATGTGGGGCAAGTTAAGATACCTCTCCCTCTTTTTCCTTTAAACGTAGTAAAAATTTACGTGATTGTCTTGTTCACACACGACCCAGAGATGTCTCGGCACCAGTGAGCAATACACTTTGGAATTTACCAGCCGTGCAGGGACATTACCCGTGCGGCAATTGCTCTGTTTGTCCCCAGACTAGACATACCACTGAGGTAGACATCGGGACCTCGAGACCTTGGAGGCAGACTAGACACACTAATTGTAATAGTGAGCGGGTAATCTATTTAATCACATGCCCTTGCTCGAAACAATATGTTGGCATGACAACACGAAAAATCAAACAGAGAATTATGGAACACAAGAGCACCATTAGGTGCAAAAAACAAGCAACACGTTTGACCAGTCATTTTTTGGAAAATAATCACAGACCAGAAGATATAACTTGGACCATACTTGAACAACCGCACCTACCTAAACAAGTTACTGATATAACTACACTCTTGTTTAAGAAAGAACAACGATGGGTGTTTAAGTTACGTAGCCATGTTGTTGGGCTCAACGATGATATTCCTTGGACTCTGATTTAATGCCACCTTTCCTAGTTTGGTATTGCCTGTAGCTGTCTGCACCGTTGATACATTTTACTGAGGGTCTGATAGTGATACAATGGCTTTGTGGGCACTTACGTATTTTATATTGGGTGTCCATGTCCTATTTTTCGAACTGATATGAGCATTCAGTTATTTGCCTTCTTTTTTCACACTGAGATTTGGTTGAGATAGACCATTTTTCCAGTTTCTGGCTTAGTTTCTACACACGAGATTTGGTTGAGATAGACCACATTTTTAGTTCTTGGCTTAGTCTCAACATATGTCACATCTTGTTGATTTACACGCCTTCTTTTATAGTTCTTGGCGTTTACTGCACTTTTTACGAGTCACTCGTGACAAAGGAACAACGAGGCAGTCGCTTGACTCGGTATTCAGTTGGTATAAACTACATTTCCCAGTTTCTTGTAGTTTTAACACGTCTTGCGTCATGTGCTATTCTTACGCGCCATACTTCACTCAGCCGTAGCTGCAAATAAACTACAATTCCCAGCTCTGGGTAGTTTCAATATGTCGAGCGTCGCGTGTCATCAACACGCGTCACATTTTACGTACCTGAAGTCAGTTTCCAATAACTACTGACTGCTATTTAAACCTCCATCCCCGGCCGGCAGTCACCGCGAGTGACTCTCAGGATCCGGCCCGGGGTAACGACAGAGTAGGTAAGCCTGAATGAGACCGTTTTACTAGTGGTCTTCTCAGCAGCACGCTGTTAGTGGTAGCAAGCAGTTCTTTTCCTCCACACTCTTGATTACAAGGCTTGAGTGATCTGAGCGCTGTCTTGCATTTTGTTACCACGCTAGATTCTAGTATAGTAGCTCTTTTTGGTTATCTATCATGTATTTACCATGCTCAACTTTTTAGTTACAGTGCTCCGTTGTCTTATTTCTTGTATTTTTTGACATGGAGACTGTGATTATTTTGCTATTTGAAACTTACCCAGTATGCTGTACACAGTATGCTGTGTTTGCCATTATTACGCTTTATATCATCACTTTAAATCTATTTTTAGCGTCCGGCTCAATTGTTCTTGTAACATTCTAAGAGGCGGCAGTTTATTCATATGAGACTGACATTTTGGAAACATACTCATCATGGTTAGGTAATTTTACCCGACCATGTTTTTTATTCTTTTAAGAGTTTGAGTTGTGTTCGTCTTTTTCATTTACAGAGCGTTGCCTCACGCCCTGAGCTGTTGCCAGGAGCGGAAGGTACCCTCCCGATTTGATACGGGTAAGATGTTTTTTCATTTACCTATTTTTAGGGTAATGACAGTTTCACATTGTAACTTCATGTGATCTAGGTATATTAAAGAAAAGTTTTCTTTCCAGCCATCACATACATATTCTATTTTCTGTTTTCTCTTTTATAGGAGAACAAGACCTGTGATCATACAGTGTTACTCACAGGTATATGGTTGTATCGTTCTTTTTCACCTTTTCTACAGTGCAGTAGTCACATCTTGGTCCTGAAGAAAGCCTTTTTTGGCTGAAACATGTAGACCGCACCTCTAGCGCGTTCGCACATTCATTCAGATCGCGCGTTTACTGCTTTTTAACTCTTGACATACACGAGATACCTTATAAATTTATTTTTCTCATGTTAGTCAATTTTAAATTACTTTGTACACTGCACAATTATTTCTTTACACTGTTCATGCTCCATCAATCTTTAGCGATTGTGTCTCTAAACTACTGATTAAAAACATCCGCGAGCTCCTCCTTTACATTTAGAAAGGAGTTGTAGCTCCTTGGTTGCAGCAGCTTGCAGCCGAGAGGAGATCCCAAATGATGAAGCATGCCACTTCGGTGGGTGATGGGAATCCGTCCTCTTAATTGAGTTTCCCCTATCAGTTATTATTTTATGTAGTTTTGGCTGGTCAAAAACTCTCTATCTATATACACTTTAGACCCGCGGATTCTGTGTTGTTTATGTACTTGGTTTGGGGATTTATCCGCGCAGGTCTTTAAATATTCCCTTGGACCCCTTTCTTATCTAGTAGTTATTGTTCTTGTGCAGCTTTGGCTGCGGGTTCACGTACACGGCACACAGTACGACTGTGAGGCCACTAAACGCTCTAGTTGTATCTACATTTTAAATAAATTTTTTCTGAGTTGTTTCCTATTTTGTCTTTTTCTAATATATACACTATGGCTGATTTTGTAGGTTTGGCGTATAATGACGACATGGCGAGAGCAATTGTGTCTTCTACCCCCAGTATTATTGACCTGACTGTTATTACAGGGGTCAATACAGGGGATGATTGGAGCAAATTATTGATTCTCAAAAAATCACACACTCGAACTAGCATCCACGGTGCTATTATGACAGAGTATCTTCGTGGTAATTGTGCCCCCACGGGCCTTATAGTAACCAACACTCCTAGACTGTTCTTGCAAGATAAACAGTTTCTTAAGGACTGGTCCTTGATAGCATGGCGCTGTACTCGAGACTGGTTGATCTTGATCATCAGTACTGCGAAACGCATCGCTGATGCTATATTGATTGAAATACAGGTTCTTGAGGGCCAGATCAAAACGACACTTACTAGTGTAGCTTTTAAAAAAAATCTTGAGGAAACCAACAAATCCAATAAGGATTTCAAAGACAACATTCTTCTCACTAAAATCGAGAAGTTTAGAAAGGATCTTGCTCAATTTTCGTTTGAAAAGGTATACCCATATACTCACGAGAACTATGTACCACCTGAGTTCAATAAGAGAGGCAAGAGATATGGTTCCAACTATTCATCCTCAGAATCAGAACGTTGGTCTAGTGACTCAGATTCTTCTGAACAGGCTACATCGCGACCTAGAGGCAGGGGTGGCAATAATAGGAGACAGTGGAGAGGGCAACAGCAAACACCATGGTGGCCTCCGGCACCTTGGCATTATCCCAATGTACCTTTCCATCCCCAAATGATGCCCTTTAACCCACCCCCTCAGTATTTTCAGAACCAGTCTTTTTTAGAACAGGGCCGGGGACGTTCCCGAGGGAAGAGACGGGGTCAACAAACTCAGGTGCACTGGAGCCCCCCAACTTCCCCCGCAGTCTACGCAGCATGAAGAAAGGGCAACCAGTAGCCGGGACGAGCAGCGATTAGTGGTCAATTTGAGCACTCATATTTTGACAGATATGGAGGCAACTGTCCTTAACAGAGGTCTAGGATTCGTCCCTACCAACACTGGCGATCCTTTTCTTATTCAATGCGAACTAGCACGCTTTTTCGCAAAATAAGACTTCATTTCTTTTTCAAAGATCAAACATCTGACAAAAATGATCTCCCTGATGAAGGCATTGATAGTGGACTTAGACCGAAATCGACTTTTTGCCCTCCCACTCATTCTATACCTGATCAGGTTCGAACCTTTGAGAAAGCTGTCATCACTGAAGTTACAAGTTTGAGCTTAAACTCTAAAAAGCAGTATCACAATCTCCCTCTGCTTGAAAAGCAAGCTCTTGACTCCCTCTCGAGTAATTCTTCTATTACTATAAAGCCCGCCGATAAGGGAGGGGCCATTGTTATACTAAATACCTCTGACTATCGAGAAGAATGTCTTCGGCAACTTAAGGATGCTAGGTCATATTGCTTACTGCCGACAGATCCAACTGATAGACTCACGAAAGAAATCCGTGAGCTAGTTGAGGAAGCCAAAATTGAAGGATGGGTGTCGCCTCATGAAGCCAACTTTTTAACAACTTCTCACCCTGTTATGCCTTACTTTTATGTGCTTCCGAAGGTGCACAAACCTCAGCGTCCTCCTCCCGGGAGACCTATCATCTCGGGGATTGGTTCTCTTTTGGAACCTCTCTCTACCTTTGTAGATCATTTTTTAAGACCTTTAGTTAAAACAATGCCTACCTACCTTCAAGATACGAAGGATGTTTTGCAACTATTACCAGTGATTGACTTTGACATAGAGACGGATTTCCTTGTTAGTTTTGATGTGGAATCCCTCTACACCTGTATTCCCCAGTTAGAAACACTGGATGCGGTTAGGGCACTTCTTGACCATAGACATGAGGCGATGAGTACGCCTGTTCCATTTATCATGGAATGTGCCAGGCTGGCTATGACTGAAAATTTCTTCAGATTTGAAGACCAAATTTACCTACAAACATCGGGTACTTCGATGGGCAGTGTTTTTGCCCCTAGTTTGGCTAACCTCTATGTCCATCTTTTTGAACAGCATAATGTCTTGGTGGACGCCAATCCTTTCCGTATCCATATCATTGAGTGGAAACGCTACATAGATGATATTTTTGTCATTTGGAGAGGCGATTTCACCACACTTAACACTTTCCATGGTTGGCTTAATGCCCAAAATAACTATCTGAACTTTACTATGGATGCTAGCAAGACAAGTCTGCCATTTTTAGACCTACACATTTATTCATCACCTGCGGGTCTTGAAAGTGAATTGTATACCAAGCCCATGGCCAGAAATTCGCTTTTGACCTTTGATAGCTTCCATCCTAAATCTTTACGGGAGGGGTTACCATTTGGCCAATTTCTGCGGTTGCGTAGAAACTGTTCCTCTACTGAAGATTTTAAAAAGCATGCTTCAGTGCTCTCTCATAACCTGAAAGCAAGGAAATATCCCAAGAGGTTAATACGCCAGTCATACAAAAGAGCTGCTAATAACAATCGTGAGGCACTTATAGAGCCCACGGTGCAGAAGCCTCCCCTCACTAGGCTCACGTGCGTCAACACTTTTAGCACGCAATCTAATCAGATTCAAAAGATTGTACGAAGACACTGGCGTATCCTAAATGTGGGGCAAGTTAAGATACCTCTCCCTCTTTTTTCCTTTAAACGTAGTAAAAATTTACGTGATTGTCTTGTTCACACACGACCCAGAGATGTCTCGGCACCAGTGAGCAATACACTTTGGAATTTACCAGCCGTGCAGGGACATTACCCGTGCGGCAATTGCTCTGTTTGTCCCCAGACTAGACATACCACTGAGGTAGACATCGGGACCTCGAGACCTTGGAGGCAGACTAGACACACTAATTGTAATAGTGAGCGGGTAATCTATTTAATCACATGCCCTTGCTCGAAACAATATGTTGGCATGACAACACGAAAAATCAAACAGAGAATTATGGAACACAAGAGCACCATTAGGTGCAAAAAACAAGCAACACGTTTGACCAGTCATTTTTTGGAAAATAATCACAGACCAGAAGATATAACTTGGACCATACTTGAACAACCGCACCTACCTAAACAAGTTACTGATATAACTACACTCTTGTTTAAGAAAGAACAACGATGGGTGTTTAAGTTACGTAGCCATGTTGTTGGGCTCAACGATGATATTCCTTGGACTCTGATTTAATGCCACCTTTCCTAGTTTGGTATTGCCTGTAGCTGTCTGCACCGTTGATACATTTTACTGAGGGTCTGATAGTGATACAATGGCTTTGTGGGCACTTACGTATTTTATATATGTGTGTCCATGTCCTATTTTTCGAACTGATATGAGCATTCAGTTATTTGCCTTCTTTTTTCACACTGAGATTTGGTTGAGATAGACCATTTTTCCAGTTTCTGGCTTAGTTTCTACACACGAGATTTGGTTGAGATAGACCACATTTTTAGTTCTTGGCTTAGTCTCAACATATGTCACATCTTGTTGATTTACACGCCTTCTTTTATAGTTCTTGGCGTTTACTGCACTTTTTACGAGTCACTCGTGACAAAGGAACAACGAGGCAGTCGCTTGACTCGGTATTCAGTTGGTATAAACTACATTTCCCAGTTTCTTGTAGTTTTAACACGTCTTGCGTCATGTGCTATTCTTACGCGCCATACTTCACTCAGCCGTAGCTGCAAATAAACTACAATTCCCAGCTCTGGGTAGTTTCAATATGTCGAGCGTCGCGTGTCATCAACACGCGTCACATTTTACGTACCTGAAGTCAGTTTCCAATAACTACTGACTGCTATTTAAACCTCCATCCCCGGCCGGCAGTCACCGCGAGTGACTCTCAGGATCCGGCCCGGGGTAACGACGGAGTAGGTAAGCCTGAATGAGACCGTTTTACTAGTGGTCTTCTCAGCAGCACGCTGTTAGTGGTAGCAAGCAGTTCTTTTCCTCCACACTCTTGATTACAAGGCTTGAGTGATCTGAGCGCTGTCTTGCATTTTGTTACCACGCTAGATTCTAGTATAGTAGCTCTTTTTGGTTATCTAGCATGTATTTACCATGCTCAACTTTTTAGTTACAGTGCTCCGTTGTCTTATTTCTTGTATTTTTTGACATGGAGACTGTGATTATTTTGCTATTGGAAACTTACCCAGTATGCTGTACACAGTATGCTGTGTTTGCCATTATTACGCTTTATATCATCACTTTAAAGCTATTTTTAGCGTCCGGCTCAATTGTTCTTGTAACATTCTAAGAGGCGGCAGTTTATTCATATGAGACTGACATTTTGGAAACATACTCATCATGGTTAGGTAATTTTACCCGACCATGTTTTTTATTCTTTTAAGAGTTTGAGTTGTGTTCGTCTTTTTCATTTACAGAGCGTTGCCTCACGCCCTGAGCTGTTGCCAGGAGCGGAAGGTACCCTCCCGATTTGATACGGGTAAGATGTTTTTTCATTTACCTATTTTTAGGGTAATGACAGTTTCACATTGTAACTTCATGTGATCTAGGTATATTAAAGAAAAGTTTTCTTTCCAGCCATCACATACATATTCTATTTTCTGTTTTCTCTTTTATAGGAGAACAAGACCTGTGATCATACAGTGTTACTCACAGGTATATGGTTGTATCGTTCTTTTTCACCTTTTCTACAGTGCAGTAGTCACATCTTGGTCCTGAAGAAAGCCTTTTTGGCTGAAACATGTAGACCGCACCTCTAGCGCGTTCGCACATTCATTCAGATCGCGCGTTTACTGCTTTTTAACTCTTGACATACACGAGATACCTTATAAATTTATTTTTCTCATGTTAGTCAATTTTAAATTACTTTGTACACTGCACAATTATTTCTTTACACTGTTCATGCTCCATCAATCTTTAGCGATTGTGTCTCTAAACTACTGATTAAAAACATCCGCGAGCTCCTCCTTTACATTTAGAAAGGAGTTGTAGCTCCTTGGTTGCAGCAGCTTGCAGCCGAGAGGAGATCCCAAATGATGAAGCATGCCACTTCGGTGGGTGATGGGAATCCGTCCTCTTAATTGAGTTTCCCCTATCAGTTATTATTTTATGTAGTTTTGGCTGGTCAAAAACTCTCTATCTATATACACTTTAGACCCGCGGATTCTGTGTTGTTTATGTACTTGGTTTGGGGATTTATCCGCGCAGGTCTTTAAATATTCCCTTGGACCCCTTTCTTATCTAGTAGTTATTGTTCTTGTGCAGCTTTGGCTGCGGGTTCACGTACACGGCACACAGTACGACTGTGAGGCCACTAAACGCTCTAGTTGTATCTACATTTTAAATAAATTTTTTCTGAGTTGTTTCCTATTTTGTCTTTTTCTAATATATACACTATGGCTGATTTTGTAGGTTTGGCGTATAATGACGACATGGCGAGAGCAATTGTGTCTTCTACCCCCAGTATTATTGACCTGACTGTTATTACAGGGGTCAATACAGGGGATGATTGGAGCAAATTATTGATTCTCAAAAAATCACACACTCGAACTAGCATCCACGGTGCTATTATGACAGAGTATCTTCGTGGTAATTGTGCCCCCACGGGCCTTATAGTAACCAACACTCCTAGACTGTTCTTGCAAGATAAACAGTTTCTTAAGGACTGGTCCTTGATAGCATGGCGCTGTACTCGAGACTGGTTGATCTTGATCATCAGTACTGCGAAACGCATCGCTGATGCTATATTGATTGAAATACAGGTTCTTGAGGGCCAGATCAAAACGACACTTACTAGTGTAGCTTTTAAAAAAAATCTTGAGGAAACCAACAAATCCAATAAGGATTTCAAAGACAACATTCTTCTCACTAAAATCGAGAAGTTTAGAAAGGATCTTGCTCAATTTTCGTTTGAAAAGGTATACCCATATACTCACGAGAACTATGTACCACCTGAGTTCAATAAGAGAGGCAAGAGATATGGTTCCAACTATTCATCCTCAGAATCAGAACGTTGGTCTAGTGACTCAGATTCTTCTGAACAGGCTACATCGCGACCTAGAGGCAGGGGTGGCAATAATAGGAGACAGTGGAGAGGGCAACAGCAAACACCATGGTGGCCTCCGGCACCTTGGCATTATCCCAATGTACCTTTCCATCCCCAAATGATGCCCTTTAACCCACCCCCTCAGTATTTTCAGAACCAGTCTCTTTTAGAACAGGGCCGGGGACGTTCCCGAGGGAAGAGACGGGGTCAACAAACTCAGGTGCACTGGAGCCCCCCAACTTCCCCCGCAGTCTACGCAGCATGAAGAAAGGGCAACCAGTAGCCGGGACGAGCAGCGATTAGTGGTCAATTTGAGCACTCATATTTTGACAGATATGGAGGAAACTGTCCTTAACAGAGGTCTAGGATTCGTCCCTACCAACACTGGCGATCCTTTTCTTATTCAATGCGAACTAGCACGCTTTTTTCGCAAAATAAGACTTCATTTCTTTTTCAAAGATCAAACATCTGACAAAAATGATCTCCCTGATGAAGGCATTGATAGTGGACTTAGACCGAAATCGACTTTTTGCCCTCCCACTCATTCTATACCTGATCAGGTTCGAACCTTTGAGAAAGCTGTCATCACTGAAGTTACAAGTTTGAGCTTAAACTCTAAAAAGCAGTATCACAATCTCCCTCTGCTTGAAAAGCAAGCTCTTGACTCCCTCTCGAGTAATTCTTCTATTACTATAAAGCCCGCCGATAAGGGAGGGGCCATTGTTATACTAAATACCTCTGACTATCGAGAAGAATGTCTTCGGCAACTTAAGGATGCTAGGTCATATTGCTTACTGCCGACAGATCCAACTGATAGACTCACGAAAGAAATCCGTGAGCTAGTTGAGGAAGCCAAAATTGAAGGATGGGTGTCGCCTCATGAAGCCAACTTTTTAACAACTTCTCACCCTGTTATGCCTTACTTTTATGTGCTTCCGAAGGTGCACAAACCTCAGCGTCCTCCTCCCGGGAGACCTATCATCTCGGGGATTGGTTCTCTTTTGGAACCTCTCTCTACCTTTGTAGATCATTTTTTAAGACCTTTAGTTAAAACAATGCCTACCTACCTTCAAGATACGAAGGATGTTTTGCAACTATTACCAGTGATTGACTTTGACATAGAGACGGATTTCCTTGTTAGTTTTGATGTGGAATCCCTCTACACCTGTATTCCCCAGTTAGAAACACTGGATGCGGTTAGGGCACTTCTTGACCATAGACATGAGGCGATGAGTACGCCTGTTCCATTTATCATGGAATGTGCCAGGCTGGCTATGACTGAAAATTTCTTCAGATTTGAAGACCAAATTTACCTACAAACATCGGGTACTTCGATGGGCAGTGTTTTTGCCCCTAGTTTGGCTAACCTCTATGTCCATCTTTTTGAACAGCATAATGTCTTGGTGGACGCCAATCCTTTCCGTATCCATATCATTGAGTGGAAACGCTACATAGATGATATTTTTGTCATTTGGAGAGGCGATTTCACCACACTTAACACTTTCCATGGTTGGCTTAATGCCCAAAATAACTATCTGAACTTTACTATGGATGCTAGCAAGACAAGTCTGCCATTTTTAGACCTACACATTTATTCATCACCTGCGGGTCTTGAAAGTGAATTGTATACCAAGCCCATGGCCAGAAATTCGCTTTTGACCTTTGATAGCTTCCATCCTAAATCTTTACGGGAGGGGTTACCATTTGGCCAATTTCTGCGGTTGCGTAGAAACTGTTCCTCTACTGAAGATTTTAAAAAGCATGCTTCAGTGCTCTCTCATAACCTGAAAGCAAGGAAATATCCCAAGAGGTTAATACGCCAGTCATACAAAAGAGCTGCTAATAACAATCGTGAGGCACTTATAGAGCCCACGGTGCAGAAGCCTCCCCTCACTAGGCTCACGTGCGTCAACACTTTTAGCACGCAATCTAATCAGATTCAAAAGATTGTACGAAGACACTGGCGTATCCTAAATGTGGGGCAAGTTAAGATACCTCTCCCTCTTTTTTCCTTTAAACGTAGTAAAAATTTACGTGATTGTCTTGTTCACACACGACCCAGAGATGTCTCGGCACCAGTGAGCAATACACTTTGGAATTTACCAGCCGTGCAGGGACATTACCCGTGCGGCAATTGCTCTGTTTGTCCCCAGACTAGACATACCACTGAGGTAGACATCGGGACCTCGAGACCTTGGAGGCAGACTAGACACACTAATTGTAATAGTGAGCGGGTAATCTATTTAATCACATGCCCTTGCTCGAAACAATATGTTGGCATGACAACACGAAAAATCAAACAGAGAATTATGGAACACAAGAGCACCATTAGGTGCAAAAAACAAGCAACACGTTTGACCAGTCATTTTTTGGAAAATAATCACAGACCAGAAGATATAACTTGGACCATACTTGAACAACCGCACCTACCTAAACAAGTTACTGATATAACTACACTCTTGTTTAAGAAAGAACAACGATGGGTGTTTAAGTTACGTAGCCATGTTGTTGGGCTCAACGATGATATTCCTTGGACTCTGATTTAATGCCACCTTTCCTAGTTTGGTATTGCCTGTAGCTGTCTGCACCGTTGATACATTTTACTGAGGGTCTGATAGTGATACAATGGCTTTGTGGGCACTTACGTATTTTATATATGTGTGTCCATGTCCTATTTTTCGAACTGATATGAGCATTCAGTTATTTGCCTTCTTTTTTCACACTGAGATTTGGTTGAGATAGACCATTTTTCCAGTTTCTGGCTTAGTTTCTACACACGAGATTTGGTTGAGATAGACCACATTTTTAGTTCTTGGCTTAGTCTCAACATATGTCACATCTTGTTGATTTACACGCCTTCTTTTATAGTTCTTGGCGTTTACTGCACTTTTTACGAGTCACTCGTGACAAAGGAACAACGAGGCAGTCGCTTGACTCGGTATTCAGTTGGTATAAACTACATTTCCCAGTTTCTTGTAGTTTTAACACGTCTTGCGTCATGTGCTATTCTTACGCGCCATACTTCACTCAGCCGTAGCTGCAAATAAACTACAATTCCCAGCTCTGGGTAGTTTCAATATGTCGAGCGTCGCGTGTCATCAACACGCGTCACATTTTACGTACCTGAAGTCAGTTTCCAATAACTACTGACTGCTATTTAAACCTCCATCCCCGGCCGGCAGTCACCGCGAGTGACTCTCAGGATCCGGCCCGGGGTAACGACGGAGTAGGTAAGCCTGAATGAGACCGTTTTACTAGTGGTCTTCTCAGCAGCACGCTGTTAGTGGTAGCAAGCAGTTCTTTTCCTCCACACTCTTGATTACAAGGCTTGAGTGATCTGAGCGCTGTCTTGCATTTTGTTACCACGCTAGATTCTAGTATAGTAGCTCTTTTTGGTTATCTATCATGTATTTACCATGCTCAACTTTTTAGTTACAGTGCTCCGTTGTCTTATTTCTTGTATTTTTTGACATGGAGACTGTGATTATTTTGCTATTGGAAACTTACCCAGTATGCTGTACACAGTATGCTGTGTTTGCCATTATTACGCTTTATATCATCACTTTAAAGCTATTTTTAGCGTCCGGCTCAATTGTTCTTGTAACATTCTAAGAGGCGGCAGTTTATTCATATGAGACTGACATTTTGGAAACATACTCATCATGGTTAGGTAATTTTACCCGACCATGTTTTTTATTCTTTTAAGAGTTTGAGTTGTGTTCGTCTTTTTCATTTACAGAGCGTTGCCTCACGCCCTGAGCTGTTGCCAGGAGCGGAAGGTACCCTCCCGATTTGATACGGGTAAGATGTTTTTTCATTTACCTATTTTTAGGGTAATGACAGTTTCACATTGTAACTTCATGTGATCTAGGTATATTAAAGAAAAGTTTTCTTTCCAGCCATCACATACATATTCTATTTTCTGTTTTCTCTTTTATAGGAGAACAAGACCTGTGATCATACAGTGTTACTCACAGGTATATGGTTGTATCGTTCTTTTTCACCTTTTCTACAGTGCAGTAGTCACATCTTGGTCCTGAAGAAAGCCTTTTTGGCTGAAACATGTAGACCGCACCTCTAGCGCGTTCGCACATTCATTCAGATCGCGCGTTTACTGCTTTTTAACTCTTGACATACACGAGATACCTTATAAATTTATTTTTCTCATGTTAGTCAATTTTAAATTACTTTGTACACTGCACAATTATTTCTTTACACTGTTCATGCTCCATCAATCTTTAGCGATTGTGTCTCTAAACTACTGATTAAAAACATCCGCGAGCTCCTCCTTTACATTTAGAAAGGAGTTGTAGCTCCTTGGTTGCAGCAGCTTGCAGCCGAGAGGAGATCCCAAATGATGAAGCATGCCACTTCGGTGGGTGATGGGAATCCGTCCTCTTAATTGAGTTTCCCCTATCAGTTATTATTTTATGTAGTTTTGGCTGGTCAAAAACTCTCTATCTATATACACTTTAGACCCGCGGATTCTGTGTTGTTTATGTACTTGGTTTGGGGATTTATCCGCGCAGGTCTTTAAATATTCCCTTGGACCCCTTTCTTATCTAGTAGTTATTGTTCTTGTGCAGCTTTGGCTGCGGGTTCACGTACACGGCACACAGTACGACTGTGAGGCCACTAAACGCTCTAGTTGTATCTACATTTTAAATAAATTTTTTCTGAGTTGTTTCCTATTTTGTCTTTTTCTAATATATACACTATGGCTGATTTTGTAGGTTTGGCGTATAATGACGACATGGCGAGAGCAATTGTGTCTTCTACCCCCAGTATTATTGACCTGACTGTTATTACAGGGGTCAATACAGGGGATGATTGGAGCAAATTATTGATTCTCAAAAAATCACACACTCGAACTAGCATCCACGGTGCTATTATGACAGAGTATCTTCGTGGTAATTGTGCCCCCACGGGCCTTATAGTAACCAACACTCCTAGACTGTTCTTGCAAGATAAACAGTTTCTTAAGGACTGGTCCTTGATAGCATGGCGCTGTACTCGAGACTGGTTGATCTTGATCATCAGTACTGCGAAACGCATCGCTGATGCTATATTGATTGAAATACAGGTTCTTGAGGGCCAGATCAAAACGACACTTACTAGTGTAGCTTTTAAAAAAAATCTTGAGGAAACCAACAAATCCAATAAGGATTTCAAAGACAACATTCTTCTCACTAAAATCGAGAAGTTTAGAAAGGATCTTGCTCAATTTTCGTTTGAAAAGGTATACCCATATACTCACGAGAACTATGTACCACCTGAGTTCAATAAGAGAGGCAAGAGATATGGTTCCAACTATTCATCCTCAGAATCAGAACGTTGGTCTAGTGACTCAGATTCTTCTGAACAGGCTACATCGCGACCTAGAGGCAGGGGTGGCAATAATAGGAGACAGTGGAGAGGGCAACAGCAAACACCATGGTGGCCTCCGGCACCTTGGCATTATCCCAATGTACCTTTCCATCCCCAAATGATGCCCTTTAACCCACCCCCTCAGTATTTTCAGAACCAGTCTTTTTTAGAACAGGGCCGGGGACGTTCCCGAGGGAAGAGACGGGGTCAACAAACTCAGGTGCACTGGAGCCCCCCAACTTCCCCCCGCAGTCTACGCAGCATGAAGAAAGGGCAACCAGTAGCCGGGACGAGCAGCGATTAGTGGTCAATTTGAGCACTCATATTTTGACAGATATGGAGGAAACTGTCCTTAACAGAGGTCTAGGATTCGTCCCTACCAACACTGGCGATCCTTTTCTTATTCAATGCGAACTAGCACGCTTTTTTCGCAAAATAAGACTTCATTTCTTTTTCAAAGATCAAACATCTGACAAAAATGATCTCCCTGATGAAGGCATTGATAGTGGACTTAGACCGAAATCGACTTTTTGCCCTCCCACTCATTCTATACCTGATCAGGTTCGAACCTTTGAGAAAGCTGTCATCACTGAAGTTACAAGTTTGAGCTTAAACTCTATAAAGCAGTATCACAATCTCCCTCTGCTTGAAAAGCAAGCTCTTGACTCCCTCTCGAGTAATTCTTCTATTACTATAAAGCCCGCCGATAAGGGAGGGGCCATTGTTATACTAAATACCTCTGACTATCGAGAAGAATGTCTTCGGCAACTTAAGGATGCTAGGTCATATTGCTTACTGCCGACAGATCCAACTGATAGACTCACGAAAGAAATCCGTGAGCTAGTTGAGGAAGCCAAAATTGAAGGATGGGTGTCGCCTCATGAAGCCAACTTTTTAACAACTTCTCACCCTGTTATGCCTTACTTTTATGTGCTTCCGAAGGTGCACAAACCTCAGCGTCCTCCTCCCGGGAGACCTATCATCTCGGGGATTGGTTCTCTTTTGGAACCTCTCTCTACCTTTGTAGATCATTTTTTAAGACCTTTAGTTAAAACAATGCCTACCTACCTTCAAGATACGAAGGATGTTTTGCAACTATTACCAGTGATTGACTTTGACATAGAGACGGATTTCCTTGTTAGTTTTGATGTGGAATCCCTCTACACCTGTATTCCCCAGTTAGAAACACTGGATGCGGTTAGGGCACTTCTTGACCATAGACATGAGGCGATGAGTACGCCTGTTCCATTTATCATGGAATGTGCCAGGCTGGCTATGACTGAAAATTTCTTCAGATTTGAAGACCAAATTTACCTACAAACATCGGGTACTTCGATGGGCAGTGTTTTTGCCCCTAGTTTGGCTAACCTCTATGTCCATCTTTTTGAACAGCATAATGTCTTGGTGGACGCCAATCCTTTCCGTATCCATATCATTGAGTGGAAACGCTACATAGATGATATTTTTGTCATTTGGAGAGGCGATTTCACCACACTTAACACTTTCCATGGTTGGCTTAATGCCCAAAATAACTATCTGAACTTTACTATGGATGCTAGCAAGACAAGTCTGCCATTTTTAGACCTACGCATTTATTCATCACCTGCGGGTCTTGAAAGTGAATTGTATACCAAGCCCATGGCCAGAAATTCGCTTTTGACCTTTGATAGCTTCCATCCTAAATCTTTACGGGAGGGGTTACCATTTGGCCAATTTCTGCGCTTGCGTAGAAACTGTTCCTCTACTGAAGATTTTAAAAAGCATGCTTCAGTGCTCTCTCATAACCTGAAAGCAAGGAAATATCCCAAGAGGTTAATACGCCAGTCATACAAAAGAGCTGCTAATAACAATCGTGAGGCACTTATAGAGCCCACGGTGCAGAAGCCTCCCTCACTAGGCTCACGTGCGTCAACACTTTTAGCACGCAATCTAATCAGATTCAAAAGATTGTACGAAGACACTGGCGTATCCTAAATGTGGGGCAAGTTAAGATACCTCTCCCTCTTTTTTCCTTTAAACGTAGTAAAAATTTACGTGATTGTCTTGTTCACACACGACCCAGAGATGTCTCGGCACCAGTGAGCAATACACTTTGGAATTTACCAGCCGTGCAGGGACATTACCCGTGCGGCAATTGCTCTGTTTGTCCCCAGACTAGACATACCACTGAGGTAGACATCGGGACCTCGAGACCTTGGAGGCAGACTAGACACACTAATTGTAATAGTGAGCGGGTAATCTATTTAATCACATGCCCTTGCTCGAAACAATATGTTGGCATGACAACACGAAAAATCAAACAGAGAATTATGGAACACAAGAGCACCATTAGGTGCAAAAAACAAGCAACACGTTTGACCAGTCATTTTTTGGAAAATAATCACAGACCAGAAGATATAACATGGACCATACTTGAACAACCGCACCTACCTAAACAAGTTACTGATATAACTACACTCTTGTTTAAGAAAGAACAACGATGGGTGTTTAAGTTACGTAGCCATGTTGTTGGGCTCAACGATGATATTCCTTGGACTCTGATTTAATGCCACCTTTCCTAGTTTGGTATTGCCTGTAGCTGTCTGCACCGTTGATACATTTTACTGAGGGTCTGATAGTGATACAATGGCTTTGTGGGCACTTACGTATTTTATATATGTGTGTCCATGTCCTATTTTTCGAACTGATATGAGCATTCAGTTATTTGCCTTCTTTTTTCACACTGAGATTTGGTTGAGATAGACCATTTTTCCAGTTTCTGGCTTAGTTTCTACACACGAGATTTGGTTGAGATAGACCACATTTTTAGTTCTTGGCTTAGTCTCAACATATGTCACATCTTGTTGATTTACACGCCTTCTTTTATAGTTCTTGGCGTTTACTGCACTTTTTACGAGTCACTCGTGACAAAGGAACAACGAGGCAGTCGCTTGACTCGGTATTCAGTTGGTATAAACTACATTTCCCAGTTTCTTGTAGTTTTAACACGTCTTGCGTCATGTGCTATTCTTACGCGCCATACTTCACTCAGCCGTAGCTGCAAATAAACTACAATTCCCAGCTCTGGGTAGTTTCAATATGTCGAGCGTCGCGTGTCATCAACACGCGTCACATTTTACGTACCTGAAGTCAGTTTCCAATAACTACTGACTGCTATTTAAACCTCCATCCCCGGCCGGCAGTCACCGCGAGTGACTCTCAGGATCCGGCCCGGGGTAACGACGGAGTAGGTAAGCCTGAATGAGACCGTTTTACTAGTGGTCTTCTCAGCAGCACGCTGTTAGTGGTAGCAAGCAGTTCTTTTCCTCCACACTCTTGATTACAAGGCTTGAGTGATCTGAGCGCTGTCTTGCATTTTGTTACCACGCTAGATTCTAGTATAGTAGCTCTTTTTGGTTATCTATCATGTATTTACCATGCTCAACTTTTTAGTTACAGTGCTCCGTTGTCTTATTTCTTGTATTTTTTGACATGGAGACTGTGATTATTTTGCTATTGGAAACTTACCCAGTATGCTGTACACAGTATGCTGTGTTTGCCATTATTACGCTTTATATCATCACTTTAAAGCTATTTTTAGCGTCCGGCTCAATTGTTCTTGTAACATTCTAAGAGGCGGCAGTTTATTCATATGAGACTGACATTTTGGAAACATACTCATCATGGTTAGGTAATTTTACCCGACCATGTTTTTTATTCTTTTAAGAGTTTGAGTTGTGTTCGTCTTTTTCATTTACAGAGCGTTGCCTCACGCCCTGAGCTGTTGCCAGGAGCGGAAGGTACCCTCCCGATTTGATACGGGTAAGATGTTTTTTCATTTACCTATTTTTAGGGTAATGACAGTTTCACATTGTAACTTCATGTGATCTAGGTATATTAAAGAAAAGTTTTCTTTCCAGCCATCACATACATATTCTATTTTCTGTTTTCTCTTTTATAGGAGAACAAGACCTGTGATCATACAGTGTTACTCACAGGTATATGGTTGTATCGTTCTTTTTCACCTTTTCTACAGTGCAGTAGTCACATCTTGGTCCTGAAGAAAGCCTTTTTGGCTGAAACATGTAGACCGCACCTCTAGCGCGTTCGCACATTCATTCAGATCGCGCGTTTACTGCTTTTTAACTCTTGACATACACGAGATACCTTATAAATTTATTTTTCTCATGTTAGTCAATTTTAAATTACTTTGTACACTGCACAATTATTTCTTTACACTGTTCATGCTCCATCAATCTTTAGCGATTGTGTCTCTAAACTACTGATTAAAAACATCCGCGAGCTCCTCCTTTACATTTAGAAAGGAGTTGTAGCTCCTTGGTTGCAGCAGCTTGCAGCCGAGAGGAGATCCCAAATGATGAAGCATGCCACTTCGGTGGGTGATGGGAATCCGTCCTCTTAATTGAGTTTCCCCTATCAGTTATTATTTTATGTAGTTTTGGCTGGTCAAAAACTCTCTATCTATATACACTTTAGACCCGCGGATTCTGTGTTGTTTATGTACTTGGTTTGGGGATTTATCCGCGCAGGTCTTTAAATATTCCCTTGGACCCCTTTCTTATCTAGTAGTTATTATCGCTGACTTATGCCCAACTAGGCTGTAGCTATTGACATGTCTCTACCTTCATGTGATATAAACATGTAGCAAGGGGTGATAGCGGCTCTTCACATTTACTCCTCTAACGAAAACTACCTGGAATGCCGACCTGAAATATCGAGACAATCTAAAAAGCTGCTATGTTCTGAATCCTGCTTCAACTATGATGCCATCTACTTACCTTTTTGCAAAGTTTCCTTGTTCTCTGTTAGTGTTTCTTATATCGCCGTTACCCAAGGACCAAATGTACAATTTTAGCGAAATGTCTGCATGTCTCCATATCTGCTGGATCTATTAACCAGGGTGGAAACTTGTCACTAAATCTCCCATGTAGAATGTGTGACATCCACACCCTTAACTGCACCTCCTTTGAATGCTACCTTGGTAAAACGCTTTCATATGTAACTGGTACTTATTGTTCACACGATTTTACTATCAGATTGCATGTTAGTTATCCAGTTGCTACCTATGCAGACCTGCCTTCTAATATGGACCCATACTCACATATATAAGTTATCTGTCACCCTTAGGCTAATGCACAACTTGCACTACTTATTTCACTATCGCGCTTATGTCTCACCCATGGGTTTACCCAAATTCCTTATCATTCCTCTATAGACCAACCTAAGGGTGTAACCTCTAGCTTTTTGAATCTAGGCTTGACCCCTCATGGCCTCCACGGCCTATCCTCCAAATGTGTTTATTTATTTACCCTTCCTTGGTACATTGGTTTATATTCACATTCTTTGAATATTTTTCAACACTGTTATTGCATGATTTGGAATCTTAGTCGCATGACAATGGAAGACTTCCCCTAAATCAAACTGGCTTTCTAAGGGGCCAAGGCACTTTAACTAATCTCATGACCCTCAGCCTAATTACTAACAGAGCAAAAGCAACTGGAACACCTCTTTACATGTGCTTTGTTGATTTTAAGGTGACTTTTGACTGTGTCCCACGGAACAAGCTATGGGTCAACTTCAGAGATGGGGCATTCCACCCAACATCTTACGAGCAATTAGGGTGGTATACTCGGACACATGGGTCAAGATAAAAATTGGAGATGGCACGTGCGTATCAAAGAAAGTGCAAACAACAACTGGCATAAAACAGGGCTGTATCCTACCTCCTCTTCTTTTTAATTTATATCTGGCTGATCTCTCTACAGAGATTGATGGGCAGATTGCTCAGGCACCGGGCGTCGGAGGACAACAAATGTCGCACATCCTATATGCTGATGATCAAGTACTGTTTAGTAACACTCGAATAGGCCTTCAAAGGCTGCTCAATTCCCTTGGGACTTACGGCGAAAAGAATGGCCTGGAAGTAAATTTTACAAAAACAAGTGTTATGGCATGCAATTGTGCCCCCATGAAAAGTCAAAATGGCTTCTTAATGGAAATAGAATTGATGAGGCTAACATCTACGTATATTTATGGGTCAAAATAGGCGCAAACAGCACTTTGGCTTCCCTGAAGAAGGTGATAAGGGTGAAAGCACAGGCTATCAATTATGGATTCTCGCCACTGGCCAGATCCATTCAAGGTCAAGACCTGAAACCCATGGGAACAGTTATGAAAGCCAAACTGATGCCAACTCTCGCGTACAGATTGGAAATAATGCTAGGCGACGAGGCGCCTCTGCTTGACAAAACTATTGATAAGAGCCTATAAACAAACCTTTAGGCTCCCCAGGTCAGCCTCGCCTGCATAGCTCCGGCTAGAATTCCTACTTACAAAACCAGGCCGGCGGCGTTTATAAAGCTTTGTTATAATCTGCGTGCAGCAGCCGAAAACACTCTGGCTAATTTAGTCTGGACCAAAATCAATTTACAACGGGGAAATGGCCTCCATATGAAACATCTTGAGAATAGCATTAGGATGCTTGAACTGGGTGACCTGTGGAACTCTAATATCTCTGGGCAAACTTTTAAGAAATTGGTAAATAAATCAACCAGATTGCAAAGCTGGACGGCAGATAAGGAAAGTCTGTCTAGACGTGGTCATTGGTGGCTGGTGCTGAAATCATATTGTACCTTAAGAGCATCACCCCTGCTTGCAGCACCTTTCCACCGGAAGATTAAACAGTTATTTCTGGCCCTAAGATTTGGCGGGGTACCGACACTAGACCTCATGCCAAAATGGAGGATGGGTGGACTAATTGAAGATCGGACCTGTCGTTTATGCCATCAGGGGAACGAGACTTTGCTCCACATTGTATGCATTTATCCTGTACTGATTGACCAACGAAGAACTCTTTTAAGACGAGAGTTCCTTGACCGTGGAATTAGGACCTGTAGGTCTGCACTGGTGGAGTCCATGGACCCAAGTAACTCAATGCTGAACATTAGACTAGTCCAGTTTTTGACTATTTTAAAAAAATTGATTAGCATATAGGTTGAGTGTCAAGTAATCCTGAGGGGGTCCTTGAAACCGATATTAGGCTGTGATAAAACCGTAGTTTTAAGGTAAAACTCACATGAGTAGGTAAACCACAAGGACGGGCTGCTAGGGAGCGCTATAATAGCTGCTCCCTATTCCGCTATGCTTAAGTGACAATTTGTTTAACTTGGCACTTTTTCATTTTGCATACTGGCATTCTAATGATGCGTAGTTTTGCACATCTGCACCTTCACAGGGGGAAACACCATGGTCCATTTAGCATGGTACATATACCCACCTTGGTCCTGCATTCAAGCACTTTAATTATCTATAGCAATTTACTTATGTGAATTCCAACTGTCCGTATTGCAAATTTGCACTTTATCCATTATGGAAAAGGCCAGCCCCTGATCAGTCATTTCGATCCATCTAATATCTGTATTTGGCATCTTTACTTATATATTTAGGTTGGGAAGCTAAAAAATGTGAAGGTCCAGTGACAAGATGCCCAATGGCTGAAGTAGATGTTTGACAATTTTTTTTATTCTTTTCTTGTATTCATTTTAAGCCTTTTGAATTGTATGTCTGAATCGTGTTTATGGTTTTATTTGACTAATAAACTACTTATTATTATGACATTCTTTATGTTGCCTTTTCATCTGCTTCTCATCCCTTTACATCCCATCCCATTCCATCCCCACTGCTCCCCACCTCCCCCATCCCACTGCTGGCATCACCTAAATCATCCCCTCAACCCGTTCTGGCGCTCGAATAGGGACACCTCTCGCAAGACCCATAAACTGCATATCTGCATAACATGAAGGTATTATCCCATAATGTTGAGGGACTAAACCACCCCACGAAATGCCAGGAAATCATAGACTACTCCTGTAAACTCAAGGGTGACCTAATAATCCTACAAGAGACAAAAGTCGCTATGAAAGAAGTTATCCTTCAGAAGAAAGCTTGGGTTAGCGACCTATCCTGTGCCCCAGCCATAAATGTTAAAAAAAACTGCCTCATTACTCTTATCTTCAACTACTCTGGCCTTAGTATTACTTCTACGAAAGCAGATCCCCAGAGCAGATGGCTCGTTACCAAACTCCAGAATGACAGCACCAAAATTGTAGCTGTGAACATTTACGCTCCCAATAGTGACCTCCTTGCATTCAGGTCACAACTTAATAAAAAAAATGTCTCTCCTGCCGCCTCACAGCAGAATCATCATTGGTGGGGATCTTTACCTCTTATGGGACAATGTCCTAGATAGGAACTCCTCCTGCCCATTTATACCAAACAAGTCTCACAAGCAAATGCTAAATCTATGTAACGATCACAAACTGAAAGATATTTGGAGAATGTTCAACCCTACAGGCAAAGACTACTCATTCTTCTCTCACCCTCACAACTCCTTTTCTCACATAGACTATATACTAGTTGACGAGACTCATATCCCAGTCACCTCTCTCCCCACCATCGAACCAATTCTAGTGTCAGATCATGCTTGCATATCCCTTCTGTACAATATATGAAACACCACACCTAAACCTAAATCATGGAGAATGAATGACCTCTTCTTAGAGGACCCCACATTTAGAGACAAAATTAAAAAGGAAATTACTCAATACATAGAACTTAACAGAAACTCAGGTACTAACCGTCAAATCGTGTGGGATGCCTTCAAATCCACCGCTGTGGTCGCAAGATCAAATTAATGTCATGGAAAAAAAAAACAGGATATCCATACTCTAGACAACCTGGAACAACAAATAAAAACTTTAGAAATAGACCTTACACAATCTAGAGACAAAGCACAACTAAACCACTTAACAGAATTAAAATACAAATACAATAAAATACTAAGCAACAAAGCACACATAGTTGTCCAAAGACACAAAGTATCACTCTCTGTGATCGAAATAAAGCTGGAAGATGACTAGCCTCCTACCTAAAACAAACTTATCATAGACCCAGGATAACCTCCAGTACATGGCACACCCTCCACTAAAGAGAAGGACATTCTCTCCTCCTTTGAATGCCTTTATTGCAACCTTTACTCAAAAAGCAATAACATTCCCTACGAGCCTTGTCTAGAGTACCTCACTAAGATCCCCATCACCAAAACAGACAACAAAACCAAGCCCTTACTGGAAAAACCTATCACATGATATGTAATTGCTAACGCGATTAAACTACTCAAAGCAAGGAAGGCACCAGACCTAGACGGCTTCCCTGCCTCGTTTTACCAAACTTAAGTACTTTCCCTTAGCACCCTCTTAGAAGATCTTTTTTCCCATTTATCCTCTACTGGTTCAGTCAATGGCACCGCGGGAGAAGCCACCTTAATTGTCATCCCCAAAGAAGGGAAAGACCCTTCAATCCTCAAAAACTACCGCCCAATTTCAGTAATAAACATTGATTCCAATATCTATGCTAAAAATCCTCACACTCATGTTGGAACCCATACTCAAAACAATTATCCATCCATCACAATCCGGATTGATCAAAGGCAGATGCAGCACAGATAACATTAGACTCTTCAGTCACAATATCAAGAAAGCACACTTTCTCAACCACCCCACCTGCGTGATCACATTAGATGTGGAATAGGCCTTTGATAGGGTCTTGTGGTCTTTTCTTCACGCCACTCTCACCACATTCAATCTGGGCCCTTCTTTGATTAAAATGATTCTCGCTGTTCCTGGCTTTGTCTGCTGTCACTGTCTCGCTCCCAGGAGAAGGACTACAGGGTCCAGACTGCCCTGCAACCTTTGGTGCCCATCTGCAGCATCATCACACAGCGCCTGGAGGCGCTTTAAAAACTGCACGCGGGCTCCGCTGTTCCTGGCTTTGTCTGCTGTCACCATCTCGGTCCCAGGAGAAGGACTACAGGGTCCAGACTGCCCTGCAACCTTTGGCGCCCATCTGCAGCATCATCACAGCGCCTGGAGGCGCTTTAAAAACTACACGCGGGCTCCCGCAGCGCGGGTCCCGCTGTTCCTGGCTTTGTCTGCTGTCACCGTCTCGGTCCCAGGAGAAGGACTACAGAGTCCAGACTGCCCTGCAACCTTTGTCGCCCATCTGCAGCATCATCACACAGCGCCTGGAGGCGCTTTAAAAACTGCACGCGGGCTCCCGCAGCGCAGGTCCCGCTGTTCCTGGCTTTGTCTGCTGCCACCGTCTCGGTCCCAGGAGAAGGACTACAGGGTCCAGACTGCCCTGCAACCTTTGGCGCCCATCTGCAGCATCATCACACAGCGCCTGGAGGCGCTTTAAAAACTGCACGCGGGCTCCCGCAGCGCGGGACGTGCGCGGGCAGCGCCCGGGCGAAGCCCGGGCCAAGGGAGGGCCCGTCCTTGCCCGTCCGTGCGAGGAAGAGGCAGGGCAGGGCCACCTCTCTTATATTCAACGTAAGATCCGAGGACACTGGGACTGGTGAACTGGCATTGTAATAAGGTACAGAGAGTACCCGCTGTGTATATTAATATTTCTTGCAAACTTCTGCGGGGGGTTTGTTGAGTAGTAATTTGCTGTTATACCCACCCGTAGATCATGTATGCCTAATTTAATTTGTTATATATCCATTAACTAGGCTTGTTTGGGAGTTGGGATCAAGGTACACTGGGGGCTAGTGGAGAAGGTTGGCACTTTAGATTGTTTTAGTCGAACAAAGTAGAACATGGGGAAGAGGAAGAGCATGGAGGGCAATGGAAGTATCGGGGGAAGTGGGGGTAGTCACAATGGGAGGTCGGACAATGGCAAAAAGGCCAGGTAGGTACAGAAGCATCCTGGTAGTAACTGTGTCCTTGACCGCATAGACTCCCTAAACATTCTGGAGGCGGATATACCCGCATGCCACACTCCTGAGGAAACATCTAACTCTCCCCCTCCTCCCACAAAAGGGCAAGGCCCAAATCAACCCAACTATCCCCAGTATATTTCAGAAACCACCTAGAAAAGGGGTTCTAAAACTGAGTACTGTGCCTGCCCCCGTAGGTGAAGGAAATAGTCACCTTCCCACAATTCCCCTAGATGTAGACTCGCAACAAGAGGGCCCTGTAATTTTGTGTACCAATAGATT
The DNA here is from genome assembly GCA_963921515.1 of Calotriton arnoldi. Lineage (NCBI taxonomy): Eukaryota > Metazoa > Chordata > Amphibia > Caudata > Salamandridae > Calotriton > Calotriton arnoldi. The sequence continues at coordinate 3,538,333 of CAWUFW010000198.1, forward strand.
CCAACCCTTAACCGACATGCAGGACGTTGATAAGGAATATATGATGGAGCAACCTATGACACAAAGGTTAGGAAGGCCTAGTATAGATCCTGAGGTCTACTTCCAGCGCATTGATTCCCTTAGGGATGAAGTGGGGGAACTGAAACTGATGATTCAGAATCTCACTTCCTTGGTTAATGGGTTGGTTCAAAAGGGTGCCCCACGGCCTTTGAGCACGACCATTAACCAAACTAGCACTACTGTTCAACAAGCTAGGCAATATAGTGACACTAGCCCCAAGGTAACCTGGCAGGGCAAAAACCCCCGCCCTAGTGGCTCTAGCTTAACATCGGTTGTTTTATCACCCACCAGAGCTACTCCTCCCATAAGGGAGGTGTAGTGAAGTATCATGTAATGAAGGTCAGCAGACGGAAATACTTCAACTGGTATGTTTATTAGCCACAGCTTCAGCAGTGTCCAAGTAACTGACTAACATGGAATCACACAACCCAGAATCCACGATGGGCATTCTACATTCCAGTGATGTCATGCTGGAGTGTGATTAACATGAGATCACCACAATATCTCCCTTCTATACAATAATGCAATACAAAGAATTATCAATCCATAAACACAGTATTAGATTATATACAACCGGTTTGAATTTAGTTCATTCACGAAATCTCAAAGGTTTAACAATGTTCCGTCTATCACTCCTTCATTCAGACAGAAAATGAACCGATGGTCTGGGTTCATAAACATCAGTGTCAGAAGAAGAGGGAGAAGGAACAACACGAGCACGCAAAAACGAATTGGATGGAGAAGCAAGATCATGGGAAGGAACATCATGACAATGCACCTTCACCACTCTTCCCTTATTCCACCACTCATTTCTGCTGGTTCTCACTGCATTCCTGGTCACAACTTCAATTCTGACAGGTGGTTTAAACTTAGACATCCCCTTAAGTACATGGTTGGGGTCTTTCACCCGAACCCAATCTCCTACGCGCAAATCTCTCTCAAGAGACTTCACTCTGTGCAAAGTGTCATAGTGGTCTTTCATTTTAACCTGAAATTTTTCCACATTGGGTCTCACAACTTTGTCCACATTTAACATATGTACATTTTTGTTCTGACACTCTCGTAACCAAGCAGGGCACAACCTAGACGCAGGCGGACGCCCTCTTAGAATTTCAAATGGCGAAAAGCCAGAAACAGCATTAGGACATGACCTATGAGACCACAGCATTTCTTCAACAGCTTTTGGCACATCAATCTTGTTTAGAATTGCCCACTGTATACACTCTGACAGTGTGCGGTTCATTTTTTCTACTAGACCGTTTGCTTGAGGATGATATAAAGCGATACATTTATGTGTTATGGCATTAGAGTCAAGAAAGCTTTTCATTTCTTTCGAAATAAATTGCACACCATTGTCTGACAAAATTTCTTTTGGAAAACCTTCCCTCAAAAATAAATTTTTCAAAAACTTTATGACACTAGTAGTGTTTGCCTCTTCAACGAATCTCACCTCCCACCATTTACTATAGTAGTCGACGACCACAATGGCGAATCTCAACTTACGAGGAAGGACACCAAAAGGACCAATAAAGTCTATGGCAAGTTTGGACCATACAGATTCTGGTAATTTCACAGGTTGAAGAGGAACAGCCTCCGTTTTGAGACTCTTATCACTAGTGGCACAAATAACACATGCACGAACACTAGCAATAATGGCAGAATCCATTCCAGGCCACCAATAGCTGTCTCTGATTTTCCTTTTGTTATGGTTTGGCCTAGGTGTCCTTCATGACCATACACAATGATTCTATCTCTCAAAGAAACTGGTGGAATAAATTTCTCTCCCCGTACTAACATACCATTTTCTTCTATTGACAATTCATCGGAAACGTTAAAATAAGGTTGTAAATCCTGGGGTAAAACTTTTTCTTTTGGCCACCCATTCATTACAAACTCTCTTACACTTTTCAACACGACATCCCTTGAAGATTCCAAGGTCCACTCTTGTTCAGTGAAAGTAGTGTCGTGGCAAACATCAATACTAGCGATCAAACATTCTTCGTCATTTTCATCATTATTTTCTGGATACTCAGTAAAGCTTAATGGTGAGCGAGATAAGTAATCCGCCCTTACATTCTTACCACCCGGGATGTATTCCACATCAAAATTATATTGTAGAAGCTTTGAACTTAACCTTGCTATTCTTTAATGGTACACCCACTCAAAATGCTGACTAACGGTTTGTGGTCAGTTTTTAGAACAAATTTCCTTCCCCAAACAAAACATTTGAACCTTTCCACAGCCCAACAACAAGCCAAAAGTTATTTTTCTATAACAGAGAATACTTTTTCATTTAACCTCAATGATCTGGAAACAAATCCGATGGTCACTTCTATTTAACTTTCATCTGTGCGATAGTGGCACCCAAACCATCGTTGCTTGCATCTACAGTGATAATACATTGTTTTATAGGATCAAGGAGGCTAGGACACCCGCTGAAACAATTTCTTTTTAAGACTCTCAAATTCTTCTTGACATTTTTTCTCCCATGCAAAACTTTTCTCTTTTTTTAACAACTCTCTTAACCCCACAGTTTTGGCTGAGAAATTTTGAATGAATTTGGAGTAAAACTCACATACTCCCAAGAATGAGGCCACATTTTCTTTACTCTTGGGGGTCGGAGATTTCACAATAGCATCGACTAATCCAGGTCTTGGTTCAACTCCCTTCTCAGAAATTACATGTCCTAAATACTCAATAGTATTTTTTGCAAACTCACACTTCCCACGATTAGCCACAATTCCATACCTTTGTAATCTCTCCAAAACTGTACGCATTCGTTTATCATGCATTGACATATTTTCACCCGCTATTAAAATATCATCTTGGAATGTTACCACACCTTCAATACCTTCTAGTACATTCTCTAACACACGTTGAAATACAGCAGCTGCCGACGCAAGACCGAAAGGCATCCTTTTGAACTGATAGGAGCCCATGGGAGAAACAAAAGCCGTTAAATGTCGTGAGGACTCCTCCAGTACAACCTGATGATATGCAGATGCTAAGCCTATTTTTGAAAAAAACTTAGCACCCGAGAATGTACTTATGATATCATCTATCCTGGGTAAGGGGTGGGAATCAATCCAGATAACTTTGTTTAGACTTCTCAAGTCCACACAGACTCTCAGTTGGCCATTCTTCTTCCTTGCGATAACCAACGGACTTAACCATAAAGATGATTCTATTGGTTCTATCACACCCTCATCACACATTTTTTTAAGAATCTTCTCTAAGTCTTCACGCACACTAAAAGGTACATTCCTGACCTTGACTGGTAGGTCGCTCCCCCACCACACAGCTCCGTCTGTGTGCCCTGCTGCTGCCCCTGATTGTGCTCGTTTTTTTCCTTCTGTGCCCCCTTGCTGCCCTGATTGTGCTAGTTTTTTTTCCTTTCTGTGCCCCCTTGCTGCCCTGATTGTGCTCGCTTTTTCCTTTCTGTGCCCCCTTGCTGCCCTGATTGTGCTCGCTTTTTCCTTTCTGTGCCCCCTTGCTGCCCTGATTGTGCTCGTTTTTTTTTTTCCTTTCTGTGCCCCCTTGCTGCCCTGATTGTGCTCGTTTTTTCCTTTCTGTGCCCCCTTGCTGCCCTGATTGTGCTCGTTTTTCCTTTCTGTGCCCCCTTGCTGCCCTGATTGTGCTCGTTTTTCCTTTCTGTGCCCCCTTGCTGCCCCTGATTGTGCTCGTTTTTCCTTTCTGTGCCCCCTTGCTGCCCTGATTGTGCTAGTTTTTTCCTTTCTGTGCCCCCTTGCTGCCCTGATTGTGCTCGCTTTTTCCTTTCTGTGCCCCCTTGCTGCCCTGATTGTGCTAGTTTTTTTCCTTTCTGTGCCCCCTTGCTGCCCTGATTGTGCTGCGTTTTTCCTTTCTGTGCCCCCTTGCTGCCCTGATTGTGCTAGTTTTTTCCTTTCTGTGCCCCCTTGCTGCCCTGATTGAGCTCGTTTTTTTTTCCTTTCTGTGCCCCCTTGCTGCCCTGATTGTGCTCGTTTTTTCCTTTCTGTGCCCCCTTGCTGCCCTGATTGTGCTCGTTTTTTCCTTTCTGTGCCCCTTGCTGCCCTGATTGTGCTCGTTTTTTCCTTTCTGTGCCCCCTTGCTGCCCTGATTGTGCTAGTTTTTTTCCTTTCTGTGCCCCCTTTCTGCCCTGATTGTGCTCGTTTTTTCCTTTCCGTGCCTGTTTCCCGCCGCTGCGCCCCTGCGGCCCCGCCCCCTTACTGTCCATTCGCTGCCCCATTCCCTGCTCCTCCCTCCCACCTCCCCATTTATGGCGGCCGCTGTGCGGCCGCGCAGCTGGCGCGCCGAAGGCGCGCCTAAGGCAAGCCTGTCTGCGCCCGTCCGCGTCGGGACCGCGCCCAGCACCAGAACCCCTGGCCCGGGCATCCCCCGCGCCCGCCACATCAACAGACGCCGATACGACGCCAGCACCCTCCACGCACTCAACCCCGGAAAAGATCACGCCTGCTACCTGGCCACCCCGAAGCGCACCCAAGGGCCCTTCACCTGCCGGAACTGCAGCTTCGCCAGCACCCGCCCTGCCAAACCACCGCCCAGGAAAGAACCCAACTACCTCAGATGCATCCTCCTCAACACCCGCTCCGCCCGCAAACACGCCATCGAACTCTGGGACCTTCTCGACTCAACCTCCCCAGACGTCGCATTCCTGACGGAGACCTGGCTGAATCCCGCTTCAGCCCCCGACATCGCCATTGCCATCCCGGACGGCTACAAGATCACCCGCAGGGACCGCACCAACGGAGTCGGAGGAGGCATCGCCATCGTCCACAGGAACACCCTCAGAGTCTCAACCAACACCGACGACACCCTCAGCACCGCCGAATACATGCACTTCCAGATCCACACCGATCCCAACACCACCCTCAGAGGAACCCTCATCTACAGACCCCCGGACCCCGACCACAGTTCAGCGATTCTATCGCTGACTTCGTCAGCACACACGCCATCGCCTCCACGGACTACATCCTCCTCGGGGACCTGAACTTCCACCTCGAGAACAACAAGGACACCAACTCCACCACCCTGATCGACAACCTCGCCACCCTCGGACTCAGACAGCTCGTGACTACACCCACCCACGCCGCCGGCCACACGCTAGACTCCATCTTTTCCGCAAGCCCACACGTCTCCTTCAACCACACCTCCGAACCCCACTGGACTGACCACCACTGCATCCACTTCACCTACAGGAAGCCCACCACGCACCACCGCACCGAACAAATGCCTCGCCGCTGCTGGAGCAGAGTCACCGAAGACCAGCTAACCACAACCCTCGCTCTGAGCCCACCCGCCGAACCCTCCGACCCCGACACCGCCGCCCGCAACCTCAGACAGTGGATCGACGACTGCGCCACCACCCTCGCCCCGCTCAAGAATCCGCCCAACAGCCACACCAGCAAGAAAGCCACCTGGTTCACCGAAGACCTCCAGGCCTCCAAACGAACATGCCGAAAACTGGAGAAGATCTGGCTCCACGAACGGACAGCGGACAGCTACGCCGCCCACAAGAGCGCCACCCGCAGTCACCATCACCTCATCAGATCCACCAAAAGGGCCTCACTCAAAGACCGCCTAGACAACAACGCACACAACAGCAAAGAGCTCTTCAACATCGTGAAGGAACTCTCCAACCCCAGCTCCAACACCAACGACATCCCGCCGTCGCGAGACCTGTGCGACTCACTGGCCACCTTCTTCCACCGCAAAATCGCCGACATCCACGACAGCTTCAACACCACGACCGCCCCGGCAACCACCAAGACCACTGCCCCCACAACCACCAACCGCCTGCTCTCCTGGACCAACATCAACGACGAGGACACCAGCGAGATCATGAACACCATCCACTCCGGCTCACCGCTAGACCCGTGCCCTCACCACGTCTTCAACAAAGCCAGTACAGCCATCGCGCCCCATCTCCGGAAAATAATCAACATCTCCTTCGAGACAGCAACCTTCCCGGAAAGCTGGAAGCACGCCGAGATCACCGCCTTACTCAAGAAACCCAAGGCAGACCCCAAGGACCTCAAGAACTTCCGACCCATCTCTTCTCCCGTTCCCCGCGAAGGTCACCGAGAAAATCGTCAACAAACAACTGACCCGCTACCTCGAGGAGAACAACATCCTGGACCCTTCCCAGTCCGGCTTCCGCAGCAACCACAGCACCGAAACCGCCCTCATCGCCGCCACCGATGACATCAGGACCCTGCTAGACAACGGAGAAACAGCAGCCCTCATCCTCCTGGACCTATCAGCCGCCTTCGACACGGTCTGCCACCACACACTACGAACACGCCTTCACGACGCCGGGATCCAAGAGAAGGCCCTGGACTGGACCACATCCTTCCTCTCCGGCAGAACACAAAGCGTCCGCCTCGCCCCTTCCGATCCAAAGCCACCAAGATCATCTGCGGCGTACCCCAAGGCTCCTCCCTCAGCCCAACGCTGTTCAACATCTACATGGCACCCCTCGCCCACGTCGCCCGACAGCACTAACCTCAACATCATCTCCTATGCCGACGACACCCAGCTGATCCTCTCCCTCACCAAAGACCCTCACACCGCCAAAGCCCACCTCCACGAAGGAATGAAGGCCGTCGCCGAATGGATGAGTACCAGCCGCCTGAAGCTGAACTCGGACAAGACGGAGGTCCTCATCCTTGGTTCCAACCCTTCAGCATGGGACGACTCCTGGTGGCCGACATCACTGGGAACAGCCCCGACACCCACCGACCACGCACGCAACCTAGGGGTCATCCTCGACCCCACCCTCTCCATGACTAAGCAGGTCAACGCCGTTTCCTCATCCTGCTTCAACACCCTCCGAATGCTCCGCAGGATCTTCAAGTGGATCCCCACCGAAACAAGAAAAACAGTCACCCAGGCCCTCGTCACCAGCAGGCTGGACTACGGAAACGCCCTCTACGCAGGAACGACGGCTAAGCTCCTGAGACGGCTGCAACGCATCCAGAACGCCTCTGCACGTCTTATCCTCGACATCCCCCAACGCAGCCACATCACACCCCACCTGAGAGACCTGCACTGGCTCCCTGTCAACAAGAGGATAACCTTCAAGCTCCTCACCCACGCACACAAAGCACTCCACAACTCCGGACCAGCCTACCTCAACAGACGACTCAGCTTCTACACCCCCACCCGCCAGCTCCGCTCCACCAGCCTCGCCCTCGCCACAGTCCCCCGCATCCGGAAAACGACCGCCGGCGGCAGATCCTTCTCCCACCTCGCCGCCAAGACCTGGAACACCCTCCCCACCAACCTTCGGCAGACCCAAGACCTACTGGCCTTCAGAAGACTCCTCAAGACCTGGCTCTTCGATCAGTAGCAGCACCACCCCCCTCTTCCCCCAGCGCCTTGAGACCCTCGCGGGTATGTAGTGCGCTTTATAAGTGACATGATTGATTGATTGATTGATTCCTCAACTTATGTTTCACAGGAGTGACATCGTCTCTTACTTTAATTTTGTGCTTGAAAAATTTGATTTTCCCCAGTTTGTCTTCAAAAACTGCTGGAAAACTCTCAAACCATTTGCTACTGCTTTCTACCTTTTCAAATGTCTCTTTGTTTCCTTCACACTCAGTTACTAAAGATACTTGCACGTCTCTACCAGGTCTGAGGGTCATCCCAAAAAGACCTTGGTGATACCACCCAAGTATGTTTAGACCTTTTTTGGCAACATACACTTTCCCAAGAATGCTGCGATCTTTAAACTTGAGTTGGCATTCAAAATATCCAGACAATTCTATTTTCCTTCCATCGTACGTTACAGGATTCCTGTCTGGAGGCAATAACTCTCGTGTTCCCCAGACTTCAGCAAACAATTCATCGGTCACCATTGTCATTCTTGCTCCAGAATCAATAAGGAGCCTCAAGTTTTTCCCATCTACCTCAATGTCTTCATATGGATCTACACAGTTAGATTCATCATCTTGTACAACTACAATCATATCTCTCACTCCCCTTGTACAGATCTCCTCTTCATCTGAACTGTAACATAGATCTCCATCTGGAACCGAATTTATCTTGTCTTTAGGTGACTGACAAACTTTTGCAAAGTGTCCAATCTTATTACACAATTTACATTTCACATTTTTAGCAGGGCACGGACGTCCATTGGGTCCATGATAGAAATACCCACACCTAAAACAAATATTTTTCTGTGTGAAAAACCCACTTTTATACTCTTTCTTTTTAGGATTTTGTTTATAACTATTGTGTTGTCTAGTGCCCGTTTTTTCATTCACAACCGATACACCACTAGTGTCCTTGCGAGTGAGCTCTTTTAATGCTTTGCGTGACACTTCAATCCCTTTTACTATGTCAATTGTTTCTATTAAATTTGGATTCCTCATGGTGAGGAGTTTTTCTTGTACTTTCTTATCCCAACAACGTACTACTATCTGATCGCGTATGAGTTGATCTGTGAAGTTTTCAAATTCACATTCTGCCGCTAACATTCGTAACACAGCAACGTAAGTATCTATGGACTCATCTTGTAATTGTTCTCTAGTAAAAAACTTATGTCTGTTAACTATCAAACTTGGTTGAACATCAAACTGTTTCTCTAATTTTTTTACAGCTATTTCATATTCATCTAAATCTTCCTGATCATGTGGGATAATATAAGGTGGTAGATGCTCATAGATGGATTGACCTTCAAAGCCTAGATTGTGCTCTAATAAAAACCTTTTGCGCTCAGGGCGATACCTGTTTCCTCCAATTGCTCCTAAATACTTTGTGAAAGCTCTGTACCAATTTCTCCAAGCCACTGGAGGGTCTCCAGGAGTTTGTAGAAATGGGGGAGGAGCATTAACATTCTGCATAGTGGCCATATCTCCTCTTAAACTAATGCATATTAAGTTTAAATTGCAAATGCAAAGTATTCAAAATCAATCACTAGTTGAAAAGTCGATTATTTTTCCAAATATTGCGTCTCTTCACGTGTGCACATCACGGATGTGCGTTGTAGATAAGTAGTTTCTCCTCATACATCAGCTCCCACTGTTTGTCCAGTTACCTTGGTTTGCGTGTGCACATCACGGTTGTGCAGAGTAAGTATTTCTCTTTCCAAAATATTTTCCTCTCTTTATAGTTAATATTTGTCCTTCTTTTGCTTCTTTTAATACCTAGTATTTTCCCTTTTTTTTTTTTAAATAGAATGTATGTTCAGACTGTGTGTGGAAAAGTATTTTTCCTCTGTTAGAAACTGTATAAAAAAATCAACTTCCTGGTATTGCTAAAGTCAGCTCTCTAGTTGTTCTACCCATGAAGCCATTTCCTGTAGTCCTACTTCTAATCGTTTCTCACTCCTTTTCACTCTTACTCCAGGACTGAGGACGATGTAGTGAGGTTCTAATTGTTTCCAACTCCTTTTCACTCTTACTCCAGGACTGAGGACGATGTAGTGAGGTATTCAACTGCACGTAAGTTCTGGCTTCACGCTGTGTTTTTTTTCCGAGTTTAAACTTGCGCAACCGGCAGTGACAGTAATGCGTGTTAGGTACTACACACCACGCGCACACAACAACGCTTCCAGCTCTTGTGGGTGTGACAGTAGTGCGAGTCTGGCACTAGACACCACGCGCACACAACAGTCTTGGATAGAAGAGCCTCGCGCTAGGTTGACGCGTGAGTGTTTCAATTGTCAATCGAGTTGACACTGTGTACAGCCTCGCGCTTTTCCTCACGCGCACAGTATGCCTTGTTTAAAAATGTCAACTGCTCGATGAATCTTTTAACTGAGAATGTCTTCCGAGTTTCCAAAAGTCTACCGAAAATTGACCGCAGAGTGTCTCCTCACAACTACGCTTCCTTTTTTTAAATTTTTTAAAAATTTTTATTGTCAATGTCACTTTTCTCCTCGCGTTTCACCCCGCATACTTTCAATCATTTCCTTTGTATCTTATTGCTTCTTATGCGCGCACACCATGTACAAATCTTTTTTATGCAGTCTTTCACTGTGATCTATTTACTGCTTAGCGCCATGTATCCGACGATACTTTTAAAATGGGGGCCTTTCTACAAACGCGCTAAAGTTTTGGTTTACTGCTCCTGACCCTGTAGTCACTTGGAAACGCAGCCCGAACCAAACATAATGGTTATGTTTCTCTCTTTGAACACTGCGTGCTTCCTTACACTTTCTTTTTTTTTTTTTAAACTGCCAGTCCAGCACAAACTCAGAGCATTCAATCACAATATGCAGGCATCATACTTTCCTTATGATGTTTTCCTCATAGCGATGTGCTCTTCTCACTTCTCTTCTTTGGAATGTCTTTCTTGATGCGTGGGTCCTTTGCTGTGGCTAAATCGTCGCCAAATTGTAGTGAAGTATCATGTAATGAAGGTCAGCAGACGGGAATACTTCAACTGGTATGTTTATTAGCCACAGCTTCAGCAGTGTCCAAGTAACTGACTAACATGGAATCACACAACCCAGAATCCACGATGGGCATTCTACATTCCAGTGATGTCATGCTGGAGTGTGATTAACATGAGATCACCACAGGAGGGCAAGAGTTTTAATCCCCATAACACTACACAGAGGGATATTAATTTTCCTAAGCCTTCGGCCATAAAAACACCCAGATATTTGGGGCCCAATAATGCATTTTCAGCATCACGTTTTCCTCACGTTGTACAACATCGGCCCACAATGTCTTCATTGCCTAATTTGGTAGCAGCACCCAAAGTCTATATGGTCAACGTTCCTAAGCTTAATCCCTGTAGTGGGTTTGAAGGCACAGACTCTTTGACAAATAAGGTTGTGCACTGGATTCGGAAAGTCAGGGGTTGTCGCTCAATCATCCGTGATGATATAACAGGGGTTCAGAGGGTTTCTTCGCCAATTGAACCGCTAGATTATATTGAGCTTTCTCTAACTGATGTGGATTTGGCGGAAAACCTCCTGGCCCTGGAATTTCGCACCTGCTCGCCAGGTAACTCCTTAATTCAGTTTAGACGATCTCCTTTGGTCTGTCATGGTAATCCCGCAAACAGGCACTCACATTCCTATCTTGAAGGTAGTAGCACATTAGATGCAAACGATTGACTGGTACCTGTCCCAGACATTGTTACTGAACCAGTAAGCATCCCCCCATTACCTGATTACCAAACTAATTTGGAATCCGTCACTATTCCCGCATTTCCGATTGGAACTTTTTCGTCGGATTCTATCTTGGGGGTGGTGGAGCTGAGTTCCAGCAGTTTGGGGTCTGGCTGCGCAGCAGGGGACCTACCATCAGCATCCTATACCACGCCATCTATCTTAGCCATTTTGTCCTGGAATATAGCTGAGCTAAGGTCTAAAATCAATTCACCTGATTGGCTAACATTTATTGACAGCTACGGTATATGCCTTTTCCAGGAGACGTGGTTATTGGAGCCTCTTCTCCTGACAGGTTATTTAAATTACTTCATTCCTGCTACTAAGGGTGGGAGAGGCCGTCCCTCAGGGGGTTTGACAATCTGGGTTCGGCAAGAGATTGGCTATAGTATTCAGGTGCTTCCAACCCAGAGCAGGGATATCCTTGCGATCAGATTAAAAAAGGGTGCCAAGGGTCGTACTGATATTGATATTTATAATGTCTATGTACGAGGCATGCATAGGGGGAAAAAGTCGGAAGTATTAGCGACTCTCGATGACCTCCTAGATCAGTTCTCTTGAGATTCTTTGATCATAATAGCAGGTGACCTAAATACGACTTTTGAGCCCCTTGCCATTGATGAACTTGACCCGGCCTGGGAGGAAGACACCTTGTGGGGTATTCCAAAATTAGAACTCCCCACCATAAATAAGTGGTCAGATATAGCCATTCAAATTAATGCTATATGCCTAGAAAAGGGTCTTAGAGCTGTTAATGGGAGATCTGCCTCAGATAAGCATGGTGCATGTACATTTAGTAACGGTCGTAGCACCAGTCGCATAGACTTTCTTATGATTAACTTACAACTGTGGGAAGCCTTTGAGGATATGGTAGTAAAGGATCGGATCGAAAGTGACCACAACCCTTTATGTGCGATCTTTGACTTGCTCCCAGAGAGGGCTCCTGTTGGGCCACCTAGTATGATGTCACCTCTTGACGTGGTCCCTACAAACGATCTGCGTAGATTGAAGTGGGTACAGGTTATAAGTAAGCCTGAAACTATAGCAGCTATTAACGCAGCTATAGAAGGAACTTTAGTTGAGTTAGAGGCTTGTGTGGATAAGCCTGAGGTTCTAGGGAATATTATTATTATTCCTAATAATTTTTTTGTTCACCTACGCTCATATTTCCTCAGGCATCATAAGAGCAATAATACTCATCAGGCTATTGGACCCTCCTGGTTTAACGAAGAATGTTGTGGGATATGATTAAGGCTGGTGATCCGGCTGCAGTACGTGTAGCTAGATCTAACTACAGAAAGGCTCAGGCACTGGCAAAGAAGGCCTGGAACGAAGGCAAGTGGCAGGACCTTAGATTGGCCTGTGTAAATAATAACCCAAGGCAGTTCTGGAATATAGTGAAATGGGGCAGAGGAAGTCGGCCGCCAATGCCACAGAATCATGTAACCCAGGAGCAATGGCTCAATTATTTTGAGCCTCAATATGCGAGTAGCATATCTGAAGGCAACCAAGAGGATTACCCACATATGTTTTATCTTGATCCCCCGTTTACAGAGGCCGAAGTTATTATAGCTTTAGGCGCAGTAATTGGTGGTAGAGCACCAGGGTTAGACGGTATTCCGCTGACATATATCTTCACGATAAGGAAAAATGGTCCCGCTATATTCTTATAGTAGTAAATGCTGTAGCTCAAGGAGCCCCGGTACCTGGCTCTTGGAAGGGTGCGGAGATCATACCGGTTTTTAAAAAAGGAGATAAATCAGCCCCTGGTAATTATAGACCTATTAGCCTGATAGATTCCCTACAAAAAATATTGGGGCGGTTAATTTTGAACAAAGTTCAAGAATGGATCGAAGATCAGTCCATTTTATCCCCACTACAGGCTGGGTTCAGATCGCATATAAGTACAATTGACCAGGTGTTTCGGTTCCAATTAGTGTATAGGAAAACGGTAGATTCTAAGCAAAGGCAGCCTATATGCTGCCTTTGTTGATCTTAAATCAGCGTTTGATCTAGTGCCTCGGGGAAACTGTGGAGTGTGCTTCAAGAGCTGGGGATGCAACCCGAACTACTTTCATTGATAGTGAGACTCCATGAGGATAATTTCGCCCATATTCGCTGGGGCGCCCAGGGCGACGTAACTGACTGTTTCTCAGTAGAGAAAGGGGTGCGCCAGGGGTGCGTCATGGCGCCCACATTGTTTTCCTTGTTTATCAATGGAATTGCAAAGCTTTTAGAGCCTACAACAACAGACACCCCCACCTTAGCTGGTGTGAAAATCCCAATTTTAATGTTTGCGGATGATACTCTAATCATCTCTAAAACCGCAAAGGGGTTACAGCGTGCATTGAATCTTTTTGAGGAGTTTTGTTCTCTAAGGGGTTTGGAAGTTAATGTTTCCAAAACAAAACTCATAGTATTTAACCCTCATAAGGGATACAGAGGAGGCTTACTCATGAACGGCCGCCCACTAGAACAGGTTAATTCAGTCACATACCTGGGAGTCATATTACAGAATGACATGAGTTGGGATCAACATATAGGTATGGCCACTTTAAAGCACCGGCAGCTATCTGGATTATTACAAGCTGAATATAATACTTCTCTAACAAAACCAGTTAGCCCGGTGCTCCAAATATACAACCTGAAAGTGGTTAGTTCAGCCTTGTATGGAGCCGAACTCTGGGGGTTCGGAAAAACAACAAAGTTAACTGTAGCTGAAAATGGCTTTTTTCGGAAAATTTCAAGTCTCCCGAAAAGTACTCCTGTACGTCCCCTATTATATGACCTAGGGAAACATGCTTTGGCTGATGTAGCAAGACTCCGCCCAATATTATTCTGGCGGAGAATCTGGGTAACTCCCGAATTAGCAACCTATGCCGCAGGGCTAAAGGACCTAATTAGAGCGGATCGATTTCATAATATTAAATGGCTCAGGGAGATCAGAGCCACATTAGTAAGCATGGGCTTGGAAACGCTCTGGGTGAACCCTGCAGACGTGTCTTTTCCCTCAAAGGAGTCCTTAAAAGAGAAGTATTGGGCCACAATTACCTACAACTCTTATAGAAATGTGGATATGTCTACCCTTACTGGTCATTTTATGGATTTTAAATCACTTCCATGCTTGGAGCAGTTCTGGGATTTAATAACTAAACCCTTGGATCGGAAGTTATATTTCCAGTTTAGAGTAGGCTCACTGCCAATCAGGTCCTATACAGCAAAATGGTCTAAAGAGGGTGATAGTGCCTGCCCCTCCTGTTTGGCTCAGGCAGAGACATTAGCCCATTTGTTGTTTACCTGCCCTGCGTATGACAGGCCACGCAGAGTATGGTTGGCACCTATCTGCAGGACACTGGGGACTAGACTGAGCGCTGATGCACAACGAATCCTGCGCACGAACACCTTAGCCCCCATTGTCATTGCAGTGGCAAAGTTCCTGGGTTGGTGTTGGATTATTAGAGTGAAGGCACTACAAGCACCTTGAAGGGTTTATCCGATTTATTTTTAAAGGGTTGGAATTACATCATTTAATATGAAATGCTTTTTATCCACAAGTTAATTACATTTTTAGGTTTTAAAGCTTTAACTGTATATAATTTATTTGTTTTGGTATCGTTTAGGACATTTTCCTAGTGTCCCTATTTGCCCTAATTGCTTAACTTCGACGTCACGCTTTTTAATCGTATATATGTAAACTAATGTATTTTATGTGGTTTTAATGGGCCTGTATCTTTATGGAGTTTTATGTGCTGTACGTATTGCGCTTTTATGACTTGTCGTCGAATAAAGCTTTATGGATTGGATTGGATTCTCGCCCTCTACAACCAGAGCTAGAATAAACATCAACAGAACATTATCCAACGCCTTTAACCTACAATAAGGAACCAGACAAGGCTGCTCTCTTTACGCCCTACTATTTTTATTAACCCTGGAACCTCTACCTATAAAAATTAGAGAGAAGCCCTCCATTCCTGGTATCCCCTTTTCTGCAGACCCACAAACAATGGCTACATATGCAGACAACATCCTTCTTTTTACAACCCAAGCTGGTTCGGCTTTACCTAACATCATGAATTCCATCAATGACTATGCCCTAGTATCAGGCTACTGCCATAAAAAAGACACAACTGAGGTCCTACTTCAGAACATCCACTGCAATAATTCAGTCATCGGTGATTATGGTCTTAAATGGGCCCAAGACAAAATAAAATACCTGGGAATCTGGTTTAGCCAAAACCTCAGAGCTCAATGAAAAAAAGACATTAAACAAAATTAAAGACATCCTAGATAAATGGTCCGCCAGATTCATTACCTGGTGGGGCCATCAAAATGATGATCACCCCCCTTATTAACTTCTTGATTAGCATGTCTCCAATCTACCACTCGGACACCTTATTAGCCAAAGTAGATATAATACTTACAGAGTTTCTAGGGAAATCCAAAAAACAAAAATTGCTCTAAAGAAACTAAGGCTCCAAAAGAACCTTGGAGGTTTAAATCTCCCAGACTTCAGAAGATACCAAAATGCATTCTTTGTGAGACAAGGATGTTTCTGGCTCTCCCCGCCTAATGCCAATCCTCCCTCCTGGCTTGCCACTGAAAATAATCTTCTTAGACCACTCTTCCTTATTTCACTTATTACCACAAAGAAAATTAAAACAGAAACGTTTTCAATCATTCTCTCTAAAACAGCACAGCCCCCCAGATACAAACTCTAGGCTTAGCAAAGAAGATAACTTTTTATGGGATATCTTTGTCTCAAAACAAACACATGGAGATGATGGACGGAGCACTGAAACTTTTTAGACACTCACCCCCAGTCACTATTAGATCTGGGTTGAATCCATCATGGTTCTTTAGCTCACTTTGCCACCCCAGTTCACACCCAGCCATATGCAAATCAGTCTTGACCCTGTTCCTCATGGGAACAGTCCAGCCCGAACTGCCAAGCCAGGTCTTCCCTGGACTGGAAACAAGCATCCTGGCACAGGTTTCAGGGTAACACCCCTCATCAGCCAGGGTAGCTTAAATCCAGTGGCAAAGTGAGCAAGGGGCCAAGGTCTGGGCATACCCTGCCAACTTAGGGTGAACAAAGCAAACACAAGGAGATGATGGACGGAGCACTGAAACTTTTCAGACACTCACCCCCAGTCATTATTAAATCTGGGTTGAATCGATCATCGTTCTTTAGCTCACTTCACCACCCCAGTTCAGACCTAGCCATATACAAATCCGTCTTGACCCTGTTCGTCATGGCAACAGTTCAGCCCAAACTGCCAAGCCAGGTCTTCCCTGGACCGGGAACAGGCATCCTGGGACCGGTTTTGGGGTAACACCCCTCATCAGCCAGGCTAGCTTGAATCTAGTGGTAAAGTGAGCAAGGGACCCACGTCTGGGAGTACCCTGCCAACTTAGGGCAAACAAAGCAAACACAAGGAGATGATGGACGGAGCGCTGAAACTTTTCAGACACTCACCCCAGTCACTATTAGATCTGGGTTGAATCCATTATCGTTTTTTAGCTCACTTCACCACCCCAGTTCAGACCCAGCCATATGCAAATCCGTCTTTACACTCAGTCCATCATCTCCTTGTGTTTGACATATCCTTGTCTCAACCAGCCTTAAGACCATTTTATCTGAATGGAGAGACCTCTCCAAACTTTCGGCCCACACATGGTGGGAATGGGTTCAATTCAATAAGGGAGCAGATAACTTTCTAAACACTTACCTAAAAACCCCATCAAAGAAAAACAAAAAAATTGCTTTAAAATGGACATCATCATTTCCAACATGTCTCCCCAATAGATGCCACTTCCCTCAACTCTCTCACCTTCCCACCCTTAATTCCCCCTCGCCCCCAACCCCTCATCCATCCCTTACCCCTCCCGTACCCCCCCCCACTTCTTCAAATACCTCCTCCTTGCTTCCTTGCTGTTCTCCTTCTATATATTATCTCACTTCTACATCTAAATACTATCATGGGGTATTCCAAATAATCTTTAATGTACCATACCCTCATAGTACTTCTCTCTCTCCTCCAATACCTAAGACATAAGGTACTTTGTATTAATACCCTCACATTAGATTGATATCTTACTGTACTTTGTTTCCATGTTGCTTCTACGCCCATATATATGCTGATGTACTCAACTTCATTCCTCATACCCCATCTAACAACTGCTCCTTTCTCTCCGTAGTATGTCTATAATTCTTCTCTTACATAAAATTTCAATAAAAATGATTTTGAAATTAAAAACAATCTACTGCTGATGTGTTTTAAAAAGAACTCCAGCACAGAGGTGCCAGTGAAAGGATTAAACTATCAAGCAAGGACAGGTACACCGTATGTGCATCACATTTTCTACATCCAAATGACAGAGTCCACATTTAATTTCTTTAGCACTGCCCCCCACGTTTATTGCTACCCTACTTCCAATGAGCTGCAAATTCTTTTTAAATGTCTCAGCATAAACGTTATAAAACCTATGTCTTAGGCTGCTTATCCACTCGGATGCCATTCTACTTGGTGATGATGACAGTCTGCTCTAACTAAGGATCTATACTTGGCAACCAGTTGTTCACTGGTTCCACTGGGAGAGCAATGGACATAAATAAATACTTGTGCTTTAGATATGAGTGTGAGGAGCAGCGACATTATTGAGACAGTGAAATGAATCAAATTCATTTTTGTAACGGTGAACTTGATGGGAATTGAGGTCACAAATGAGAATCATCCCTCATGGATGTGATTTGTATACATTAGTGCAACTGTATGATTTATGATCAGCAGCTGAATTACTACTAATGGTCCTGAAGAAGGAAACTGCAAAATCATTTGAGCGGTCCCTAGACATGGACTATTTTTTTTAAGCAGATTTTTATTGTTGTTTCAAATAGTACAAACACAACCCAGCCAGGTTCAATAGGTCAGCAGAGCACGATTACAGGGTCACAAATCAGCAGCCTACCAGTGTGGTAGATGTCATCAAATGTTAACAAAGCAAGGCACAGCACATGCGTTGTATGACAAACCGTCCAGGTTCAAACAGTAATTCCCCCTTCTCATCCCACTTCCAACCCCCCTGTGCCCCTGCCCCAATATCTCACAAAGCATAAGATGCCAGTCGAGCCCTGGTGTACAAATACAATATATACGCATTCAGAACACTTCCTGCCGCACAGTGGGCCCGATTCGCAGAACTAACTTAAGACAAAATCCTAAACGTACTACCATTTTGGTATTCACAGAAGGCACTTACTCATTTTGGTATTCACAGAAGGCACTTACTCATTTTGGTATTCACAGAAGGCACTTACTCATTTTGTTATTCACAGAAGGCACTTACTCATCAATGAGTAAGTGCCTTCTGTGAATACCAAAATGAGTAAGTTACGAAAATGAGTAAGTTACGAAAATGAGTAAGTTACGAAAATGAGTAAGTTACTCATTTTGGTATTCACAGAAGGCACTTACTCATTGATGAGTAAGTGCCTTCTGTGAATACCAAAATGAGTAAGTGCCTTCTGTGAATACCAAAATGGTAGTAAGTTTAGGATTTTGTCTTAAGTTAGTTCTGTGAATCGGGCCCAGTGTGTGGTAAGAAGGTGCATCTATGGCCGTCCCTCATCTGGTGCAGCATCTGGCACTGGTGAACAAACAGGGGTATCCAATTCAGATTCCTTGAGGCGATCCATTGAGTGGTCCCAGGCCCAGCCCCTTCTATCGAGCCTCGGTCCTTCTCATCTCCCTGATTAATACTGCACTCTCATACCCCACCCCACCCACGGGAGAATTTCCTCTCTCCATAATGTAAATATAGGGCCCCTGGTGGCTTCCTAGAGCATGGTAATCTCACGTTTTGCTAAAACCAGAGCTAGGTCTATAAACCTAGTAGTAATCTTGCGTCTAGCAGTTCTGGGGTTTTCCCCCAGTAAGTATGTCAGGTGAGTGCAAGGGATCAACCTCTTTATTAATGCAGTCCACCACTTCCCTCCAGTAATCCACCAATAGGGGGCAAGACCACACCATGTGAAACATCTCTGCCCCATGTTCACCACATCAAGGGCAGGCCACTTCAGCAGCCCGGAAGAGGCGAAGAATTTTGCCAGGGGTCAGATATGCCCTGTGACAGAAGTAAAAGTTAATCAGCTTAAATCTGGCGTTCCTAGATACAGTATAGGTGCATGCAAGTATCTTAGCCTATTCTGCTTAGGTGATTGGGAGTGTAAAGTTTTCTTTGCATTTTTCTCGCAGCTCCACCAAAGGTGTAGCATTGTCGTGCCACAAGGCTTGGTATAAGCATGTTACCACCCTGAGACGGCCCGACATGGCACACAGGGCTTGGCAGCTCTTCTGATGTGGGGGCTCCTCCATGTCTGTACCACAGTGGCCGCACACAGTAGCAACTACCGTCCGATGGAATAAAAATTGACCCCTCGGAATATCAAAAGTGGTGGAGAAGTCATTAAATGTTAAAAGTTACCCTAAAGAAACGGACACCTCCCACAGTGATAGCGTGAAGTTGCCGGTGGTAACGCCGAACACTGCGGACAATATCATTTGATGTGACTGATAAGCTGAGGCGGCTGTGCCGCTCGGAGGGCCACCGTCTGAATGTTGCCCGTTCTTGGCCCCGAGCTGCTTCTCCCTATGAGGGGCTGGTGCGTTCTCCCTAGCAGGAGCGTTCCCCTTCTCTTTCTTTTGCTTTTCCTTGCCTAGCAAACCCCCGTTGAGTGCCAAACTGGGTTGCGGCCTCACTTAGTGCGTACTGTTTCACTGGATGTTTGGGCGGCTGACCGTTGTTGGACTGCCCTGGGGTAGGGGAGTTGACCACCATAAGGGTCCTTTTGTTGTTGTTTTTATGACCTGGTATATTTGCAGAGGAGTGGGACGTGCTGTGCAAAGGGAGGGTGTGGTGGTGGGCCTGCTTTTAGGAATGTTACCTAGTATAGTCCAGCAGGAATGGCAGGGGCTCAGGGTGTTATACGGTTCTTAACGTGGAACATTAGGGGGATGGGGTCCATGGCTAAACGTCACAGCATCTACTCCTACTTGCGGCGCAGGGACATCCATATAGTGTTTTTGCAGGAAACCCACTTGAATAATGAGGAAGCTGGGAAACTGAAACGACGTTGGAGGGGCCAGGTTTTTGCGACTACCTGTTCAGCCTTTGCCAAGGGGGTGTTGATCTGGGTGAGGCCAGGGGTCCCTTTTGCAGTTGAGAGATCGTGGCTGGATGAGGAGGGCCGATATGTTCTAGTCACTGGGAGATTGGCGGTGCGCGAGGTTACCTTTGGTAATATTTATGCCCCCAACCAGGACCAGGTTGGATTTTTGGATTCGTTTTCTGCTGTCCTGGCGGGTGGCCTGCGGGGTAATCTGGTCCTTGGGGGGGATTTTAATTGTGTTGCAGATGTTGCTGCAGATCGGTCACATCCCCCTCTAATGGGGTCCCCGAGTCGCCGCACTGCTCTGGGGTTTCACGCTTGGATTGCACATTGGGGACTCGAAGACACCTGGAGAATGCAACATGATGGCCGCAGGGAATTCTCATTCTTTTCATTGGTGCACCACGTGCATACGCGCCTTGATATGTTCTTGTGTTCTCCTGCCTTTAATAGCACCATTGCACATACAGAGTACCTGGGCCGTACATTATCGGATCATAGCCCGTTAGTGATGACCCATCAACCCTTAGGGCGGTGTCCCCCAGTCCCCACTTGGAGGCTTAACCCGGCAATGCTGGATGGCGACCCTTTTTGTGCCCCGCTGCATACACTCTTAGAAACATATTTCCCCATTAATAACAATACTGCATCCTCTGTCCGGGTGGAATGGGAGGCGTTCAAGGTGGTAGTGCGGGGCCACTGCCTGGGACAGGCGACCGGTGCTTATAGGGAGCTCCGTCAGGAATTACTTGACATAGAAGGGAACACCCGCAGGTTAGATAACATTCAGGGTACGGGAGACGCAGCTCGCTTGGCACTACAGGAGGCGCGAGCAAAGTATGATGAGGCCCTCGATAGGGTGCAGAGAGAGGAAGGGAAGGCAGGCCGTCTTTTAGCTAAGATAATTAAGCCTGCACTGGGTGGCTCCCCCATCACACAGCTTGGATTGGATTCTGGTGAAGTATTGTATAGCCCTGAGGCGATTAACGACTCCTTCCTAACAATTTTCGAACGCCTCTATGCGGCCCCGACGGTGGCCCCTTGTTCAGTGGTGAGGGAGTTTCTGGAACCGTTGCCTCTGCGGGTGTTGGAAGACGAAGACCGAGAGGAATTGGGGGACCCTATCACTCTGCAGGAAATTAAGGCCGCCATCCATGGTTTGGCACCTGGTAAGACGCCGGGGCCAGACGGCCTCCCGGCTGAATTTTACCAGCGTTTCTCTGACCTCCTTGCGCCACATCTGGTACGGTTATATGCGGACGCCTATGAGGCTGGGGAATTGCCTGGCTCCACTCGAAGTGCCCTGGTAATCCCCCTCCCGCAAATCAAGTCGCCAAGGGCGGGGGTTAAGGATTATAGGCCCCTCTCCATGCTTAACCTGGATTTTAAGATCCTGAGCAAGGTGTTGGCCGGTAGGTTGGTCCCGCATATGAAGGCGTTAATACACCCAGATCAGAATGGGTTTATCCCTGCCCGTAACACCTCATACAATCTTCGTAGGCTCTACTCCATTCTTTTTCACGCTGAGGCCCACTTCATCTCCGGGCCACAGTGCTTTCCGTCGACCTGGAAAAGGCTTTCGATATGGTTGGGTGGGGATATTTGGCTGAGGTGATGCGGCGTATGGGATTGGGAGACGACTGGATTCGTTGGGTGCAGCTTTTATATGCGGCGCCCACTGCCAGGGTACGAACGGGTAGGATAATATCCAGGGAGTATGGGGTGTTTCGGGGGACTCAACAGGGGTGCCCTCTTTCTCCCTTCCTCTTCGCCCTGGCGATTGAGCCCCTTGCTGAGCGACTTCACCGGGGCGGCGATGGGATTGGGCTGGACTCTGGAGGGCGGACACATCATGTTTCCCTATACGCGGATGATCTTTTGTTGTACCTGTCAGACGCCGTAGTGGGTACCTTGGCGGCCTTGCAAATACTGGACGATTTTGCGGGCTTATCGGGTCTGCGGGTTAACAGAGCAAAGACGTGTCTGTTCCCGGTGGCGGGCCCTCTCCCTAGACCGGACGCTCTGGTGGCTGACATCGTGTGGGCCCAGAATACGTTCAAATACCTGGGTATACATATTTTCCACTCGCTTGATGATTTGAAAGAAGGTAACCTTGGTAGAGCGGTGCGCTCGTTACGTGCGTGTGTTCATTTTTGGCGTACATTGCAATTGCCGGTAATGTCCCGGGTTTCCCTCTCTAAAATGGTTATGCTCCCACGCTTGTTGTACTTTTTCGTCAACCTCCCGATCCTTATGCCTAGCGGTTGGTTTCGCCCCCTGAATGCTCTGTTACGGGATCTGGTGTGGGATGGTGGACGCCCTAGGGTGTCCCTTACAACGTTGCAGCGTCCCATTCCTGAGGGCGGGTTGGGAGTGCCGAACTTTGAATATTACATGTTGGCTGGTCAACTGCAGTGGCTGGCGCAATGGATAGAGGAAGTGAACAAGGACGGTACGTTCTTGTCATTCCCGGACTCCCGCCCTCGCTTAGTAACGGCACGATTATTGATACCAAAGACGCCCACCCAGTACTGTTCTTTGCTGCAGCGTACAGCATTTCAAGCCTGGCGGAGATGCCAGGTCAGAGGACGGCAGGCCGCGAGTTACACCCCTATGTTGCCTCTTGTGGGTCTTCCCCATGGCAACCCCTGGTCTGTCTTCACAACTGAGCAGCTGGCCTCCTGGTCTGACGCAGGACTGGATACTGTTGGGGACTGTTTCCTAGACAAGTCCCTGCTCCCATTTGCCAACCTTATGGAGGATTGCAGCCTGCCCCCGGGCCAATTCCTGCATTATGAAGCCCTGACTCGTACTTTTGCGCAGTTATGGGGTGCCGGTAGAAACGAACCGGAGACGCACCCGGTGCTCCATGCCTTGTTCACGCTTGGGACAGCGGGGCACTTAGTGAAGTGGTTCTATGTGGCCCTTCAGGAGGCATTTGTGCGTCCCTTGGTTCAGCTGCGTGCCAAATGGGATGAGATTGGGGGCAGGGTTTTAACAGACGAGGAATGGCACTACCCCAAGAAAATTTCTCGTAACTCACGTCTTAAATATATACAGTTTAACTACACACATATGGCTTACATGACCCCACATCGCCTTAATGTGACATATGGGGGGGAGGTTCGTTCCTGTCCCTGATGCTCCCACCCGGACGCGGACTTCGGCCATATGGTCTGGGATTGTGGAGTTCTGCTGCCTTTTTGGGAGGGGGTGCTTGGTAAGCTAGCAGCAGTGCTGGGCAGAGAATTATCTTTCACACTACAGACGTGTATTCTGGGTCTGTTTCCCAGGCCGCCGAAGCGTAAGGTAGGGAATAGGCTTATAGACCTGGCACTGGGCTTAGCGTAACGCCGCATTGCTATGGAATGGAAATCTAATAGGGGACCACAATTCGAGACCTGGCACAGGGATGTAATTGTATGGGCTGGGGCGGAAGGTAGAGCACTTAGCTGGGAGGAATCTAAAGGTATGAGGAAGCTCCACATTGCAGGTCAGTGGAGGGAAGTGCTGGCGACCTGGGAGAACCCAGAGGGGCAAGGGACGGGTGAGACGGGCTCAGACTCAGATTCAGGCCCCGGGCGACAACCAGATGGGATTTAGACTGCATCACTTATTGCATCTCTGCCGAGCTCAGGGAGCCGGGATTTCCTGGTGTCAAAATACTATATGGGGGATTACTTGCTGGCCACCGGCGTCCTGTATTGGGTGGATTTACCTGCAGACGTGGACCCCTTCCCCGGGTGGTACTGCTTGCCTCCTTCTGTGACTCTTCTCTATATTGGGTCTCCACCACACGCTTGTACTGATGTCTACGATCTGTTTCCCACCTCTGCATAAGGTCTCTCTTTGCTTTTCCTTTTTTCTATTTTTCCTTTTGTTTAAAGTTGGGTTATTTGGTTCCTTGTGTTCTCACTTTATTGGAATTGTTTTTAGACAATTGAAGTAGCAATTTGGAAATCAAAAGATGTTATACTGATACCTGGATCTGTTTAGTGGGTGCTCTCAACCTGTGTATTATTGAGCACAACATATTGTGAAGTATGTACTGAGGAATCTGGTCTCAATCTGGAGGTGACAGATTTCTGCTGGAAAATGGGATATGCAACACTCCGCTAGGTCCAACGAACTGTATATTGTTAACCGGATTCTCCTCTTGGATCATTTCTATGGACGCTGAAAAATGTATTTTGGCTTTGTAGTGTTGTTGCCATTGAATTCTTTGACTGTACAATTGCTGTGCTTCCGTTTGCGAAATGTATTACAAAATTTGTAAAATACCAATAAAGATACTTTTTTAAAAAAATGTTAAAAGTTACCCATCCCTCTAGAGGTCCCCGACCTGATCCACCGCATAGGCAGACCCCTCCGCTGGGGTTCAGGAGGATCTGGTATAGTACGCCGAGACTGGGTATTGTCCCCCCCGGCATCCTCCGCAGGCTGCCTCTGTGAATAAATCCACTGGGTAAACCATTGGAGTTGCGCCGCCAGGTAGTAGGCCTCGAGATCTGGGGCTGCCAGTCACCCCTCCACTGTTGAAGTTTAGTCAGGGCCACTATTCACTTGCCTGTTCCCCATATAAGTTTGATCAGCAATGAGTCTAGTACCCGGAAGACCCTTCGGGGAATAATAATGGGCAACGTGGTGAAGAAGTACAATTGTCAGGCAAGTGCTACCATCTTCGCCACAGCAATTTGGCCTTCAACCGACATTGGTAGGGTCTTCCAGAAGTCTATGCTGGAGTGGAGACCCCTAACGGCCGTACCTATATTACCCTCCAGAAAGTCAAAGGGTTCATGGTATATCCGAACCCCAAGCTATTTTCGGCATGTTCCTTCCCAGGCATCGAGGTTGGGGCACCGTCTTACATAGTGGGAATAGGTGGGATTTTTTCCCAATTGATGCACAGGCCGGAAGCACTTCCAGAGCACTCCAAAAGAGCGATCACATGTGGCAAGTCTTTGTCTGCATCATGCAGAAACAGGAGCATGTCGTCTGCATAAAGGGCAGAATAGTGCGAGATGCCCTGTATGTCCAGTCCTCGATATGCATTGCCAGATTGTGCGACACTGGTCAGCGGTTCAACTGCGATGGAAAACAATATTGAGGAAAGTGGGCAGCCCTTCTGGGTCCCTCTTTCCACCTCATAGGCTTCAGAAACACACCTTCCAGTCCAGAAACTGGAGCAGTGGGTGCTGAGTGTAGGAGCTTGGTCCACTGGACAATCCCGGGGCCTAGACCCATTTTCGTCAGTATGTGGTAAAGCAAGTCCCAGCGTAGACAATCCAAAGCTTTTTCGATGTCAATTGCTATGATCACCGCTTATCTATTGTCTCTGTGTCGAGGATCGCGAGGAGCCTACAGATATTGTCTCCTGTGCTGCACCCTGGGATGAATCCGGCTTGATCCATATGGATCACTTCATGCATCAGTGGAAGGAGATGAGTAGCTAATATCCTACTGACAATTTTATAGTCCATGTTAACATGGAAAAGGGGCGATATGCCCTTACATCCTGAGGGGGGGGGTCTGGTTTTAAAAGTGGGATCACTATGGCCTCTCCAGTGGAGGTGGGTAATCTTTCCATGACTCGGGCTGCTGCATAGAGGACAACTAACATTGGTGCCAGGTACTCGGCTTAAGCTGCGTAATATTCTACTGGTAGGCCAACCATCCTAGGGACCTTGCCTCATTACATAGTTTTAATTAATAATCAATTAATTTAATAATCAAGACTGATTTGCATATGGCTGGGTGAAAACTGGGGTGGCGTAGAGAGCAGAAGAACGATGGATTTAACCCAAATCTATTGAATGGGGGTGAATGTTTGATTTATTCAGCATTCTGTCCATCATTTGTTTCCGCAGCATAGTTGTAATTGCATCCTGCACTTCTTGAAGTGTGATATCCTCACCCAGTGCCTCCATGTCCTCTTGTGTAATCACTGGGAGCACTACAGAGCCCAGGAAGTCATTTATGAGTTGGGGGGCAGCACCGGTGGGTGGGGCATATAACGCTGTGTAGTATTGCCCTCCTGTGTGCAGGGACGCTCACCTAGCTCTAAATTCACTTCTAGGATTAGGGAGCCCCTGGATGTTGGTTTGGTGAGCCAAGCCAGTAGGGTTCCCACTTTGTTTTCCTCCGCATGGGCACGGGTCATGTGCTCACGATACTCAAAGCGGCATAGCTTTTCAGTATGAACCGCTACCTGCTCTCTAGCTTCCAAGAGCTGTTGTTTCAGGCCTGGGTTCCCCGGCCTTGCAATTTCCAGGTCTCTTAGCGCTCTCTCATATGTCTCGACATCCCTACACCTGGGTACATCACACTCCCACAATCTCCGCTATGCAAGGCACCCTAATAACTGTCTTGAACGTGCCCCACTCCGTTTGGGGGAACACAGTTGTAGCCTCATTGTCCAAAAAATAATTTTGTACAGCCTCGCCAATAGTATGCAAAAATACTGGATCCTCTAGAGTCTCCACCCTTAGGTGCCAGTCCAGTATCCGGTAGCACTCTCTATGCCAGTCCAGGAAGAGCAACACCGGGTTCTGGTCATAAACCATCCTACATAAATATTCTACATACCAGACCACCCCATAGACTCCCAGGGAGCACAGGAAGGCATCAAGATGCACATGCAATTTGTGTATCCCTGAATAGAATGAATAATCCCTGGACCCAGGGTGTGTGCATCCATAGGAGTCCACTAGCCCCCATCCCTGCTGCCAATTCGAGAATACCCAAGCAAGTCAATGGAACAGGTGAATCTGCCAGGGGCAGGTCAGACCTGTCAATGGCCGAATCTGCGACACAGTTATAATCACCCCTCAGTATTATGTGCTGTGTCATGTATGGGGCTAGGAGCCTGGACAATTCATCAAGGAACCACCACCCTAACCAGCCTATTGCCACCACCCTACTACATCCACATTGCCACCACCCACCACCATAACAACCTCCTGTACCCCCACAACCACCACACTAACCACCATCACCCTACCCTAGTCACCACCACCTTAACCACCACTACTCTACCCTAACCAACTCCACCAGCACAATAACCACCATCATGCTAGCCATCACCATCACCACCACCGTAACCATCACCCCACTCACCTATCACCACCCTAGCCACCACTCTAAACGACCCCACCATATCCACCATCCTACCACCACCCCCACCGCCACAATATCCCCCCTATTCAATAACCTAACCACCAACACCCTAAACACCTCTGTAGGAAGCTAGCTCTCTACATAGTGCACTAAACTGAAGTACACTGTGCAGAGAGTCCAGTAGATCCCAGATTGGTATACAGAGGCAAAAGTAGATAATACTAATGCTCTACTTGTGGTTGTGCGGGTGAGCAGTTAGGCTTATCAGAGGGTAGTGCTAAGCATTTGTTGTACTCACAGAGGCAATAAATGAGACACACACTCATAAATAAATCAAAGACTAATTTGCAAAAATTACATCGATTTTTATATAATGTTTTAGACCAAGAACTTAATTCTAAGGTAAGTACTTTTTAAGATATGAATTTTCAAAGTTCGCAGAATAACACTCTCTTGTGATAACTACGCACCATAGAAGTCTATGGGAGAAAATAGGAAAATGCATATAAAATCATACATTTGTATCTCGAGGTTCACCTTCTGGATTTAGGTAAGTAGCAAGGCAAGGTCCAATGTTCCACCGGCGGTTTGTCAGGAGCATCCCAGATTCAGCCGGGAGCAGGGTGCTGAGTAGCAGGTGCTACGAAGAAGGGGGCCACCAGAAATTACACTGCACAATGGGGCTTAAATGTAAGTCCGAGAGGCCCCACTCAAGGGAGCAGGTTGCAAGTGCATCAGGACCATCGGAGCACAGCTGGTTTGTCAGTACCCAGGCCGGGTGAGTTGCGTGCAGAGCAGATAGGTCAGCCAGGTGGCGTGCGTCAAGATGTCTTTGAGGTCAGGGGCAGGCAGGTTGCAGGGACGATTCTGGGGCAGCTGGGCCACTCACAAAGTGGTTCTCAAGGATCTCAACCTCCCTCGATGGGGCCTTGATTCCTGTGCTGTTGGAGGCCGGATTGGACTTTGTCTTGGTGAAGGTTGCAGGGGTCCGGTAACCCTGGTATTGGTGCGGCACAGCTCCGGTAGGTCCTGGTGTCTCCAAACTCAGTGGAGGGACAGATCTGAGCCTCTGGAGCTGATGTGCCTCTTTTTGCTTGGATGCTGTGTCGGAGTCGCCAGGCAGAAGCAAGTCGGTAAACTAGACTCTGCAGGTCCGGTGCCTGTGGAATGCAGGGGAGTAGTTCCTCTACCCCAAGGGAGTTCTCTGGTGATTGGTGAAGGGCTGGAGATGCTCCGAGGTTCTTGGAGGCCTCACTGTTACAGGACGAGACAGCACACCACAATGGTTCAGTCCCGGGAGCAGCAGGCAGGGTTTAGCACCAAACTTCTGCAGCAGGTCTTCAGTTCTCGGGTCAGCAGCTCTTCTTTGTCTGGGTCTTCTTTGTGTCCGTCAAATCTATGTTCAGGGTCCAGGGATGCCACCTAAATACTAAATTTAGGGGTGTTAAAGGGAGAGACAGGTAGTAACCAATGGGCTACTTACCTTTAGGGTGTCTACTCCCTCTAAGTGACCACTTCCGATGGGAAGGGGAACTACCCTAGCCCTGATAGGTTAATTCCTGCCATCTCAAGATGGAGGAATTGGAAAAGTAGTGTCCACATCACCTGTCCCACCTTAGGGGTGGTGCTGACTGAATGTGAGCACACCTCCTAATCTAACTAATTTTCCCGCCTGTCTTCCCACCAAATGTGGAGCAGGACAAGGGAGATCACATCCTCCACTATCTGGAGATGCCTGGGATGCATTTCAAAGGCGGCATCGCCTTTGAAGCTTCCCGCCCTGGAATGCCATTCCAGCTTGGGGAGATGTGAAGCCACTAATATTTTAAACTGCACCAATTCATGTATTTCTTAAATTGATCACAAATCTGTGACGCCTTGATAATTTTGAAGGTATTTTTGATGACTGACCACTCCACTTTGAAGGCACCCTTCATTTGCTACATCTGTTTTACTTCTCTCTTTTCATTCTATTTTTACTTTTATTAAGTTCTGCATGTTGCTTACATGACTTTAGAGCAGTGGAACAGGCAAACAGCAGTTTTTTCATCTCGTAGGTCCTAGTTGAGGTTCAGCACTAAAGTGTGGGTTTGATCTGCTCTCTTCATCCAAGTCTAGCCATAACGAGGGTCCAGCGATGTTGGTCCTCACTCAGATAAAAAATCTTGTGCATCTCTGACACAGACAGTCTAAGATGCGTCTCACTGCTATTGGGGGTGGGGTACATTACTGTGCGCCACACCAGTGAAGCGTAGCTCTTGGCCACAACAGCCATATTTTGTGATCAGGGCTGGACTGGGAACCCGAATCAGCCCTGGAAATTTTGACAGACCAGCCCCCACCCCTGCTTTACAAAACCGGCCCACTGCACTGCTGCTTTCATTTTTGGGGGCCGATATTACACCATAACTGAAAAATAGCCCTAAGTAACAAAACCTGCCCCCACCACTCCAAAACAGGCCTCCACTGCTCCAAAACCAGCACCCACCCTTCCAGCCTCCTTGGCAAAGGCCTGATGCACACTACGGCCAGTCCGACCCTGTTTGTGATACCAGTAATGATACCCAGAGCGGAGGAGTGTAGGCTGCTACGGTGGGGGTCATCTGATGCACCTCACTTAGACAAGGTGAGGTGTATTGGACTAAAAATTATGTTTTCCCATGGCTTTATGTAAGTTAGCATTCGCTGCGCCATTTTGTGTATAGGCACCATTTTGTATCGTGATCGAAACTAATTCTTTGCTATTTCTGAGAAACGGCCTTCTCTAGGTTATGCTTCTTTGGAGCTGAGTTCTGCCATACTAATGAATGCACTGTCCTTAATAGCGCATACCTTTCCCTTTAGATGTACGCCTTCTCCCAATTGTCTAGTGACGGGCACAAACAGAGTAACCTTGAATGGTAGATAATGTGTGCCCGGCCTCAGAATCGAAACTTACTCCTTTGTAATTTACTGTCCAGCTGCATCTCTCTGTAAAATTCTATGGTGGGAGTGCTTTTATTGGTTTCGAAGTGTATTTAATGTATCGTTATGCTTGCTGATGTCAGTCCCTCTGCAGCACTCCTTAGCGACTGGGCAGACAGGGCTCCGCTCTGAGCGTACTCTGAATAAACAGATATTGGTTTGTTTGTGACGAACCTCTGCACACGCTCCGATCAATTAAAGACTTTCTTTAACAAACAGTAAACATAACACAATAAAAAGAGTAATCCGTGTGATTTTGTTCTTTTGTTCTTTAATCCGCAATGCCCAGCCAACACGTGTTTCGTCGTTAAGGGTGTACCCCGACTTCTTCAGGGCTAAAAAAATAATAACACAACATAGTGTATCATAAAACCTGTTCATGTCAGAAAGCATATAATATGGTGAACACACTCATTCACCATGTAGTGGAAACCCAAATTCAAACAAGTACATAAGCACTTGTACTATCCCTAGTATTCTCGTGGTGAGAATAATTAATTCTTTTAAGCACGTGCCAACAAGATGTGGTATTGCTTGTTCGCAAGCCAAGGCTATCCGTTTTATTTCTATAGGCGCCAATTTCTCCCAGAGAAGAACACCCCCACACTATATCACTTATCTGGTATTGGGAGAGGAAGCCTCAGCGTGAAATTCATCTGATTAATTGCAACATAGGTAAAAACTATGTAAAGAGATAAGATTGCAGAAGAGCTGTTTCAGAGTTTAGCTAAGGGCAACACAGTGGCTACCTCAACACATAGTGGAAACCCTTCACGTAAAGAAGGTCTAAGAAAAAAATGTATCAAGCTAGAACGACTAAAGAAAAGCGAAAATGCTAAATGGTGGGATGGGGTGACACTCAAACAATACCTCAGATTAAATAGAATACCGAGACGCCTCAGGGCCCAGATCTTCCCAACATATGATGACCTAGACGATGAGCTCTTAAAACAATGGGAGGATGCACTAACATCTAATTCCAACATACTGATGGGAATTCTAATTGAGAATTCAGACCGCAAAGTATCTAGACATCAGGTGGAAATTGATATTCTGGAGGATGGGATTAGAGAACTAGGTTTACAAGAAGCTACCGAAAAGAGCTATACCAGCTTGAAGGAGGTCCTACAGAGCCACCAAGATGTTATAAAACAAAGAGAGGCTAGGAAACTGAAGAGGGACGAGATAGACTATAGGGAAGGCAGAATATTTACATTTGCCAGGAAATATGATCAACTCTTACAAAATGATCAAGAGAGAGGTAAATTGACGAAAGCAGACACTATCTCCATCTCTTCGATCTCAACATCTCTTAGTGCTCCTCCCACTAGTGACAGCGAAGTAGAGAACATTGCAAGCACATCCGGGGACACAAGACCAGGGAACTCTTTTTTAAGGGAAGTCCAAAGGATAAAGAGAAGCAACAAAACTCAACCTAGGCGTGAGAACAAACAAAAAAACCCGCAGACGAAAAAGAGCAGGGACAAGAAGAATACAAAATGAATCTGAGATCAGGAGACAAGAGGAATTGATTGAGTTGAAGGACAGGGGGGTGGAAGTAATCAATCTGTCATCCAAAACGCTTACTGATGAAATGATTTCTCTTTTGGAAAAAGGTTTAAGCTTTAGCCAGGCTGATGAGTGCGATTTGTGCAAATTGAAAATCAATTTGTTTAAATATGAAAGAAGTTTGAAACGAAAAAAGTTTTTCAAGAATAATCCTACTATCAATAAAAGCAGCAAGAATATTCCAATGTGCATGATATCAGATGTTCTAAGTATTCAGGATGTTTATGACACACAACTTTTATTATCAATCACAGATTTGGAGCAATCACCCAGTAATATGGACAAACTCTTAGAGGAACTAAATGTAGACACAGACCGCACCATAGCTAGTGGACTAAAAACCAAGTCTAAGTGGACTCCGGTCCTACCTGGTGGTAACACTATAGACACTTTTTATAAACTGGTGTTAGATGACTTAGACAAACATGGTCACAGGATGAGGGACAAGAAGTCGAGACCTCAGGACAATTTAAACAGAGGTAAGCGACGAGCAATGGAGGAACTGACTGCCGACAATCAGATCATGATTAGAGAGGCGGACAAAGGGGGCAATGTTATGATCATATATAGGGTTGATTATAAATCTGGAGATATTGGCACAACACTGGGCCTGATTCACAGAACTAATTTACGTCAAAAACGTAAAGTTAGTACTTTTTGGTATTCACAGAATACACTTACTCATTTTGGTATTCACAGAATGAACTTACTCATTTCGGTATTCACAGAAGTTAGTAGTCCTAACTTTAGGACTCCTAAATGCCTTCTGTGAATACCGAAAGTCTTAAAGTTAGGATTTTCTCAGTTTAGGAGTAGTAAAGTTCTAACTTTACTACTCCTAAACTGAGAAAAATCCTAACTTTAAGACTTTCGGTATTCACAGAAGGCATTTAGGAGTGCTAAAGTTAGGACTACTAACTTCTGTGAATACCGAAATGAGTAAGTTCATTCTGTGAATACCAAAATGAGTAACTGTATTCTGTGAATACCAAAAAGTACTAACTTTACGTTTTTGACGTAAGTTAGTTCTGTGAATCAGGCCCTAAGTGACTAGACATGAACCCTATAGGTCCACTCACCATCAAAATAAACACAAATCTAAAGGAATGGTACTCTGAAGGTCTCTTAGATGAGGATGAACACCTATAGCTGAAGGTTTTCAGACCCACATTCCCTTGCCTCTACACCTTACCTAAGGTCCACAAACACCTATCATTTCCATCAGGTAGACCAATAGTGTCCAGCGTTGGGGGTCCCACTGAAAGGCTGGCAGAATACGTAGACCTTTCTCTTCAACCATTGATGCAAAACCTCCGGTCTCACATCAGGGACACAAAACACATCCTGAGTATCCTGGCAGACCTGACATGGGAAGAGGATATAATTTTGATCACATTAGATGTGGTAGCCTTATATACCAGCATTAAATCCAACCTAGGCATGAAGGCTATTTAACATAATCTCCAAAAGACCAGCCACACAGTGGCAACACACCAAAATGCTAATGACGATGATGGAATTGATCCTCAACAACAATTTCTTCCTCTTTGAAGAACAGTGGTACAGACAAAAGCAAGGGGTGGCCATGGGCTCTAAATTTCCCCCATCCTTTGCAAACCTTTTCATGGGTTGCTTAGAAGACATGTGGATATGGGGCCAGAGAGGAGGCCCTTGGAATGATTCTATCATATATTGGGGACGATACATCGATGATTGCTTATTACTATGGTCAGGAACCCAAGAGAAATTGGTACAATTCTGTGATTACATGAACACCAACACCCTGGATATCAAGTTCACCTACCAATACAGCAAGACGCACATTACTTTTCTTGACATTGAACTCTATGTAAAGGACAATAGACTACATAGCAAATTACATCGCAAACCCACAGCATGAAATTCTATTCTACATGCTGACAGTGCACTTCCACCCCACCAGATACAGGCAGTACCTTATGGGGAATTCACAAGGGCCAGGAGGAATTGCAGTGAAGAGGGTGAGTTCCAGTCATGCCTGGAGGACATGAAAACTAGGTTCAGGGCAAGAGGATATAACCCACGGAACATTGGGAAGGCAGAACAGAGAATTATGAAGAAATCAAGACGAGAGACACTAGCAGGCAAGAAGAAGGACAAGAACACAACACAACCAGTGAGATTAGTTACCAATTATAACAGCCTGACGAGAGTCCTAGTAAAAATCTTGAAGAAACATTGGGACTTTCTAAAAGCGGACAAATCACTGGATGAATACACCACTACGAGACCACAGATTACGTTTACACAAGGCAGAACTCTGAGATCCATTCTGGGTCCCAGTGTTCCACAAAACAAGAAAGATTTGGACTGGCTCAGCCAACATTCCCTAGGATTTCATAAATGTGGGTCCTGTGGGGTATGTAGATTGGCATCTGACAACAAAAAGATATTTGCAGGACATGATAAACACAAGTACACGATAAGACACAACATAAACTGTAACTCTAGGTATGTGGTGTATGTCACTGAATGCAAATGCAATAGACTATATGTAGGAAGTACCATCAGAACTTTAAAGGAGAGAATCAGTGAACATGCGAGAGCAGTGAAACAACAGGACGAGAAATACCCCATGGCAATACATGCCACAGAATGCACAGCACAGGGACCACACAAACAATTCACCTTCTACCGAATTGACTTAATAGCCCAGAACCCTAGGGGAGGCAATAGGGAGCTGAGACTTAGACGCACGGAAGCTACTTGGATTATGCATCTCAAAACGGTAGAATGGGGTCTAAATACTGACCACGAGATGCAGTATTTTCTGGGTGACTGAGTAGAACCCATGTGGGTAGAGTACCAGCTTGGACAGAATTTCTTTAATTAGATCGACGCACTATGTACAGGAATGGACTGAGTATAGGAACATGCCCCGACTATGAAGATACAGTGATAACAGGCATCATGTAATAACATTCTACACACCAAGGTGGATTCCTGGATTGGATTACTACACCCTTTTTTCCACTAAGGTCTGTACCACCAACACTGACTAGTTTATAGAATACCCAACATATACATGTGACAAAAGATTTTTCGAAGTTTAATTATAGAAACCATAATTGGTAAAATGGATGAAACAATTTATGATTAGGAATATACAGATTTGAATTGATTGCATGCGGCAAACCCTCTGATGTTGGGATTGCCTGTAATAGACATGTGAACCCTGAATATGAATATTTGCATGTTTCATTAACAAGTAATAATTATCGGGAATAAGGATTGATGTTATAGGATTAACAGTAACAGGAAACATTGACTCTACGTGCAATACATTAGGACTCTTTTACTATTCTCTGTTTCCAGATCGGGTATTTACATGTTAACTGGCACGCATTACTGCACACTCAATCGCTCCGATAGTAGCACATCACGATCACTCGAAAGGTTTGGACATTTGTTTTCGTCTCCTGCCTTATAGTAACGGTGGCATAATCTGAAGACGTGCAGTGACTGAATCGTCAGCTGGTGTTATTGCATCACCAAGGGACACAATCACGTAAGAAGTACTCCGTACCTGGAGACCCACTCACTTCCCGGATAAGGCTTCGCTCTAGTGGCTAGAATAACCAGAATACAGCCGGAACCGGGTTCTTCGTCAAGGGAGGTTTGGGGGGCAGCCGACCTTGGGAGGTCTGCCCCCCGGGCAGTTTGGGAGGGGGAGGGGGCCCTGACTGGGGAGCGGCCATCTTAGGCTGTTGGGCTGCATGGGGACTAGCCCAAATGCAGCCCAAGTACTTATATTATAGCCCAAGGGATATATATTCCCCTGGCGCGCTTTCCCAGCCACCATTTTAGGTTTGGTGACCTGGTGGCTGGGATTAGCGCTGGGCTTGACATTTTTGTCAGTTAGTCAGTGATAAGTAGTGTAGGGTAGTTTGACTTACCTCGGTGGTATCGTAGCGTGATGGCCGGCGAGGACTATCGGGTGCAGGAGGCTGTTCGCCTGCTGAGTGAGGCGGGCAGGCTGGACTTAATTATGCTGGTGGCCTCCTCCGGCGCGTGCCCCCCTCGGCGCGCGTCTGCGGGGGTGGCGGCGGCGGTCCTGGCGTGTTCGCCGCCACGCTCTGGTCGCTCCTTGGCTGTGCGGGGGTGTGAGGTGAGTGTGGGGGGCCGCGCGGGTCAGGCCGCGGCCCCCGGGGTAGCGGGATCTAGAGCGGGGGCGGGTGTCAAAAAAGGAAGGCGGGGGCCGGTAGGAAGGCCGCTGGGCGGGGGAGCGACTTGCGCGCCAACCCGGCGTCGCGTCCGTCTCCCCCGGGCCGTGGGAGGAGGAGTGCGGCTGTGGGTGTGCGCGGCACCCGCCGCGTGTCCAGTGTGGCGGGCAGGGCAGTGAGGAGTGGGGTGGGGCTGGAGCCTGCCGGCGGAGCATCCGTCTTTCACGGAGCCGGCAGGCAATGTGCAGGGTCGGAGCCTGCCGGCGGGGTGTCTAACCCTGAGCGAGCCGGCAGGCTGAATGAAGAGAGGGCGGAGTGGGGGCATGACAGCAGGCCGTCTAGCCCAGAAGAAAAAGGCAGGTTCCCGGGGAAAAAGGAGCGCGGCCGTTCAAGGGTGCGAAGAGCGTCCCCGCGTGCAGAGTGGGCAGTGGGGCCTCAGGAGTTTGTGGAGGCCCTGTTTTTATCGTCGGGGGAGGGGGGAGGTGGGGCTGGTCAGGGGATTGTTGGGGCCTCCTCTGGAAGTGGAGGCCCCAGGCGCGCGGGCGGAAGAAGGGATTTGGGGGATAGGGGGTTGTAGGGACGGCAGCACGGGACTAGAATTGGGGGGGGGCATTGTGGCGCACGGAGGGGGGAATGCAGGTTTGGAGGTACAGGAGCAGGGGGGTTATGGGGGGCGGGCACAGGGGGGGAAGTTTTAAGGAGGGTTTGGGGTCCGGGGACGAGGACCAAATGGATTTGGGACAGGCGGTGGGGGGGGCCTTCGTGGATGAGGGAGAGGGGAGTAGCGATGTCCCGGAGGAGTTGGAGGAGGGCGGGGGGCCAGGGATTGGGACGGCCTGGATATATTCCAATCTTGGAATGAAGGGGTTAGGGGGTTAGACAGGGTGGGTAGGTTGGATGCGTACATGAGTCAGGGAGGGTCCTTGGGTTTGGGGGCCCGAACTGGGGGGGGGATGCAGGATAGGGGGGGGGGCACGGCGTGATTGATTTGGAGTGGAGTGAGGAGGAGGGTGGAGACAGGGTGATCTGGGACGGGGTGGATTTACGGAAGGTGGGGCGGGCTTGGGCAGCCAGTACTTTAGGGGTTGGCAGGAAGAGGAGTTGGGATGGGAGGGGCACAGGTGAGGGGCCCAGCACACCAGACCATCCCTTTTTATTGCAGGAGGTTTCGCAACGCGCGGCACCGGACTTGGCAAGGCTGGGAGCGGCCTGTCAGCGCCAAGGAGAAGGGAGGGTGGAGCCTGGGACGGCGCGCCCAGTACCTGCGAGGGACCCCGTCATGGTCGGTACAAGTAGGCCCGGAGCGGGCTCACCAGCCCGCCCACCCACCAAACCCTCACGGTCTGGGGGGCAGCATCATCAGTGGAGCGGCATGGAGCGCCAGTTGATTGAAGGGATGAGGGGGCACTCAGCCCCTCCGGTAGAGCATGATGGTGTTTTTCAGGAATTAGATTACGGAGAGGATAGTTTGGAGGAAGGGGAAGTGAGGGATGATGGGGGCGTGGGGGGGCCCAGTAATTCTGTTGTCAGTGTGTTGCAGATGTCACGACGCCCTACGGAGGTCACGGGTCAGACATCGTGGGTGGACCGAAGCTCGCCCCCCCTGGTACAGAGAGAGGACAGACGGAGGTCGGCGTCGTTAGCGCCAGGTAAGCCGCGACCTCGCATGGTGTCAGTGGGGGTGGGGGGGGACAAAGGGGAAGGGACGGGGGGTCGGTTGCAAAAGGGTAAGTATGTGCAGGATGCGAGTGTGGGGACGGATGGGGCATTGCCGGCTGCTCCGGGGAGCGGGGCGGGCGTCGGCTCGGGCCCGGTGTTGCTGGATAGTGAGGGAGATAAAAAAGCAGATCCCAAGGCAGTGGAATCCGACACTAAGGTAGAGAGCAAAGAATTGAAGGTAAAACGCTTGCCTTACATGGGCGTCACAAAACCTTTGGGCGCCCATCTAATGCTTTCCACTAAGGAAAAAATTTGGAAGGGTGAATATGTGGAAATGTTAAAACTCCTCCACAGGGAAGTGCGGGCCAAGGAGGGCTCGAAGGAGGAGGAATATGAGTTGGCCAAACGGCCAAGGGTGCCGCTCACGATTGATAATTGGACGGCGGCATTTTTAATCTATGCGAGTGTATACTGTGAGAAGTTTCCGGAACGATGTGTGGCCATGTTTAAGTACATGGACGTAATTTGGAAGGCCCAGATCACGGGGGGCGGCTTTGCCTGGGCACAGTACGACGAGGAATTTCAGGCGCGTATGGCTTGGGACCCAAGGCCAAGTGAGGGGAATTGGATGCTGACCTGTGGCTGCACACTCTGGGTCTAGCCGGGGCAGGAAAGACCATATTCACGCCCAGTGGCTTACCACTGGTGTATCGGCCCTTTCAAGGGCGACCCACCCGCGGGGGGGTGGGGAGTGTGGGGCGGGGACAGACAGGGTCAAGAGGGGCATGTTGGGATTTCAATAAAGGCCTGTGCACCAGGGAATATTGTAAGTTCCGTCATGAATGTTCAGGTTGCGGGGGTCGGCACACGCTGGCCAATTGCTGGGGGGGAGGACAGGGTACACAGGGGGGGACACAGTGGCAGGCAGGGAGTTCAAGGGGGGGGAGCCAGCAACAGCAGTTTTCAGGGGGAAGTGGGGCTAAGGGGCCTGGGGCCAAGGGCTCGTACTCCGGTTAGGATCGAAAAGCTGGTGGCGGCCTTGGAGACATATGACAACAAGGGGGCCGCGGACCGGCTACGCCGGGGATTTTTGGAGGGATTTCGACTGGGGTATGACGGGCCTAGGACACGATGAGGGGTGGACAATTTGAAATCGGCAAAAGAGCACCCTGAGGTGGTGTTAGAAAAGCTGGACAAAGAGGTACGGGAGGGCCGCATGGCGGGCCCCTTTGCGGTTTGGCCATTACCAAATTTAATTGTGTCACCGATTGGTGTGGTCCCTAAAAAAGACCCAGGTCAGTTTCGGTTGATCCAGCATTTGTCGTGGCCCGAGGGGGGCTCCGTAAATGATTTTATTGATGAACGAGAGGCATCGGTGTCTTATTCGTCTGTTGACGTTGCCATGTCCCTGGTGGTGACGGCGGGCGCAACGGCGATGATGGCAAAGTGCGACATAAAGTCTGCTTTCTGGTTGCTGCCAGTCCACCCAGAGGACTGGGATCTTCTGGGCATCCATTTTGATGGTAAATGGTACGTGGACAAGGCATTACCAATGGGCTGCTCTATGTCATGCGCACTTTTTGAATGTTTCAGTACGTTTTTGCAGTGGCTTTTTACGGAACGGACGGGTCACCAAGGAGTTACGCACTACCTGGATGACTTTTTCTTTGTGGGCACCCCAGACTCCACGGCCTGCCAGTCAGCGCTGGACAGTTTTACTGAGATCATGGGGGAATTGGGGGTGCCGTTGGCACCGGAGAAAACAATGGGACCCTGCTTGGCTTTGTCCTTTTTGGGCATTGAATTGGACTCCTGCAGGATGGAAGCAAGGTTGCCGGTGGACAAGCAGCAGCAAATGTTGGGCCTGTTGGAGACAATGCTGTCCAGGCAGAAAGTGACTGTGAAAGAGATTCAGGTGCTGATGGGCCACCTCAATTTTGCGTGTCGAGTGGTGCGGGTAGGTCGGACTTTCTGCAGGCGCCTGGGGAGGGTGTTGGCGGGCCACGGACCGCCCCACCATCATGTGCGGCTGTCCGGGGGGGTGCGGGAAGACCTGCGGATGTGGCAGTTTTTTCTGCAGAATTTCAATGGGATCCCCCTAGAGCGAAAAGAGGACATGGTGTGGGACATCCAGATTTTCTCGGATGCAGCGGGAAGCGAGGGTTTTGGCCTGTTCTGGCAAGGACATTGGTGCGCCGAAAAGTGGCCAACGGAATGGGCGGGGGGTGGGAGGAGCATCGCGTTTTTGGAATTCTTTCCCCTGGTAGTAGCAATCACACTGTGGGGGGAACGGTTGGCACACAGGAGGGTGACGTTCCGCATTGACAACATGTCAGTAGTGGAGGTTGTAAACAGGCAGTCGGCTAGAGATGCACAAGTGTTGAAACTGCTGAGGGTGTTTGTTCTGGGCTGTTTGCGTTTTGATATTGCATTTCGGGCATTGCATGTTCCTGGGGTGGACAATGACATAGCTGATGCTTTGTCTCGTTCACAGTGGGGGAGATTCCGTGGACTAGCCAAGGACGCGGACGAGACCCCGACCAGCATGCCGCGGCATTTGTGGAAAGTAGGCAACACAGGATGTTGCAGCTGGTTTTAGATTCACTGGCGGTTTCCACGCGACGGACGTACAGCATGGGGGAATTCCTGAATTCTGGTGCACGGTGGCGCAGCTCACCGAGGCGGCGACAGGAGGACGTGATACAATTCATCTTGGACCTAATTGGAAAAAGGTTGTCTAGGGTTACCATCGCGGGGAAGTTGGCGGGTATTGCGTTTATGGGGAAGCTGTTGTGGGGCTATGCGCCCTCAGCGGGCGAGTTAGGTACGCGGATGCTGGAGGGGTGGGCCAGGGAGTGTGGGCGGATAGGCAGGGTCCGCAATCCCATGTCATGGGATTTGCTGATGAAAGTGCTGGGGGCCCTGCCGGAGATATGCATGAATGATCATGAGACTTTGTTATTCTCTACTTTAATGGTGTGGATGTTTTTTGGGGCGTTTCGGGTGTCTGAGTTGCTGGGCACAAAGTTATCGTTGGGATTGCTCTGGTCGGAGGTGTCTCTGCGGGAGGGGGGGTGTGTATTTGGCTTCGCGGAGGGAAGACTGACCAGCGGGGCAGGGGTCAATGGGTGTCCTTAAGGGCTAGTCAGCCACGGTCCACCTGTCCATACAGGTGGGCGGTACGGTGGAAGGGGACCAACCCCTCTGCGGAGGGGAGGGTATTTTGTCATGCCAATGGCAGGATAGCTAGGGGTTATCAGTTACTGTCTGTGATGCGTAGGACGCTGGCTCACTTGGGGATTGAAGGGAAAGGTTTTGGCACGCATTCATTCCGGATCGGGGTGGCTTCAGAGGCTAACAACAGGGGCTGGGAGCAAGGGGATATCATGCGTCTGGGCAGGTGGTCTTCTTCTTGTTATCAGCGTTACGTGCGCAGCGTGCAAGGGGGGGTTTAGCGCGGTTGTACTGTTTTCTTGGGGTTTACATGTTTTTCTTGTTACAGGTTCAGTGATGGGCCCCATGGCCCAGGAGTTGGATATCTGGATTGTGGGGCACTCTTTCGTCAAGTGGGCACAGGTCCAGGCTCGCTCCAGTTACTTCGGAGAGAATTTGGGGTTCAATAAAGAGTTGTTCCATGTTCATTGGCGGGGTAAAGGGGGTATGCGCTGGCGGGAGTTGGTGGCAGTGTTGAATGACATTTTGCGGGCGGGTAGGTGCCCGGATGTGCTGTTATTGCACTTGGGAGAAAATGATATGGTGCAGGAGACAGGTTTAGCGCTCATGCGCCGTATGAAGCGGGATTTGGAGTTGATCAAGGGTCAATGGGCGGGGGTCACCATCATTTGGACAGAGTTTATGCCCCGCAGAGTTTGGAGGGGGGCGGTTCAGCCTGCGGCAGTGGACAGGGCAAGGCGTAAGGTGAATACGGAAATGATCCGTTTTTGCAGACACCTGGGTTTTCATAGGGTGGTGCATCGGGACTTCCGGTATGACACCCCGGAATTTTTTAAGGGGGATGGGGTTCATCTGTCTAAGATGGGAATGGACCTATACCTTTTGGAAGTAAGAGAGGTGTTAGCCAGACTATGCGGTGCCAGGTGAGCGACCAGGGGAGGGTTCCTAGAGTGCAGGGGGGACAGGAAAATGGGGAGGCGGCGTTGCCTCTAGCTCCCGCCTTTTCCTGGGTGGCGTGGATTTGTTCAAAGTTAGCCAAGATTGCCGGATGTTTTTAGTTAAAGGTTGGTAGTTTGGGAGCAGGGTCAGGAAAAGGGTAAACCGGTAGGATAAGTTTAGGATAACTTTAGATTAGGGGTTTTCTGAGTTACAGTTGCAGAAAGGCAGGTACAGGTTGGGGTCATTGGAGGACAGGACTGGGAAATGCAATGTTGGGTAACGTTGGGTAATACGTTTGTTATGTAATGTTATGTAATGTTATGGAGTGTTAATTTGTATTCGGAAGGGTGGGGGACTTGATGTGGGGATCGTAGGGGTGGGGGAGGGACCATGGGGTCAGGTAATTTAATGTATAGTGAGGCGTTAGTTTGTAAGGCAGTTGCCAGTGTTTAATAAAGTGTGATATGCACCTGTTTCAATAAAGCGGCCTTTTACACACACAAATCGGTCTCAGTCTGGCTTGCCCCCCATCCCTCCCAATGGGTTAGCGCTCTAGCACTCCATCATTGAATCTCCTCAATTTCCTCAACTAGAGACAAAACACGGCCGGATTAGGTTCCGCTTTACGATCCTGGACGCAGAACACAAGATACTTCGACAGTGCACTCGCTAAGGTATATCATGGGGACATGGACATATAGTGGGCACATTAGATATAATAGGCACTCACCAGATCTATTTACTTACACTACGCTTCGTTGGCCCCTACAGGTACCCGGATATGGGGTCTAACCTATGAGGACATTTATATTACTCTACCCGACTACATTTTAAGATCATTTGAAAAGAAGAGAAGGTGATAACTGGGTGCATTTCTTACACAGTTCAATATTGTATTGACATGAGTCTATAATTCGGAGGACTACAACTTTACAGACTTTAAGATTCCTTTTCTTATCAACAGGGACCGTTTAGAGGATTAGCTCAGTGATTTCTTCTACTATTTTGGGCACACTCTACACCACAGGACCAGCCGGGTCGGAAGTAGAACCGGCGGAGAGGTGAGAGGTCATCACTCACCGCTCACTTTATTTTGAGCATCAACACATATTTTATGTTTACGTGTTCACTTAGATTATATCTGGGCTATGTTTACTCCATTTCATAGGAGTTGGACACAGAAGTTTTGAAGCCTGACAGGTAGGGCACTCCTTGCCTTTGCCGTACGATCACACGGGTTTTGCATGAATTACACATCATTAAGGTTAACATGATTTT
This sequence comes from Calotriton arnoldi, assembly GCA_963921515.1. Classification (NCBI taxonomy): domain Eukaryota; kingdom Metazoa; phylum Chordata; class Amphibia; order Caudata; family Salamandridae; genus Calotriton; species Calotriton arnoldi. The sequence goes on from CAWUFW010000198.1 coordinate 3,581,588, forward strand.
GCTGGATCTCCACTACAATTTTTATATTGCTTGGGGTAAATTTGTGACCCCATTTATATCGCTGGGTTCTCTCTAAATTTATAACAGAAGTTTTCTGTTTCCTCTTTCCCTCCCACTATCTCTTACACTGCGGTGTTTTTTCACAGCGGTTTATTGTGTCAGTGTATTTCGCACGAGTTGCTGTCACCCGATGCACCTTGAAATGAGACGGATAGCCTTGGCTTGCGAACAAGCACTGCCGTTCTTGTTGGCATGTCCTTAAAAGAATTAATTATTCTCACCTCGAGAATACTAGGGAAAGTACAAGTGCTTATGTACATGTTTGAATTTGGGTTTCCACTACATGGTGAATCGGTGTGTTCACCATATTATGTGCTTTCTGACATGAACAGGTTTTATGATACACTATGTTGTGTTATTATTTTTTAGCCCTGAAGAAGTCGGGGGGAGGGGGGTACACTCCTAACGACGAAACACGTGTTGGCTGGTTATTGCGGATTAAAGAACAAAAGAACAAAATCACACGGATTACTCTTTTTATTGTGTTATGTTTACTGTTTGTTAAAGAAAGTCTTTAATTGATCGGAGCGTGTGCAGAGGTTCGTCACAAATTTGTCTGACCCTAGGGTCTAACTTGGAGGGCTCAGGGTGTTTCCCCTCGCCTCTTGCACCGCCAGAATTGCTCATCACCTTGAATCGACGCAAACTCTATAGGCACCAATTTCTCCCAGAGAAGAACACCCCCACACTATATCAGATATTGGTTTGTATTCTCTACTGTCTGACCAACTCTTCATTTGGTATGGAAGGCTGAGAGGTGGTCTTGATTGACCCAGGTGACCTGAATCAGGCCATTTCCTTCAGTTGGCGCCCAAACAAGGACTCCTGTGGGTAAGTAGCCCTTCCCCTTCCGCGGACGGGGGGGAGGTTGAGGCCATCGTTGGGTCAGACGGACGGATCAGGGATCCCTGCACGAAGAGTTCCTGATACTCGCAGCTGCCCCTTCTGTCCTGCCGGATGGTGCCTCGCCCAGTGGTCATCCCGACTGGAGTCCTAAACGGCGAAACCCTTGGATCTGACCGTTTGGTCTGAAGAGTTGGCAGTGGAGAATAAATTCATTTGACCTGCATATATCAGGTGAGTTTGTTTTGGTTCTTTGTGGATATGGTACCATTTTTGATTTGTATTTGGTACGGTCTACGGGCCGTCTTTGGATAAGAAGTATTTGTATTTGTTTTGTTAGGCATAAAATAGTGAATGTTTGAAGATGCCTAGTGTTAGAAAACTGATTTCTTTGTGCTGCCGCTGTTGTTCTGCAGATGCTCGATTGGAAGAAGCTCAGCCAGTGTCTCCAGAAGGCACTCCCAATTTTGATATGTATGTGAAGCATGGTCTTGGCCCTATTATGTTTAGTACATTATGGCACAAATATACGAGGGACAATGCCGAGTTGCAGTGGCCGTTAACGGGCACGTTTGATGAACAAAAGATTGAGTATTTGCAAGAACAGTTGTTTAAGAAACGAAGTAGGCAGTCTATGTTTGATTCCCTCAGAACATGGCAGAAAGTAATGGTACTTATTCAAATGTTCATAATGGTACAGATGATGTTGCTCTAGGAATGGTGCTCCCTTTAGGTGTGCCTTGTAAGTACAGTAAGCCAAATATACGGTGGGTAAACAAAACGTTGACTGCAGGGTCTTGTGATGGAGTGACAGATTTGGAAGTCAATAATTATAGTAATGGTATCACCTTTGGGCATATTCTCTCCTCCTTTATTACCTTTGGTGGTACCGCTATGGCCAGAGGTGAAAGAGCTAGAGAATATTTTGGATGTAAACTACAGATACTGTTGAACTCCACAGTAGCAGCTTTGCGTGACATCACCGCCCAATTAGAAAGTATGCGAATATACTCCGAACAGACCAGATATGCTGTTGATTTCATTCTAGCTAAGAGCGGTGGTGTGTGCGCAGTAGTAGGAGGCCAGTGTGTAGTCGGAATAACTAATATTAAAAAAAATATTGCCCAACACATTTTAGACATTCTAGCAAACGTCAAAGGAATGGAGAGTGGGAATTGGAGTTGGTCATTGTTTGGTGGATGGGGTTGGATCCTTGAAAAGGTGATCTATTTCATTGTGATTTTGGTTTCTTGCTGTGTTTTAGTCCAGTGTCTTCCCTTATGTTGCTCTTATTGCACTAACCTCCTCACTCCTAAGAGAATATCAATTCATGATACAAATGCAACAATCATGCTTTAGAAAGAACTCGAAGACCTCATGCAGATAGATGAGGGTATTTTTGAGACCTCTTCCCTCCTTACCGTTTTCCTTTCTGAAGCTGAGAATATGGAGTGCTCCTAAAATTGTATCCATGATTTGTTGACTTATATTTCTTTCTCATTATTACACAAAAATTGCTTAGCTCATGCCAAAAGGAGGGTCTGTTGGAATAAAAATTATGTTTTCGCATGGTTTATGTAAGTTAGCATTCGCGGCGCCATTTTGTGTATAGGCGCCATTTTGTATCGTGATCGAAACTAATTCTTTGCTATTTCTGAGAAACGGCCTTCTCTAGGTTATGTTTCTTCGGAGCTGAGTTCTGCCATACTAATGAATGCACTGTCCTTATTAGCGCATACCTTTCCCTTTAGATGTATGCCTTCTCCCGCTTGTCTAGTGGCGGGCACAGGCAGAGTAACCTTGAATGGTAGATAATGTGTGCCCGGCCTCAGAATCAAAACTTACTCCTTTGTAATTTACTGTCCAGCTGCATCTCTCTGGAAAACTCCATGGTGGGCGTGCTTTTATTGGTTTCGAAGTGTATTTAATGTATCGTTATGCTTGCAGATGTCAGTCCCTCTGCAGCACTCCTTAGCGACTGGGCAGACAGGGCTCCGCGCTGAGCGTACTCTGAATAAACAGATATTGGTTTGTATTCTCTACTGTCTGACCGACTCTTCATTTGGTGTGGAAGGCTGAGAGGTGGTCTTGTGTGACCCGGGTGACCCGAATCGGGTCATTTCCTTCAGGTGCTGGGTTCTGGGTGGGTGAGGTAAATTAGTATCTTATTTCTTTGGATAGTCACTTGGGTGCCCCACAGGGGCGTAGTAAACCCCCTTGCTTTAGTGGCTACAGCAGGGGGTAGAGTTATTTATGGGCCTCTTCTGTCTGCAACTTGGCAGACAAAAGCTCATAAGTAATTCTATAAGGAAGGAAAAAAGAAAGATGGATGGATAGAAAATGGAAAGAAGGATGGATGAATGGGTGAAATGTTGGATGGATAAAGAGGGTGAAAGGAAAGATGGATGAGTGGGTGAATGGATCCATGGATGGGCGAGTGAAAGGATGGGTGAGTTAAAAGGTGGATGGACTAGTGGGTAAAAGAATGGAGGGGTGGGTAAAAGGATGGGTGAATGAAAGGATGGGTGGGTTAGTGGGTGAAAGGATAGGTGGATATGTGAGTGGGTGGGTGAAAGAATGGGTAGATGAAAGGATTACAAATTAAATGGAAATCTGAGAGGATGGGTGCATGTTAGAGCAAATGAAAATGGGAGAGGACAGATGGACGGATGGCAAAGAAAATAGAAATCCAAGAGGATGAATGGATGGCAGAGCAAATGGAAGTCTGACAAGGTGCATGGAGGGATGGAGGGTGGATGGATAGATAGATGAAAAAAATCAATTGATGGATAAAAGGCGTTATTGATGGATGGGTAATACAAATGATGGATGTGTGGGTGGATGCATGCATAGATGATGGATGTTTCAATGAATGGATTAATGGAATATCCAATGGATGGATGAAATGGTGAAATACTGGATAATGGATGAAAGATTGAATGGATGAACAGAATATAAAGGTGAAATGGTGGCTATCATCTGGTGGATAGAAGGGTGAAAGGATGAATGGGTAGTTGCTTGGATAGAAGAAACAAGAGAGCTCTTATAGGGAGGGGTTGCGCTCTCTTGCTTCATGCGCTTGGTGTCTTTAGAACTTTGGTAAACAGTGGGGGGGATTTTAATTTTCTGGCTACTCCCTTGGTGTGCCATGTGGGAGTAGCAAGCTGTTTTATAAATTCTACAGTGCAATATGGAATCTTACACAAATAATGTTGTCTCTTTCTACAGTTTGCATCCCTAGATTGCATACTATCTCAAAACGTGTGCTCCTGTAATGTTCCTAAAACTCTGCATAAAACATTGACTTGAAACTAGTGAATGTTTGCTCTCCTTCCATTCTATCAAATGTCTCTCTATTCACCCTCCATCCTCTGCATACCTTACTCTCTGTGAGTGTAGCTTACTCTAAGACACATGCCTGCCTGTTTTACCCTCTATTATTTTATTTCTGCAAATTGCTCACATTCACTTCACAAATCACAACCTCCTTTGAAACCGCATCCCTGCAACCTAACAATAACTAATCTCCTCTAGCTATTCTATTCACCCCAAAAACCACTGCCATGAATGCACACACCTAATGATCACACCAAGCTCCTATTAATTTAATCTACCACAAAGAAACTGGAGTAAATTCATGGAATGGTCCCTTGAGAGCACAAGACTAATCCCAATAACCAACAATAAACACTAACTAATAATAACCAATACTCACTGGATTAACCACTAACCTTGGGTTCCGGAGCAGAGTGCTACCCATCATAAAGCACTTCAATGCCTCATCAGTGGTAGTAAGCACTACAAAATGCAATTGCAAATCAATACCATAGATCAATTACTATTTATTTTACTATACTTTAGCAATCACCTATTCTACATGTATGCATATTGTACCATATTGATTCTGAAGCTAGTTTCAAATATGATACGGTTATCACATTGCCGGCTTTCTTGTGCAAATGCAATTATTCCTCCTACCTTATGTGCAAACAGGTGTTTGAACATTAGCAGGATCATATGATGGTGACAATAGATGAATGTTAATGTCTTTAATATTGCTGCAGTTTTTAACAAAAATATGGTCAGCCAATAAATATACATTCCTCCCTTGTTAATTCATCTAGTTGCATAGTTCCTCACTGTTGTCTTAATTCACGTAATAAGTGAGAGGGACCAGAAAGGTAACAACCTGCTCAACGCCTTACCCCTATATCTTGTGTCTCTTGGATTGAGAATGATCCCTCTTTCACTGTGAAAAACCTATAGAAAACTATTAGTTGCAACGCCTGACCGCTTTCAGAGCAGTAACTGGCACGACATAATTACATTTAATAGAACAGATTAATTGTGATACACAGAGCTCCTAAACTGGCAGGAGAGGAATCAGCATTGAGGAGTGTGTGTGTGTGTGCGTGCGTGTGTGTGTGTGAGGGGTCGATAGTAGTGTCTCAGGGTAGCAACAGAATGAAGCAGAGGGATGGCCAGGATGCAAGGAGTCAGGTTAAGGCAACACGGTACACATAGCAAAAGTATCTGAACCTCTAATTTTATCTTCAAGAAATTACCTTTGATATCCAACTTGACTTTGCAGACTGACCCTACTGTTGCGTCAGTTAAAGGAATTCAAACTCTCACCCACATCTGGTGGCATGCATAATCATAGGGTTCACTCTTCTCTCTGTTAAGATTGCGGTGTCCCTTTTTAGAGACCCCCTGATGCTGCTGCCTACCAAATCTAATTCTCTATGTAAGAATCCATTCATGTCTTCTAAGTTCTAAGGTGTCACCCCAGGACCAACTGAAATCCTTTAAAAGTAGAGGATGCCATGCTTTACTCATACCTCCCTGACACAATGGAAAAACCAAGAGGGTTTTGTTAGGAACCCTTCATGTCTGCATGTTGACATGTTTCTGCCTATATATATATATATATATATATATATATATATATATATATATATATATATATATATATCCCTTTCATATGTAATATATATATATATATATATATATATATATATATATTCACTGAAAAAACCATAGGTTTCAGGCACGTTATAGTTAGAAATTAGCATTTAAAAAACCTTAGAAATTCACTGAAAAAGCCATAGGTTTTAGGGAAAGTTATAGTTAGTTGGACATTTCACTCGTACAAAACCAGAGAAATTCCCCCGTTATAGTTAGTTCAGCTAACTATAACTCGCGCCCCCGCAATGCACTGCTGGTGATGTCACATATGACATCACTCATGACATGGTCAGTGACATCACTGATGACATCACTGATGACATCTCAAATGACATCACTGATGACATCACTGATGACATCATCTAGTGACTGTGTGTTTCTGTAAAGTTTAAATATGTTTAATATATATAGGGAAAGGCGTATTGAAGAATGAGTGGGTGTATAAGTGTCTGAATGGATGATTTAGTAGGTGTGTGACTGACTCTATAAGTGAGTGATTAAATGTATCTTACTGAATGCACGGGTTAGTGACTAAACTGTGTGAATGTCTGTATCCGTCTGTCTGTTGGTGTGTAAGCGGCTGCATGGGTTTGTGAATAGCTACATGAGTGTCTATATGGGTTATTGATTGGTTGTCTGAGTATCTGTATGGATGCCTGAGTGTTTGTATGGGTGGGGTGTGTGTGACTCTGTGCATAGATGTGTGAGTGGGTGATTCACTGGGTGCATGGTTTCAAGAGTGCATCTGTGATGGACTGTATGGGTGTGTGAGTGTGTGTATGGGTGTGTTAGTGAGTGAATGTATATCTCAGTGGTACATGTGTGAGTAACTACATATGTGAAAGGCAGTATATATGTGTGTTGGAATATATAAATAGCTATAAGTGAGAGTGTGTGATTATGAGAGTGACTGTATGGATGAGTGTGTGCTTGTATCAGTGATTGTATAAGAGCGTAAGAATGTCCTAGTATTTGTATGAGTAAGTGAGCTGGTGTGTGTATAACTGTATAGGTGAGTAAATGGGAGTGTGATTAATTATTTGCATGACTGACTAGGTGTGTGAGTACCTCTATGGATGAGTGGTGGTGTGTGAGTGTCTATATAGGCGTATGAGTGCATATGATAGTCCTGTACTGAGTGATTGTAAGTATGAGTGACTGTACGGGTGAGTGAGTGGATATGTGTTTAGACCTAAGAATCAGTGAGTGGGTATGTAGTTATTGCTGCTGGAGTGTCTATGGTTTTGAGAATGGCAGTCTGTTATTTAGAGTTGGTGTATCAAAGGTTACATTAGGGTGTGAGAAGATGCATCAAATTATCACATGGATGATGTCATCAGTGATGTCATCAGTGATGTCATTTGAGATGTCATCAGTGATGTCACTGACCATGTCATGAGTGATGTCATATGTGACGTCATCAGCAGTGCATTGCGGGGGCGCGAGTTATAGTTAGCTGAACTAACTATAACGGGTGAATTTCTCTGGTTTTGTACGAGTGAAATGTCCAACTAACTATAACTTTCCCTAAAACCTATGGTTTTTTCAGTGAATTTCTAAGGTTTTTTAAATGCTAATTTCTAACTATAACGTGCCTGAAACCTATGGTTTTTTCAGTGAATTTAAAAGGTTTTTTAAATGCTAATTTCTAACTATAACATGCCTGAAACCTATGGTTTTTTCAGTGAATTTAAAAGGTTTTTTAAATGCTAATTTCTAACTGTAACATGCCTGAAAACTATGGTTTTTTAAGTGAATTTCAAAGGTTTTTTAAATGCTAGTTTCTAACTATGCCTACAGAGGTAGGACATGTGAAGAAAGAAGAAGAAAAGCGCAGAAAGAAGGAAGACAAATGCAGAAAGAGGCAACAGAAGTCCAGAAAGACGAAGAAAAGTGCAAGAAGAAGGAAGAGATGTGCAGAAAGAACCAACAGAGGAGTAGAAAGTACTCCTGTGCCCCCAACTTTTTGCTGATGGGTACTGGTGGTAACTGACTCTGTCTCTGGTGGTAAAAGACACTTAGAATACAGTGAAAACACCTACATACACTAGGGAACACTATGCGTTGGGGTACCCCTGTGATTAGCATGACCTCCTCTGTATTTGCCATGAGTTAGTGCCTGGGTCATTGGATGAGTACATGGGTACTGACTGGATGATTAGAGTACTGCAAGGAGAGTGGATGGTGAATTTATAAGTGCTTGTGTTTTGGCGGAGTGATTGGATAAGTACATGGTGCTCGCTGGTTGATTGGAGGAGTGCATGGGTAGTGACAGGGCGATGGCTGGACTGCATCAGTAGTGCTCAGGGTAAGTTGGAGGGTTAATTCCCCTTGAATCCTGAGGGTCCCTATTTGATAAAAGCCCTGGCGGTGGCGGTCCCCGGGGCTTGGGGGGGCCTTGGAGGCCCCCCAAGCATTAAAAAAACAAGCCCCGAGAGGTGCCGGTCCCCGGGGCTGCGGGGCCCCCGCGGGCCCTGCATATATTTGTTGGCAATGCCCCCGGGACCTGGCCCACCCCGGGGTCTCAATTAAATGAAGCGCGGTATCCCGCGCTTCATTTTTTTTTACATTTCGGCGGGATTCGCGACCCCAGCGCGAATTTCGCCAATTTTTTTTAAAAAAATGCTTTTTTTGGCCCTGGGGGTCCTTGTGGGATCCCCTGAGCAGGCCTAGGGGGTCAGGGTGTTTCTACCCTGCCCCCTTTTCTTCTTTTTCACCTTTGTTTCCCTGTTTTCTTGTGACTCGGTTCTACCGAGTCACAAGATGGCTGCCAACACTTCCTGGTTTGGAGTGTTGGCAGCCAATTAAAATGAAGCTCGTGGTCGGGAGGGTTCGCGGATCCACCGCGCCTCTAGATATCGATATTTGTTTTTTTACAATTTCTCAGCAACTACCAAACGGATTTACACCATTTTTAAAAAGGTCGCTTTCTGAGCCAAGCAGTTCTCAAATAGCGACAAAGCACTTTTGAATTATTTGTTATCTCTATGTTTTTTTATCCAGTTGACCACTTGATTAAATGTTACGCTTAGGGGAGAAAATGTGGTGTTACCAAGTTGGAGTTTCTGCTTCAGCTCGTCATTCTGTGATTCTGGTCAAATCACTTAATCTCCCCATGCCTACAACCAAAATGAGTTTGTCCTTGTATGATGTAACCAATGCTCATGTAAAGCACTCCAATATCTGACCAGCCTGCACTATATAAAACTGCAAAAAAACAAAGGATAAAAAGTGTTTTCCACACTTCTGTCATTGGGCTATACGTGGGCTACATCTGGGTGATATTTGTGCTACATTTGGGCTCATTTTTCTCTGGTGGCCATCTTGGGAGACTTCAATTACATTCATTAAACTTTATTCGATCTGATTTAGAAACATAGATCATAAAAGTGTACATAAAAACAGTAAATCCTCTTTCTTAATACAATACAGTGAGAATTAATTAAAACCAGTAGGTAAAAACGGGTGTTACAAAGCCCGGTTCAGAGCAACTTCAGGTTAACAGAATAGTAAAGTTCAATGTTTCGCAAGATCAATCTCATGTACTTCGTGCAAAATACGCAATAAGGGGTCCAAGTAAGATGCAACGCTCCAATACCTGACCAGTCTGCACTATATAAAACTGCAAAAAAACTAAAAGATAAAAAGTGTTTTCCACACTTCTGTCATTGGGCTATATGTGGGCTACATGTGGGTGATATTTGTGCTACATTTGGGCTCTTTTTTTCTCTGGTGGCCATCTTGGGATACTTATTTGTTATGAAGTTTCCTAATTTCCTCATTTACTGCAGTCTCCTCAGTAGGAAATGCTTTCAGTTTTTTACTTTGATTCCATCAAGAAGGCATTCAGATGTGTCACACATTTGCCATAAATTCAGAATGTTAGCACTCTAGTTGCTCATTAGATCACTGTAGTAAAGCTACTGCTCACCAGGGAGTTAACTGGAAGTCTACTGCTGGTATTGAAAGTGATTGTTTCAGTCTGCATGTCAGAATTTTCTAATGAAATAGAAGAGGATTTGAGATCTCACTTAAAACATGCCCTAATTTTTCTTTCTGCAGAACTAACCATAATTTCTATGGCAAAATGAACCCCCTCATTTTTTTCCTTTTTAAATTAAATGTTTTAAGTGTTACCGGTTTATTCCAATCAAGATGGCTTCAGGTGTGCCATAATTTTGTCATAAGTAAGACTGTTAGCGCTCTAGTTGTTCTTTAGAACACTCTGGGAAGCTGCAGTAGAACACAAAGGAATCAACTGGCAGGCTGCTCCTATTGAAATATAACAGGAAGATATTTGTAATCTCACTTAAAACATGTCCTAATTTTTCTTTCTACAGCACTAACCATAATTTCTATGACAAAATGAACCCCCTCATTTTGTTCCTTTTTAAATTAAATGTTTTAAGTGTTACCGGTTTATTCCAATCAAGATGGCTTCAGGTGTGCCATACTTTTGTCATAAGTAAGAGCTGTTAGCGCTCTAGTTGTTCTTTAGAACACTCTGGGAAGCTGCAGTAGAACACTAAGGAATCAACTGGCAGGCTGCTCCTGTTGAAATATAACAGGAACATATTTGAGATCTCACTTAAAACATGTCCTAATTTTTCTTTCTACAGCACTAACCATAATTTCTATGACAAAATGAACCCCATCATTTTGTTCCTTTTTAAATTAAATGTTTTAAGTGTTACCAGTTTATTCCAATCAAGATGGCTTCAGGTGTGCCATACTTTTGTCATAGGTAAGGCTGTTAGCGCTCTAGTTGTTCTTTAGAACACTCTGGGAAGCTGCAGTAGAACACAAAGGAATCAACTGGCAGGCTGCTCCTGTTGAAATATAACAGGAAGATATTTGAGATCTCACTTAAAACATGTCCTAATTTTTCTTTCTACAGCACTAACCATAATTTCTAAGACAAAATGAACCCCATCATTTTGTTCCTTTTTAAATTAAATGTTTTAAGTGTTACCAGTTTATTCCAATCAAGATGGCTTCAGGTGTGCCATACTTTTGTCATAGGTAAGGTTGTTAGCGCTCTAGTTGTTCTTAAGAACACTCTGGGAAGCTGCAGTAGAACACAAAGGAATCAACTGACAGTCTCTGCCCTTGTTGGATTTACATGTTTTACTGAGAATGTCAGACTTCATTCTCACATGACTGAGAAAGATAATGTGAATTTACAGAAAATATGCTCTCATTTTAGCTTCTGGAGCACCTTACAAACCTCTGTGGGACAAGCATGAGAAAATTGTTTTCTCTCAAACATGATTCATGAAATCCCAGCAGAAGGTTTTTCACAGGGTAAAATCACCCTAGAACACACCACAATTCCTAAAGTTAGTATGGTACCATCAACAAATGAATTCTAATGTAACTAAAGTCTGTTATCACCCTTTATAGTTCTCCTTTTGGTGACCCTCAAAATCTTCTATTCACTACAATGCATTTCATTGGGGTGCTATCATGTATATTGGTCCCAAGATGGCTGCCAACACTTCTTGGATGAAGTGCTGACAGCCAATCAGATCTCACGATGACATGTGTGGTTAGGCTCCGCCCAGATATATAAAGTTCTTTTTCCTTTAATATTTAAAAAACTACTGAACGGATTTACACCATTTTTGAAAAGGTCGCTTTCTGAGCCAAGCAGTACCTTTATGCCAAATTTGGGGTAAATCCGTTCAGTAGTTTCCGCTGTAGCCTTGCACAAAGTTCCCTATGGGAAATTGATTTTTTGACTCTTATTTTTTGAATTTCTCAGCAACTACTGAACAGATTTACACTATTTAACAAAAAAGGCTCTTTCTGAACCAAGGGCTACCTTTTTGCAAAATGTGGTGTAATTCCGTTCAGCAGTTCGGGCTGTAGCTTTGTCTAAAGTTTCCTATGGAAAATAACATGGAGAAAACACGTTTTGGGACCCCCCTTTTTTCTCAGCCCCCGCTTGCCGAATCACCCCGAAACTTTCAAGATAGGAGCGGACCAGAGCACCCCACGAGTTTTGAAAATTTCGCGAAGATTCGTCGACCGGCGCCAAAGTTATTGGGAATAGAATGTTGTGAATCTCCTATGGAAAATAGGTCCTAACTATAACTACCTACTGGTGACCGCCAGTAGGTAATATATATATATATATATACACTCACTTAGGATTAAAGTCATTCATCGGAGAGTAGGACCTGCAGGATAACACTGCTGTCCTAATTTGTGTGCTAGTAAAACATAAAAATACATCTGTGCTAGTGGGTCACAGATCTTCACAGGAATATGGTATTCAGTTTGGACCTCTAATTCTCTTGTGCTGTAGAACTTGTTGGAGCCTAGTGCAGTTGTTAAAACCGTGTGCCTTCATCATTCTGCTAGCTCTATTGTCCTTTCACCATGTCTGACCTGCACCGGGTCTCTGAAGGACATGACCAAGTTGCTGCTATGTAGTTACCTGTAAAGGCAGAATAAGTCCATAAACTTGCTGTTCCCCTTGTAACATCCTCTATGAATCTTGGGTGACACCTCTATATCCCCTTGCAAAAATGCCTTCATATGGAGGACCCACATTCAATGACTTGAAGGACATAATAAGTTTTGAGCTGCTTCTGTCCACTCTAAAATTAGCAACGTGAGGATCACAGTTGCAGCTGTCTGTGAGACAGTTAGAAAGAAATATCCTCTCTGTCATCCATTTCCTGCAACTTACTTTCCTCTTTTAAGGACGGATCAGCACAACAGGCAGCAGAAGCACAGGCTGCTCAAAATAAAACTATTAAGAATCCAAGAGATAAATGAATGTCCCAGCCCAAACGTCATAGGTGAACCCTGAGATATGATAACCTATATACCTAACTGTGAAGATCATCCAGGCATATTAAAAAGGGTGATCACTACTAAAATAAAATGCTGTAGGGTAAGAAATCCAGTGGAACTTCTTCTAAAGGCTTGAGAGGCATATTCTGAAGCACCCTTGAGCACCAAATGCAAGTTCTACTGCTTTCCAATGCGGATTCTTGAACTAAACTCCTTCAATACATTAGTTCTAGAAACTTCATTTCACAACAAGGTTGTCTAAAAGAACCAATTATGGCCCCAGAATCCTTGAGAGTGATGACATCCAGCTACCTCTGAAAACTTGCATTTTGAAGCAACACGTGAATGAATCTCCCACAGGAACAAGTATTTACTTTATAGCTAAAAGGAAGCTCAAGTGTTGCATGCCAATGGGCACTTCCATAGACAACCTATTGTCTGCAACCCTATCTTCTGATCCTCCCGGCAGAGAGGATCAGGATCTATTGACAAAAACCTTAGAAGGGGGGGACCCAGAATTCTTTGCACCATGACCAGCAGAATACTTCATTTTCAGGATGAGGAAAATGGGTCAATGTCATAGTGATCCTTCAGGTCATTAGATCAAAAAAGAACATGCACTTCCCATGTTAGAAGATCTACAAAATGTGTGAAAAACATGAGAGACTAACCTAATTTCCTTAGTTGCCAACAAGCACAGAAATTGAGTCTCAGGTGCAGAAATCCTCAAAGAGGGAAAGACTCAGCTTAGATGATCCACTAGCTGTTTGTCAGCTCCTTGTTTTTAAATTTCTTTATTGAAATTTGTGGTATAGTTCACTTGTAGTATACATTGTCCACTCCAAAGGTGTTACAGTGCCTTGGTGCGGGTTAATCTGGTTTAGCCGGCCTGTGCAGCAAAACATGTACATGTGACTGTTTAAAAATCAAGAGTCTTGGAGCCCTGCCAACATGAGCCAACTGTCATCAAAAAGGAGAAACACATACCAAATAAAGGAAACAATCAACCTTGCTTGTTCCCCTACGCCACGCTCCCTTCTCTTCATTACCAAATTAAGTCAGGAAACAATATCTCATAGCACCATAGTAATCAGCAGTACCCCCTGAATGGATTGAACAAACTGCCTCACGTCTGAGGTATATTAGTGTGGTCAGTAGGGGCAAGGATCGTATTCAATCTGGTTAAATACTCATTCCATTGTTCCATAAGATTACACCTCCAATCCCAAGCTCTGGCAACCATTCGAACCGAGAGCTCTGCATTCGCCCATCGAATCACATCCCTCTGCCTCACCACCACTGGAGGGGTGAGTGCAGTCCTCCAGGCCATTGCAATACGTCATTTCGCTAGTACCAATGCTAACGTCTGGAATCCCCTCAACTGTTTTGTTCGCTTCGTCACTACGCCCGAGTGTAAAAGACAGAAGGCAGGGTCACAGGGCAGAATAGATGTAGTGACATCTGACACACAAGAGATCACCGCCCGCCAAAAGACCATGATCTGAGGACATAACCACACCATGTGGAGGAAGTCAGCATTAACCTGTCGGCATCTAGGACACACCGCCCCCGTACCCGGGAACATTTTTTCTAGTCTGTTCGGGGAAAGGTACGTGTGATGAATATAATTCAATTGAGAAAATCTAAATTGTGCATTTCGTGTGGCCTTTCTAACTGAGCCTAAACATTTTAGCCGTGTGGAGTCCTGTAATTCCATTGTCAATTTCTCTTCCCATCATCTCTTAAGTGACAGGACCCCCTTGTCTGTGCCTTTCCCCTGTAACGCTCTGTATATATGTGAGATAGCCTGTCTGGAGCCCGTCAATGTTAACATCAGTTCTAATGGGCCAGCCACTGTTTGTCAACTCCTTGACAAGGATATGTTGTTCTCAGCCCTTCCTAGGGATTGAGACACCAGGTTTACTGGGGTCTGGGGTTATGAAAATTCACTGTGTGTTCAAGTTTGCCTCTGCAAACCTGTTGTGTGTTCTGAACTCCTGGAGCACGGGGCTTCTCTATCACTTTCTCATCAATCATAAACACTGCATACAGGTAGATGGATCTTCATATCGACAGAGATGTAAGGAGCTGAAGTCAATATAAAGTGTTATAAATTATCATTTCTTTTAGTTCAGTCAATAAAGAGAGTTAGTGTGATTTAAAGGGTTTTATTTTCCAATCTTTTAATTTGTCATTTTTATTAAAGTATTATTTTCCAAGTCTCATCACTAAAAGTTAACATAATCAATTAATGAATCAATATTTGATAATAACATAAATCTATATATTTATCAATAATGCAATTGATACAACAATAATAATGTAACAAGCATGATCCATAAAGAAACCCTCCTATTGTAAATAATTCAGAGTTAATGTGAGAGAAGGAATAAAGGTGTCAGTTCACATACCCATGAAGGGTCCTGATGGGAGAATCAAGCATAAGTATGAAGGTTTAGCATAATAAGCTGGAAAGTATTCTCAGCTCAAATAACAGTAGACCAAGAGATAAGCTAAGACTTCTCATGAAGAGATGTTTAAGAAACCCAGTAAAGAGTCTCCTCTCAGTGAGTCTGGGATAAGGGACAAAATCTTGATCTATCTCTGCTCTCTCTGCCCCTAGTATAAGAACACACACTAATTTAAATACACATTTTCTATGTTGCAACATCAATATTCATTCTTCTTTATGTTGATGTCAGGTGCAAGCTGACGACGGAGGAACTGAATGGCCCCCTGACGTGGTTAACAGCCTGCCATTGCCTTACATGCAGACCGGTGTGGACCCCTTTAAGGAATCCCCTTCGGAGGAGTCCCCGGAGGCGTGGCCTATGACGCAGTCGTCCTTCCTCCAATCAGCTGAGAGAGCAGTCGCAACAAGAGAGGCGAGCCTCCGCACGTATGCGGAAGAAGAGTCCCAGCGGACGGGAGTGCGAGAGGCGTGGAGGTCGGAGAACACGGACGAACGAAGAGGAACTGAGAGGGGAAACGCTGTCCCAGCTGAAGACGTCAAGCCAGGAGGCCAACGAGACCGTGTTTCGCCCCGCCGCCCTCCAGGAGGAGGGTGGCTTGACAAGGTACGGGCGAAACTTCAGGGGTTTCCAGGGCACGGGTAGGGGGTGGTGGTAACCGAGAGGGAGGTCACAGAAGGGATCACACAGTGTCGGTGTTTGTAGTGGTGCATCGTCCCTCACTCCCCGCTCCCCCGTATGAGGAAGGAAGTCGCTTCCCCACTGACCCCATTCCGTTTCTTCTTGCCTTTTGGGTATTTTGGACCGTTTCCGGTACCTGGACCGCGGACGTGCGGAGAAGTCTGGACGAACTCATTTCACTCGTATTCCAGGAGAAAAGAGGCGATTCCCCAAAGCTGCTCCAACTAGGAGAGAACAATAGTGCACCCAACTTTGTGTTCACAAAATAAAAGAGTCATTGCATCTCATACTGGGTCTCCTTGTTCATTAGCTCCCCTCCGGATACTGTCCTGTGACAGTTGACTAATAAGATTTCAGCACCCCCATCTTCTGTCCAGAGTACAATCGTCATTTAACCATGTGTCCTTGAATGTTGCAGCACATCCTTTCTTGTTTTCCAAAACTTCTTCCCATGAATCAGCCTCCCTGTCATCTCCATCTTTTGCGGTGAGAACCTTACTGTTTAATACAACAAAAGTCTATTCATTAGCTAATAAACATTAGCTTCTGAAATTGCAACGTCTGCAGCAAAGAAAAGAAAAACATTTGGCACAAACAACTATTCAATGTAGAATACAGGCTTTTGGTATTAATATATTCTCTTATTTATGGATGGGTTCTTCGGTTATGTAAAGGTAAGAACTCATGCTTCATTTCTATGCTACAGGCCTTTAGTTTTAAGTATGGTTGACTACTACAATTTTTGCATTTGATACATTTTATTTTTAAATGTAAGCTCTGCACATGACTTTTGTAAGCATTTTGCAAATGACTAAATTTGCTGCAGCAGAACAAAACTGACGATTCCTTGACTATCTCTGTAGATGCCAATAAAGCTTGTCGCACTGACTTCAGCCCTTTCCATGTTGATGACATCCTTAGCACTTTCCTTATTGCGAAATGCATTTCAGCAACACACCTAAGCCTAGGCCACTGACATCTTTACTCTGGACTTTTGGCACAGGTGGTGTCAGCTGTATTCCTATTGGAGGTTCCTCAGGGGCAGTGGTCAAAGTGGGTAAAATCTGAGGGGCATGGCCTGCCCATACTTTTTATATTTAAGAACAATAGTGCCCCTACTTTTTGTGGCAAGACAACTGTTGCGGGACGGTTAATTCCAATAGTTGAAATGTTTCAGCAGAAGTTTAAGACAGGGAGTATCCTGTGCTGTGAAACAGAGGAAGAGGCAGACAGCTAAACAAGCCTTCCTGCCAGGGTACTTGCTTGCCTGACAGAAATGTAAATGTGCACAACTGGTTAATCGGCAAATGTAAAGGTTGATTGGAAGCCAGTATTGGCTCCAACCACTTGAATCACTTGAAGCTTTCTGATGACCCAGATGTGTTTTTTTTAGTGGTATTGCAAGGGAGTTACCAGCTGAGCTGTGAAGTGTGTGCTTTTAAAAGACAGTTGAAAACAATGGTACTAAGTCTAGCCTCGGAATTACTAAAATCTGCATTTTGGAAGCACTTTTTTTTATCTTAAATCTTTTTGTGCATTTTGTAGCAGTATTTTTTCTACTGTGTAATGCAAGTTTAAAATAATGACTTACATGTTCACAGCGCTTTCCTTTTATTACACCGTTGCTCAGCATATCAACACAGGTTTATACATATAAAGCATGACTGATAATGATAGGACAGAAGTACATTTTGATAATTGGCAGAGAGTATTAGTCAATCAGGAAAGGCACAACTCCATAATGTGAACATAGTGCAGTGTCTATTCATATTAGAACTTATTACCATTCAGATACAGTCTCATTGACCCCTATGCACCCCCCGTAAGCCCCACACCTTCTCCCATTTTTTGGAGCACCCCCTGTGTTGAATCAACTTTTCAGCTTGTTGACACCAGCCCAGGTCGGTTTCCCAGTCTGCCACCCTGGGAGGAATTTCAGATCCCCATGTCCTTGCTATAGTCCTCTTTGCCACCCCTGACACTAGCATCAGCAATATATTGAGATATTTGGGCCATACCTCTTCTCCTGTCAGTCCAAGGAGATGCCATCACGCTTCCAATGTGACATTCAAATCTGTAACTCCGACCATGACTAGTGTTACTTCCTTCCAATATGACTGGATTTTGGGACAGACCCAAAAATATGGAAGAAGGGTCCCACTTCCCCACACCCCCTGGCACAGAGGTCTGATTTCCAGCGCCCTAACCAGTGCATGAGCGACCTGGAGGAGTAGGACCTAGCAGTATCCTTAGTTGTATGTATCAGTCTAAAGCGTGCACATCTGGCTATTTCACTGGGGCTCTGTATCACTTCCACCCAATCATCGCCCTCCAAAAGTCCCAAATCTGCTTCCCATGCCTCCCTCAAGAGTCCCAGAGGGTCCGGGGAATTATTCACTAAATTCCGATATGTGAGCGATGTGGCCCCCTCTGTCATAGGGTCAAGTAACAAACGGTCCTCAAGTGGTGAGTATTCTGGCAATTGTTTCCCCCCAATATATGCCGCCTCATTCTGGCACAGACCTGGACTTCATAGCACTAAACATACACACGTCACTATTCTCCACTGCATCAACCAGCATTCACTTCTGTGGCTCTCTGGTTACAGATGCAGACCTCTGCAGTAAATTAACTAATAGAGGTTTCATGATGTATGATAGTGCATTTCCCACTGATTAACTTATTTCGTATTTATTTTTCATTTACGCTGTGCCTTATTTTCTATGTAGTTACGTGAAAGACCGCAAAAAGTTACAGAATATTTAGGGCCTCATTTACGAGGCCCTAGCGGCACTTTTGCGCCGCCGGAGCGTCTCTTTTTTTACGCTCCGGTGAGCAATGTGCCGCAGCATATTTACAAGGCCACGCAAAGCCACTTTAAATGGCTTTTCATGGCCTTGTAAATATGTGCCCCTTTCACCCAGAACACTGCGTGAAAGGGGTCTTTCATGGGTGTTGCTGTGGGTGTTCCCACGCAGCACCCATGGAATCTGGAGCATTCCCAGATTTACAAGGAATCGTAAATCTAGGAATGTGTCACAATCCTACGCCTCCCCAGGAGAGACGTGAGGAGGCGCAACTAGGAGAAATACTTTTATTTCTCCTAGTTTATTCCTCTTTCTATGCATGCTAGAGGAAAATGCCTTTAATGATTGTTTTTGTGCAGGAAGGTGCACCTTCCTGCACAAAAACAACCATCCCCTCAGCTCAGGCACCCTTGCAACATGACGCAAGGGTGTCTGCTTTGGCGCACAGTTGCTGTTTATGCACTGGCGCAGGAGAGAAGGACAGGAATACGCCGTATCTTGTAGATACAGCGCATTCTTGCCCTTTTCTTTTGATGCACGGCAGCACAGCAGGAAGGCCTGCTGCGCTGCCGTGCGTCGAAAGTTTGTATATGAGGCCGTTAGTTTTTTTTAGCCACTCCTTTAAATCCGCCCCTAAGACCACTCACCCCACCTCCCCTTTGCGCAAGGCAACAAAATCCTCATACTTTTTTTAAAGCACCTCAACCACTGCTCAGGGTTAGCAACAACTGGTACACAAACAAGCATTGGAAAATCCAATAAATCTCGCCCTTACAAGGGCTATTGGCTTTGACAATGTGTTTTTGTGATGATGTACACCAATGTAACTGCTGTTCAGCATGGCTAAATGTTAGTGTCGTGGAGTGGAGTGGGGAAGTAGAGTGTTGTAGAGTGGAGTGGGGGAGTAGAGTGTTGCAGAGTGGATTTGTTCTAGTACAGTGTTGTAGAGTGGAGTTGTGGGAGTAGAATGTCGTAGCGTTGAATAGAGGGGAGTAGAGTGCAATGGTTCAGTGGCAGAGAGTGTCATAGAGTGCTGTGGTGTAGAGTGGAGTGGTGTGGGGTGGGGTGGAATGGGGGAGTGGGTTGGACTGAACTGGGGTGGGGTGGACTGAACTAGTGTGGGGAGATTTTAATTGGGGTAAAGTGGGGTGGAGTGGAGTCGAGTGGGGTGGATTGGAGTGGATAGAGTGGGTTCGACTGGAGTGAATTTGAGTGGTTTGGAGTGGGGTGGATTGGAGTGGGGTTGACCGGATTGGATTGGAGTGGGGTGGATTGAAATGGGGTGGATTGGATAGGGGTGAGGTGGACTGGAGTGGGGCCGATTGGATTGGAGTGGGGTGAAAGGGATTGAATTGGGGTGGGATGGGATGGGATGGGGTAGGTCAGTTTAATTGGATTAGGGTGAGGTGGGGTGGATTGTAGTGGGGTGATTGCATTGAGATGGGGTAGATTGGAGTGGTGTGAATAGGATTGAGTGGGGGGCAGATGGGGTGGATTGGATTGGGGTGGGTTGGATTGGATTTGGATGTGATGGGGTGAATTGGAGTGGGGTGGATTTTTGGGCATGGGTTGCAGTGGGTTGGATTTGATTGGAGTGGCGTGGACTGGATTTGAGTGGGGTGGATTGGACTGGATTGGTGTGGATTGGACTGGAGTGGGTTGGATTCGATTTGATTGGTGTGGAATTGGGTGGATTTGATTGGAGTGGGGTGGATTAATGTGGTTTGGAGTGGGGTGGATTAAGTTGGACCGGGATTGACTGGAGTGGGGTGGATTAAGGTGAAATGGATTGGCGTGGGATTATTTGGAGTAGGGTGCGTGGATTGGATTGGAGTGGGTGGGTTGGAGTTGGGTGGGCTGGCTGAATTGAATTGGGGAAGAGTGGGGTGGACTGAACTGAGGTGGGGTGGATTGGATTGGGTAGAGTGGAGTGGATTGGAGTAGAGTGGAGTGGGGTGTATTGGAGTGGAGTGTGCTACGGTGGTTTGGAATAGAGTGCAGTGGATTGGAGTAGAGTGGGGTGAATCGGATTAGAGTGGGGGGATTGGAGTGGAGTGGGTTGGATTGGAGTGGGGTGCATTGGAGTGGGGTGGATGGGAAGGGGTGGATTGGAGTGGGGAGGAGTGCATTGAAGTGAGGTGAGCTGGAGTGGGGTGGAATGGATTGGAGTGGGGTGGGGTGGACTGGTGTGGGTGTTGGGGTGGATTGGTGTGGGGTGAGGTGAGGTGGATTGCACTGGGGTTAGGTGGGGTGAATTGGAGTGGGATCGGGTGGGATGAATTAGAGTGGGGTGGATTACATTGTGGTTGAGTAGATTGCATTGAGGTGGGGTGGATTGGATTGGAGTGGGGTGAATTGGATTGAGTTGGGTGAATTGAATTGAGTGGGGTGAATTGGATTGAGTGGTGTGGATTAAATGGGATGGAGTGGAGTGGGGTGGGCTGGAGTGAGGTGGACTGGAATGGAGTGAGGTGGATTGGAATGAGTTAGTAAATGGGAGTGAGTGGGGTGGCTTGGATTTTGAAGGATTGGATTAGGGTGGACTGGATTGGGTGGATTGGATTGTGGTGGGGTGGATTGGAGTGAGGTGGATTAAAGTGGGGTGAATTGGAGTGCAGTGGGTTGTAGTGGGTGAATTGGATTGGGGGGGGGGGTTAAACTGGGGTAGATTGGATTGGGCTGGAGTGGAGTGGGCTGGATTTGAGCAAACTGGATTTGAGTGACCTGGACTGAAATGGGGTAGATTTGACTGGAGTGGGTTGGGTTGAACTAGAGTGGGTTGGATTAGATTGGAGTGAGGTGGATTTGATTGGAATAGGGTGGGCTTGATTAGAGAGGAGTGTTGTTGTGTGCTTTGGATTGGAGTGGGGTTGGTGGATTAAGGTGAACTGGACTGGATTCGGGTGGTTTAAACTAGATTAGATAGGAGTGGGATGGATTGGATTGATGTGGATGGATTGGGTTGCAGTGGATTGGATTGGGGTGTATTGAAATACATTTGAGTGGGTCGATTGGTTAGGATTCGATTAGATTGGAGTGGGGTGGGTTGGACTGGAGCGGGTTGGATTGGAGTGGAGTGAGTTGGATTGGATTGGAATGGTGTGGATTGAAGAGGGGTGGGATGGATTGGCATAGAATGGGGTGGATCGGTGTAGGGTGGATGGGGTGGATTGCAATGGGGTTTGGTGGGATGGACTGGAGTGGGGTGGATTGGATTGGGGTGGGGTGGATTGGAGTGTGG
This sequence comes from Calotriton arnoldi, assembly GCA_963921515.1. Classification (NCBI taxonomy): domain Eukaryota; kingdom Metazoa; phylum Chordata; class Amphibia; order Caudata; family Salamandridae; genus Calotriton; species Calotriton arnoldi. The sequence continues at coordinate 3,603,463 of CAWUFW010000198.1, forward strand.
TGGGGTGAATTAGAGTGCGATAGATTACATTAAGGTGGGGTGGATTGCATTGAGGTGGGGTGGGTTAGGTTTGAGTGGATTGAATTGGATTGAGTGGTGTGAATTGGATTGTGTAGAGTGGGGTGGATTAAGGTGGTTTGAAGTGGGGTGGCTTGGATTGAAGTGGGGGGTATTAAGGTGGACTGGACTGAATTGGTTTGGGCAAATTAAACTGGATTAGATTGGAGTGGGATGAATTGGAATGGGATGGGTGGATTGGGCTGCTGTCGATTGGGTTGCTGTGGATTGGGTTGGAGTGGGTTGTATTGCAATTGGGTAATGGATCTGAGTGGGTGGATTGGTTTGAATTGGATTGAATTGGAGTTGAGTGAGTTGGGTTGGATTGGAATGGGGTGGACTGGAGTGGGGTGGGTTGGATTGGGGTGGATTGGAGTGGGGTGGATGGGGTGGATTGGAGTATGATGGATTGGAGTAGGGTGGATGGGATGGGGTGGGGTGGATTGGAGTGGAGTGGATTGGAATGGTGCGGGCTGGGGTGGACTGGAGTGGGGCGGATTGGATAGAAGTAGGTTTGGACTGGAGTGAGGTGGACTGGAGTGGAGTGAGGAGAATTTGATTTAGTGGGGTAGATTGAATTGAGTCTGGTGTATTGGATTGGGGTGGACTGGATTGGGGTGGATTGGATTGAGGTGGCAGGGGGTGAATTGGAGTGGGATGGATTAAAGTGGGGTGAATTAAAGTGCGGGATTGGAGTGGGGCGATTTGGAGTAGGGTGGGGTGGATTGGATTGGGGTGGATTGGATTGAGGTGGATTGGACTGGAGTGGAGTGGACTGGATTTGAATGGACTGGATTTGAGTGGACTGGACTGAAATGAGGTTAATTGGACTGGAGTGGGTTGGGTTGGACTGGAGTGGGTTGGATTGGAGTGGAGTGGAGAGCATTGGTCTGGAGTGGGGTGGATTGGATTGGAGTGGGGTGCGGTGGAATCGATTGGACTGGGGTGCGGTCGAATGGATTGGAGTATATTGGATTGGATTGGTGTGGAGTGGTGTGGATTGGATTGGAGTGGGGTGGTGTGGGGTGGATTAAGGTGGTTTGGAGTGGGGTGAACTGAATTAAGGTGGACTGGGCTGGATTGGACTGGGGTGGATTAGGATGGAATAGATTAGAGCAGATCGATTGGAGTGGCAGGTGGATTGGATTAAAGTGGGTGGATTGGAATAGGGGAATGGATTTGAGTGGGTGGATTGGATTATTGGATTGGAGTGGGTGGGTTGGATTGGAATGGGTTGGATTAGATTGGATTAGACTGGAGCGGGATGGGTTGCATTGGAATGGGGTGGATTGCCATGGGGTGGGGTGGGGTGGGGTGGGTTGGATGGAGTAGGGTGGGTTGGATTGGAGTAGGGTACGGTGGACTGAATGGGGTGGATTTAATTAAACTGCAGTGGGATGGATTGGAGTAGGGTGGCTTGGATTGGAGTGGGGTGGGGTGGATTGGACTGGGGAGGATGGATTGGATTAGAGTAGAATGAGTTGTGGATTGTGGTGGAAAGGATTAGAGTGGGGTGAATTGGAGAGGGGATTAGATTTTGGTGAGGTGGATTGGAGTGGGGTAGTTTGGATTATTGGATTGGAGTGGGTGGGTTGGATTGGAATGGGTTGGATTAGATTGGATTAGACTGGAGCGGGATGGGTTGGGTTGCATTGGAATGGGGTGGATTGCAGTGGGGTGGGGTGGGGTGGGTTGGATGGAGTAGGGTGGGTTGAATTGGAGTAGGGTACGTTGGACTGAATGGGGTGGATTTAATTAAACTGGAGTGGGATGGATTGGAGTAGGGTGGCTTGGAGTGGAGTGGGGTGGGGTGGATTGGACTGGGGAGGGATGGATTGGATTAGAGTAGAATGGGTTGTGGATTGTGGTGGAAAGGATTAGAGTGGGGTGAATTGGAGAGAGGGGAATAGATTTCGGTGAGGTGGATTGGAGTAGGGTTGTTTGGATTGGGATGGATTGGAGTGGATTAGATTGGTGGGGGTGGATTGGATTGGTGTGGGGTGTTTTGGGGTGAATTGGATTTGAGTGAGGTGGCTTGGAGTGGGGTAGATTGGGATGTATTAGATTGGAGTGGGGCAGATTGTGGTGGATTGGAGTGGGACGAATTGGGATGATGTGGGGTGGATGAGGATGAAGTGGGGTGGATTGGATTAGGGTGAGATGGATTGGATTGGAGCGGGGAGGATTGGAGTAGGGCAAATTAGATTGAGTTGGGCAGATTGTTTTGGAGTGGGGTGGATTGGATTGGAGTGCGTGGACTGGATTGAAGTGGGGCGGATTGTTTTGGATTGGAGTGGGGCAGATTGTTTTTGACTGGAGTGGGTAGATTAAGTTGGATTAGAGTGGGGCAGAATGTTTTGGATTGGAGTTTGGCAGATTTTTTGGGGATTGGAGCGGGGTATATTGTTTTGGATTGGAGTGGGGCAGATTGGAATAGGGCAGATTGTGTTGGATTGTAGTGGGCCAGATTGTTTTGTATTGGGGTGGGCCAGATTCTTTTGGAATGGAGTGGGGCAAATTGGAGTGGGGCAGATTGTTTGCATTGGAGTGGGGTGTATTGGAGTGGTGCAGATTGCTTGGATTGGAGTGGGGCAGATTGTTTGGATTGGAGTGAGGCACACATTTTGGACTGGAGTGGGGCAGATTGTTTTGGATTGGGGTGGGGCAGATTCTTTTGGAGCAGATTGTTTTGGATAATAGTGGGGCAGATTGTTTTGGATTGGAGTGGGCAGAGTGGAGTGGTGCAGACTGTTTTGGATTGGAGTGGGGCAGATTGGACTGGGGCAGATTGTTTTGAATTGGAGTGGGGCAGATTATTTTGGAGCAGATTTTTGGGATTGGAGTGGGGCAGATTGTTTTGGAGCAGATTGTTTTGAATTGGAGTGGGGCAGATTGGAGTTGTGCAGATTGTTTTGGATTGGAGTGTAGCGGATTGTTTTGGATTGGAGTGGGGCAGATTGTTTTGGACTGGAGTGGGCAGATTATTTGTGATTGGAGTGGGGCAGATTGTTTTGGAGCAGATTGTTTTGAATTGGAGTGGGGCAGATTGGAGTTGTGCAGATTGTTTTGGATTGGAGTGTAGCGGATTGTTTTGGATTGGAGTGGGGCATATTGTTTTGGATTGGAGTGGGGTAGATTGGAATAGGGGAGATTGTTTTGGATTGGAGTGGGGCAGATTGATTTGGATAGGGGTGGGCCATATTCTGTTGGAATAGAGTGGGGCAGATTGGAGTGGGGCAGATTGTTGTGGGGCAGATTGTTGTGCATTGGAGTGAGGTAGATTGGAGTGGTGCAGGTTGTTTTGGATTGGAGTGGGGAAGATTGTTTTGGATTGGAGTGGGGCAGATTGTTTTGGACTGGAGTGGGGCAGATTGTTTTGGATTGGGGTGGAGCAGATTCTTTTGGAGCAGATTATTTTGGATAGGAGTGGGGCAGATTGTTTAGAATTGGAGTGGGCAGATTGGAGTGGGGCACACTGTTTTGGATTGGAGTGGGGCATATTCTTTTGGAGCAGATTGTTTTGAATTGGAGTGGGGCAGATTGGAGTTGTGTAGATTGTTTTGGATTTGAGTGGGGCAGATTGTTTTGGATTGGAGTGGGGCAAATTGTTTTGTATTGGGGTGGAGCAGAATATTTTGAAATGGAGTTCGGCAGATTGTTCTGGATTGGAATGTTGCAGATTGTTTTAGATTGGATTGGGACAGATTGCTTTGGATTGGAGTGGGGAAAATTGTTCTGGATTGGAATGGGGCAGAGTTTTTGGAGTGGGGCAGATTGTTTTGGATTGGAGTGGAGCAGATTGTTTTGGATTGGAGTGGGGCAGATTGTTTTTGGTTGGAGTGGAGCAGATTGGAATGGGGAAGATTGGAGTGGGGCAGATTGTTTTAGATTGGAGTGGGGAAGATTATTTTGGTGTGGTGCAGATTGTTTTGGATTGGAGTGGCACGGATTGTTTTGGATTGGAGTGGGCAGATTGAAGTGGGACAGATTATTTTGGAGTGGGGCATATTGCTGGATTGGAGTAGGCCAGTTGGTTTTGGAATAGAGCACGGCAGATTGTTTTGGGTTGGAGTGGGGTAGGTTGTTTTGGAGCAGATTGTTTTTGATTTGAGTGGGGCAGATTGTTTTGCATTGGAGTGGGGCAGATTGTTTTGGATTGTGATAGGGCAGATTGTTTTGAATTGGAGTGGGGCAGATTGTTTTCTATTCGAGTAGGGAAGATTGTTTTGGAGCAGATTGTTTTAGATTGGAGTGGGGCAGTTTGTTTTGGATTGAAGTGGGGCAGATTGTTTTGGATTGGAATGGGGCAGAGTATTTTGGAGTGAGGCAGATTGTTTTGGATTGGAGTGGGGCAGATTGTTTTGGAGCAGATTATTTTAGACTGGAGTGGGGCAGCTTGTTTTGGATTGAAGTGGGGCAGATTGTTTTGGAATGGAGTCGGGCAGATTGTTGTGTAGCAGATTGTTTTGTATTGAAGTGGAGCAGATTGTTTTGTATTGGAGTAGGGCAGATTGTTCTGGATTGGAGTGGGGCAGATTAAAGGGGGCAGAGTGTTTTGGATTGGGGAGAGGTGAATTTTTTGGATTAGAGTGGGGCAGATTGAAGTAGGGCAGATTGTTTTGAATTGGAGTGGGGCAGATTGGAGTGGGGGTAAAGTGGACTGGATTGGAGTGGGGTGGTTTGGATTGGATTGGATTGGTGTGGGGTGGATTGGATTGGAGGGGGTGAACTGAGATAGGGTAAGGTGGATTGGAGTGGGGCAGACAGGAGTGGTGCGAATTGGAGTGGGGCAGATTGTTTTGGATTGGAGTGGGGCAGATTGTTTGGATTGGAGTGTAGCACATTGTTTTGGATTGGAGTGGGGTGGATTGGAGTGGGGCAGACTGTTTTGGATTGGAGTGGGGCAAATTATTTGGATTGGAGTGGGGCATATTGGAGTGGATCAGATTGTTTTGGATTGGAGTGGGGAAAATTGTTTTGGATTGGAGTAGGGCACATTGTTTTGGATTGAGTGGGGCAGATTGGAGTCGGGCAGTTTGTTTTGGATTGGAGTGCAGCAGATTGGAGTGGGGCGGATTGTTTTGAATTGGAGTGGGGCAGATTGTTTTGGATTGGAGTGGGGCAGATTGTTTTGGAATGAGGCAGATTGTTTTGGATTAGAGTGTGGCAGGCTGGAGTGGGGCATATTTTTTTATTGGAGTGGGGCAGATTATTTTGTATTGGAATGGGGCAGATTGGAGTTGGGAAGATTGTTTTGAAGTGGGGCAGATTGTTTTGTATTGGAGTTACGCAGGTTGATTTGGATTAATGGATTGGAGTGGGGTAGATTGTTTTTGATCGGAGTGTGGCAGATTGCTTTGGACTGGAGCAGATTGGAGTGGGGTGGTTTGGGAGGATTGGAGTGTGGTGGATTGGGATGAGTGGGGTGGACTGGATTATTCTGGGGTGGATTGGATTGAGCGGATTGGTGTGGGGTGAGGTGTGGTGGATTGGGCTGGATTGGAGTGGGTCCAATTGGATTTGAATGAGGTGGATTGGAGTGTACTGCACTGCATAATTTTGAAAATTACACATAAGAAAGAAACCATATTGTTTTGCAATATATAGAATAAGATAATCGTCATTTTTTGAGAACAGCGCCCATGTGCAAAAACAAAACAAATTTTGAGCGCAAAGTAAAAAAAAAGATGAATTGGCAAAATAAAAGAAAGTTAACCATAGAAAATAAAACTTTGCAATTTTGTTTGACTTGCTGGGCATGTTTTTACCAGTCACATGCCTTCTGTTTGCAAGGCACTAGAAGTTAAAAAAAACAAAATAGTACCCTAATCACGTCGGGAACAGCGGATGGGCACAGATTATGTTGAATCAATCAGTGCTTGGTCCCTTGTCACAGAATGGAACGGAAATGATACTAGGCATGCAGTGACCAGTTACAAGGCTGCAAAGAAGAGTGCCATATAAGTCAACAAATTGTAAGCAACGGGCGGGCGCCAAGCCCTTTTTGTTAACAACAGTGTCTAGCAAGCAATACCCATGTGCTAGCGCATGCTAGCGCAGGCTCGACCCTAAAAAGGGGTTTGTAACTGGCCATAGGTTCAGAGAGCGCATGTTACAGTCTGAACCTCATTTGCAAGTTGTGACTACGAGAGGATGAATTCTGCCTACACATTTCGGTAACACACTTTGGCCCAGATTCTGAAAGTTGTCACGCAACACAGCACAGCACCCAAAGAGGCTGCGCTGTGTTGCGTGACAGGGAGAAAGCAGGAAAGCGCCATATTCACAGAGATATGGCACTCTCTTCTCCTCTCCCTAGCGCCTGTGCTGATTGCAGCTGCCGTGCGCCAGGCACACACCTTTGCGCCATAGTGCTAGGGTCCGTGCCTGAGTCTAGTATAGGTTTTGTACACAAAAGTTTCCCTTCCTGTACAAAATGCTATGCCTAGACAAGTTTTAAACTTTTTCCTACTTTGTGTATGTGCTGCACAGTGCAGCACACATGCAAAGTATGAAAAAAAGGAGAATTTGAAACATTTTTCCTTTTAACTCCTGCTTTTCAGCAGCGTTAATGTTTGGCGCTTAACCCTGTCTACTAATGTTAGTAGATTGGGTTTAGCATCAAAACGTCTAGGTCATTGCATGGGAAGGCCCATGTACCACCCATGTAACGCCCCCTTAATGCAAAGTAATGCAAAGCAGCGTTTCACGCTGCTTTGGGCTACTTTTCCGTACAAACCAATGCTACTACCAATTAGCATTAGTTTGTTAATCCCCAAATAGGTTTAGCACCGGGTTGGCATTACAAAAGTAATGCTAACCCAACGCTAAACCTTTGTGAATCTTGGCCTTCCTCTTTGTCCTCCTATCCAGATTTATTCTGAAAAGTTCCTTCCCACTTGAAAAATAAAGAGAAAAAACAAGGGGTCATATTTACATTGAAATGGCACAGCGGGGTGCCGCAAGCAGTTTTGCTGCACCAAGCTGAGTAATTTAAAAAAAGCAGGGATGCGTTGTATTTACAAGAATACGGCACACCCCTGTGCTCTCCCCTGTGCTGGCGCACAAACAGCAGCCATGCGCCAATGCAGGCACCCTTTCAACATGGTGCAATGTTAATGTTAATCTGTTTTCTAAAACGCTCGATTACCCAAGGGTGTCTTGGCACTAGCTTTGATACAGACGAAGAGAAGCAGGGAAATGGGGTGAAGATCTAGCAGGTGTTGAAAAGCCAGGTCTTCAAGGGCTTCCTAAAGGTCATGAGATTAGGTGCACTTCTGATGTGCAGTGGTAAAGTATTCCAGGTTTTTGACGTACCCAGAAAAAAACTCCTGCTGCCGCAGGTGGGTCGTTTGAATCTGGGGACAGCGATATGTTTGGCAATGGCCGAGCATAAGTTCTGCATGGGGTTTACCAGTTAAAACGTTGTTTAAAAAAGTCGGGACATAAGCCATGGAGTGCCTTGTAGGCGATGCAAAGTGCCTTGAATGTAATCTCTGTTTGATAGGGAGCCAATGCAAATTTTTGATGGCTGTGGCTGCCGAGTGATGTTTTGGATTCTTTAAGAGAATTCTTGCCGCAGCATTCTGCAGTGTTTGCAGTTTGTTAAGGATTTACTGGTGTGCGGTGAGTAGTAGACCATTACAATAATCCAGTTTAGTCATTACTAATGATGCAATGTGAGATTTCTGGAGGTGAGCAGGAAAACACAGGAGAATTTTTTTAGCATTCTCAGAGTGAAGAAAGCAGAAGAGGACAGAGCACTCGGGCCATTTGTGCAACTTAGTTTGTTGTCGATCAAAACTCCCAAGTTCCGGGTCTTAATGACAAGAGTTGGCGGAGGGCCCATATCTGCTGGCCAGCAGGACGGGTTCTAGAAGGAAGTTTGTGCACCAAAGAGCATCACTTCTGTTTTTCCTACATTCAATTTCAGGCAGTTCCTGCTCATCCACGTGCTGACTGCCTGCATACAATTACAAAAGCTGGCGCTTATGCCCATATCCTCCTTGGCCTGCGAGATGACGGTTTGGGTGTCGTCTGCGTAAGAGGTCAAGGCGAAGCCAAAACTTTTAATTACACAGGCCAAAGGTGTAGTGTAGACTTTAAATAAAGTAGGACTGCCCCCTGAGGGACCCCGCATGGGAAAGAGAAATGGTGAGACGCGAACTCGTCCAGCCGGACCGACTGTTCTCTGTCAGAAGGATTTAAGTAAGTCCCAGGCCATACCGGTGACCCTGATATCTGTCAGACGTTCCAACATCAGTCCATGATTTACTGTATCAAAAGCAGCAGAGAGATCAAGCAGGGTGACGGCTGCCCCTCTGCCCTCATTGAGCGCTGCCTGATCTCCTCTGTAGCCTTGATCAGAGCTGTTTCTATGCAATGGCCGCTGCGGAAACCAAACTGAGTGCTATCTAGGTGATCATTAGATTGAAAGGGTGCCTGCGTTGTAGGGATAATTGTGTTTGTGCAGGAAGGGACACCTTCCACCACAAAACAATCATTAATGGTGTTTTGTTCCTTTATGTGTGCTGCAGTATTTTTTGACTCTGTGGAACTCCGCGGAGTGCCACTCCACATACTCCGCCCAGGCTTAGTCAGAACTGTTTTTGTTTTATTTGACGCAAGTTCAGATTTTATTGCATATTCCTGTAAAATGTTTTTCGCACAATATTTATGTCAGACAATATTCTGACAATGATAATCCAGTACCACAACTCTTTGACATCCTTATCAAGAAAGATTCTCTTAATCTTGTTCAATTGTGTTCTTATTCTAATTAACTAAGGGAGTAAGTCAGGAAATATAAAGGGGCATATTTACAAGCCCCTTGTGTTAAAGATTGCAGGAATCGCTGTTAGCATGAGCTGAAAGCCATTTTGTACTTGGCAGCCATTTTAGTTAGCCATGTGCTCGCCATGTGCTTTCTCCCTCTTCCAGAGTCTTGCACATGCTCAGAGAGGCCTAGCTGGTAGAATGCACCTGCTCCTAGTATACAACTGTCAAGCTATTCTTACTCATGTAAGCAGTTTAGTCTCCCCTCCCACTTTGTGGAGCAAGCAAATTTTGTATGCCCATATTAGTCAATAAGCATGCTTGTATGTGCTAGGACCTCCCCTTGATTTTATGCTGACTATATAACAAATGCATATATAAGGACCCTGTTCTCTGCACTCATTAGAATGCCTCCTACAGTGGCCTGCGGGTACCGTAAGATGCAATCTCCCTCATCTGAGGTTAATAAAACATGTTTTTTTGATATTACAGCTTCTGTACCAATCTCTTCTTTGTTGGTCTTAAGGACCAGATGTATCAGTGAACCCCTAAGAAGGTTTGTATTTCTACAAATGGCGCCCGAAAGTGGGACTCATCGGTGCAGCGGCTATCCAAGGGAGTGGTCTTGAAGGGAGACAGGAATCTACTGAGGAGTACAGGACAGGAATCTACTGAGGAGGTACCCAGCGCACGGAGATTGTTTGTCTTCCAGCCCAGTATATTTCTGGTCTTCCTGATCTGATCCTCCAAGTGTTTGCCGCTCCCGACTGAGAACTTCTTTGGCGTGAGTATTTTAAAACGACCGTTAGGTCACTCAGAACTTGGCAGTTGGAACCTGGACACCATTTGATTGGTAAGAGCCGTTTTGCGGCACTTGCTGTTGGTTTGATGCCTTTGATTGGTAAGGTAGTTTTAGTAACACTTACTGTGGCTTTGTTTGTATGATTGGCCAATTTTGGAATTTGTTTTGTAATTATATATGCATTGCAATTCATATAGGCAGGTAATGAGGAGATTTTTCTCTAATTTTGAAAACTTGAACGGCACACATTGTGTTAAGTGTCACTTGGAGTATAATATTATATATGCTATAATATTTTTGGCATGCCTGTTACCAGCACACTTTGTTGAAAGTGTTGCTGTCGTGGAGGTACCGATATGGATTTTGTAAGTACTTAGTTGACTCCCCTCAGAGGGGATACCTAAATAGGTTTAGGTATAGTAAAAAGATATTTCTTCCTTGGTGACTAAGTACCCCATGGAACTAAATATGTACATAAAACGGATCCGGATCTGCGCACTTAGTAACATTCATAAGTGGTGATATGCAGAGCGCTTTTTGAGTGTTCTACCAGCCAAAACTGGCGAATTTGACCATGGAACAGTTTTTTGGGCTACTTTTGAGAGCTCTTCTTGTAAATATGACTTACAATTAGTATTTACAAATAGGTTGGTCTTGCGTACACTTTGTAAGCTGTCCTAAGTATTGATTTGTGGGTTAAATATGTGTTTCAATGTCTATGTGGGGTTTTTGGTTTGACATTGGTAATATTTGTGTGAGTACTCTGTGTACGAATGGCTAGCTTTAAGCGCGCTGTGTTGTGTCCTTCTGTAACTGTCTGGAATGAGCTTAATGAGTTTGTTTATGTTTTTTTTGCTGTCATTATTCTGTTATGCAAAATGTCATTTAGTTACTTACATATTAAATAAAAATCCAGAAATAAATTATGTAACATATGCTAAACAGCTGCATGTTACTATTAAATTGACAGAGTAAGACACTATACATGTGTGCAACTTGCCACAATGCTAAACATAAAATTAGAATTCGTATTCAATAGGATTAAAATAGGCCTCATACAGAGAGGTAGAAAAACGAAATTGTGTGTTTTGTAATCAATAGACTTAAATACACAATGTTACAGCCTTTTCTTTAAATATTGTATTAGACATTAAAAGGCATGCACATCATTTGAGTGAATTTGGTCGTTGCTGAACTAAATACACATTATAGAAAGATAGATTTGACTGCATTGAAATGCCTCAGGTTTTAAATAGACTGTGACATGCCTTTCTCTCAGCACCCGAGAAAAAAGCTTTCCGACAGCTGTGTTTAAACTAACTAACTAAAAAGAAACCGTTTGACACAGCAAATGGGGATTTAACTCTGTCAGGGTATTTCAAATAATAAAAGGGTTTTTTTCCTGAGAAAGGCGTGCAAATTCGACGCCTGCTGACACACAACAGCTGCATAAATAGCATATGGCTATTCCTGCTCACGGCCACAGACAGGAATGCTGTGTCAGCGATATTTTAAGTCAGTGTAAACCTGGTATAAGGGCCTGCCCTATTTTAAAAGTTTCTAAAAACCAGTTTCATTATTTTGGATAACAGAGAACAAAATTGAAAGTAGGGATTTCCTTTCTTAATGCCTTCTTTACATAAGTATATCTGTGGTTCCGATGTTAAATGATAACTGTCCATTAAAAGTGGCGCAGACTTTTCCTGTTTCAAGTAAGGCTTCTGTGCTTAGGGTTATGAATGAATGTGTTTAAATATGATAGGCTACGAATGAAGCTTGCTTTTCCAATGTGGAATCATTAAAATGGTTGGTTTTATTGATAAAAAATAATAATTATTATATGGGAAAAAATATATTGTTAAACACAAATGCTTTAAATTCGTTTTTTCATCTTTATAAAGCCTAATCATCATACTGTGAATTTCTAGCATCAAAGTTGAATTTAAGCAGTGCTGTACCGAAAAAAAGGGAACTTAAATGTGAAATGTCACTTTACCCAGCCGTACAAAACTTATTTTTAAAAGGGTATATCTTATACATTTCTGATTTCCCATTCCTGGGCTATCTAGAGAACACTCTGGGGGTTCCTATTATGCAAAAATATTGTAGGATATTCATTTTTAAGTGCCCCTACCACCAAAGTCGAAATTGAGCTAAATTCACAATTTTACAAGCAGTTCTACCACTCAAGGCAGTTTTAACGTGCTCTTAGGCTTCAATAAAAGTATACATATGCAAGTATAAAATAAACAGCTGCCTCTGCATTACTAGATTGCACACCACTGTACATAAATGAAAATAAGTATAGGACTGCTTTTCGCTGTGATTTTCCAGAGTTGCTTTGCATTACAAAACCGCATGGCAAGCCTTGCACGCAAAAATGAGCAGCTGCTGAACGGGTCAAAGGTCGGAGTTCTGCATTTAGCAACTTAGCAGGGTGAAGTTTTTGAAAGACGAGATGATAGTGCAAAGAGAGGAAGAGAAGCTTTGCTTCCTATTTTTGGCAAACACACGTTTTGCGCAGTCCTATGCCACGAAGGAAAACAACCCTCAGTTGAACATTGATCTGCCATTTATATAAAATAATGGTTTTAGTTTTAAGAATACTGTGTAGGGGCTACGATAAGGAGGAAATGGATTTTAGTTTGCATTCATGCGCCCTCATGTTAATCTAGTACAATTGCTGTAGAAATTGGTTTAAAGTTAACTCAATTTGCATTGTGTTAGACTGAATCAGAGAATAGCCACTTTCTAAGATATCTCCTACAAGTTTGTTTGTGCCCAGTTGCTACAAATAGGGGTTGAAAGTGTTGACAGAAGTAAAACCTGTTTCAGGTTTTCCTACTGTCAAAATGGGGGAAGGAGGCTAGCTCCTCTACAAATTAAGAGTAGGCAAAATTATGTTTTCTCTCTTCTTTTTCTCACTTTTTTTTGAGTCTGTCTAAAGCTGTCTAGGAAATGGCCATATGACAGTTAAGGCACTTTGCATTGTTCATAAGGCGGCACACAAAATGGGGCCTAAACCATTACAGAGAATGTTTACTTGGTACTCCACAGCTAGAAGTCTTCGTTCCTTGGCAGCCCACCTAGTATGTACCCCACGAGTCAAGAAAACCTGACTAGGAGGTAGATCATTTGGCTATGCAGCCGCAAGGCTATGGAATGAACTACCAAGTGAACTCAGACAGACTGATGACTAACTGCAGTTTAGAAAAAAGCTAAAAACCAGGCTCTTTCCAAAAGAATAGCCTTGAGAGATTGGCGCATGATGATTCATAGTTTTATAGCTGCACAGTGATTTAGGTAATCCCAGCGCCAGGATGCCCGTTGGGTGACAGCTGCGCTATATAAATGCTACTTACAATTACAATTACAATTGGCTATTCTGTAATACTGTTTTAAAGTTGTTAGAATTAATAAAAAGATGAAACACATAAGCTATGTTACTGCCCATCCTGTATGAAAGAATGAGTAGAACAGATTGATGTTCCCTTATTTGATCTTTAAGGAAAATTGTATAGTGGGGGTTTCTGTTAAAAAATCTCAGGTGGCAACACTATTATTGTTTATGTTATTCTCATGTTCTATACAGTTTTGCAAGGGCATTGCTAGTCTTTTATTAGCTAGTCTCTGTCAATAAGCTGACAGCCCTTATTAGAGCTGGAGATAGGTTTTTTTTCCTTTTGAAAATGATGTTGCATAGTCCAGATCGTGAAAAGTACAATGCAGGAAAGACGCTCATGTGATCCTTAGCAAACATTTTGAAGGAAAATATTGTTTTATAGGAGTTTGTTTGTCATAACATGTTCTGCTGGAGAAAAAGTACCCACTATGTTGAAGTTTAGTTCTTTTTGCAATAAGAATCCCTGTTAGATTAGCAGTTTTAGATTTTCCTGCTGCACCTATAACATGAGAGCATGGTCCTAAGCATAACCTGTAAGAGAAATTATTTTACAAGTGTCTGCAGTCCTGTACAAGTAATGTAAAATCTATGAGTAAAAGTGTAGAACATTTCCTTTTTCTTGAGGGTTCTTCAGATTAGTAATATAGGAATACACCAATGTAAGTATTTGGAGTATGTCTGTATTGTTTTTCTTTTTCCTCAGAATTTAGTAAATGAACACAGACTTCCTTGGCTGTTTGGGATTGGGTGATGTATTACTCTTGTCAGTTCACCAAAACGTTCCTTTTATACTTGCCAATAGGTCCAGGGTTTTCTACTCTCAGATAGATGAAGTGGTTCTTGGGTGCCTTGCTAATGTATGGGGCGCCCCAAGACTAAGGAAGTATTCTGAGACTATCCTCTCTGTTGTTAGATTATTTCTGTGCCTTGTCTAAAGACCTCTTGTTCTGTCCACCAATAGATATTTGCTGCCTTACAACCATTGCCAGAGGGGCCCGGACATCAGATCCAGCCTGGGAGTCAGCGCCACTCCAGTTTGAAGCCAAAGTGAAGGTAACCAGCATAGGCGTTGCTGGCAACTAGGACCTCAGTGAAGGCGGAAGCACTGGGACGTGAAGTGTGTACCCCTGCCACTGTCTTGGGCGAAAGACGGGGTTACAAATCAGGATGGAGAAATCTTTGTGTGGATCCAGTTTTTGATGCCCAGCTGAGAGAGTCACAGAACGACAAGGACGGCAAGGAGGCTTTTGCTTGAGGTGACCCCCTTTGAAACAAGGGTTGCTTCAGGCCTCTTAGTCCTGGTCCAAAGTGAATGCAAGTCTACGCCTTTGTTTGTTGATCAAGAGATGCCCGAGCACATTGGGTACAATTTGTGCCCCAACAAAAGAGCAGTGCGCCAGAGGTGCAAATACAGGAGTTAGGGAAGGACTTGAGTTTAGGGTACAGGTGCTATGCCCTTGGTGCCTGTTAGATTAAAGTGAAGAAAACTGGTGCACTGCCTGAGACACTGGATAGGATCATTGAGGGTATTTGCCCTGGGGGGGTGATTGCCCTATCCTGAAAGAAAGACTTTTCCTTCTCCGTGATTCTTGAGTTGCGAGTTGTGCAGCTCCACCTTGGGAACAACAAGAGCCTGCCTGTGAGGCTCAAACGGACACAGGGAGAAGACTCCCCTCTGGCTGGTGGTTGTACTAGAATTTCCCAAGGACTCTTTTTTTTGTTAGTAATGTACCCCTTTTGTCGTCCCATTTTTGAGGAGGAGCAGCCCTTTGCGGCTCCTTGTCCTAATTCCTATGGTCCTGTGTGGTCCTCCTGGTCCCCCGGAGCCACAATTGTTTTTTGTAATAATATGTCTGATTGCTTTAATATTTTTTAAGAGTAATGTTTATTCTGCACGAGAAAAGTTCATCTGAGCATGTTACTTTACTCTTTTCTTAAGTATATTTATTGATAATTCAGCCCTCATAAAATACTGAGAAAGTCTATTGAAAATGTTTTTTATTAGGTATGTGCTGTTGGCTATTTTGAAATTGACATAAATAGTCACTGAAATACATCAGAGCCCTGAAACTTAAAATTAGACTAGATGGTTTTGGTATTTGCTTTCTGCTTAGGATTGGAAAATATTGAGATTTCTGTTTGAGATAATAGTCATTATTCTCTCTTGCTACCTGTATGACCCAATGCTCTGTTCACTTTGTACTCCTGCTTATACCTTGTATATACCTGCTTAATGAAATGTTTAGAATGTAAATACCCACCTAGCATAGGATGTTGATGAATTTATGAGAAGAAAATGTGCAAAATATTTTCTATGTCTCTACTAGATCATGGTAATGTCTTTAGCTCATGCCAAAAGGATCGTCTGTTAAAGATTGCAGGAATCGCTGTTAGCATGAGCTGAAAGCCATTTTGTACTTGGCAGCCATTTTAGTTAGCCATGTGCTCGCCATGTGCTTTCTCCCTCTTCCAGAGTCTTGCACATGCTCAGAGAGGCCTAGCTGGTAGAATGCACCTGCTCCTAGTATACAACTGTCAAGCTATTCTTACTCATGTAAGCAGTTTAGTCTCCCCTCCCACTTTGTGGAGCAAGCAAATTTTGTATGCCCATATTAGTCAATAAGCATGCTTGTATGTGCTAGGACCTCCCCTTGATTTTATGCTGACTATATAACAAATGCATATATAAGGACCCTGTTCTCTGCACTCATTAGAATGCCTCCTACAGTGGCCTGCGGGTACCGTAAGATGCAATCTCCCTCATCTGAGGTTAATAAAACATGTTTTTTTGATATTACAGCTTCTGTACCAATCTCTTCTTTGTTGGTCTTAAGGACCAGATGTATCAGTGAACCCCTAAGAAGGTTTGTATTTCTACACTTGCACTGCCAGTGTGTCTCTTGTTTTGACGTACCGGCGGCGCAGTGTGGTGCTCCATTTTCACAAGGCCACTTAAAGCCACCCTGCGTGGCTCTTCGTGGCCTTGTAAATATGGCCCCTTTTCACGCAGCACTTTGCGTGAAAGGGGCATGCCAGGGGTGTTGCTGTGGGTGTTCCCACACAACACCCATGGATTCTGCGGCATTCCCAGATTTACAATGTTTTGTAAACCTGGGAATGCTCCAGAATCCTAAGGAGGCGCAACGAGGAGGAATACTTTTATTTCTCCTCGTTTTTTTCCTCTGCAGCATGCATAGAAAGAGGAAAACACCTCTTGTGATTGTTTTTTTGCAGGAAGGAACACCTTCCTCCCCGCAACACAGGCACCCTTGCACCATGGTGCAACGGTGCCGGCGTTGGCTCATGGCAGCCAATTGTGCGCCAGCTTAGGGGAGAGCTCAGCGATACGTCATATTGTTGTAAATATGACCCATACCTGTGCTTTGAAAGTGAGGCATCACGGTGCAGCCAAATGGCTTGCGGCACTGCGCTGCATTACTTTCTTGTAAATAAGGACCAAAATACGTAAGTTCAGATTGGCATTCTTCAACGCTTTAAGGACATTCCCTCTGTCTCTGAGTTCCAGCCTTTGGTGCCCAGGCTACGTCGACCCTTGCTTTTCTGATTATTTGGCGAAACCCTGGAGAGAAAAGGAGTGGGCCCCTGACATCCACACCAGCCAGGAGCTGCAGGACAAGGCCTTTTTTCAGTCTAATTACGTTCTACATATAAACTTTGCTCTGACAGCCATTGCCTTGCTCTCTCTAACGAGGGCGTCTGTCATTTTGTGACCTTTCTACGCTAAGAGAGCAGGGTACATGCTCTATTTGTCCACATCCCAAGTCACTCCCAGTATCGTGGAAGTCCTATCCTCTAGGCTGGTCACCCTCTTGTTGAATATGCAGAAGCTCTCTTCCTGACAAACAAGACGGCCCTTCTTCATTCTTTCTCTTCATTTCTTTTTCTTCCTAGGCTTCAGTGCCACCTTCTGCCCTTTTTACATCCTTCCTCAGATGGTCTGTTCTTTTTCCAGTTTTTATGCCTCTTTCTACTGGCCCGCATTGTCTCATAAATCAAGAGCACAAGTCCTAAAACATAAGTAGGGAGACTAATTAACAAAGACAATGCACAGTGATGTCACAGGAAGTGAAATCACAACCCTTTCATGCCACTGCATTTAATGGGAATTCGCCTACTTGTATCTGAGGGTCAAAGTTCGCTATGTGTATTCGATAATGTCAACATGTTTACAATGAACGTATTCATATATATGGCACACACACACATCTTTACTCTATTTGTATTTATCTGAATAGTTAGTAGTGAATGTTTTAGGTCATGTGTGAGTCTACATTTAAAGAAATAAAATTCTAAATATTCAAGAGTTTATAAGTAAAATGTCTGTGTTTTTAAAAAGTGATACTTGTTTGGTGTTAATTCGTTTGACTGCTGCAGGTGTTTATTTTACAAGCAAATGTGAAAGGGGCCCCTCAAACCACTGCAGACATTTTCACCTCTTTAAGCAAGTAATACATATATGATGTACAGTTCCCTCTACAATTACTAGTCCTGGGACATTCTCAAAGGTACACAAGCTGCTAGGGGTGTTAAAGCCGCCCTGGCTTCAACCAAAGAGATGCAGTTAGGGCAGCTGACTGAAACTCTATAGGTCAGTATTCCTTGAGGCTGGAGCGCAAAATGTATCCTGCACACATGTCCTGAGAAACAAATTCGAAGCAGCTCAGACCTTCTTTAAAGTTGTATCAACAACATTCATTGCAGGCAGTGAGACATGTCATCTGAGGACATAGTGGCCCTGGTCGCCTGGTTAAACAACTATGGGGTCTAGTCACACAGACATTCTGGAGTACGTAAAGTAATTCTACTGCAATACTCTTTTACTTACTCTCACATGCCTTTGTGAATTATCCTAAAAAAATAAAAATATATAACAGGAATATTCAGGGAATTTTCATGTACAATTAGTAAAAATAGAAAGGACTGTGTACTTTCTTAATAGGGAGTTATATGTTTTGGGGTCACTACAAAAGGCATATGAGGGTACGTAAACGAGAACTCTTATGGTACTAGTTGCATGGCGTCCTCATGCCCTACACAAGAGTTGCCTACATTGACATCATCTTCTTGTTAAATCATGGAAATAAGATTAATGGCTAGCCTAAATGGCTAGACTAATCAAGGCTTTGCGCCGGTACAGTGTAGCAAAAAGTGATGCAACCTACAACATGCATATGAGGGTGCGTAAAAGATAGGTCTTGTAGTACTACTTCCATGGTGTCCCCCTGCAATACACAAGAGTTGCTACATTGACACCATCCTCTTGTTAAATCATGGAAATAAAATTAATGGCCAGACTTATCAAGGCTTTGCGCCTGTACAGTGGCAGAGAAAGTGATGCAAATTGACATAAAGTCGTGAATTGGAAATTACTGTCCAATGTAAATCAAGATTTGCACTGGAAAGTAGCCTTAAAGTAAAGCAAAGTAGAACTTTGGCTAACTTGCACTACTTTGATCTGCTTTGCATCAAGGGATGTCCCATGGTTGGTACCGAGGCGTTACCGTGACCACCCATGGATTTTGATGCAAAGCCCTACCTACTAAAAGAAAAAAGGTAGCTAAGGCTTTGTTCCAAAAATGTATGCCTCCTTTGGGCAGGTGTAACATTTGAGAAAACTTTCCTTTTCTCAAAACTTTTTTAACTTTGTATATGTTCTGTACTGTACAGTACACATAAAGAGTGAGAACATTTGTAAAATATGTCTAAGCATTATAATTTCTACTGCAAGGGTCCTCTACGGTGCAAGATTTGTGAGTGTACAGTGCGCAGAACAGAAGCGAGAGATCAACAACGCCATATCTTAGTACTTACCTGTCGATATTTTGGATTCAATATTTTGGCCTCAATATTTGAATGCCTTGATATTCTGGATTCAATTTTCAGGGTGCACACCGATAAGATGTCCTGCTTGCTCCTTTTCAGGCAATGCAGTGCAGCTGCTTTGGTTGCTGCACTGCATTATGTGACTTTTCAGTACATTTGCCTCTATGAGAGGAATGGTTCCTCTTTGTTTGCTGCGCTGCGCTGCGTGAATTCTACTTAAATCTGTCTCACTGTGCCTAATGTTTAGAACCCACTTTATTTGTGGTATGGTGTGCCCTAGTCTTTTACTTTTGGCAACCCTTAATTGTTTTGCTCTTGTGATTCTATTTTATTTGAGTGAGCTTTATATGGTTTCATTGTACTGTAATTTTTCGTTCATCTGAGGGGAAGGAATATTTTGATTAAGAAATGTGTTGTCATGTTTCCCAATCACTACAGAAGTATGTCGTCGATTGACCCAATATGTTGTTAGCTCTGAGCTTCTGCCCTTAGAAAATAATGCCGGCATCATGTGCTGCAAGTGCATGACATCGTCCCAACAATATAGAATAGCCAAAGAATATTGTTTATGCTATTTTAAAACCACTGATTAATGTTTGTATAAATAAGTAAAGAAAAAGAAACATAGAGCTAAAAAATGAACTCTACCTAAATGTAGGTAGTTTGCAGGTGGAGGAAATATGTAATTTTAGTATAATTGATGCAAAAAATAAACTGGGGACGATATTACTTATCTTGTTCTTATCTTAAATTATCAAAGTATCCTATTTATCAAAGTATCCTAATAAACATATTTTATTCCTCACCAGGATATTGACTTTGTACTTTCCCCATCCCCCGTGCATGCCTTCTTATTAAAAGTACTATGTGTCTTAAATCCTGCACTGTGCAGTCTATTTATTCTAATGTAAGCTTCTGGCTCCCTCTAGTGTTCAACATGCTGCATGACAGAACATTTTGTATATATCTTTGGTTATCCAAGTTTTTTCAATTGTATCAAAATTTTAAACCCTCCAGAAATATAATTTAAGTTTGCATGGATTTTTTTTTAATTATAATGCTTTTCTGTTGCATTTTCCTTGATATAATGTGTGCCTTTTCCATTATAGGCAGAGCTTAATTAAATGTGTGCGGCACACATAGAAAGAGGAGTATGCCTCTAAGGATTTTTGTGCAGGAAGGTATTCATTCCAGCACAAAAACAATCCTGCACCTAACACAGGCACCATTGTATGGCAAAAGGGTGTGGGGGATGGGGCTAGACAGCTGGAAGTGCTCCAGACTAGTAGAGAGCTAAACTGCGCCATATCTTTATAAATATGGCGCAGTTCAGCTCTTTCACTTTCATGCAACGCTTTTCAGCAACTTCCCTTACTGTGCTGCTTTGCGTGAAATCTCAGTAAATGTGCCTCATAGTTTCTAAGGCCCCCTATCACGAGTTGATCAGAGCGAAATTAACATTTGGAATTCTGCTCTGTTCAATTATAAGTAGAGTGGTGTTCCCCCACCTGGATTTTCCGGATGTAGGAACACTGGGCCCATTTCTACTGGTTGTAAAATCCCGCTCATAAAATTGATGTTGGAATGTGCTTCAGGACAACCAGACTGGTTCCTGACCCCTACAGTTCCCTTTCACAAGGTATGCCAGGCATCCTCCTCCTATTTTCTTGCTCCCCCTCCTCACTATCCTCTCTCATTTCACAATGTCTGCCTCACAGATATTTACCATCTTTTCAGAGCAGGTGGTAAATAGCTGCATTAAACCCCATGGAATTGGGAACTCCATGTGGTAAGTCTGGAATTGCACATATACACCCCATTCCATGGGGTTAAACTTATTATAGATAGATATGTGCAAAAATACCAGGCAGTAAACGAAATTCAGGCCTCTCCGAATTTACGCGGTTATATCTGTCAAACTTTTAAGTGGGGAATACAAAATGTGACGGCCAAAATGCATGAATTATTCTCAGCCAGTGGTAATTACTCAGGGGCTGCATCCCAGTCCATAATTTATTTTACCCACAATACTACCTTAAACAGGACCCAGCCATATGCCAATTAGCCTTGGTCCTGCTCCAATTGGTACAGTACAGCCCGAACTACCAGGCAAGTTTCATTGTGTACTGGAACACAAGTTTGGGCTCCTTCAGTAGGCTGCTGCTTGGTTCTAGTGGCACAGCGAGCACTGAACCTATGTCTAGATCAGCAAAATGGATGAAAAACAAAAGACGGGGATGTGGCCCGAGTGATCGCTAGTGGTTGAGATTAATTCAAGCATTCCATCTATCACCTTGTTGTTTGTTGCAGTTGATGCCGTAAGTGTGATGGGTATGCTCAGAAGTGGGTCCCATGCTCAATGTGCAATAGGACTCGAGCTGCACGCTACTGACGAGGTCCAAATAGGGTGAAACTGGTCTGGAATTTCTTGTGTTCCCTGCAGGAGGGGACCAGGCTTGGCAGTTGTGGGTGGACTCCTCCATGAGAAGCAGGGTAAGTACTGATTTGCATATGGCATGTTTCTGTCGATGGTGGCATGATCTGCAAAAAATGATGAACTGGAATGCAGCCCTGAGCATTTGCCAGTGGATGAGTTTATTTCAAGCATTCCATACATCACCTTGTTGTTTGCTGCATTTGACACGTTACGTGAAACTGGGTATGCCCAGACATGGGTCCTGTGCTCACTGAGCGACAGGACCCAAGCTGCACCCTATCGCTGAGCCCCAAATAGGTCAAAACTGGCTTGGGAATAGACTACACCTATGAGGAGAAGGGTCAGCACTGATTTGCATAAGATGGGCCTCGGGCCAGAGAAAAACGATGCACTGGATCGGAGCCCTAAGTTTTTATTTATTTTATTTTAAAAGTTTTATATAGCGCTGGCTAGACCCAGAGGTATCAGAGCGCTTTACATGAGAGGATAATATAAAGCAAACATGGCATACAAGTAGATAAAAAGATAATGAAACAACGTATGAAATATACAAAACAAAATAAATATACAGGTGCAAGAGCTATACACTTCAAGTAACTAGGTATATGATGTTCGCGAAATGGACAGATAATACTGGACAAAATGTAACATGGTGATTGGAGATCAGGTGCAGGTCACAGGTTAGGACCCCCAATAATAATTGGGCCAAACATGGCGTATAAGTAGATAAAAGATAATGACAACAACATGTGAAATATACAAATCAAATAGATAAACAAATCAAACAAATAGATAAACGAATCAAATAGATAAACAGGGGCAGGAGCTATACATATCAAGTAATTAGGCCGATGATGTTCATGAAATGGACAAGTATTACTGGACTAATATAACATGGTGAAATTGGAGATTGAGTGCAGGTCACAGGTTAGGATCCCCAATAATAATTGAGGAGGTGGATTTTGAGGTCTTTTTTTAAGCTGAAATAGGAGGGGTTGCAGCGCAGGTTTTGGGAGGGCATTCCAGATGATAGGGGCATTACCAGAGAAGGAGCGTGATTGTGTGGCTTTCTTTTTATGCAGTGGTGGTATAAGGAGGAGGGAGTTGGTGCTTCTCAGGGGTCGTGTGGTGCCCGCAATGAGGAGTTTCTTGGAGAGGTACTGCGGAGTGTTTTGGTGGAGGACTTTATGAGTGATGCAGGCAGTTTTGTAGGCAGATCTGCCTTCAATAGGGAGCCATTTAAGAGATTTGAGAGCCGGGATATGTGATTGAAGCGTTTGCAGTCTGTAATGAGCCTGGCTGCAAGGTTGAGCACTGCTTTGATTGGAGCAAGGTGGACCTTGGGGATTCCGTTGAGGATGGCGTTACCATAATCAATACGTGAAAGAACAAGTGACTGAACTACAAGTTTCAAATCATCGGTGGGTATAAAGGGTTTGATTTTCTTGAGGTGACGGAGAGTGAAGAGGGCTCCTTTAGCAGAGTTTTTGATGTGGACGTTAACGGTCAGGGTGTTGTCGATAGAAATACCAAGAGATTTGATGGAGTTGGACAGGGTGAGTGAGCAGTTGAGTGCGTTAAGGTCAGAGATCCATGATTGAACGGGGAGAGGGTTGTTTTTAGGGGAGAAGAGAATGATTTCAGTTTTATTAGGGTTAAGTTTGAGATGATTGGAGTGGAACCAGGTTTGGATCTTGGTGAGGGTGTTGTTCAGGTGTAAGATGTCGGCATGAGTTTTAATCTTGTAATAGATTTGGGTGTCATCGGCGTAGAGGTGGTAGTTGATGCCTGCTTGTTTAAGAATGAGGAATACAAAAGGGGATGATGGACGGAACGTTTGAGCCAATCAAACACTCACCCCCAGTCAACTGATCTGGGTTTAATCCATCATCATTCTTTAGCTCACTCAGCCACCCCAGTTCAGACATGGCCATATGCAAATCAGTCTGACCCTGTGCCTCATGGGAACAGTCCAGCCCGAACTGCCAAGCCATGTCTTCCCTGGACCGGAAACAAGCATCCTAGGACCGGTTTCTGGCATTCCAGCCGTCATCAGCCAGGCTTGCTTGAATCCAGTGGCAAAGTGAGCAAGGGACCCACGTCTGGGCATACCCCGCCAACTTAGGGCGAACAAAGCAATACAAAAGGGGATGATGGACGGAACGTTTGAGCCAATCAAACACTCACCCCCAGTCAACTGATCTGGGTTTAATCCATCATCATTCTTTAGCTCACTCAGCCACCCCAGTTCAGACATGGCCATATGCAAATCAGTCTGACCCTGTGCCTCATGGGAACAGTCCAGCCCGAACTGCCAAGCCATGTCTTCCCTGGACCGGAAACAAGCATCCTAGGACCGGTTTCTGGCATTCCAGCCGTCATCAGCCAGGCTTGCTTGAATCCAGTGGCAAAGTGAGCAAGGGACCCACGTCTGGGCATACCCCGCCAACTTAGGGCGAACAAAGCAATACAAAGGGGATGATGGACGGAACGTTTGAGCCAATCAAACACTCACCCCCAGTCAACTGATCTGGGTTTAATCCATCATCATTCTTTAGCTCACTCAGCCACCCCAGTTCAGACTGATTTGCATATGGCCATGTCTGAACTGGGGTGGTGGAGTGAGCTAAAGAATGATGATGGATTAAACCCAGATCAGTTGACTGGGGGTGAGTGTTTGATTGGCTCAAGCGTTCCGTCCATCATCCCCTTTTGTATCACTTTGTTCGCCCTAAGTTGGCGGAGTACCCAGACGTGGGTCCCTTGCTCACTTTGCCACTGGATTCAAGCAAGCCTGGCTGATGACGGCTGGAATGCCAGAAACCGGTCCTAGGATGCTTGTTTCCGGTCCAGGAAGACATGGCTTGGCAGTTCGGCTGGACTGTTCCCATGAGGCACAGAGTCAGACTGATTTGCATATGGCCATGTCTGAACTGGAGTGGTGGAGTGAGCTAAAGAATGATGATGGATTAAACCCAGATCAGTTGACTGGGGGTGAGTGTTTGATTGGCTCAAGCGTTCCGTCCATCATCCCCTTTTGTATCACTTTGTTCGCCCTAAGTTGGCGGGGTATACCCAGACGTGCGTCCCTTGCTCACTTTGCCACTGGATTCAAGCAAGCCTGGCTGATGACGGCTGAATGCCAGAAACCGGTCCTAGGATGCTTGTTTCGGTCAGGAAGACATGGCTTGGCAGTTCGAGCTGGACTGTTCCCATGAGGCACAGGGTCAGACTGATTTGCATATGGCCATGTCTGAACTGGGGTGGTGGAGTGAGCTAAAGAATGATGATGGATTAAACCCAGATCAGTTGACTGGGGTGAGTGTTTGATTGGCTCAAGCGTTCCGTCCATCATCCCCTTTGTATCACTTTGTTCGCCCTAAGTTGGCGGGGGTATACCCAGACGTGGGTCCCTTGCTCACTTTGCCACTGGATTCAAGCAAGCCTGGCTGATGACGGCTGGAATGCCAGAAACCGGTCCTAGGATGCTTGTTTCCGGTCCAGGGAAGACATGGCTTGGCAGTTCGGGCTGGACTGTTCCCATGAGGCACAGGGTCAGACTGATTTGCATATGGCCATGTCTGAACTGGGGTGGTGGAGTGAGCTAAAGAATGATGATGGATTAAACCCAGATCAGTTGACTGGGGGTGAGTGTTTGATTGGCTCAAGCGTTCCGTCCATCATCCCCTTTTGTATCACTTTGTTCGCCCTAAGTTGGCGGGGTTATACCCAGACGTGGGTCCCTTGCTCACTTTGCCACTGGATTCAAGCAAGCCTGGCTGATGACGGCTGGAATGCCAGAAACCGGTCCTAGGATGCTTGTTTCCGGTCCAGGGAAGACATGGCTTGGCAGTTCGGGCTGGACTGTTCCCATGAGGCACAGGGTCAGACTGATTTGCATATGGCCATGTCTGAACTGGGGTGGTGGAGTGAGCTAAAGAATGATGATGGATTAAACCCAGATCAGTTGACTGGGGGTGAGTGTTTGATTGGCTCAAGCGTTCCGTCCATCATCCCCTTTTGTATCACTTTGTTCGCCCTAAGTTGGCGGGGGTATACCCAGACGTGGGTCCCTTGCTCACTTTGCCACTGGATTCAAGCAAGCCTGGCTGATGACGGCTGGAATGCCAGAAACCGGTCCTAGGATGCTTGTTTCCGGTCCAGGGAAGACATGGCTTGGCAGTTCGGGCTGGACTGTTCCCATGAGGCACAGGGTCAGACTGATTTGCATATGGCCATGTCTGAACTGGGGTGGTGGAGTGAGCTAAAGAATGATGATGGATTAAACCCAGATCAGTTGACTGGGGGTGAGTGTTTGATTGGCTCAAGCGTTCCGTCCATCATCCCCTTTTGTATCACTCTGTTTAAGAATGAGGGTGAGGGGTTCCATAAAGAGGTTAAAGAGGGAGGGAGAGAGAATAGACCTTTGGGGGAGTCCAAGGGAGACAGGAGTGGGTTTAGAAAGACAGTTTTGAATTTTGATTTGCTGAGTTCGGGGTTGTAGGTAGGAGACGAACCATTTGTAGGCAGTATCATTGAGGCCGAAACGGGTCCTAAGCACATTAAGTAGGGCTGAATGGTTGACTGTATCGAACGCTGCGGAGAGATCAAGGAGGATAAGAAGGCAGGTCTCGCCATTATCAAGTGAGTGGTGGATGTCATCGACGACATTGAGCATTGCAGATTCGGTGCTGCAGCCTTTCCTGAAGCCTGATTGAAAGGGATCAAGTAGGTTGAAGTTTTCGATGTGTTTGTCTAGTTGTAGTAGGACACATTTTTCAAGGACCTTTGAGAGAAGGGGGAGGTTAGTGATGGGGCGGAGATTGTTTAGGTCATTGGGGTCAGCATTGGGGTTTTTGATTATGGGAGAGATTTGTCCAAGTTGAAGGGAGGTGGGGACACAGCCAGTGGAGAGAGAGGTGTTGATGATTGTGGTCCAGTATGGGGTGATGATGTGCTTAAGGGCAGGGACAAGGTTAGAGGGTAAGGGGTCTTTTGTGTGGGAGGACGGTTTAAGATTACCAATTTTTTAAGGACTTCTAGCTCAGTCACGGGGAGGAAGTTGAGCAAGGAGGCATTGTTCTTTAATTGTGAGTTAGGGTAGTTGGTTTCCGGAGAGGTAGCAGGGTCAGCTGGTCGAGGGGATGTGGAGTAGGTATTTGAGGTGAGGACGGGTTTGCATTGGTAGTTGGAGGGGAGCTGTGTGGAACGGAAGTATTGATCCATTTTGTCTATTTTTTCCGAGAAGAAGTGGGAAATTTCTTCACATCTGGCTGAGGAGGCGATCAGATTTGGAGATGCAGGGGAAGTTTGGTTACGAATGATTTTGAAGTGTTCCCTAGGTCTGTTTTTGGCACGATCAAGTTGAGTGCGGAAGAAGGATGCCTTTTCCTTGAAGATGTGTTTTTGTACGTGGATCTAGCGTGTCTGAGGAGTGCAAGATGGGAGGGAGAGGGATGGTGTCTCCAGGTTCTTTCCGACAGTCTGAGTGACCGTCTTTCGTTGTTAAGCTCGGTATTAAACCAAGAGTTGGAGGGGGTGATTCTTTGGTTTTTGAGTTTCGGCGGGGCTAATTGGTCAAGAATACCAGTGACAGTATTGTTAAAGTGTTCAGTGAGCTCATTAGCATTTTGTGAGGGGGAATGAGAAGAAGTTGAGCTTGGAGTTTAGACTCAAGAACACCCGGGGGATATGTTTTAGATTTCTGGTCAGTTTCTTAGGTCTGTTAATTTTGGAGGTGGGGAGATTTGCATTGGTAGCAATGGTGAACAGTATAAGGTGATGGTCAGACCAGTCAATGGGGACGATATTGGTCACGGAGGCCAGATCTTCGTTGGAAAGAATGGCGTCAAGGATGGCTCCTTTGGTGTGTGTCGGCGACAGGCATAGTTGTTTGAGTTCATTGATCTCAAGTAGATTAGTGAGGAGGGAGATAGTGGGATCATCGGTATCGTTCCAATGGAGGTTAAGATCCCCAAGAAAGAGATTTTTTGAGTTGGATAATGAGGATTGTGTCAGGAGCTCGGATAAGTCCTCGATGAAGGGCTGGGGGGGGCCCGGAGGGCGATAGATGTTGTGTGGACGAATTGGGTGGGAATTTTGGGTTGTCAGTTCAGCTTCCAGGTATTCGCAGGAGGAGTAGCCAGAATTATTGACAAGGGATAGCTGAAGTTCATTTTTAAAGATAATGGCTAGACCACCCCCAACTCTGTCAGGTCTATCTTTTCTAAGAATAGAGTATCCGGGGGGAGAGTAGGTCAAGTATGCTCGTTGAGTGGTCTTTGAGCCAGGTTTCTGTGAGGAATGCAATGTCAATGGATTCACTCAGGATAGTTTCCGAAATTTCCGTGGCATGTTGGACTGCGGAGCGACAGTTGACCAGCATACATGTAAGTGGTGTGGGG
Source organism: Calotriton arnoldi (assembly GCA_963921515.1). NCBI lineage: Eukaryota > Metazoa > Chordata > Amphibia > Caudata > Salamandridae > Calotriton > Calotriton arnoldi. The sequence continues at coordinate 3,631,185 of CAWUFW010000198.1, forward strand.
TTGCATATGGTGGGTGGGCAAGTGTGGATCGACGTGAGTTGGGGCGGTGGTCTGGGGGAAGCGGGGGAGGAGGGGATTCTATTAGTCCCTAAGATAACAGGGATGTGGGAGTAGGGGAGTGGAGAGTTGGTGGTTGGTAAGCTAGGAAGGTAAGAGTTGCATAGGTCGGAGAGGTCGGACGGGGAGAGATGGTTCGAGGTGCGGTGAGGTCTATGTATACGGCAGCGGAGAGGAGTCGATCTCCAATGATTGTGTTTGGTGTTAGGGATTTTCGGGGGAATTTTTGGGGGGATTTTTGGGGGGATTTTTGGGCGGGGCTGGGTGGGGATTTTATGGTGAGGGAGGGTTCTGGAGCTGTGGAAGATAAAGTCTTTCCTGAATTGAGAGAGTTTAGTAATCAAATTAGATAGGTCAAGTTCGATGTTGTGTAGGCTCTGGGCAATTAAGGTGAGGGTAGGTACCGAGGGGGGGTGGTCTGGGTTAGTTACGGAGGGTGGACTGATGTGTGAGGGGGGAGATAGGGAAGTGGGTGTGGAATGAGGGGTGACGGGGCTGTTAGGTGTGAGGGGTTCTGTAATCAAATTGGATAGGTCAAGTTCAGTGTTATGTAGGCTCGTGTCAATTGGGGCGGAGTGGGGTACTGAAAGGGCATGGGCGGGGGGTATGGAAAGATATGGGTTAGTTGCAGAGGGTGGACTGATGTGTGAGGGGGAGATAGGGTGGTGGGAGTGGAGTGAGGGGTGACGGGGCTGTTATATGGGAGGGTTCAGTGATCAAATTAGATAGGTCGAGTTCACTGTTGTGTAGGTTCGGGGCAATTAGGGTAAGGGGAGGTACTGAGGGGGCGGGGGAAGGGAATGATCTGGGGGTAGGGAGTGGTCTGGGTTAGTTGCGGAGGGTGGACTGAGGTGTGAGGGGGAGATAGGGTAGTGGGTGTGGAGTGAGGGGTGTCGGTGCTGTAAGGTGTGAGGGGTTGGGCTAGGTTAGACATGAGGTTAAGAACTTCGGGAGATGTGGTCAGAGAGGATAGAAGGGCATAGAGTGAATGGAGAGCAGATATATTAGGGTGGAGGGGTTGTGTATTTATCGGGGGTTGGGATAAAGGGTTGGGAGGCGGAGTTAGGAGGGCCTGAAGGGGCAGGATAGGGGGGATGGGGAGGAGAAGCGGGTGTACGGGATGGGTAGGAGGAGGGGGTGAGGAGTTGTGTTAGGGGATTGAAGGGCAAGGACGGTGGAGTACGTGAGTAGTTGGGTAGGGGGAGAGAGGTTGTGGGGTCAGGCAGAGGCGGGGTTATGGGAGGGGAATGATAAGTAGATGGCAGGGATTGGGGGCAACCTTTTTTAGTGGAGGGGTCCGAGGAGTGTGAGTTCCGGGTGTTAGGTGGAGAGAGGGAAATTAGAGGGGGATGAGAAATAGGTAACGGTGTTTGGGGGATGTCATTTGCTGTAGAGAGGTCCAGGGAGGGTGATGGCGAAGTCGATTGTTGGAGGATGGTGTTAGCTGGATGGTTGAGGGTGGAGGTGGAGTGAGGGGGATAGGGGGAGGGAGAGGTTGGAGGGGCGTTATTCAGTAGGGGAGAAGGAGTGTTAGGTGCAGAGTGGTCGAGGAGGAGAGACATAATGCTGAAGTGGTGTTCGAAGATGGAAAGGTGGGATACCATGGCTTGTATGAGGATGTTACCTGTTTTGAAGATGGAGATATCAATAATACCCAGAAAGGCTGGGGAGGGAGTGGTGGATATTTTGAATCCATATGGTATTTTGGTTGATTTAGAGATTGGGAGGTGTTGTAGGAAGATGCTTTTCCATTTGGAAGGACGTATGGAGTAAAAGATGTAGTTGGTTATAATGGGGGAGGTGAGGCTGAGGTAGTTATCAACAATGAGTGTTTTAGGGTTACGGATAAGGAGTTTATGTTTGAAGTTTTTCCTGGCATGTTTGGAGAGATTGGGGGGGTAGAGAATGGTCCATGAGTTGGGGCCTTGTTTGGAGAGCGTGGGGTCCTGGGGGTGATGGTCAATGCTGTGGGGGGCATGTTGGGTAGACGTGAGAGGAAGAGAGAGTGGAGAGAGGGAAGTTAAGGAAATGGGGGGTAGAACAGGAGATGAGGATTGGGAACCAAGGGGGCACTGGGAGAGTGGGGGTAGAAATATGGGGGCTAGACAAGGAATAGGGTAGACAGGCGAGGAATTATGAATCAGCAAAAAGGAGCAGATCAAATAAATAAACAAATTATATCGACAACATGGGCAAATCTAATATATAAGCAGTCGGCACAAATGGAGCAGATCAGTATACCAGCAGCAAGGTTTGCAAACAAATAGATAAAACAATCGGCAAGTACGCGCAGAACAGTAGAAGACAGCAACAATGCTTGCGAGGGCGTGGAATGTCTAAATTGTGAGTGAGGGAAGGGCAGCCATAGGTCAATCAGGAAGGCGGAGGCTGCCTGCACAAACATCCGTTGTTCAGTGCAGGGAGGGGAGAAAACTTTCCAAATGTCATTTCTACTTTCTAGATATCCGGGAACCCTGGGAAGCATTGCATGCCCATTTCCATTAAATTTAACATCAGGGGTGGGAAATAGTCATGCGATCAATCCAAAAAAGAAGTCAAGTTAGTGTTTCTCTTTGAACTTTTTTATATTCTAGTACCGTACATACCATGAATATATTATTTAAATGATGAATGGATTCCTTCTCACAATGCAATGGATCCTTCAGAGCAGTAAAAACTGTTGACTGGCAAGCAGGGACGTTCTTACGGGAAAACCCAATCATTGAGGAGAGGGAATATGAAAATGGAGAGTAAAAACACAGCCAGTTCGTTCATTTGAAGGCGCGCGAGTGGTTATATGGGCTTTGATCTATTTCTAATCAGGTTACGAAGAGTCGCCACATACAGTCACTATTTTCTAAATAAGCAACAATCCCTTTTACGTGCACTGACTATAGAGGAATGTGCGGGACTCCGCCTTCATCGTTGCTGTAGTGGAGCCCTAATTCTTACCATCAGTCAGGAGTGCTCATCCACATAAAACATGGGAGCCAATGCGTTTCCGGAGGTCAGGTCAGCGGTTGTCACCACTTGTATGAGGATCGACGGCAGCCAGGTCGTGGAGACGGGCAGGGGGGCTCAAAGATCCAGCGGGAGAGCCGATGCAACCTTAGGGGCCCAACTAGCAATTTAGACAATGCATTGCAGGAAGAGTTGAGGAGACCAGCGACAAGTTCCGCAGCGCTCACCAGTCAGCTCAGCTCGGGGTCGTACGAATCGGAGTGTCTGCTGTGCCGTGGTCGGATCGGGCAGGGGGGCTCAAAGATCCAGCGGGAGAGCCGATGCAACCTTAGGGGCCCAACTAGCAATTTAGACAATGCATTGCAGGAAGAGTTGAGGAGACCAGCGACAAGTTCCGCAGCGCTCACCAGTCAGCTCAGCTCGGGGTCGTACGAATCGGAGTGTCTGCTGTGCCGTGGTCGGATCGGGAGGATCGTGGCTGTGTACGATGGCGACACTAGGGCCGGCCGCCATTTTCAATGGCGCCATATGTTAACATTTCAGCGGATCAGCAACGAGTGTTACTTCGTCCGACGAGGACGCGGCGGAGATTCAAGCTTCAATCAGCGCCCCACATCAAGCCACGACACGACCAATGTGGCACTATTCCAACCCCAAGAACAGTTCCAAAGTCTGGTAACCTCCGGAGGAAATCTGCAGCCGTGAGTCGGTGCAGCCGCGGGTCGGTGCAACTGCGGGTCGGTACAGCTGCGGGTTGACGCAGCTCCAGGACGATGCAACACTGGTCCACACAATTGCTGGCAAACTCAGCCCTGTGTCGGCACAGCCGCAGTCAGCTTCAGCCGTGGGTCGATGCAGCGGCGGGATGAAGCAGCGGGCAGCCATCATTGGTTAATGCATCTTGCCGTCGCTGCAGACTGTGAGTCAATGAAGCCATGCCGTCCCACCAGAAGCCGGCGATCAGCTCCCTGGAACAGCCGTGGGTGGCCAGAGATCGAGGTCACGGAAGTCTATTCCGGCGCTGAGTCCTCGGGGAGATCTTTGCAATATCACCCGATCAGCACTGGGCTGGACGTCCCGAAGCGCCCTCTATCCAGATGTCGGCGCGGCGCCCAGGAACAGCCGTGTGGGGCCGAAGGTCGAGGTCGAAGTTCGATTCTTGTAAAGTAAGTATAATCATGCGATTGAGGTTAGAGTTTGCTGTTCGATGGTCAGGATTTCCAGGGATTTACGCTGATGGTGATCCCTAACCCTCGGAGCTTTCTGGAGGAGCTCCTACCCCCGCGGCCATCTTGGATCTTGTGAGCCAGTGGCTGTAATTCATTCAAGCATTCAGTCTATCACCTTGTTGGTGTTTTGCATTTTTTTAAATTGATTTTAGCATCATCAAACATCACCATGGACATAACAGAAAGAAAACAAAAATTGCAGCTGTTTTCAGTCATGTAAGACAAAATTACAAATCCATGACGCATATACAGTGTAACCACGGTACTCGCCATATTCCAGGGTCTCATCTATCTGTGCGGGGCCAGTCGCAGTCGGCGCAACACAGGGGACAGGTGTAATGTTCATATACTCTGTGTGCAATTGCTGTATCACCCCTCCCTCTCCTTGTGTTCAGGTGGTGCAGTTTCTCCTTGGTCACGCATCACCAGGTATGTGCCAAGGGGGTCCATATATCATGGGGGCGAGCTGTTGCCGGCATCAGGGACCAATATTCATCAAGTCTCCCCTGACAATAGGCAAAACCCTTCAGACAGTCTTTCTCCCTTGGAGCCAGGCGTCTCCTCCAATGCATTGCCATCCTTCTCTTGGCCATGAGCAGCATCATGGCAATAAGTTTGCGATAGGCAGCCGGAGCATCGCTCACATATCCCAACCCCGCAACCCTGCGGTCGGCCCAGCCCATTACATCCAAAACGTAGTTAAAGACAGTGGTTCAGAACTGAGCCACTCAGTCGCATCCCCAAGTCAAGTGTAAAAAGTCAGCATCCTCTTTGCCACAGCAGGTGCAGTGTGAATCATTTCGAAGTCCCATTTTACAGAGCCCTATCGGGGTATGGTAAATCCTGTGTAAGTACTTGATGTGTATTAGTCTCAGTCTGTAATTAGGGGAAAGTGCCGCTGTCTGGGTGAAACAATATTTCCAGCCTTTGTCAGTTAATGTGGGTCCCAGATCCTGTGTCCAGTGTTTAACAGTTCCAGGAGCTCTGTTCTGCACTGTTCTGTACAGTCTGGTAATCAATGTTTGGGGGGAGGGAGAGGTGAGCATGTTCTCCAGGGCAGTCATGCCTGGGGGTTCTTGGGTGAATGTAGTGAGTAGCATTTTGCAGGCAGCTGAATTCATTCCATAATACAATAAAGGGTCAAGCGGTGCACCCCGGGTCGGGTTCGCACCTCCCGCTCCTCAATGAAGGTACCATCTCAGTACAGGTCCCCCATTTCCTTGAGGCTCAAAAGGGCCATGTGTCTCCGAGCCCGGCCCTCGATAGTGAGGGGTAGCATTGAATTGCGCTCCAGCTGTAATTTAGCCACATAGAGGGGCATATTCACAAGGGAAGTGGCGGAGTGAGGTGTTAGTCTTCCTGGCTTAATGCCTCACTCCGCCACTTCAGAAACGCAGGGCTGCACCATATTTACAAGAATATGGTACAGCCCTGCGTTTCCCCCTGCGCTGGCGCTAAACTTAGCAGCCTAGCGCCAATGCAGGCACCTGTTCACCATAGTGCAAGGGTGTCTGCGTCCAGGGGAAGATTGCTTATGTACAGGAAGGTCCCCCTTCCTGCACATAAACAATCTTGAAATGCCGTTTTGTAACTTCTATGTGTGCTGCTTAATGCAGCATACATAGAAGTTGCAAAACGGCATTTTAAAAAAATGATTGTTTATGTGCAGGAAGGGGGACCTTCCTGTACAAAAACAATCACTGGCCTTTTGCTGTTTTCATGTGTGCTGCACAATGCAGCACACATGAAAACAGCAAAAACAAGGAGAAATGAAACATTTCTCCTTTTTGCGCCAGGGTAAGACCAGGTTTTCCTTGGTCTTAATTCTGGTGCAGCCTCCTATTTACGCCTCCCTTGTAAATAGGGGGCAGCGTCAGAATCAATGGGTTTCGCGGCCGAACGGCCACTGCAACACCCATTGCCCTCCCCTTTCACGCTAAGCATAGCATGAAAGGGGGCCATGTTAAGTGGCTTAACGCTGCCTTGTAAATAAGGCGAAACCTTTATCGCCACAGGAACGTCAGAAAAAGTGACATTCCCATGGCGATAGGGGCTTGTAAATATGCCCCAGAGACTGTTCAGCCCTGCTCGTCATTGTAACCATTCCCAAGTCCATACGGTGCATCGAACTGTGTCTACTGTGCCTCTCGGATGTTTTGGCAGTGTGCACATCACCGTGGTCAGGGGGCATAGAGAAGCCTTATCTGCCTCCACCGCTATTTGTAAAAGGTACATTTCGAGCAAGGGGATCTTTTGCGACATTATTTGTGAATACATTAACTGGTTGTCAAATGGAATTCATCAAAATACACACCAAATTGATAAATGAAATCAATCCATGCAGTAAAGGCAAGGAAAGGGAAAACAGGTGTGCACAAAGAAATTCAAACAAAATACTTATATTGTTGGTTACATCAAGAATTGGAAACCCAGCTTACATTAATCATGTACATTCAATCAGAAATCTGTTTAACCATCATAGATTAATGCTTGTAAAGTCCACGTTCTTTATCACTGGAATGAGTCCTGTGTGTACATCCATCAATTCCGGGCTCCAATCATTAGCATAAGAGAAATGGCACAATGTTGATGTTCCAGTCTTTAATGTCACAAGTACGCGAGACCATCCTCAGGACCATGGATGTTAATGGGCTTTCATGATGTCTCACAGTTTTAAATAGGTATAGCTGGCACTAGTTAACTTATAGTAATTGTTCATAGTAAGCAGAGAGAGTGAATCAGGTAAGGGCCAAGTAATATATAGTCAAGCTTGCGATCGGGAAGTTTCTAAAGTAGGCTCCGCTAAACTATCTAGGGTAGCATTACTAAAGTTGGCTCCACTAAACCATCTATTGGTAGCATTTCTGCTACCGCTAGATAGTTCAGCTGAGCAAACTTTAGTAACTTCTCAATCGCAAGCCTGACGATAAATTAATTGGAATTGCTCCATTTTTAGTTAACAGGGATGCCAGTGTCTTGCCAGCCCAGTCCCCCTCGCCATATCGCCTGGCGGTGGCTTCCTTGTGGAGAAATCTGGTCTCTCGCTCAGGGTCCTCCTAATATTCTGGCAGATTCTCACAAAACTGCACCAGTAGGCGCAGCTCCCCCGTCTCAAAGAACTGACGGTCTAAGTCTTGGAGGTCTTGCTCCAGGTCGGTCAGGCATATCTGGAGGTCCCTGAGTATGCCAGATTGTTTAGCTATACAAATTCCTTTGATATAGGCCTTAAAGATCTCCCGGAGCACACCAGGCGATTCTACCGTGCTGGTATTAGTCTCTAAGTACTCCAGCACAGCAGTCCGGATACCCACATGGAGCACGGAGCACAGAGTCTCGGAGAGTGGAGGGTGGCAGCTTCCACTCGAAGGCCTGGCCACATGCATCTTCCTGGGACAGCTGCAGCAACACAGGCAAATGATCAGATAGCATTTGTGGTGAGTGTTCGACGGCAGTGAAGTGTGGGCCTACGTCTGTCATGATCAGCCAGTAACCAATGAGCCACGAGGCCCAATAAGCCTCAGTGATGCACGTACCCTCCCTCTGCTGAGGGTGTTGGACCCGCCAAATATCTACGAGGTCATGTTCATCAAGCATGCAATTTAATTGAGCAGCTGCCCAGGGATGGGGCCTGTGGGCAGATGGTGATTTGTTAAGTTGGGAGTCAGGCGCCACGTTGAAATCTTCACACAAGAAGATCACAGCAAGGTCATAGACTGTAATTTGTGCCAAATCTCTAGGAAAAATTCAGAGGCATCTACATTTTGGCCATAAATGCAGGCTAGCGTGTTTTTCATACCCGCAAGCAAGCCATGGTGGATAATATACCTCCCCTCCCTGTTGCACTGAGAGTTCAGTGTCTGCCACTGCAGTCCCTTCCTGATAAGTACCGCAACCCCTCGTGCTCAGGTGGAATAAGTCACTGTTAGACCTGGCATCCTTGGCGTGGGTCTCCCTTCCATTTTTCTATGATGCCTCCAATGTTATTGATCTGTTTTTGCTGGTTTAGATGCTTTGGGCACTGTGCCACTGCTATTCGGTGCCACAGTGCAAGTGCTCCCTATTGTAAATTGATGTATGTATTAGTGGCTCCATGATTGGATTATTGGTTTACTTGTCAGTCCCTAGTACAGAGCACTGAGTGTGCCCAGGGCTTGTAAATCCAATGCTGCTGGTGGGCTTGCAGCACTGGTTGTGCCACCCACAGAAGCAGCTTGTAAAGTGTGTCTCAGGCCTGCCATTGCAGAGCCTGTGTGCAGCCTAGGGCTGCCATGTCGACTTGGTGAGTACACCCACTTACCAGTCCCTAAACCTTCCCTTTACTGCATGTTGGTCACCCCTAAAGTAGGCCCTAGGGCAGGGTGCATTGTAAGTACAAGGTGGGACATGCCCTGGTGTGTGTGGCATGTCCTAATAGTGAATTACAGCCATTTTCGTTTTTCACTATTGCAAGGCTACCTGCTCCCCATAGGCCAGAATGGGCAGACTGACTATTACACCTTATAGTCAGAACTGACCCAGGGAACATGGTAGAAAAACGAATTTAGTATGCCTGAACTCAGAATGATAAAATACATCTTTTAGTGAAGTTGGTTTTAACATTCTGTGTTGGAAAATACCACTTTTAGAAAGTGGGTATTTTCTTGCCTAAACTTCCAAGCCTGCCTCTGCTAGGTTGTGTATTCCTTGTCTGGAGATTGAGTGACAGGGGCTGGGGGTGGCTACAGGAGACAGGGTGAGTCAGCACAGGGCTGAATAGAAAGAACTGCATCCAGTGTGGAGGGAGGAGTTGCACCTGGGTCTGAATAGGGCTGTGCCTGCCTTCCACAATGCTGGCTCCACCTCCTGCCGGGCGGCTGAGCACTATGCCCCACATTCTGAAAGGAAAGAAGGAGTCAGAAAAACAAAGTGCTCCAGGACTGACCAGAACTGGTTTTGGGCTAGGCAGAGGCCTCTCTGCCTCCAGAGAACAAAGAGAAAAGGTGTATAAAAAGGGGACCCAGACCCCTAGGAAATTAGATCACTTTTGGGAAACAAGAAGAAACCTTTGCTGAGGATCGGAATCAAGAAGAAACTGAGGAGAGACTATCCCTAAGCCTGAAGTGCTGCTTGGGGGATTGGCCTGCAGTGGTTTGCCTGACTGCCAAAGAAAGGAGAAAGGAACTTTTGCTTTGCTGTGACTTTCATCAACTTGTGAAGGATCCCCAAGGGCTTGATTTTAGAGCTTGCCTCCTGCTGAAGTCTCAGGGACAACAGACTTCACCCACCAGCTCCCCCTGTGTTCCCTTGCTGGGAAATTGGACCTTCTGACACACTTGCGTGTCTCTGGGAGCTGGAAGCGCGACTCAACACGAAGAAGCGTGTCGCCGCAGCCGCTGAGTATCGCATCGCCGGAGAAGAGTGTCGACGTCGCAGCAGACGCCGGCGCACCCCCGAAGAAGCGCGCCGCATCCTTCGAAGCGCCTCGCAGCACCGGAAAAGAGTGTCGCCGTCGCATGAGACGCCGTCGCATCCCCGGGGCAGAGCATCGACCTCGCATCAGACGCCGACACATCGCAACATGAGGCGCGCCCCGCATCCCAGGAGAAGATCGTCGACTTCGCATCAGACGCCGTTGCATTGCCAGGGAAGCGTGTCGCAGGGCCTGTCACGGCTCCAAAGACTCATCGCAATCGCCGCACGGCCGTCGGGCGTGCACGCATCACCTCTTCATTGTCGCAACCTCAAGAAGACGCCACTTTGTTTCTTTTGCACCAGATCTTCAACGCATCACTGTCCTTGCGTGTAAGGGACTATCGCATCACCTTCCCTGCAACACTTTCCATTGCCCTGCGTTACGCATCTTAAGGTACATTGAACTCAAAGTGTTGCATTTTCATTTTAAGAGACTCAAGCTAATTCTACCATCTTTAAAGTACAGTATTGTGGATTATTGATGTCATTTATGGTCTTGTGGTAAATCTATATAAAAGATACTTATTTTTATAATACAACCTGTGTGGTGTCCATTTGTAGTGTTGTCACTGGATTACTGTATGTGTTCACAAATGCTTTATACACTGCCTCTGAACTAAGCCTGTCTGCTCGTGCCAAGCTACCAAGAGGGTGAGCAGGGGTTATTTCAGGAGTGTACCCCCTTACCCTGACTAGAAGCAAGGGTCCCTATTTGGACAAAGGTACCTACCTCTGCCAACTAGAGACCCCCAGTTCTAACATTGGTGGTCAGCGGTGAGGATTCTGGACTTGCATTTGTGACTCATGTACAGTGATTGGTGAACACTACCTAGTGAGTGCAGACCATAACGCAACCACATACTTTTGGTAGATATTCTTTTCTGGGACTTTCTATTTTTGCTAAAAACTGCCAAGTTTAATCACCATGGATACAGCAGCATCCATAGCATCTGTTGATAATGATTGGGAAGAAGAGAAACAAGAATGCTACAACTTGAAACAGCTCAAGCATTTCTGGAGAAGATTCAAAGTTTCAATGACCGGTCTCTCCAAGAAGGATGAGATCCAAAAGGCGCTGAGGGCCTGGGTCGAAGCTAGGAATACCCCTGAAAATGAGGAGGGGGCTGAGAATGCAAATGAGCAGCTGGATGGGCCAGTGGGTCCAGGGGAGAGGAGAGAATCTTCCCCCGTGGGTAGCAGTGTTTCCTCCAGAGGTCTGTCCCCAGAAGAGCTGGAGGACAGAGAAAAGAGTAGGATGCATGAAATGGAGCTGACCAAGCTCAAGTTCAAGGGGCAGTTGGAATTTGAATTGCAATCTAGAAAGTTGGCCTTAGAAGAGAAAAGAATGGATCATGAGCATGAAAAAAGTTTGAGGGAGATGGAGTTTAGAGCCAAGAAGTTAGAGATTACTCCCTCTGGTGGCAGCACACCGTCAATGCCTGTTGAGGCTAGGGTGTATATTCCTAAGGATGTGGTTAAGGAGTTTTTTAAAAATGATGATATTGGGCAATGGTTCAAGGCCTATGAGGTAGCCATGACTTCCCACTGGGTCCCTGAGAAGGATTGGGGAGCGGGGTTGTGGGGTCGGTTCCTTAGTGAGGGACGGGATACCTTGTTGGACTTGCCCTCTGAAGTCTATAATTCCTACAGCCACATGAAAAATGCATTGATGACCAGGTATGGGTTGACTCCTGAACTCTATAGGCAGAGGTTCAGGAACTGTAAGAAGATTGAAAACAGTACCTGGGTTGAATATGTGATCTTTTTTTGCAGAGCCTTGGATGGTTGGGTAAAGGGTAGCAAAGCAAATGATTTTCAGGCGCTCTTTGATTTGATTGCATGGGAGCACTTGTCCAGTAATTGTTTTCCTGAGCTACGCCAGCACCTGATTGACAGTAGGCTGACTAACCCTAGGCAGCTTGCTGAGGAGGCGGACCGCTGGGTGAGCACCCGGGTCCACAACGGGCACGTGGGAGACTCCGCCAAGGGTGGGCAGGGTCCCCAGCAGAAGAGTGGGGGGACAAGGGTAAACAGAGTGAGTTCCAGAGAGGGCCCCAAAGTAAACCCCAAGGGAACCAAGGGAAAGGTTCCCAGCCTCCCCTGATAATAAGCACGGGGCCCCGACAGGTCCACCTGTTCATAGGGGACCCCTGATGTGCTACAAGTGTGGCGCCCTAGGCCACAAGGCCAATGATCCCCATTGCCCTTTATTTGGAAAGCCAGCACCACCTGGTGCAGTCCCCGGCAGTTGGCTAGTGTAGCCCTGGGGAGGAGGTGGGTGCCCAAGATGGGTGGGATCCTGTAGTATTGTCCCTTGTCTCTTTAGGAGACTCTGAGATGGTCCCTAGGACCCAACTGCCTGAGAACACTAAGAAATACAGGCAGTGGGTGACCATCAATGGCCAAAGGGTGGAGGCTCTGAGAGACACAGGAGCCAGTGTGACAGCTGTCAAGTGTCACCTGGTGTCTAAAGAGCAGGTGGTCCCTGATGCATTCTAACCAGTTGTTGCCGCTGACAACACAGAGAGCCACTGCAAGGTGGCTCAGGTTCCCTTTGAGTGGGGGTCTCTGGTACTCTTCAAGTAGCTGTGAGGCCAGCCATGCCTGTTGACTGTTTGTTAGGGAACGATTTGGAGAGCTCCCTTGGGCTAAGGTGGAGCGGAGTGCTCATTTGGAGATGTTGGGCTTGCCTGATTGGGCGTGTGTGACCACCCGGTCCATGGCAGCCAGAGGTGTTCAAGAGGACCTGGAGCCTGAGAGGGAGGCCCAGGTGCCTGCCGGAGAGAGAAGAGGCAGGGGGTGCGGGAAACCGGCCCCCAAAGTTCCCACGGTCCAGGAGGAGGCAGACCCTGAGGGGGATGCCCTGGAGCCTACAGGGGAACAAGTAGCTGAACTGGGGGACCTGCCTGAGCTGACCCATTGGCAGCAAGATGGAGGACCCTCCAGGGAGGAGTTCTGCGAGGAGCAGAACAAGTGCCCTTCTCTCGTGGGTCTGAGGTAACAGGCCACAGACCAGGCAGCAGGTGATCAGTCTGGATCACATTGGATCTACTGGGAGAATGGTCTCCTGTATAGCGAGCCTAAGGTTGCTGAGCCTGGGTCAGCCCGTGTGCTGGTGGTACCCCAGTGCTTCAGAGCCTTCCTACTGGGTTTGGCTCATGATGTGCCTTTAGCAGGACATCTGGGGCAGGAGAAGACCTTTGAAAGGCTTGTCACCCATTTATTTTGGCCCCAGATGCGCAGGAGTGCCGCCACTCACTGCAGGACTTGTCAGACTTGCCAGGCAAGTGGAAAGAGTGGGAGGAAGCACAAGGCTCCTCTCCAGCCATTCCCTGTGGTCAGCACCCCCTTTGAACGGGTGGGTATTGACATTGTGGGGCCACTGGACCCCAAGACAGCCATGGGCAACAGGTTCATCCTGGTCTTGGTGGACCATGCCACCCGGTAGCCATCCCTCTGAGGACAGTGACGGACGCCGTGGTGGGACAGGCACTGATGGGAATTTTCTCCCGTGTGGGGTTTTCTCAAGAGGTGGTGTCTGACAGAGGTACTAACTTTATATCCAAGTATATGAAGTCCCTGTGGCAGGAGTGCGGTGTAACGTACAAGTTCACCACTACTTACCACCCCCAAGGAAATGGGTTGGTTGAGAGATTCAACCGGACCCTGAAGGGCATGATTATGGGTCTGGAAGAACCCATGAGGCGTAAGTGGGACGTCCTCTTGCCATGCCTTCTTTTTGCATACTGGGAGATGCCACAGAAGTCTCTAGGGTTCAGCCCCTTTGAGCTTCTGTATGGTCACCCAGTGAGAGGACCTCTGAGTTTGGTCAAGGAAGGCTGGGAGCAATCTCCCAGGAAACCTCCCCAGGATGTATATAGCTACATGCTGGCCTTCAGGAACCAAACTAGGCGTTTCAGGCAACTTGCTGAGGCAAATCTGGAAGCCAGCCAGGAGGAAATGAAGCGGTGGTACGACCAGAATGCCACTCTGGTTGAGCTTCAACCTGGTCAGAAAGTTTGGGTCATGGCCCCAGTGGAGCCCTGTGCGCTCCAGGATAAGTGGACCGGACCCTTTGAGGTGGTGGAGCGCAAGAGTCCTGTTACCTACTTGGTGGACATGCGGTCTCCCAGGAACCCCTTGCGGGTCCTGCAAGTCAACCGCCTGAAGCCCCACTTGGAGAGGTCCCAAGTGGGCATGCTCTTAGCTACAGATGCTGGGATGGAGGAGGAGACTGAGCCTCTTCCTGACCTCCTGTCAGCCCAAGAGCAAGATGGATCAGTGGAGGGTGTGAACCTCTCTACCTCCCTGACACCTGGGCAGCAAGGTGACTGTCGCCAACTGTTGGGGCAGTTTCCTGACCTGTTCTCCCTGGTTCCTAGTGTCACTGACTGGTGTGTCCATGATGTGGACACTGGGGACAGTCTTCCTGTCAAGCACAAGGCTTACAGGGTGACTGACAGGGTGAGAGCTTGCATCAAGGAGGAGTTCTCCAAGATGTTTGCATTGGGGGTAATTGAGTCCTCTCACAGCCCTTGGGCCAGCCCAGTGGTCTTGGTCCCAAAGGCTGCCGTGCCTGGTGCCACACCCGAATTCCGGTTCTGTGTGGACTACCGAGGACTCAATTCCGTCACCAGGACTGACGCACACCCCATCCCCAGAGCTGATGAGCTCATAGATCGGTTAGGGGCTGCCCGGTACCTCAGTACGTTTGGGTACTGGCAGATCACCTTGACTGATGGGGCAAAGGAGAGGTCAGCATTCTCCACACCAGATGGGCACTACCAATTCCGGGTGATGCCCTTTGGGATGAAGAATGCCCCTGCCACCTTTCAGAGGTTGGTCAACCAGGTGTTGGTTGGACTGGAAGAGTTCAGTGCCGCCTACCTGGATGACATCGCAGTGTTCAGCGCCAGTTGGGAAGAACATCTGCGCCACCTCTGGGAAGTGTTGATGGCGCTGCGGAGGGCAGGCCTCACGATCAAGGCGAGTAAGTGCCAGATCGGGCAGGGTTCTGTGGTGTACTTGGGACACCAGGTTGGGAGCGGCCAGGTGGCGCCCCTACAGCCCAAGATAGATACCATTCTGGCTTGGGAGCCCCCAAGACCCAGACAGCGGTGAGAGCCTTCCTAGGACTCACCGGGTATTACAGGAGATTTGTCAAGGGGTATGGCAGCATGGTTGCACCCTTGACAGAGCTGACTTCCAGGAAGCAGCCCAAGAGAGTGATTTGGACTGACACCTGTCAACAAGCTTTTGACACCTTGAAGACAGCCATGTGCACGGCGCCCGTGCTTCTGGCCCCCAACTTCTCCAAAGAGTTTATCGTTCAGACAGACGCTTCAGAGCATGGTGTGGGGGCTGTTTTGTCACAGATGAATGAGGAGGGCCTAGACCAACCTGTAGCCTTCCTTAGCAGGAGGTTACTTGAACGGGAACAAAGGTGGAGTGCTATTGAGCGTGAGGCATTTGCTGTGGTCTGGGCGCTGAAGAAACTGAGACCATACCTGTTTGGGGCTCACTTCCGGGTTCAGACAGACCACAGGCCCCTCAGATGGTTGATGCAGATGAGGGGTGAGAATCCAAAGCTGTTGAGGTGGTCCATTTCCCTACAGGGGATGGACTTCACGGTGGAACACCGCCCTGGTACAGAACACGCCAATGCTGATGGTCTGTCCAGATTTTTCCGCCTTAGTGAAGAGAACTCCCCAGAGGAAGGATAGTTCGCCCCACATTTCAGCTGGAGGGGACACATGTTAGACCTGGCATCCTTGGCGTGGGTCTCCCTTCCATTTTTCTATGATGCCTCCAATGTTATTGATCTGTTTTTGCTGGTTTAGATGCTTTGGGCACTGTGCCACTGCTATTCAGTGCCACAGTGCAAGTGCTCCCTATTGTAAATTGATGTATGTATTAGTGGCTCCATGATTGGATGATTGGTTTACTTGTCAGTCCCTAGTACAGAGCACTGAGTGTGCCCAGGGCTTGTAAATCCAATGCTGCTGGTGGGCTTGCAGCACTGGTTGTGCCACCCACAGAAGCAGCTTGTAAAGTGTGTCTCAGGCCTGCCATTGCAGAGCCTGTGTGCAGCCTAGGGCTGCCATGTCGACTTGGTGAGTACACCCACTTACCAGTCCCTAAACCTTCCCTTTACTGCATGTTGGTCACCCCTAAAGTAGGCCCTAGGGCAGGGTGCATTGTAAGTACAAGGTGGGACATGCCCTGGTGTGTGTGGCATGTCCTAATAGTGAATTACAGCCATTTTCGTTTTTCACTATTGCAAGGCTACCTGCTCCCCATAGGCCAGATTGGGCAGACTGACTATTACACCTTATAGTCAGAACTGACCCAGGGAACATGGTAGAAAAACGAATTTAGTATGCCTGAACTCAGAATGATAAAATACATCTTTTAGTGAAGTTGGTTTTAACATTCTGTGTTGGAAAATACCACTTTTAGAAAGTGGGTATTTTCTTGCCTAAACTTCAAGCCTGCCTCTGCTAGGTTGTGTATTCCTTGTCTGGAGATTGAGTGACAGGGGCTGGGGGTGACTACAGGAGACAGGGTGAGTCAGCACAGGGCTGAATAGAAAGATCTGCATCCAGAGTGGAGGGAGGAGTTGCACCTGGGTCTGAATAGGGCTGTGCCTGCCTTCCACAATGCTGGCTCCACCTCCTGCCGGGCGGCTGAGCACTCTGCCCCACATTCTGAAAGGAAAGAAGGAGTCAGAAAAACAAAGTGCTCCAGGACTGACCAGAACTGGTTTTGGGCTAGGCAGAGGCCTCTCTGCCTCCAGAGAACAAAGAGAAAAGGTGTATAAAAAGGGGACCCAGACCCCTAGGAAATTAGATCACTTTTGGGAAACAAGAAGAAACCTTTGCTGAGGAGCGGAACCAAGAAGAAACTGAGGAGAGACTATCCCTAAGCCTGAAGTGCTGCTTGGGGGATTGGCCTGCAGTGGTTTGCCTGACTGCCAAAGAAAGGAGAAAGGAACTTTTGCTTTGCTGTGACTTTCATCAACTTGTGAAGGATCTCCAAGGGCTTGATTTTAGAGCTTGCCTCCTGCTGAAGTCTCAGGGACAACAGACTTCACCACCAGCTCCCCCTGTGTTCCCTTGCTGGGAAATTGGACCTTCTGACACACTTGCGTGTCTCTGGGAGCTGGAAGCGCGACTCAACACGAAGAAGCGTGTCGCCGCAGCCGCTGAGTATCGCATCGACGGAGAAGAGTGTCGATGTCGCAGCAGACGCCGGCGCACCCCCGAAGAAGCGCGCTGCATCCTTCGAAGCGCCTCGCAGCACCGGAGAAGAGTGTCGCCGTCGCATGAGACGCCGTCGCATCCCCGGGGCAGAGCATCGACCTCGCATCAGACGCTGACGCATCGCAACACGAGGAGCGCTCCGCATCCCAGGAGAAGATCGTCGACTTTGCATCAGACGCCGTCGCATCGCCAAGGACGCGTGTCGCAGGGCCTGTCAGGGCTCCAAAGACTCATCGCAATCGCCGCACGGCCGTCGGGCGTGCACGCATCACCTCTTCGTTGTCGCAATCCCAAGAAGACGCCACTTTGTTTCTTTTGCACCAGATCTTCAACGCATCACTGTCCTTGCGTGTAAGGGACTATCGCATCACCTTCCCTGCAACACTTTCCGTTGCCCTGCGTTACGCATCTTAAGGTACATTGAACTCAAAGTGTCGCATTTTCATTTTAAGAGACTCAAGCTAATTCTACCATCCTTAAAGTACAGTATTGTGGATTATTTATGTCATTTATGGTCTTGTGGTAAATCTATATAAAAGATACTTATTTTTATAATACAACCCGTGTGGTGTCCATTTGTAGTGTTGTCACTGGATTTCTGTATGTGTTCACAAATGCTTTACACACTGCCTCTGAACTAAGTCTGTCTGCTCGTGCCAAGCTACCAAGAGGGTGAGCAGGGGTTATTTCAGGAGTGTACCCCCTTACCATGACTAGAAGCAAGGGTCCCTATTTGGACAAAGGTACCTACCTCTGCCAACTAGAGACCCCCAGTTCTAACAGTCACCTCATGTGATTCCCCAAGCCAGCCAGATCGCAATCTATGCCTCGGGCCTGCTGTAGGAGCGTTATGTCTACTTTGTGGCTTTGGAGATGTGCAAAGAATAGCCTCTGTTGATGGACATATCATGGAATGTGAGGGGTCATTGAGACCCCTCACATTCCATGATATGTCCATCATGCTAATAGCAGAGTGTGAGTGCCCTGTACCATTTAGTCCATAAGGGGTATACTGTGTCCCATGTTAAGTGCAGAGCAATACGCTCCAGATGAGTCAGGTGCAGAGCGTAGTGTACCCCACTGCAGTTGTGCAAGAAAAACCAAGGCAAAATATTTAGTGTTCCCATCCCACCTCCCACTTCAACCACCTCAACTTGTTGAAGAACATTCTCTTTCCCAAAAATAACAATATAAAGAAACAATCACATAGGATATATCCTCTAGGTAGTGCAGAGAGCCAGGTGGACATCCCATCTCAGATTGTGGAGATGGGCGGCCCAGTGTATCGCTGGTGGGAGCAAAGTCAAATGTTAGTGTCAGCAGCAGGCACAAGGCCACGGGCAGGCCTGGGAGCACAGGCCTCGTGCAAAAGAGTTGACAGGCTTCGTCCACGTCAGAGACTTCATCCAAGTGGTCCATAGCCCCATCTCATCCTGAGGGCCGGCGAGTCGTCCAGCTAGTCATTATCGCTGAGGTGGCTTGCAGGGTCCTCCTCAGCATTGGAATTTCTCTCGAGCTGTTTATGTGCATGCATCCAACAGAATTTGAGTGCAAGCTTAGGATCTGTAAAGAATTGTGCTTTTCCGTCCGTCATGCCTCGCAGTTTCGCCAGATAGAGCAAGACGTATGGCACTCCCATTCATTTTTCTGGGAGGAACTCCCTATGGGCAGCCTGGAGAGCTAGTGTGAAATCCGGGTATATGAAGATCTTGTTCCTTTGATGTTGTATCTCTCCTCTCTCTCTCTGTTGAGCTTCAGGATGGTATCAGGATCCCGGTAGTGGAGCAGATGCCCTATCATGGGACATACTGGGGACCCTGAAGAGGGACCTATGTGCATGCTCCACTGAGAAGAGGGCCATGAGTCAGTTGCAGAGCAGGGCCCTCCACATGGATTCAATGTACTCTTCTACAAAAGGAGGGGGACTCAGGCAGTCCAAGAATACAGATATTATTCCACCTGGAGGGGGCCTTCAAACCCTGATTTTTAGCCTTGATGACCGTTAGCACCTTTTCCATGTTGAGTAACTGCCGATTGTGCGCACTGACACCGTCTTTGGCGCCAGACACATGTTGTTCGAGGTGCCCCAGCATGTCATCATGCTTCTCCAGGCCATCTCCCATACAGTCCAGCCGATTAATGATGGTGGCTATCTTGAAATCTATTGCCCGGAGGCTGTTACGAACATCTAACAGTAGGGTCTTATGGTCCGAATCCACAACAGTGTCTGCATAGTCCCCAGCAGGCAAGGCCACAGCCCCTAATCAAGTCCCTCATGCTAAGTAGTGCACTTTTACTTGAAGGACAGTTTATCCTGCTTTTTATCCACCTTTCTCATCTCGGTGCACCACGTTGTTCAGGGCCTGCTCCAAGCCGCAGGGGTGGGGTTCAGACTGATGGTCAGCAGTGCAGGCGGCCCCACCTCACCCTGCAGAAACCAAGGGGCACAAGCAGTCCTTGCTAGCCCCAAAAGGGCATTGCAGGGAAGGGGGGCCCAGGGGATCTTCTACTCGCCCAGGCTCTCACATGCATGCTCAGCAATCAGCAGGGGGCCCAGGCCTTTCCATTGTCTGTCACGTATACCACACCCGGGGCGCTGGTCCCCACCTCAGTTCTGCAGGGCAGTCTCTGTTGATCCAGCTCCCCTCTGCTCCAAGCGGGGGAGCATTCAGCCTCCATCTTTAATGCCTCCGGAGTCCCACGCTTTAAGAGCTGGCCCACCACAGTCTTCATTCAGAGCCAGGCATCGTAATCCAACTCAGCGGCTGGTTATAGTCGAGGGAGTGGGGTAAGGAGAGCGGCCACCGGGTCACTCCTGCCTCTCCATTGAGCCACCTGATAGGCAGCTCTCCTGCAGCCCCTACGTCTTTGTCTCACCTCTGTCCCTCGGGTGGAGGAGACACACAGCTCTCCAGGGCCCCTGGCAGATGTCCAATTTTTGATAGGCCAGGTTGGTGGGGCCACCCCGCAGTGCAGTAGCCCGCCATTCAACTCCATGCCGTCCTGTCACACAGCAGGCCCGGTCAGTGCTCTCTGGGCCATTCTCCAGTCGGCCCTCGTGTTGCTGCCGCCAAATTTCAACGCACCCTGCCAGGCACTCCAGGCAACAAACTGCACCCAGGGGCCCTGTGGCACAGGACATACAGCAGGGTGAGGCCTAGCACTCCATTAACACGCGGACGTAGCCAGATTTCACACTGGGCTGGCAGACTCACTTGATTAAGCAGCCATATTTCAGCGCTGCTCTCCCCACCCCGTATCGCCTTGTTGTTTGTTGCGGTTAACTTGTAATTGGGGCCTAAGTAAGAAGACACCCACACTTCACCGAAATCAAGTCCGATTTGTTAGTCATAAGCTAGTCTCGGCTTTTTATGCTTCCAAACGATTTTATTTGTCATGATTCGTAATTTCTGAAAGTGTGTTTAATAACTTTTAAAATGACTGTATCTAGCAAAAACAGGTGCCACCGTTTTAATATAACTGATTCACCCTGCAAACGTCGACAGTGGAACCCTACAGAGAACCAGCACCTAACCTGCTATCCCCTATTTGTTAAAAACACTGGGGAGTACCCAAATGATGTGTGCACACAGTATACGCACCCACTGTCACAGTGCAGTCCACCACTGGACTTAACAATGTTTAACAAAGCAAAAGCAAATGGTGCACCACTTAATGAACAATAACACAAAAGTTATAAAGTCTGTGTCCAAGGTTGTTCTTCAAATTCTTCCTTTATTTATTCTTAGTTAATTTAAACATATCAAGTTGAGTAGAACAGCCAACGCGTTTCGTCCAAAGAATTGGACTTCTTCAGGGCTGTAGAGTAACAGATATATACACAAATCAGTACAATTAAAACACTTAAAACATTTAAAAGACACAACCTATACAGTATGACCAAGAAACAGTTACATTGTTACAGGGCTAACTGTACATATGTGCAATTTTGAAAAAAGTACTACACAAGGACTTTTTTCTGTGAACTAACAACGTAAACAATGACAACATATATAATGATTCACCAAGACAAAATTCTGTACAACAATATATATACAGTAAAATTATTTAAATCCAAAACTATCGTTTTCCCTATCAGAGAAACTAGTTTGATGAGGAGTCCGGAAGAGTTTTAGAGTGTCCCTGAGCAAGAACAAGACTCCAGGGATACAGATTGAGAAGAAAGCGATAGGCTTAAGAATGGAGATTTCTTTTGTGGAGAACGAAAAATGGGCACCAAAAAACAACCAGAAACATAGCCAGAAAGTGTAGCAGTGATCAGTTATGAAAAAGCACGCGAAAAACAAGGAACATTCATAGTATGTGGAAAGTCCCTATATTAGAAGGAGCCATATAAGCATGGATATAGATATAATCCATCCCCAAATAGAAACTTGCAAGTGAAGAGAGCACCATAGAGCAATAACGGTTCCAAAGGACAAATGAAGGCAATTAATAATAACCACCATATGCAAGGTACTCCTAACATGTAACGTCAGGGTATCCGTGATAGATGAATGTAACCAGCATATGGAGATGAATCACTTCGTATCCACTCTATCTGGACAGGGAAGAAAAATAGCATGTTTCAATAACCCTGGAAGATATTTTATATAAATCTGTGACCTAAGGGTATATCCGAGACAATATCTGATACTCACTTAGTATGAATGAAACAGTGCTATGCGTGAGTAGTAAAGAACGGACTCCCAATGTGTCCAAGTAAAAGAATTTGTTTGGTCACACACATATGGGGTGGACCAAAGCAGGAGCAATGAAAAGTTCCAAACCTATAAGTAAAAAATGAGAGCATCTTGCATGGAGCTCTTATCAGTGCCCTAAAGATCCTAATAATATTTTTGAAAAATATGGGCGTGCATCAGCATTAGTAGTTCATGCTCATGCTGGTGTATGTTTGCCACACCAAAAGAACAAATTATTACTCAGTAATGTACCTTAAGGATTTAGACAATATATATATACATGTATGACTAGAGGACATGTGACCACGAACAGTAGATACTGGAAACGAATGAGGAGAAAGCAGTAAACTCCTCCCTCACCCACCCTTGAACACCTACAGTCACGGCCGAGAGGGAAGAGAAATCCCTTCCTTAATTGATAACCATACAGATCCGGGGGAACCTCTCCCCACCCCGTGCGGTTTTAGGACAACGCAACGTGCACACAGAGGGACCTACCGTGATACGTTTTCGGGAGCCGCAACACAGTCTCGCCTCCTTCGATGGTGTCGTCAGGAGAGACTGACACCGCATAGCATAACCATCTTTAAAGCCCACGGTTCATTACAAACACGGGACAGCTGTGGGGGGCGGGGGGGTCCCAATGCTGCAGGCATGAGAGAGTGCTGTAGCGTTGTAAAATGGCCACCATCTTTAGATAGTAAACATAACCTAACTTAATCAGATATTCCCCTATTAAGGAGGAAAGAAAACACCGAGAATATAATAATGGTCATGGAATTACCAATCTTTTAAATGTATTAAGTGTTTTAATTGTACTGATTTGTGTATATAATTCACCCTGTTAGGGCTAAATTTATATTTCCTACCTTCTTAATATCCTGATAAAGGCCACTCACATCATCTTGAAAACTGAGTTTACCTATCACTTTTTGGTCTGTGGAGTGCCCAGCCCCTCAGATACCTTAAATTGTCACAATTTGAAGGCTTTCAGGAAGGTCACGGTTACTTTGCAAGAATTCTATTCTTAATTAATTAATTTTATACCCAATGCTACCCTAAAAACCCTGAAGAAATGACCTGCTACTGTGCGTGTGTTTATTGAGTTCTAGCTGTAAAATAGCAAATTATGAGCATACACTGTGATTTTGTTTATTTATTTAAATTCTTTTATTGACATTTTGCCATAACAACAAACATACATATCAATGTTTCCCATCCATATGGTGCAATCAATAGACATTATCTCACAACAAAACAACGTTAAAACAACAGGTCAGTGCTTGAAGTGAGTTACAATAGAATAATTTACCATTTTTGCAATCATTGAGCAATTCAGCTATTGAGTACCTATTTATCCAGCACAGTGGGGTACAATGTACATGAGAAAGCCACAAACCCCCAGCAATTTAGAGATGAACATGCGTGCCATTCCGTTTTGATATGGAGTTAGTAGGAGGGGCTGCGTCTGGCCTCGTTCTCAGTAGCCTTATTACGGAACCACGCCAACAGTGGCTCCCAGATATCCTTTGGTCTAGAGGCAGTGGGCATTTGCTCCCAAAATAATGACAATTGAGTGTGGCAAAAGGTAATATCTTGTAGCCAGTTTTTTTCTGATGGAGCAACTGTGGAGCCCCAATGTATAGCTACTCTGCGATTTGCCATCAAGAGGAGCATAGCAAGCAGACGGCGATCCTTCGCTTGGGCATCTTTAACGTACCCCAGTATGCCTAGCAGAGGATTGGGCTCGATCAGCGTACCCAGAATGTCTCCCACTGTGGCGAAAACAGCAACCCAGTATGTCGCTATGACCGGGCAGGTCCAAGCCAGGTGTAGAAAGGTCGCGGAGCCAGCCCCACATTTCCAACAGTTGGAGTCCGAACGAAGCGAAATAACTGCACAGGGGTGCGATAAAATCTATGCAAGAATTTAAAATGAATCAACCTTAGTTTGTAGTTGGGGGACAACATGCGAAGCTGGCCGCAACAGTATTTCCATTGTTCCATGTCGACTGGGGGACTCAGGTCCTCGTTCCAACTAGCAAGTGCTTTGGGCGTGACTACTGGATGGGAAGTCTGCATACCGTTATATATGCGTTTAATAAGCTTATGCTGGGATGTGCATGTTAGTATTTGCTCAAGCACGAGCATTGTGGGTGGAGAGTTGGGAAATGTCTTGTATTTCTGTTTGCATGCAGCCCGTATTCTGTGATATATGAATAGGTCAGCAAAGTGTGAACTTACCCCCTCTGCCGCGACCGGCACAGAGCCAATAGCACCCTCGGAAACAAATCTGCGAAGGTATGAAGACCTAGTCTGTGTGCCCTATTCACCGCATCCTTATCACCCAAGGGAGGAATATGTAGATGATAGGCCAGCTGCATGGATGGGGCATATAGGTCTTCGAGGTTGGCCCTTCTCCTCAAATCCTCCCAGCTCCAGCTCCAGCGCAGCGATTCTACTGTATCTATCTCAGCAGCTGGTCTCTTGTATTTTTGATAAACCGCCATGAGAGAGGAACTGGAGCCACTCTGTCCATCTCCACCACAACATGGGGCTGGAATGGCACTGGGTGTATCCAAAAGTGCAGGTACTGGGCTTGAGCACAATAGGCATAAAGCTGGAGATCCTGAGCCCCCATAACTCCCTGTGTCAGCGGGAGAGTCAACAACTCCCATGAGATATGAGCCTGCTTGCCTGCACACACCAACGATATCATCAAGGACCGCAAGGTATCAAAAGAGGCTTTAGTTAAAATAAGGGGTAGATTAACAAACAGATATAAAAATGTTGGCAGAACAACCATCTTGGCAATGGCGCCTCTACCAGCCAGGGAAAGCGGCAGTCGCGCCCAAATTTGTACCTTACTTTCCAGCCAGGCTGTAGCTTTCCCATAGTTAGCTTCCCATAGCTCCTGTAGATCACTGGAGAGCCAAATGCCCAGATAACGGACAGGGCCCTGCGCCCAGCCAAGAGGAAATTCTAAAGGGAAAGGAGTAGTGCCCTTAGTAAGTGGGAAGAGGACCGACTTTGCCCAGTTTATTTGTATACCTGATAGTCCACCAAATCGGAGCAGCTCGCACAGTAACGGGTCTAAATTCACCTCTGGGTTGTTGACAAATAGGGTAATGTCGTCCACATACAATGATATAAGGAGCCCCCTGGAGGAGAACCCCAGCCCCCTAGCGGCATGGTGCTGCCTAAGTCACGCAGCCAGAGGCTCCATGGCGATGGCAAACAATAAAGGGGACAGGGGGCAATCCTGTCTTGTACCACGTGTGATTGCAATCGTGGCTGATATTACACCGTTAAGGCGAGCCTAGCAGTTGAATGAGTATATAGCAATTTTATTTGGTTAATAAATAAAGGGCTGAAACGGAGCCGGGACAGGATAGTAACAAGGAAGGACCACTCTAAAGAATCAAAAGCCTTGGTCGCATCCAAGAGAGCCGCCAAGGCCTTATAGCTAGGATCCAGGTAATGTAAATCCGTAAAAAAGGTTCGGAGGTTGTGGGCAGTAGATCTCCCAGGTATAAAACCAGATTGATCGAGGCGTGCAATTAGAGGTAATAGGGGTTGTAGCCGAGATGCCAGTAGCTTTGCATAGATCTTGGTGTCCGTATTGATCAACGACAAAGGCCTATAAGATTCTAATTCACTGGGGGACTTGCCTGGCTTGAGTAGGGTGAGGATTATGGCCTCTCTCATTGTGGGGGGAAAAACACCCATCTCTAGTGCCTCCTGATATAACAATTGTAGTTGGGGCACCAACTGTTCAGCGTAACATTTATAGAATGACACTTTAAGGCCATCCGAGCCAGGAGCCTTTCCAGAGGGCAGGCCGTTGATGACTTGAACAATGTCCTCCCTTGTGAACGGCTCATCTAGATAGGCTCTGTGCGCCCTGCCCAGCCAAAGCAACTCAAGAGAGAGAAGATATACCTGAATGTCCTCCGGTGATGTGCTCGAGGTGGATGTGTACTGAGAGGCATAGAAGTTTGTAAACTGCTCCATTATACCCTGAGTTCCCCTCACCAGCCCCAAATCGGCAACCTGTATTTCATTAATGTATATATCCATGATTGGGTGGACGTAGGAGATTGGCAAGTGTCCTACCTGGCCTGTCCCCTTCTCCATATTTCTTAGCTTGAGCATACTTCCCTAAAAAATTGATCTCCCTCTGCGCCTCCTCCTCGAACTCAGAAATCTTAGCCCGGATGTCACCCAACAAGCTGGAGTCTTCTGATTTAAAGTATTCAAGCTCAAGGCCTCTAATGTCTAACTCGAGCCTACTCAGAGAGCCTCGTATAGATTTCAGCACCAGGCCTGCCTAGCTATGCACTTCTCACGTATCACCACTTTGAAGGCCTCCCACAATGTGGCTTGCGACTGGACCGATCCCGTATTGGTATCGAAATAATCAATTATGTCTCCCCTAATTTCTTCTCAAAACACCATGTCGGTAAGAGCATGTGTGGGTAACCTCCAACTAAACATACATCTGGGTCCATCTGGCATGTCCAACCGAAGGAGAACAGGTGCATGATCAGAAAGTGTTTTGGGTAAATGTTGCACCCCCGTGGTCCAGGCTGTGATGACATCACGGGATACCAACCAAAAAACTAAGCGCGACCAGGCATTGTGTTGAGTCGTGATGCAGGTGCTCTCAAGTTTATCCGGGTGCCACAGCCTCCAAATGTCTACTAAGTTACCCTCTTGGGCAATGGTGTTAAGTGCTATATTTGCCTTGGGATGAAGCCTCCGATCCCCACCTCTGCAGGTGCTCTCAAGTTTATCCGGGTGCCACACCCTCCAAATGTCTACTAAGTTACCCTCTTGGGCAATGGTGTTAAGTGCTATATTTGCCTTGGGATGAAGCCTCCGATCCCCACCTCTGCAGGTGCTCTCAAGTTTATCCGGGTGCCACACCCTCCAAATGTCTACTAAGTTACCCTCTTGGGCAATGGTGTTAAGTGCTATATTTGCCTTGGGATGAAGCCTCCGATCCCCACCTCTGCAGTCTAAGTCATCATTCATGAGGGCATTGAAATCCCCCCCAAATCAAAGTGTCATAGCCCACAGTGGTGATTCGGACCCACAGCTTATGGAAGAATTCGGGCGCGTCCACGTTCGGGCCATAGACTGCCACCAAAGTAACAGCAACAGTTCCCAGCCTCCCCGCTAGAATTAGGTACCTGCCCTCGGGGTCTGTAATTGACTCGACAATGGTCCAACCAATACTCTTTTTCATCAATATCGACACCTCCCTGGCATAGTTAGAATAAATGGAGGAGTAGATCAGATTCCAACGTTTGCAAGGAAATTTAACCTTGGAATTAGTGTTTAAGTGAGTTTCCTGGAAGAAGCAGATATCTATGCCGTGCCTACCTAGATTCGAGTGGAGTAGTCTGGACTTACGGAAATTGTTCAGCCCCCTTATATTCCAGGTAAGAATAATATAGGAGATCATTTAGATGCTATTGTAGTGATTGTAGCAGTAAGATAGTGAGTGGGAACCATGATTTCGTCCTTATGTCTAATCCTAACTGGGTCCGAAAAGTTCCGTAGTATACATGCACCAGATCCCGAAAACAACAGCTCAACTGCGTACAAGGTAATGAGCATAGCAACACAGCTGCTTCTCACAACACTGACCTTCAAAACAATGTGAACAAACCCAGCCCACCCTCCACCCACACCAACCCCCAATCAGGTTGTGCATAATTCCCACCCACAAGAAACACCCAAAAAAAAACCCCCATGATCTTGCGTGAAGGTCAGAGATGGGAGATCTCCCTGGGGGCATGGTTTACCCAGCATACACCCCTGCCTAGCGACAGGGTGGCCGCATTGAGGTGAGCAAGCCCAGAACCTTATCGTCCATAGGACCAGCGGTAGTATATTAAATTGTGTATACAAGTCCAACAGTCAGCGTCTAAAAAAGGAAAAAACTATGCATAGACAGAACACATTTGGTCACAGCAATTACACATTCCAAGCCAACAGAACTATTCTATATCACTTAGTCTGGTGTCTGACTGGTATCCTGTAGCTCCCTTCCCTTGGTTCTTCTTTTCCCCCCCTACATGTTTAGCAAATTTCAGTGCTGATTTGACGTCGGTGAAATAGTGTGTCGTGCCCTCCAGTGACACCTTCAATTTGGCAGGATATAATAGAGCATATGGAACTTCTGCCTGAGAATACGTTTAACCGGCACAAACTCGCGCGTAGCCGCCTGGACCAATGGGGTGAAATCCGGAAACATGGAAATATTATTTCCATTGTAGTTGATGGACCCTCTGTCTCTGGTGAGCTTTAGAATGATCCCTGTCTCTATAATTTAGTATACGTGCAAGTATGGGCCTGGGCGTTGACCCCACAGGAGGCCGAGGGCCCAGCGTGTGGTGGGCTCTCTCCACGATGAACATTGCAGACAGTTCAGGACCAAATAGGTCATGCAGCAGCTCTTCTACAAAGGTTTCCATTTTGTCTATGGCTGTCGTCTCGGGAACGCCCATTATACGAAGGTTGTTCCTTCTGGACCTGGCTTCCAAATCGTCATTCTTGGCCCGTATAACGTTCAAAAGCTTGTCCATTTGGAGCAGCTGCTCTTTAGTGTCTATTTGAAATTCATGCAGTTCAGTGGAGTGGTTGTCAAGCTGGTCAAGCCAAGACTCATGGGTGTCCACTTGCTTTTTCACCTGATCCAGCTGTGAGGTGAGGATGTCTAATTTGGTAACTATAGTTTTCAAGCTAGACTTCATGTCAAGAAGTAGAGTCCGAAGATCATCCCCACCACCCAAGGCACCATCCTTCGCGCCAGATTCAGAATCTGTGTCACCTTCATTTTCAGCATGCCTGGTTAGGCGCCTGTTCTCGAATTGCAGTTTAGTTTGCTTTGCATCAGACCTGCCCATCTTAACTGACCCTGGGCAGTCAGCAGCAAAAAGAAAAGACCACAATGATTAAGTGTCGTGTGCGGTCAAAGACCTGTGGGCAAACATGCATTAACTTCCAATTTAGCAAGCTGCGCCTGTTTTAAGAGATATATGGATAGGAAGATTACGCCCAGTCAGTGTCAAGTTGGTGAAAGTGGTCGGTGGAGAGCTGCACCGTGAATCACTGTCCAGTGTACTTTACTCCTCAACTGAAGGACTGCCACACCACAGCTCCAAAGCTACAGGCGCAAACTGGAACCCACCTATGCTCCCTCGGTCCTCAGATACCTCGGTGGAGTATGACACACTTGAAGAAAGTGGGACAGGTCGGCCGCGACAGCCCCACCCGAGTTCAGTCCACCGGGAGAGGAGCGCACCACAGTTTCAGACTTGCACGTGTTAGCTTCTGACACCAGGCGTATGTCGCTGCTCATCCAAGCCCAAAGCAATTATACATCCAGCCAGTCGGGCGGCAGAGCACCCGTTTTTGTGTGGAGGCAATGTATCACACTCCTGCCCGTGTTGCACTCAATATTCCAGCCGCCTCCTCGTCAAAAGCGTTGATGGCCCGTCCCGGCTCCCCCCGAAGATCAGATTAGGTGGGGACAGCAAGCACACAACCCCAGGCCCCGGGGGCACAGGCAGTGCTACTCACCGCAAAGGATGGCGTTGATGAATCAGGGAGATTGTCGCGCCCGCCCGCCCCACAAGCAGCAGGCCCCCACGAGCCGCCTCCGCGTTCAGGTCTCCTCCACTCAGCACGGCCGCCAGATAAACCGGGAGCACAGCAGCGATTCACCCAGTGGGTCCAAGTAGGAAGTTAGCAGCACAGCCCTGCACGCGTCCGGCCTCCAGGACTATGTGCGCGAGAGGTGCACCCAGCTTCAGGCGGCGCGGAGGCGGCCCCCAACTCAAAATGGCGGGTTTTCTTTTCGCAGGTCCGCTCTCGCTCCACACACGGCCCAACCAAAGCAGTACGGCCGGGGACAATTGCGTACCTCAGGAACGCACCCGGCGGCCACGCATCCATCTCCAGCACCATGCCCCTCCGAACGCACCTTGAATGCTCGCACCCCGGAGCTGGGGCTCCAGAAACACAGACACCGGCCGCCTCGCCCGGCTGAGCACGGTGAGTAAGAGTTCCGTGATGCGCTGCACTTCTTCGCCGGGCAATACTACAAGGTGCAGGAACTCTGCCGGGGGAGCCACGTCACAGGTGTTCCACTTGTGACCAGCCGCCTGTTGCGTCCCGAGGCCCTAGCCCCCGTATCGACACCAGGCCATCTATAATCGTCGTCACTGGGCAGAAATCCCCAATGGCGATACTAATCAAAGCGCACCGCTGTCCACTACAATCTCCGGTGATGCAGAGTCGTAGTTGGTACTGGGCTTTGCAGGATATTATTTGTGGCCGGCGGAGCCCTCTCAGTGAGCGGCCATCTTGCTGCTCGGTCAGCCACGCCCCTACACTGTGATTTTGAGATGCAATTTGTTAAGGTCAGGTGAAGCAGTGTTTTATATTGCTAATGCTAGGGGTTCAAATGTAGAGGGAAAACAATGCAGGGCTAAGAAGGCAAACCCATCTTTTTCCGCTTCTGATCAGAATTGGAGTCTTCAAACAAGCATTGGTTTTTAGACGAGCTTGTGGTTATGTAATGGAGGGCTTTGATAGCTGGAATGTACTTTGTTGGGAATCTAAAAGCACCAACCTTACCTCACAGAAAATGCCACTTAGCCCAATCAAATGCTTTTTTGGATCTATAAAAATGGCAGTTTGTGACCACTGCCAGGTTTACAACTAGGTCCTCAACATTCCTCCTTTCTACAAAGCCATGTTGATAGCTTCCCTCTATTTTGGGCTTGGTTAAATGTATTCTATTTGCTTTACCAATAAAAGTTCAAAAACCTGTGGCCAGAATAAGGTCAAGATATGTGTCCTTAGAACCTACATTGCTTTTACCTGTCTTCAAAAGCAAACTGATAGTTGCCTGATTTCAAGATTCAGGAACTGTCTCCAGTGAAAGCCTGAAAATACATATTTAAAATAAATGGGTGAAATGTCATGGTTAAATAATTTGTAGAATTCAGTACTAAGCTCTTGGGTACCACTGGCCTGCCAGCAGGAGAATTTGTATAATTTCTTTAAGCTCAGCAAACATTGTTATAGCTTCTAATTCCTGGATCTTCTTCTTGGATAAAATATTTTCAGGGATTATATTAAAATATTTATGCTGATTGGTGGATTCCCTTGCCCTTCCTCACTCTCAGTATATATTTTCTCACAAAAAAATCAGAAAAACAAACAAATCTTGTCATGATCTGTTTTTAGAGCTCTGACTTGAACAGTGTTATGGGAGGTATCTTTGGTAGACATCGAGGCACCATTGCTTTACTAATGTTATTACTGCATTCATCTGCTGACAGTAGCTTGACATTTACCTCCTACTCATAAAATATTTAGTTTACCTTTTCTTTCTGAAATTAGAGTACCTGGTAAAGAAATCTGCCTGACAGCCTTAATCAATCAATCAATCAATCATGTCACTTATAAAGCGCACTACATACCCGCAAGGGTATCAAGGCGCTGGGGGAAGAGGGGGGTGGTGCTGCTACTGATCGAAGAGCCAGGTCTTGAGGAGTCTTCTGAAGGCCAGTAGGTCTTGGGTCTGTCGGAGGTTGGTGGGGAGGGTGTTCCAGGTCTTGGCGGCGAGGTGGGTGAAGGATCTGCTGCCGGCGGTCGTTTTCCGGATGCGGGGGACTGTGGCGAGGGCGAGGCTGGTCGAGCGGAGCTGGCGGGTGGGGGTGTAGAAGCTGAGTCGTCTGTTGAGGTAGGCTGGTCCGGAGTTGTGGAGTGCTTTGTGTGCGTGGGTGAGGAGCTTGAAGGTTATCCTCTTGTTGACAGGGAGCCTGTGCAGGTCTCTCAGGTGGGGTGTGATGTGGCTGCGTCGGGGGATGTCGAGGCTAAGACGTGCAGAGGCGTTCTGGATGCGTTGCAGCCGTCTCAGGAGCTTAGCCGTCGTTCCTGCGTAGAGGGCGTTTCCGTAGTCCAGCCTGCTGGTGACGAGGGCCTGGGTGACTGTTTTTCTTGTTTCGGTGGGGATCCACTTGAAGATCCTGCGGAGCATTCGGAGGATGTTGAAGCAGGATGAGGAAACGGCGTTGACCTGCTTAGTCATGGAGAGGGTGGGGTCGAGGATGACCCCTAGGTTGCGTACGTGGTCGGTGGGTGGCGGGGCTGCACCTTAGGGTGTTCTCCCCTCCTGTTTTGATGAAATTGTTAGCTTTAGGACTCTGTGCACTTTGCCACTGCTAACCAGTGCTCAAGTGATTCTGCTCACTCCTTTAAACACGGTGAAATTGGCTTACACGCAATTTGCACTTTTTGTTTACTTATAAGTTCCTAGCAAAGTGCTACAACATATACCCAGAGCCTGTCCAGAGCCTGTAAATAAAACACTACTAGTTGGCTTGTAGCATTTATTGTGCCACACATTAAAGTAGCCCTTTTAAAACATGTCTCAGGGCTGCCATTGAAACCTGTACTCGGTTTTAAATTGCCATTTCAACCTGGCAAAATAAACCTTTTGTCAGGCATAAACCTTAATTTTTAATACATATAAGTCACCCCTAGGGTAGGCCCTAAACAATCTTTAGGGTAGGGTACAGTCTATCTAAAAAGTTGGACATGTCCTTGATCCAGCGCGAACCCAAATAATTGATCAGGGATAATTATTCAACAACATCATACATTGGCCCATACTCATTCACCCAAAATCCCTGATGCCCTGGTGTCAAGTTTGTTAACTTTTCTTCGACTTATTCCTGTTATTTATACACTAAATTTAAACATCTTGTAAATTTATTCGACTTTTCACCTACTTGGTCGATGGACCAATTAGTTGAAGAGTTGATGATAAATGTAATTTCTCTGCAATAAAGATTAACCTTTAGAAACTTGGTTAAATGACCACAAACTCTCGGTGTGAGCTAATAATTTTATCTAGTAATAATAAAACTTATAACGATCCTATCCATAAACTCAAATACTGGAAACCTCATGTGAGAGAATAACAAACTAATCACAGTAAATATCATTCAAATGTATACGTTTCACAGAATGGACAGATGAAGAGACATTAGATACACAATAATCGATCTCTTAAAAACCAAAAACAAACTCGGAGGGGATAGGTGAAGAGATAAAAGGCACACATATCAAAGAAACAGCCGGGAAAAATATAATTTCTACAATGCTAATTAAATTAAATACAAACCCGGAAGATCTGTAAGGGAAAAACCACCACCCAGGCCTAGGCGGTAGTGAGGGACCCCTGAAATAAGAGTCAGGGATCAAAGACTTAAGTACCAGGACAGGGACAAGACAGGAACATCTAGGCCTCTCAGCTCACCGACGAAAACAGCAACGCTTCCCTCTCTCAGCCTACGTGACCCTTGAAGCCCGCACACCACACCAACGGCTGCCTAAACCACACCCCTAAAGTACCTATTCTTATACCCTTTCTCTTACATATTTGCAACATTTATATGTTATTACTATTACTAGAACTACTATTGCCACAGAAAATATTGGGATTATATTTTTCCCAATAAACTATTTCCTAAACTAGAAAACCATTTACTTACTGCAGAGAAACTCTTACCAAGTCTCTCCCAAACACTATCAACCTCCAGTTGGGTTAACTCATTATGTAATTTTGTTATATTTCTAATATATCCTTCCATCCCTTTACTTTTATTTGGGATATAGGTACAGCAGTGTTGAATTTTCAACATGCCACAGACACCACCCTTTTTTGCCAAAAGAATATCAAGGGCAAGTCGATTTTGTAAATCCATTGATCTGATTGCCACCATTTCGGTATCAATCATCAAGAAACCACGAGCAGTATCTGTTGATAATCGATCAACTACTGTGGACAATTTACGAATTTTGTGTGCATTAAAAACAACTCCAACTGAGGGTATCAGTGTACCAAAGATATCACCTACTATTTCTGAAAAACGTGCTCGTTTACTTTGTATTAGTCCCTGTTTTATTTCATTGGCACTATTATCCCCACGGTATTATGATAGACCTTTGGAAAGACGATCCCAAAATAACAGCTTCCATACCAACGTGCTGGTAACCTATAATAGGCTTTCTTGCCACACACGTAATAGATTCCCGGAAAAACTGGGTCAGTTCCACCCTTCAATCCCCATCCTCCAGTAATTTGGAAAGTGTGCTCACATTCACTAGTGCCAATAAAGTGATTGTTATAGTTAGTCCTTGATCTATATAAACAAAGTTTCCCTTTTCGTAACCAGTCCAGGAACATCGCAGCGTATGTCTCACCCTTCTCATAATTTCCTTCTCTAAAAGCCCAAGGTGGTGCCTGTGATTTCTGTTCACTAGCTTCCTTCTGGAAACTTGCTCTTCTATTCTCTACCATATCTAAAAATAATTTTTCTTCAACTTGTAAACTACAGGTTAAATTGTTTTTGTAGGCACTTTCTATATCTAAGGTTTTAGTGAAATGGAAGAATTCTCCCATATAACGAGCATTTTTAGCACTTACTACTTTATTTAATTCCTTTATGATTGGTATTTCTGAAAATACTAAATCTATATTAGTATATTGATAATCCAGCTTTCCAGTCATGTAAAATAGACTACTGAGTACACTACACTACACACCATAGGTTAGGGAAAGATGATGATAGGTTAGTCCTTCAGAGACAGACGTAGGTAATTTCATACAGACATAACAATCACTCACGTTCATAGTGTTAGTATACTCATATAACTACTTGGTAAAGACATTTAACGAAAAATCACTAATTGATTTATCATGATGGTAAGTACTTCCATCCATTTGTTCTATATTAGTATTTATACGTGTTTTAGGCACATTTTTCATTCCTTCAACTGTCATATCATTAGTATTATTTCCAATATTATTTACATTAAAAATAGGTAAGATAACAATCAACAGGATCCACATAAGCATTAATAGGAAAACACTACATAAACAGGTTTTAATACATCTACGTTTTAGTCTAGAATTTGGTTGTTCAGTTACTTCTACTTCTGCCATTTTGATGTACTACAAAAAAGAAAAAGATAAAAAAATCTAACAATTTTCTAGTCTAAAATCCTAAATTTTCTCAAAAATATGGTTCTGTGTAATCCTACACTTAATTACTTTATTCTTTACCCCTTTCTTTTTATTTTGTCTTTTGGGTTTTCTCTTATGTTCTCAATTCAGTTCATCTGACAAATTTTTCTCCTTGGTCTCTTTATAGTTCTTTTAAGGTGGTCTTAGTTTGTTCTCATCTTCTTTTTCAGTGTCACTACTGTCATATTCTTCACTTAGACCTAAATTTTCAAATTCTTCTAGTATAACGTAGGTCCATTCAGGAGCTTTGTACTTTCTGCATTGAATTCTTGTTCTCTTTGATTTTCTGGTTGTTTCTCTTTTTGTGTTCTCTAATTCTGTTTGGCTTGAAACTTCATTACTTTGCTCTGGTCTTTTTCCCAACCTTCTCTTGACTATTCTGTATTTTAGTCTTCTTGCTCCACTTGACCAAATGTCTCCCTTTCTAGGTATTTTCTTCTGAATTATCTTTTTACCTTCTGTGTTTGCTTCGCTATTTCTTTTGTTTGATCTTCTTTCTATCTGTCCCTCTCTGCTCCTTTGTATTTCTGTTTCTGTAGGTTCAGCACTTGCTTCTGATTCATCAACGAGTTCACCTTCTTCTAGCTCATTGGTGTTTTCACTCTCCTTTGGTTCAATTTCTAGCTCAACAGCTGTTTCTCTTTCTCCTGGCTCATCGGCAGCCTCACCTTTTTCTGACTCAACAACAGTCTCGTTAATCCCAATATCTGGTGCCCAATTTACTTGACTTGTGCTTGGCTGTTCATCGTCAAAATGTTCATTAGAATCTGTCACTCCAGACTCTTCAGCTTCACACAGCTGCTGGTACTTGGTTTTGAATTTTCAGTTGCTGTACTTCAGGTCTTTCAATTGGACTTGGGACTAAGCGGGTATGGCTTGCATGTATCCAGTTTGGCAAACCAAAACACTTTACTGCCGTGGTCATCACCAATTTGATCTGGTAAGGGCCGCTCCAACGGGGTTCTAGACACATTTTCCTTACATGCTTCTTGACTAGTACCCACTCACCAGTATTCAAATCATGTGCTTGGTTCCGCTGTGTCGTTGTGGCATCTGCTCCAACCTGGTGGGACGCAGAACGCAC
This sequence comes from Calotriton arnoldi, assembly GCA_963921515.1. Classification (NCBI taxonomy): domain Eukaryota; kingdom Metazoa; phylum Chordata; class Amphibia; order Caudata; family Salamandridae; genus Calotriton; species Calotriton arnoldi. The sequence goes on from CAWUFW010000198.1 coordinate 3,667,048, forward strand.
CAGGTCAGCCAGTCCTTTGCAATAATCTAGCACACGATCATCAGACATAGTCATCAGTTTGTTCGTAGGTATGTATGCTTTTCTCATGGCTCTTCCCATCAATCCTGACTCAATCCAGTCTTTTTGTCAGGAATACTTCTAAGACTCATCAATACCAGGGGTAAAGCGTCAGGCCACTTCAGTGTTGTGGATGCACATACCTTCCCTAGTCTAGATTTTATTGTACCATTTATCTGTTCAACAATTCCAGAAGCCTCTGGTCGATAGGCACAATGCAGTTTTTGCTCAATTTGTAATGCTGCACATATCATTCAAATTATCTCATTATTGAAATGTAATCCCCTATCTGATTCCAAAGTGACTGGAAAACCAAATCTAGGGATTAGTTCTCTTAACAACAACTTAGCCACTGTAAGGCTGTCATTCCTTCTCGTTGGATAGGCTTTTATCCAGCGAGAAAACAAACAGACAATGACAAGGACGTACTTCAGCCCATTACATGGCGGAAGCTCAATAAAATCAATTTGAAGTGTTGTAAAAGGACCTCCTGCTTTCCCAATTACACCCCAATTTACAACTGTTTTTCTTCCAGGATTTTGTTTTTGACATATGGCACACCTTTGACATAAACTTTCTGCGATGGCCCTGAACTTTGGATTATACCATGTCTGCTTGAACATTCTCACCATTGCATCCCTTTGTCCATGATATATCCTGGCCATTTGAGAAAGTAAAGAATCTGGTAATACTGGTCTTCCATCGTAATAGACCCAAACCTCATCTTCAACATTTCTCCTACAGCCTGTTCTATTCCACTCTTCCTTTTCCTCATCACTGACTTCTTCCTGCATTTGCTTTATTTCATCCCAAGTTTCAAATGTTGTTGTGTACATAAGATGGCATTCGGTATTTCCTTTTTCAATTGACCTGTTTATGGCCACTGTATTTTGTGCACAGTAACGTGCTAATTGGTCCACGTATCTATTGCCCTTTGTCACATCATCATCTCCTGATTGATGTGCTGCACATTTTACAACGGCAATTCTTTTTGGTAACTGCAAAGCATCCAATAATTCCTTTACAGTTTTCCCATTCCGAATTGGGGAACCTGAGGAAGTCAAAAATCCTCTTTGCATCCATATTTGACCAAAAGTCATGTACGATACCAAATTCGTACTGACTATCGGTGTAGATTGTTACTTTTAGACCTTTTGCCAATTTACATGCTCTAAACAGAGCAATCAACTCTGCAACTTGGGCGGATTTTACCCCATTCAGGCAAGATGCTTCTAATGCTCCTGATAAAGTGCAGACAGCATAACCAGCACACAATTCACCGCTTTGATTTCTCAAACATGATCCATCCACGAACAATTCGCAATCTGGCCTTTCTACTGGTTCATCCTCTATATCCGGACGGGGTTTAGTACAAAGTTCTGTCACTTCCAGACAATCATGTTCCGCTTCTTCTTTCACTTCCTCACATCTTGAATCTGGCAACAATGTGGCTGGGTTCACAGTAGTGCACCTCACTACTGTCACATTTTCAGCACCTAGGATCACTCTCTCATATTTAGTCAGCCGACTAGATGTCATATGTTGAGTCCGAGTGCGAGTTAAAAGGATCTCAACAGAGTGTGGTACAAATACCTTTACAGGGTAACCCATCACAATTGCTTCACTTTGCTCCAAACTTACACAAGTGGCAGCTACTGCTTTCACACAGCCTGGCAATGCTGCAGCCACTGAATCTAGGGTGGCAGAAAAATATGCCACTGGACGTCGAGCCATTCCGTGTTTCTGAGTTAAAACAGCAAGTGCACATCCATCTCTCTCACAACAATACAATGCAAATTCTTTAGAATAATCCAGCATTCCCAAAGCAGGTGCTTGACAAAGACTGTTTCGCAATCTTGAGAAAGTTTCCATACTCTCTTCATCCAACACAATTGGACCTTTCACATCCTTTCGTGTCAACCTCTGTAGAGGGTTTGCAATCAATGAGAAACCACAAATCTACTGTCTGCAATAGCCAACCATTCCCAAAAACATTCGCACTTCTTTTTGATTTCTGGGTGGATTCATTTTCTTAATCACACTGATTCTTTCTGGCGTCACCCTTCTGACCCCTTTTCCAATTTTGTGACCTAGATATTGAACTTCCTGTTTACAGTATTGCAATTTGGATGGTGATACTTTATGTCCTCCTTCTGCTAAATGGTTCAATAAAGCAATTGTGTCTGTCACACATGCTTCTCGTGTTTTTGATGCCAACAGTAGGTCATCAATATATTGAACCAAAACAGAGTTTCCAGGCATGACCAAAGTCTCCAAACATCTTTTCAAAATCTGATTAAAAATTGAGGGTCTTTCAGTATACCCTTGAGGAACTCGGCACCAGGCCAAAATACGGTTTTCAAACCGGAATGCAAATAAATATTGGCTTTCCGAGTGCAAAGGAATGGAGAAAAATGCCTGACACAGATCAATAACAGTGTACCATTCCGCATCACAGGGAATTTGATAAAGAATTACTGCTGGATTTGGCACTATTGGACAACATGGCACTCCAATTTTATTCACCTTTCTCAAATCTTGTACTCTTCTATATTTCCCATTAGGCTTTTTGATTCCAATAATGGGCGAATTACAGGGACTGCTCATTATTTCCTTTAAAATTCCCTGTTCACTCATTTGGTCAATCGCAGGTGTGACTCCTGCTATTACTTCTGGACTCATTTTGTACTGTGGGGTATTTGGATATATAGCACCATTTTTTACTGTAATCTGGATTGGATCCACATTTGTCATTAATCCAATCTCTTTTCCTGTAAAATCCCACACTTCTGATCTCACTGTATCTTTTAACTCTTCAGGCAAATCTTCTTCAGTGAGGAGTGAATATAATTCACTCACTTCTGATTCCCTTTGGGCCATCAATACTTTGTACTCAACATCCTCATCAGGTGTCATAAAAGCAACACCATCTGGTGTACAATAAGTAGTGCAATTTATTTTGCACAGTAAATCTCTGCCTAAGAGATTTACGGGACTGGAATCACATACCACAAATCGATGCATGTCTTTGAAGTTTCCAATATGAACTTCTACCGGGGCAGTGACAGGAGTTCTAATCTGTTTATTTGCAATGCCTACAACTTGGATAGTTTCTCCCGAGAGGGGTAGGTTTGGAATTTCTGCTGCTCTCACAGTAGAACGGGTAGCACCAGTGTCCAACAAGAAGGTGATATCTTTACCTTCTACCTTTCCATCAACAAATGGCCCTGACTGATCTACCTCTAAGGATGCGCCAAGTACGCACTCTTCCTCCCCCCTCAGGCACCGTCATTGAGACGAATCCGAATCACTCTCACTACACCATACCAAATATTGTGAAATCAGTGGATTCTTACCAAACTGCTCTCCTCCGTGGAATCCAGTACTTGCACTGTACATCTGCATATGAGCATTCACATTATGGGACATAGGAGGTTGTGGCACCTGTAACTGTGGAGTAACTACCTGCTGCTGCTGATTCACCTCATTCTGCATCTGTGGATTTAAATTTTGATTTACTTCATTGCCCTTTTGTCCATTTCTACACTCATTCTTCCAGTGTCCAATTTTTCCGCACGCATGACAAGGAAATTTCTTTTTAGCTTCTTCTTTACTCATTTTAAATTTTCCTTTACCTCCACTGTTTACCTGACCAGTCTGATTTTGACTTTGTTGTCCATTACTATTTTCCTGTTGTTGTTCTGCCATTTTCACTTGAGCCCACATCATTTTTTCTTTCAATTTTTTGTCTTGAATCAATGTCATCACTACAATACTTTGCATACATCAAAACTTCGTCTATTGACTTACTTTGCCAGCAGAGCATATGCTGCTGTATCATTGCACTAATCTCTGGTTTCAGTCCATATACAAATCGATACACAAAATGTCCCATATCTTTGTCACCAATATTCTCAAACCCACTGCACTGTTTAAACACCTGTAACAATCTCTCATAATATGCATGCACCGACTCTTTGGGCTCTTGGGTTGTCCTGTCAATCTTAACCCAATCTTTTTCTTTAGGAGAAATCTTCGCTTTCAAGAAGTTAATGACCTGGTGGTACCTTTTCATCACCTCTTCAGAGGGTGCACCTGTTCTTGCATCTCTGGGATATTCATCCTTAGGCCAATCAACAGTAATCTTACATTCTGTCCACAAGTCAGCTGGAACCACTATTTCAAAAAGACCATCTAAGTCTTTCAACAACACCTTTGAGACTTTTACAAATCTGTCCACTTGTTTGTACCATTCAACTGGCTTCTCTCGCAATCTGGGAAAATCATTAGTGAATGATAATATGTCTTGTCTAGTCCAAGGTACATGAACATATCCACCACCTGGAACTTCTCTCATCGGACATACCCTTTCAACTAGCTCGTTTTCCTTCAATGGAAACATGGAAGTTCCCCTACCTGCAGTTTCTTCCTTCTTTTTCATCCACTTACTCCTCCATCGTTCTAAAGTTCCCCATTTCTTCAGTAAATTCATTAACTCTTTTATCTGCAATCTTTTTCCTGATACATTCAAACTCTCTAAATCCTTGTCAGTGAAAGCCATTCTGTATGTCCTTTGTAACATCTTCGATTTTTCTATATCTACACCAAACTCATTAGCGACCTCTGATAATTTCTCATGGAAATGCTTTGCTCTCCAAGTAATACTTTTACACAAAAACAACAACTCTTCTTCACTATAAGTCCCTAATCTATCTGGACTTACTGTTCCAATAATAATTTCTTCTAAATCTACTTTCAATTGACTTACATTTATACTCTGTGGTTGGGCTTTTGTTTTAGTCATTTCATTTATCCAATGAGTTAATTCTTCTGGAGAGGGACTTGCTAAACTCCCTTTTACTGGAGTAATGTTTGGCCCTAATTTCCTTGGGTCTAGTTGAATACTTCTCTTCGGGGTTTCCGTTAATAATTCATCAATCGGTAAATCTAACAGTGTCGTATTTTGGTCATTTTGTCTATTTTCATTCGTTGCTGACACTATTTCACTCCTTACACTACTTCTTGGAACTGACAACGTGTGTCCGTTAGGCAAAGTCGATTTTTCACCAAACAATGGAACCACGGGACCAATTGTCACCGGTACCGTCAAAGCTTCTGCATTCAAATTCAACTGATTTAATTTCTGTACTTGTTCCATTCTAGCCTTGTTTAACAAACTCACTTCATTCTCTCGCACCTTTCTAACCATTTCGGTAACTTGGGGAGTCAATGGGGTTACCATTTGTGGGGCACTTGGAGTCATTACCCCTGAATTTTCTTCATATGGCGGAGGCCTTTTAGTCATAATGTCTTCTAATAATTCATCATCAGATTCATCTAAGCCTTCTCCGAACATTTCTATATTTTTCTTTTTCTCTTTACACTTGGTACCTGTCTGACTCTCTACTGTCAAAACTGGATATAGAGCCTCGGTCACTACCGCTCTTCTCCATCTTTTCATCTGATCTTCTCGCCTCTCGAATGGATATCTAGGCATGAAACCTCTGAATCTCCTACCACTTCGATCTTTTTCTCGCTCATAAGCTTCTACTTCCCATTTCTCCAACGCTTCATGCTGAGTAAGTCTGGGATTTGGCTCTAGCATGTTCATCCTAGCTCTCAAATTCTGCAAAATTCTCACATTAAATGTTCCAAATTCAGGAAAGGCTAACATTCCATCATCCTTCGTATAGTTCATCCAATTTTCTAACCAAACACACGTATGATAACCTCGCTCCATCATCATATAAGAGGCAGGCGTTTTTGGGGGTGGAATAGGGATTCCTTCTCTCGTCACAATTTGTTTGTCTTTATAAAGAAATTCTTTATAGTTTTTAACAAACCCATTCTCAAAATTCTTCTTTATTAAAGTCTGTTCTCAATAATATCTCAACAAAAATTTCTCCGTATTTCTCTCTTCCCTATTCGTTAGATTCTGTCCTATACCAGTGCGACTCACACCAACCAACCAATAAGAGCTCCCTACGTAACTTCAATCTCAACCTATGTCTGCGCGACTCTCTTTGATTTACCAATCAGAGCTCTGTTCTCTCCCACTGTTTGCCCAATGCTAGCGCGGTCTTTTGTGACGACAGTTTTTGCTCCTTCGACTGACCCACCCTTTACAATCTACACTCAATACACGCCCGCTGCTTCGACCAATACCAGCGCTGCACTTTGTGACGTCAGTATCACTCCTTCTACTGACCCCTCCTTTACAAAATTTTACGGCAATATTTTTCTGAGATTTTCTTAATCAAAATTCTGTTAGTAACAACATAAAAAGACAATGCTACCTTGTCTGTTCCACTAAATAAAGAGATAGTCTCCACTTTTCCAAGAGATCCTTACACTGCAAGTAACAATAACGACCAGCGTTATTTCACTTCTCTAACAAGCTCCGGGGAGACCTATTACTCCTCTGGAGATAAAACCAAGGTATCACAAGAGGACCTTTTGACATACAAAAAGGGTGTCCTGTTACTTTTCTCGGAGATACTGCCAGAGTTTCAAAAGGGACCCTTCGCTATTTCAGACACTCTCCTTACATACAAAATTTTCCCTAATTATAACACTGACAGCCCTACCTAGCTTTTTCAGTATTATTTCCAACAGACAAAGTACTTCTGCAGTGTGATTTCTTTACCACACTCTTCTTTTGCCTACTTCAGGCAAATTCCTTCCCGGGATTCCTCAGGCAACTCCGTACCTGTACTTCTAGACAACATAAAACATGAAGTTAACTCTTTTTGTTAAACATATAATCAATATTCAATAACCATTTACCAAACTAATCAATAATCAAACCATCACTCTGCTACCAAGTAACTGATCCAGCGCGAACCCAAATAACTGATCAGGGATAATTATTCAACAACATCATACATTGGCCCATACTCATTCCCTAAAATCCCTGATGCGCTGGTGTCAAGTTTGTTAACTTTTCTTCGACTTACTCCTGTTATTTATACACTAAATTTAAACATCTTGTAAATTTATTCATCTACTTGGTCGATGGACCAATTAATTGATGATAAATGTAATTTCTCTGCAATAAAGATTAACTTTTAGAAACCTGGTTAAATGACCGCAAACTCTCGGTGTGAGTTAATAATTTTATCTAGCAATAATAAAACTTATAACGATCATATCCATAAACTCAAATACTAGAAGCCTCATGGGAGAGAATAACAAACTAATCACAGTAACATCAGAAATATCATTCAAATGTATACGTTTCACAGAATGGACAGATGAAAAGACATTAGATACACAATAATCGATCTCTTAAAAACCAAAAACAATCTCAGAGGGGATAGGTGAAGAGACAAAAGGCACATATATCAAAGAAACAGCCGGGAAAAATATAATTTCTACAATGCTAAGTAAATTAAATACAAACCCGGAGGATCTGTAAGGGAAAAACCACCACCCAGGCCTAGGTGGTAGTGAGGGACCCCTGAAATAAGAGTCAGGGATCAAAGACTTAAGTACCAGGACAGGGACAGGACAGGAACATCTAGGCCTCTCAGTTCACCGACGAAAACAGCGATGCTTCCCTCTCTCAGCCTACGTGACCCTTGAAGCCCGCACACCACACCAACGGCTGCCTAAACCACACCCCTAAAGTACTTATTCTTATACCCTAAAAGAACATGTCCGTCCCATAATAATTGCTAATTTCACATCTTCTAGCTAAGGGATTGGTGGGATTTTTGGGGTGGAGTGTCACCCCACTATGAAATCATCTACTTTTGACTACACCATTGTTCTAAACAATTTTTTATACAGTCATCAATACCTCTTCTCTCCCATGAGGACATGTATCAACATTTCTTTAACAAATTATTAAATTCAACATTCTTGATTTCCGTTCCCACGAAGACACTGGCTTTGGCTTCTTGACAGATGCTCGTCCTTCACCAGGTCACGCTTTCTCAGCTTTGCCCAGCAGTTCAGTCATGTAGTCACGTGGTTCCCAATCGCTCTCATGCTCACTCGCCCTTACTATGGCTAACTTTATTAATATGGAGAACCCGTCCATTACTAAAAGAACAGAAAAACGAACATTATTAATTATGTGATAATGTAATTTTCACGGTTTACCCCCCATCTTAACTCTACTTTATGTTAACGGTTTGTCTAGCATAGCTTAAGCAGAAAAGAGGCATTATTCATTAATATAAAGCAACACACGCCATGCTTTTTACGAAAAACACCTGCGGCCTTGCCATGCAGACCTCTTTGAATTCTTTCAAAACACAAAATGATTACATTTCCGGCTATTTACGTATTAGTTCTAGTTAGTTCATGCATTTTATAAAGCCATTTTCCCACGTGTAGTGTAAATGTGCACATTAGTCGTTTAACACTACTTATTGTTAGTCCATATTATAGGGTGGTTCGGTTGAGCAGGTTTCTTTTCACAAAATCCTGCTCCATCATCCTTTTAAGTATTACATGTCCTGGTAGTGGAAAACTCTTAAATTACATTTTCACTACTGCAAGGCCTACCTCTCCCATTGGATAATGTTGTGTTCCCTTATTACATTTAATAAGTGTTAACCTTTGTTTTGGAACAGGTATAAATGCCATGTATACTCTCGAATCAGTTGTTATTTAAAACCCTCTTTGATGGTAAAGTCTGATTTTAAGTCAAAATTCTGAAAATGTTGCTTTTAGAAAGTTAGCATTTTTTTGTCCTAACCATTTGGTGACTGTAGCCTGTATACTGTGTCACGTGACTAGGTGCAGCTGGCATTTGGCATTTGTGTATTTCTCCCAGACAGTGACACAAAGAGGGACTAGGTGTTGGGACAATGGGCCACCCTGCCAGGATGGGAGGGGTGGAGCTGTGCACAGCCCTGCTTACATTTCAAAGGAGCTGCCTCAACACACTCACAAAGGAGTTCACACTCGCCTTTTGTCACCCTAGGACCAGGGCAGGGAGGAAGGCTAATGCAGAACCAGCTGAGGGGGGAAAACTCCAGAAGTTTCCTCCACTACAACACTTGCAACAGATATAAAAATAGGACCCTCCGACCAAGTTTTCAGCATAATCCTGGACCTGTGGATCCTAAAGGAGGACTGCCCTTCTGCCAGAGGACTACCCTGCTGCTTGAGGCCTGCACTGCTCTCTGAGAAGGAAGACTGCACCTGCTCCCTTCATCACAGGGAGAATGACTCCAAGGATCACCTGGTTGACCTCCTGTTCTGAGCTACAGTGACACAACAAGCTCCACCAGACTTCCTCCAACTGCCCAGCTGACCTGCTGTAACTGGTTCTGCCTGGACCTGCAACGGGACCTTCCTGAACACTGCTGGCCTCTGTTAGAGAGAGTCACTGATCCACAAAAGGCGCTGCAGCATCGACAATCCGCGGTGACTGCCAATACAAAGATCCAGCAATGACCATCTCCAACGCAATCAGGATTTACATTTTCAGCGATGACCGTTCGCAATGTCTGGACTGCTTTTCGAGGTATCGTGATGACCTCCCTGCTCCTCATGGCCTCCTCCACCACGAACTAGACTCTTAGATACCGACTTTGAGAAGGTACCTTTTTCAGTGGGACTAACATGGGCCCTGTATCCAGCTTGCACTCCATCACGGTTGGCCGAATGTGTGACTTTCCCCCAGTCTAGCATGACCGGATGCCAGATAGCTGTGGGTGGTGCTTTGTGGTTTTGACTCTATACTTACCAAAATTTTTCAAATTGCATATCTCTGGATCTACTGACTGGTTCTTGGGACTTTTGGTCTTATTTTCTTTATTAACACTTACAAAGTTTTTTTAAATTGGTTTGAATTTTTCTTATACTGTGTTTTCACTTTACTACTGTTTGTGTGCTTCATAAATACTTCACACATTGCCTCTAAGTTAGGTCTTACTGCTTTTGTGCCAAGCTACCAGAGGGTCAAGCACGGGTTAATTTAGTGAACTATGTGGTTCACCCTGACAAGGATTGTGGTTGTTACTTGAGAAGAGTTTTCCCCTCCCTCAATCAGAAACCCAATTTCTCACAAAGATGCTTCAAGGCATACATACGTTACTGGAGGGTGGCAGTCACTTTCTTATTTTTTTTTTGTTCTACCCAAAAGGAAGTGTATAATCTCACTAATCACAGCTGCCTACAATGAATCTGATGCATTCAGATTAGGAGTTGTATGTAAGTGTTGGTATTGCTTAGAGTGCAACATTAGCTAGAAAGTAACAAAGCACTGGACAAGGCAGGAGCACTGTGTTATGATCCAGGATTGTTCTATTGAAGCAGGAAGTTTGTGTGTGATGATCCTATTATGAGGAGATGTAGAGTTCCCTGAAGAGGTGGGGCTTCAGCTTGCAGAAGGGTCAGGGTAGTTCTTATATTGAGGAATTGTTGTTCCAGATCTTGAGAACATAGACACAGAAGGTTTATCTTCTGGGTTTCTCTTTTTTGTAGTTTTTGGTTTCCAGTTTGGCAATGTCCTGGATCCTGGTGTGGCACTGTCCCCCCAGAGGTAGTTAAATACTTTCTACTGTCTCTGAATTATCCATGTTTTCACTTCAATAATTTGATATACAATTTTTTAATCTGTGATGCATTCGGGAAAGATGCATTGCTCCTTATCCAACGGCCATCTGGTATTTTTTTTTTGGTTGCAGATGCATTCTCAAATCTCACATGATACTCATAGTGATAATTGATATTGGTATCCAATCCAAATCTGATTTGATGAAACTAATCCATTGCTCCAATACAAATAGTCACATGAGAAATCTCCATTGCTATGAAAAAAAAGATATATTCCCTTGAAAACGGTTATTGGACTTGCCAAATGTGATTATTATTTGATGTAGGACTTCTCTATTAAACAATTTCAGTTATGCTGCCTTGTTCTTTTATTTAACTTAAGGATTAGGCCAATATTAAAATCATTCCCTTTTAGGTATGGTGACAGAAAACCCACCACGGCTTCACTGAGTTTCTTAAATATTCAGAATCTCTGTTGAAGACGTTATATCATGCTATTGTCTACAACAAAGTTTTGACTATTACACATCTACCCAGTTGACACATTGGCTTTTGTAAATCCTTATAGTTTGTGTGTTTGGAATTATAAAGACCACCCCTTTAGAGCGGGCTGCTAAGGGAGTACATAGCTTCCTCTGTGCTCGTGCTTTGGATAGTTTTAGTTTAGCTTCGTTACAGTCAGGATTCTGCTGTCCTGCCACTAGATGTCACTCATGAAGGACACCTGCCTTTACAGCATTATTAATCAATATACACATCAACACTTACCATACTTAGTTTTGCTTCACCCTTTAGTCCAGATTTCTGTACCACATCCTAAATGTATTATAGTCCTTATATTTCCCTCCGTCCTCAGACCCTTCCTAGATCAATTCCTGGTTGCGGTTTCATGTTCACTAGCTTGGTTCTTGTATCTTACTGTTATTCTGAGCCCTTTATATTTACAATCAGGACCCTTCTCTATGTTTTCGTCAATCCATACTCCGTTCCATGCCTTCCTATTTCTTTTCTTGTGTCTCCTGGTTCCTCTGATCTTCCCTTCTCCAGGTCCCAGTTCAGCCTTCCCTTCATTGGTGGTTCCCTGATTCCCTGACCCTGGTTAAGTCTTTGCACCTGGCTTTCTCCCTGCACCTGTTCTCTTCTCCTAAATCTCCAGCTATTTAAGCTTGGTGGGCGCAGAGTTTTAGCAGAGGAATGCAACTGACTTCTGTTGAATCTCATTATGCTCGGTTCCGTTCCTGCTGCTGTTATTACAGGCTTGTTCTTTGATTTTGTTTCCCTTTTCCCTGTACCCATTTTTCTTTTTTTGGATAGTTGTAGTATCTGTTTTTGTCCTTTGTTTTCCTGCATCTCTGTTCCTGTGTTAGCCATAGATCATAGTCTCCGTCTGCACTCCTCTTGAGCTGCACTGTTATATGCAGACTTCTTGCCTTGTGTTCTGAGTTCCTGTTTGTCTGCATATTTCTATCTTGCCTTGTTTGAGTGTAGATCTTTCCTCACCTTGTTTTCAGTATTTCATCTCTGTGTATTCCAATTCTGTCCTGACGCTGATTACAGTCCTGCTTTTCCCGAAGCCCAGTTTCTGTTTTGGTGTTCCTTGTTAGGTTCCCTGTTGTTCTGTTGTGTGGTTGTCTAGTAATTCTGATTGTCATAGCTTACAAGGGTGCCAGTTAGACTCAAAGGTTTGTGCCATTTGCACAGAGGACCACCCTGCACTCCTTCTCCATATGCGCTGCTGGGTGTCTCCAGAACTCTGTGAGATTGATCTGCTCCTCGCTTTCGTATAAGATCTTTTCACCTCACAGAGAGCTCATTTCCAAGGAGCAGACAAACTATTACATATGATAGTTTGCCTATTGTTTCCCTGCTTTACCTTTCTGTTGTTTGCACTTGTGTTTTCTCTGCAGACTTCTAGTTCCCCATTCATTGTCTGTGCTAACCTATTTCTGTCCTCTGCTTCTGTCCTGCTTCCCTTCCAGCCTTCAGGTACTTTCTTGTTTGTATTGCCTTCTGAGACAACACTCAAACCTAGTATCCAGTCTTGTCCCAGTCTCACCCAGCTAACTCCCTGCAACACCACTGACAGTTACTTGGTAAATATGTCTCCAACATTATCATAATGTCAGAACTTGGCTGTTTCATGGCTATAAAATCTATCCACATTTTCATTTACTATTCATAGTTTTAATGTTCTAGGATATTATATTTCAACTTCACATAGCTAAATAGTTTTTACCCCTGTTGTAATCATTATTTGTATGATACAGTATTTACGATTCTAGAGAGTCTGATCGAAAAATAAGTTATCAATCTAAATCCAAACCAATTGATGTGAAAGGACATATAATGTTTTTATAGACAATTGAATGTGTTTCCCCGAACAACCTCTATGGTCCATGACCGTACCCTTATTGCACACATTATGCTGTCTTAATGGTGAGGCCCAATGCAGGTCTCAATAGTATAGCATTTAAATAGCTTAAATCCTCTAGTGTTTATTTATTTTGGTGCTGCAGATAAAAGAATGTGCTTAAACTTTAAGGTTACTGTTGACTACTCAACTTACGAAGGACATTGGATCTGTTTTGGATGGTAGTGATTTATTTTTCTTTGATTAAAATGTTTGCAGCTTCTTTATTGTTTGTATATTTGATTTGAGGTTCTGTAACTATCTGCCGCAGATATGTTTTTTACTGTGATTTCTGGCTCATATATAGATGTTCATTTGCCCTGCAATAATACCCAGTGTTAAACCAAACAATAATAATGTCCTGGCTAACTAAAGAAAATTCTGAAACGGAATGTCGTCAGATTGTTGGGGAATGGAGAGTTTCCAACACAGAGAGCCTGGGAATCGAACATAGATTGGTGTATGCGATTTGAAAAAAATGGTATACCAGGCACAAGACTGCCCTAAGAAATTTGATAAAATATGGGGACCCTGACAGCATGCTGAAGAAGACATTTATTGAGGGAGGAGCTCGGATGGGCGACCCGCCTGGGTCCAGGAACTGTGGTAACAAAGGGGCTACCAAGCTCCTCATAGTGAGGTCTATAAGGTGTCTGTGGCTACTTTTTGTCCATGCAGGATTTAGGTCGATGCCTCGAATGATATTTTCTAAAGTATTGTATTTTTTACGCCTCAAGTTAAATTTGTTTGCGGACAGGGGACCGTTTTCCACCAGGTTGTATGAAAATCAATAAAGACATTACAAAAAAAAAAGGAAATTCTGCATATTCAGGAAATTGTCTACTCATTTCTAATTCACTTTTTCCTAGGGGATGTTGCCTGCAAAGTTGCAGGTGTATATGGACATACTGCTAAAAAAATGAGTTTCCAAAATATCTACTTAAAAGGCTTTATATTCTATTGGTGTTTTTCCCAGGTGGGACATATATCAGGTCTAAGAAGAATCTTATATCCCTCATAACTATTCTACATATGTGTTCTGCCCAATAGAAGTATATTGGGCAAAATATACCAGAATGTGTTTGAACTTACCATTCACAGGCTTTTTCCAAGCTGGGCCAAGTGTATCGTATCTAGATAGCGTATGCATTACCTATTGTTAACAAATTCTTTAAAGTTCAGGTAGCGTGGCATTTGGCTTCCCTCATGCTATTTCTTGGCAGATTGATGTACCTTTCCGCCTGTTTGAGTCCTTACCCGCAATCTTCCCTGCTGGACATTTTTACGCTGGGCATTCTTCTTCCTTCCTGTGTCACTGCTACTGGGGGAAAAGCTGCGCTTCACGCTGAGGTGCCGCTGGGGACCACTACTCCCGACTTACCTTGCGCTTGAACGCGCATAAAACTGCGACGTCGGCCCGTGGCAGTTGTAGCCGCAATCTTCCCTGCTGGATGCTTTTCCGCTGGACATTCTATTACAGGACCGGAGGCTTCGGATTATGCTTTCTCTTTCTTTACTGAAAATTAACAGCAGCCAATAGGAACGTTTTTAACATATAATGAAGAAACTACATTTCCCAAAATGCCTTAGTACAGCATCCACAACCATAGAGACTAGCCCTATAAATGACGCTCTTCTCACGAACACTTCCTCTTTCTTTGCTGCTCGCAGCTGAGTTAAGTGGTCCGATTTTATTACCCTTGTTCCACTGTTTACTTAAATGTCATTAGTTGTTGCATATGTATTCGCGAACTAAGCTATAATTATTTTGTATTATAATTGTATTCAACCGCTGTTACTGTTATACCTGATGGTGTCTTGGCGGCAGCGTGCAGCGCAAGTGTCGGGGAGTTTTCTCTCATGGTGATCGGGTGGTGGCGAGCGCGGGAAGACCTCACTCGCGCCTCGCCCCCCACCAGAGTGCCTTTGCCCCCTGCGTGGCTGCCCAGTTTTACCGCAATCTAACGCAGCGGTTCGCGGCGCCTTCCCTAATACGGGCCCGCGTTGTTCTTGGAGCCGGACGTCGCGTAGCTCAATTGGGCTGGTTTTGGGCTACGCGACGCCCAACTTCGATTCCTCCTCGCTCCGCGTGTATTTTCAAACGCGGATCGGAGCACAGGTTGTTCTTCTTCCCCTGTACCCAGACGCCTGTCCTGGGCTGCATAATAAGGAAGGCCCAAGCCGAGTGCAGGCTTTTGGAACGGTTGGCTCCCAGACGCCCTTTGGTGGGCTGGAATAGTAGTGAGTACAGTGTTGCTGAGGAGCAGTGAAAGTTTTTTCCTTTGCACGAAGGGTTGCTCCCCCTTGATCAATTCCCTTGGGATTGTTGGCCTTGGCAGGCAATTGTCTAAATCGCGGTGAAGCACTTAGCGATGGAAGACTGGGACTATTTTGAGGAGGATGAGTATGGGTATTATGAGGAGGAGCACGCTTCTCTCCTGGAAGACAACCTGGTTAATGCCCTGGATGCATCAGTGCAACAGTCCGTCAGTAAGGCGGTAGAGGTGGCGGTCCCCCAGACGGTCAAAAAAGCACTTGCAGCCGCCCTCAAACCCATCACGGCGCAGCTTGAAAGCTTCGCGAAGCGACTGGGATGCATCCTCAGGAGCCGGCAGGACCAGCCGAGGCCTCCTCGGGGAAAAAAGCTGCAACTAAAGCCAAGGAGTCGAGCTGGCCGCACGCGCAGGCCCTAACTAAATTACCCCCAGCCTCCTCTGGGGATCATCAGTACTCTGGAGTCCCGGACCCCATCCCATCATCATCCAAGAAGGTTCAGGACACTGACACAGACCCTGACACGGACTCTACGGGGCATACCGCATCCCCCAAGAAAAAGATGGCTAAGAGGGCTCATATAGATCCTCTGCCCCCCGCCCTTTACCATGCCGCAAATCCGTTCGACTTTAACCCGCAGGACATTGTCCACCCGAGGTCCTCATATTGGGCTCCGCCCCCGGAGGTGGCAGATTATTTACATCAGAACCTGAGAAGAAACTTTGACAAGGAGGTTCGGAGCAGATTATGGTCCGAATGCCCCCGTCCGGACGTCCCGGATAAGGTGGCGGACACGCCTGACATAGACCCCAATATATTAGCATTCTTGAAAAAATTTGCTAAGGACCCCAAAAAGGGCATTGACCATGCCTGGCGCGGATGCCAGGATAAGCTCCTGGATATCACTGGCCCCTTGGCAAAAATTTTGGAAATGGCTTTAGTAGCCAAAGACACTGGTGTCCCAATTGACCCAGATATCCTCGCGGGATGGACACAGCGTGCCATCTGTTTCCTGGGAAACGCGAACTGTGCCATTTCCACTGAACGCAGGAAATCCCTTCTCATGCGGATGGACAATAATCTTATTGAACTGGCTTCTGCAGAGGCAGGCCCCTTGGCGGAGGGATTACTGTTCGGCGAGAGGTTTGTCAAGGACGTCTCCAAGTACGTCGGGACCTTCAACTCACTGGACAAGGCCCAATCAAATATTAAAAGAGTGTTCCAAGCTGGCCTTTTTGGTCGGACAGGGCGAGGCAGGGGCCGCTCGCCAGGCCGCCAATATCATCAGGGCCCACCCAGAGGAGGATACGGCCGGGGTAGAGGAGAATACCAAGACACCACCAGAGGCGGCACGTTCTACCCCACGAGACACTTTAGTCATCGCAGGTACCACCGTGGAGGACAGAGGGGGAATTTCCAACCCCAGATTACAGCAGGTAAGACCAATGGCTCTATCTCTATGTCCTCTGGGGGATCGCATTCGCCATTTCCTAGACAGTTGGTCAGTCATTACTCAGGATGCTTGGGTTTTGCAAACGGTACAGGGGTTCCACATAGAGTTCTTTCAAACACCTATGCAAAGTGCTACCCCCCTCCTTTATTTTTTTCCCAACAAGACAAACCTTTTATAGATCAAGAAATAGAAGATTTGCTGGAGAAACGCGCAGTAGCCTATTGCGACGACAGGCCTATGGGTTTCTGCAGCAACGTCTTCCTAGTCCAGAAGAGAGGCCGGGATTACAGACTAGTTCTAAATCTGAAAGATTTCAACTTCTTCGTCCTGTACAGACATTTCAAGACGGAGGGGATTCACCTTCTGACAGACATTTTGAGACAAAGGGACTGGATGGTCCGTCTAGATCTCAAGGACGCCTACCTGACAGTCCCAATTTTTCCCCCTCACCGGCGGTTCTTGCAGTTCCAATGACGAGGCAGGCGACTGGAATACTTGGTCCTGCCTTTCGGTCTTTCCTCAGCTCCTTGGTGTTTCACCAAGTTGATGAAACCAGTGACCGCATATCTCCGGGAGCAGGGTATTCGTCTAATAATCTACCTGGACGATATACTGATAATGGCTCCCTCCGCTCCCCTAGCAGCTCAACATCTGCAGATGACAATGACACTAATAGAGAATCTGGGTTTTGTGATAAACAAGACAAAATCTGTTCTGGTCCCAGCGCAATCACTGGAGTTCTTAGGGTTTGTAATCGAATCTCAGACGGCTCAACTCCAGTTGCCCAAACTCAAGTTGAGGGATCTGAAGAAGGAATTGAGGAAGACACTAGATACACAAGTCATGTCTTTACAGGTGATTGCGCGTCTAGTAGGCCTTCTAGCCTCCTCCATACAAGCAATCTTCCCGGGGCCGTTGCATTACCGAGCCCTTCAATGTCTAAAGATCCGGCACCTTCAAAAGGGTCTCTCTTACTCGGACCAGGTCCCGCTCACAGACGAGGTCCGAGAGGAAGTCAAATGGTGGTTAGCCCACGTGGATGCCTGGAACGGCCGGGCAATCTTCGGTTCTCGCCCGGAGATAGTCATAGAATCTGATGCCAGCCGGTCGGGTTGGGGAGCACGATGCGGGGAGATTACCACGGGGGCAGATGGTCTCTCCAGGAGTTATCGTTACCCATCAACTGTCTCGAGCTCCTGGCGGGATCCTTTGCGATTCGCACTCTCTCACCCAGGAAGGTATCGTGTTGCATCCTCTTACAGATGGACAACATCTCTGCGGTGAGATATATAAACAAGCTGGGGGGACAAGATCCCTGATGTTGGTGGAGATCGCCAAGGACTTCTAGCATTACTGCCTAGCTCACCAAATAACGGTGATAGCGGAATACCTTCCGGGGCGAGACAACACAATAGCGGATTGGAACTCCTGTCACTTGAAGGATTACAGCGACTGGAAGCTCCATCCCTCTCTCTTCCAAATGACTGAGTCAATTTGGGGCCCTTATCACATGGATCTTTTTGCCTCCAGCCTAAATCGTCAACTGGAGTCATTCTTCAGTTGGAGACCGGACCCTCTGGTGAAAGCCACGGATGCCTTCATGCAGGAGAACGTACTAATCACCCCGGTATGGAAGGCCCAACCTTGGTTCCCAGTCTTACTGGAACTGACGTGCGATTTCCCTCTTCATCTTCCGTGTTCCCCGATGATGCTCCAGTGCCCTCAGGGTGAATTGCACCCTCTAGTTCTCTCGGGGCAGCTGTCCCTGATGGCCTGGAGGCTTTCAGGCAACAGTGGTCGTTGCCAGGAATTTTGAAAGAAGCTTCAAGCTTCATCCAACAGGCCTGGGCTCCCTCTACCAGGAAACGATACTGTTCAGCATGGAGAGCATGGTTGGGTTGGTGCTTGGAGGAGCACCTGGATCCCGTGGAGGCGGGTCTCTCCCAAATTGTGAATTTTCTTTCCAAAATGGCTGCAGATGGTTTATCATATAGATCGGATAACAATTTCCGATCAGCCATCTCGGCTGGTCATACGCACATAGATGGGAGACCGGTAGGCATGCATCCGGTGGTATGTAAACTCTTAAAAGGAATACGTGTGGCGAATCCACCAAAGGCTAAGTATTCTTCTTTATGGGATGTGTCTAAAGTTCTAAATTTATTTGATAATTGGCCTAGCAATGAGTTACTCTCAAGGAAACAGCTGTCTGCTAAATTAGCTATGCTTCTCTGTTTATCTGCATGCCAACGTGTCTCTGATGTTAGAGTTATGGATTTAGATGGTAGGATATTTTCTCCGGAGGGAGTGTCGTTTGTAATTTCTGCTCGGACAAAAACTTTCTCCAAGTCCATTGATTACAATGCTTTTCCGTTGAATGATAAATTGTGTGTAGTGAAATATCTCAAAGTATATGAGGAATGTACCCGACTTATCAGACCGGTCGGTTGTTCAAGATTGCTAATTGCTTTACAAAAACCTTTTAAGCCTGTTACCTCTGCTACTATTGCCAGGTGGCTCAGGTATGTAATGACAGAGGCAGGCATTGACACTGAATTGTTTGGAGTGCACTCCGTAAGAGGCGCTATGGCTTCAAAATCTTATATGTTAGGTACCAGTATATATGATATAATGAGAGCAGCTGATTGGTCATTTAGCAATTTTATTATAAACCAGTGGGCGATGTTGCTTCTGTGGTTCTAGATAAGCGTTAAACTAGCATAATCCGAAGCCTCCGGTCTGTAATAGAATACAAAATTTGCTAGCATTTGCACCAAGAATTTTCAATTCTATTAAGGACACGGAGGCGAGGATTATCCCGCCCAAGGTACATTTATTGTTGATAACTGTCATGTTTTTCCCTCCCTGAGACAAGTATTTATTACAGTTATTACGAGTACGATTTCTATTACAGGTGCAGAACAGAAAGGCGAGTAGACAATCGCTTTGGTCTTCTTGGAAGGCGTATTCTACGGTCTTCGTCAGCGAAGCCTGCAGTTAGTCTACGACGTTATTGGTTGCTGTTTTGATACGTTTTTGCTTAAACAATGGATAATTAATTCATGGACAATGCTCGTTGAGCAAAGAAAGAGGAAGTGTTCGTGAGAAGAGCGTCATTTATAGGGCTAGTCTCTATGGTTGTGGATGCTGTACTAAGGAATTTTGGGAAATTTAGTTTTTCATTATATGTTAAAAACGTTCCTATTGGCTGCTGTTAATTTTCAGTAAAGAAAGAGAAAGCATAATCCTCGCCTCCGTGTCCTTAATAGAATTGAAAATTCTTGGTGCGAATGCTAGCAAATTTTTTAATTCTCCTTTCCTTCCTGCGTCACTGCTGCTGGGGGAAAAGCCACGCCACATGCTGAGGTGCGCTGGGGACCACAACTCCCGACTTCCCTTGCGCTTAAATGCCAATAAAACTGCAACGTCGGCCCACAGCAGTTGTAGCCGCAATCTTCCCTGCTGGACGTTTTTCCGCTGGACGCTGGGGCATTCTCCTTCCTTCCTGCGTCACAGGTGCTGGGGGAAAAGCCGCGCCACACTCTGAGGTGCCGCTGGGGACCACAACTCCCGACTTCCCTTGCGCTTGAACGCGCATAAAACTGCTATGTCGGCTGGCGGCAGTTGTAGCCGCAGTCTTTCCTGCTGGACGTTTTTCCACAGGGCATTCTCCTTCCTTCCTGCGTCACTGCTGCTGGGGGAAAAGCCGTGCCACACGCTGAGGTGCCACTGGTGACCACAACTCCCGACTTCCCTTGCGCTTGAACGCCCATAAAACTGCGACGTCAGCCCGCAGCAGTTGTAGCCGCAATCTTTTCTGCTTGATGCTGGCCATTCTCCTTCCTTCCTGCGTCACTGCTGCTGGGGGAAAAGCCGCGCCACACGCTGAGGTGCCGCTGGGGACCACAACTCCTGACTTCCCTTGCGATTGAACGCCCATAAAACTGCGATGTCAGCCCGCGGTGCGGGCACGCCCCCAGGCCAAGGGCAGGCCCGTCCATGCCCGTCGGAGCCCATCGGAGGCTGGGCTGGGCCCCCCCTCTAACGGAGGTTTTCTGAACTCGTACTTGGATTCATAAGGGTGCAGCTGTTACCATGGGGAAACGAAAGTCCAAATCATGTGACCAAGGGACAGAGGCTGTTAACACTTTGGACACTTTTCTTCTGAGAGCTGCAGACGTGTCATCGAAGGAGATTGAGAGGGCAGAAAGAAGGCTGTCCGGAGGAGAGGTGAGCCTAACGAACACACAATTACCCCCAGTATTGGATGTCATTTCGAGCAGAGTAGATGCTAATCCCCTGGCTCTAATTGCTGATCCCTTAATGGATTCCCAACCCTTACTAAGTGGCACCGGTAATCATGAGTCCCCTGTCGAGCCTCCGGTGGAAAAAAAGAGGGGTGGTAGGCTCCATAGACTTGCTAAATCGAACACTGGTGTTGGGAAAGATCCCCCCCTCTAATGATCTCACCTGAAACTGAGACTGAGACTGTGAGAACCACCATAGCTCTGGAGCAAACGATTTCCCGCCTCTTGCAACCCTTAATGGACAGTTTGAATCGATTTGAAGCTAGCTTAGCTCTGCTTAATACGCGGGGGTAGTACTCTTGTAAGGCCCCCTAAGACGCCAGAGGTCTCGTTGGCTAACATATGTAAAGATCCCCCCATTGCCATTCCACTACCTGCAGTCAGGTCTGAACGCCTTTTGGCTCCACCTCATACCCAGGGTGATAGGGAGCCATTCAGGGGGAGGGTCTTAGCACTACCCACATGCATCTACGGGCACAGCCGTCTGCTCCGAGTAATACTACTAACTTGTTAACACAAGGTGCAGACTATATGCGTACTGATCACGGGAATGTCATTACAATTAACCAGGCTACCCACCCACTAACCCTGACCCTCAGACTCGACCGGCTACACACGCCCCTAGCGCCGCAGTTACATCTAGACCAAGGCAGGACATACTTGGGGAGGGGTGTAAAGGTTATTCACTACAGAATAGGTCTAATTTAAACCTCCCCAGGCTGCTTGTCCATATGTGATCATTCTAGCAAACACCCCGCAATTGCAACATGCGCAGTTAGAATCCACACACCAATTGATGATTAAGTTGTTACATTGGATGTCAGAGTATATTGATGCTTATGAATGCTCCAACCTTGCAAGCCATATTATTATGGCGAGAAGAGTCCATTGGGTGGGCAACTCTTTCAAAACAATTGGGGGGGATTGTATCGTAATCAACTTTAATAACCGACACCTTGTGAAATACCTCCTGGATATACTCCCTAATCGCCCTATGGTGACAACACAGATCTATGCCCTATCACTGGGGTTTTTATATAGACCGCAGGGACCTAAGTTCTTTAGCATATGGCTCGATAATAATCCTGCGCCCCCTCGCTTAGGCGCCCCTGAGAGATTAAATCACATGGCAGCCATACCATTGGTCAATAAATTTGCTACCTTGGAAGGGCTTGACACTTGCGATTGACATGTGGTTTGCAAGGAGTGCCAGAATATACAGCATAGTGAGGCCCAGCAGGCGGCGGACTCTATAACAGTTAACTTTCCACTAAATCGGAATAGTGATGTGATTAAAGCAATAAGCTGGAATATTGCTGGTCTTAGATCTAAGCGGGACAATGAAGACTGGATTAGGATCATTCAACAATATGACCTAGTATGTCTGCAAGAAACGTGGGAAGTTGAGGCTGTCCACATTGATGGGTTTCGAACAATTCAAACTCCAGCAACCCCCTCAAGCTCAGGGCGAGCAAGAGGAAGATTATTGATCTTAATCAGAAACACACTATGTGTAAAAATCTTCAGGTCTAATGAGGAGTCCCCTTATTACCATCTTATAGCTTGTAGTGGGCCTGGAGTAGAGGACATGCTGCTAATTAATTTTTATAATAATAACTTTGAGGGCAACATGTCCCAGGTAACTGAGTCATTAGAGTGTGCAATTGATAGGGCAATATAGATCCATCACAACCCTTTGAATGTTGTCTGGCTGGGTGATTTCAATGCCCATAGTTGTAGTAGGTTAGCAACACCCCTATGTGGCTTGATTGATGAAGAAGGTGTGGTACCGTTGCATTTTTCACACACTCCATACGGTAATGAACTGAATAGGCTTTTGGTCACAAGAAATTTGGTAATGCTTAACCCAATTGATGAATCTATGGGCACTTTGGTAAAAACCTTTGTAGATACAATTTATGGTACTACGATAGATTACCTGTTGGTTGCGCTGCCCTTAAAAACATTTTTTAAACAGATAGAAACCCTTGTTACAGATTTTAGCGACCACGTTGCGATTACTTTCCAAATTTTTTGGAAAGGTTGTTTTAAATCATCTGATTGGAGAATCCTAGCGCCAACTATAGCAAGAAGGAATAGTATAGTCCTTAAATAGGCTAAGATAAATAAAATTGCACTAATACCTAAAATAGTTGGGCTCACTCAGGAAGAAATTTTGACCTGCGTAGACTTTTATAATGAACCATTGGATATAGTGCAGGCATTTGATTTATTGCTGGATGCAGTGGAAAGCAACTTACGGACCACTAAGAGGATGCATCAAACCTCGGCTCCGCGCTGGTTTGATGCTGTTTGCACCAAGGCACTCAGCAAATTTCATACGGCATTTAAGATAAAGCCAAGAGATAAGGCATTGGTTACTCATCTCCGCTCCCAATATAAAGAAAGTAGGAGGTGTAGACTCAAAGCTTTGAAGGAGGATGCTTGGGATAAATTACAACATGCAACATTCTCAAACAACTCAAAAGAATTCTGGGACATAATCAATACCCCATTCCTGAATCAAGATACGGGGCCATCTCTAGATGCTCACGTGGGAGAGGATGCTTGGGTCGCTCATTACTCAAATATAGTTAGCGTAGTCTCAGAAAGGGAAAATATAACTGCTGATGCTCTGATTAAGGGCCCATACACCCCTATTATCTTCTCTATGGCAGAGGTAAAAAGTGGTTTGTTGCAATGTAGTAGCACTAAAGCTCCTGGCCCAGACGGGGCCCCGATTGACTTCCTTTTTGAAAACCCGGACCTTTGGATCCCTTTTTTAACAAATGTTTTTAATGCAATTATGGTAGTAGGTCCCCCTGCCTCATGGAAAAAGACAATTATTGTACCAATACATAAGAAAGGGGACAAATCACTGCCTAAAAATTATAGGCCCATCTCACTTTTGGATGGTACAGTCAAATTAATGGGCCGTCTGTTATTAAGCAGACTAGAGGAGTGGGCTATCAACAAAAATATATTAATACCGGTGCAATATGGTTTTATAAAAGGGATGGGTACTTTGGATCAGTATTTAAATCTAATTTTAATTGCAACTAAGTATACCCAAGCCAAGGAAGGAAATATTTTTATGGCTTTTATGGACCTCTGGGCAGCGTTCGACTATGTCTCACATAGTATGCTATGGAGTATTATGAAGGATATGGGTGTGGATGAAAATATAATATTCTTTAAATGCCAATTATATTCCCAATCCTCTGCGTCGGTCAGATATGGCAGCCAGGGGGAATGTACCGGGTCATTCCCTATTCTTAGGGGTGTCAGGCAGGGGTGTGTCCTGGCACCCTTTTTGTTTTCACTTTATACTAACGGTGTAGAATCAGCAGTGGATCAATCTGTAACTGACATCCCCTTGGTAAATAAAAAATATTCGTCGGGTCGGCGGTGCAATACCCGACGGGCACCCTCTGTGGGGGCTCTTTAGCAGAGATCTTTTTATCCTTGCCGTATGGTGCGTGTGTGTGAGGGGCTCTAAAGTGTAGAGGTGTAGTATGTGAAGAAGTGCATTAAAACAGGGGACGGTGGTCAGGGCCACTTATTTAATAATCCTGCCTCCTATCCTGATTAAAAAGGTGTATTGCGGCTAACTACAGTGATGTTGCAGCTAGTGGCTATAATAAGGTCCTTGCATGCCCAATGATGAAGCATGACACCCAGCGGGCTAGGGTGTGTGAGGGCACTTTATCCGAAAGGAGGAATTCCCCGTCCCCTTTCTGGCTAAATAAACTTTTTGTAGCCTCTCTCTGCCGGTTACTTACACGAACCTTACAGGAACTGCATACTACTTCTCTTGTCTATGGTAGTTGGGCACGTATGCTGGACCTTCTGATAATCGCCCATTTCTTCCTCGTGTCTCTCTTTTTGTCAATAAAATAAAAAATATTCTCATATTGCTATATGCGGATGATGCCGTATTGATAGCTAGGACTGGTTTAGCGTTGCAAAGGCTCATTGATAATTATGCGTCCTATACAGCTTCATTGGACCTCCAGGTTAACTAAGCTAAAAACTATATTCTAATCACGGGGAAACGACGAAGAAGATCACCCTGCTTTCATATTGCTTCCCGTAGGGTCGAAATCACTAAGACTTTTTTATATTTGGGTGTTCTGTTTAATAGCTCGGGAACATGGTCAAACATGATAAGGAATAGATGTAATGCCCTAGAAAAGAGCATCATGGCCATATTTTCCTTCGCGAAAAAATTAGGCTCTAAGCCACTGGTACCAATCAAAAAGATATATTCTGCAAAAGCTATTGCATCAGCTACATATGGGGCAGGGATCTGGGGCATAACGAAGGCTGATGCCCTACAATGGTTAGAAGATGGCTTTTATAAGAAAGAATTATCCCTTGCCCCGGTTTTACTATGGCATTCAATTTGGCAGAGGGACTCTGTTGGTTTAACTCAAAATATAATTAGGGATTGTTTAACTCTTGAACAGGCCCATAAGGTCCCATGGCTTCAATATGTTAAAGAAACACTGTCAATATTGGGTCTTGAATCCCTTTATAGTGAGCCACTTGACTGCAAGTCAATTTCTAAAGCTGAAATTAAATCTCGCTATAGTTTGCACAAGGAAAACAAAAGATATGCACAAAATTGTATCAAAACCATGATAGTAATTTACTTGGGGATTACTGTTATTCCTGATGAAGCAAAATCATATCTGACTTTTGTGACAAACATCCGGCATCGATATGTACTAATGCGATTCAGGTTAAATCTTATCCCATGCATGCTGGGTTTTCCTGCGGGTGTGTACTCAATTAATGAATTACCAGCTTGTCCATGCGATGGTACATCCCTTCAATCAAATTTGCACTTTATATTTTTTTGTACATTTTATATGTACAAACGTAAAAAGTATATCCTTCCCCTATTGCGGAAATACAACTTTGAACAATGCCGCCCAGCTCTGACTTTTTTACAAAGGCTTTCTGGACCTTATGTATGTTTTTCTCTTGCATGCTACTTATGTATGGCTTTATCAACTAGGAGATTGACTGCCTTGTAATTTTATTCTAAATGGTCTTGGCGTTTTTGCACATTATATTATGAATTTAGTATGTATTAACCGAGGGTTTTTAGCTTCAATTCCCACCTGTGGTTTTTATTTGTATTTATCTGTTTTTTTAAATTTATTGGAATTGTAATGTATTATTTATTATGCATTTCATGATGCACCGTACTTTTATGATCTTAATTTTTAAGATCCAATAAAGTTAATTGATGATGAGTCCTTGCATTGAATTACATCGCCAAAGTATAATGAAGCATAAGATAATATATTTTTTCTCATTCATGGCCGCTATACCAAAAAACAATCATTTTTGGTTTTTTTTTAACTGCAACAGGTTTTTGTCAATGTTTTGATAAGGAATCATGTGCAAACACATATTTAATGCACACACACACATATTTAATGCACACACACACATAAGGGCACACAATCCAGCTGCATAAAGCAAAACCAGCATTGGCAATGCCAACAGGTCTTACTTGTATGTGCTAACACAAGTAATACAGGCATGCACACATGCAGTGTGCATGCATTAGCCCATTTAAGTCAAATCTATTGTCTTTGCCAATGCTTGTTTGATTCGGCAGACACCTTTCAGTGCCAATATCTTGGAAGCAGAGGTCCTTCTCAGGCAGGATAGGTGATATACCGCCCTGTGGCTTTAAAGGTCCTGTGCTTGCTTGCGAGCCGTCAGAGTGTGTTTCCTTCAGATCCAGGGTGTGTTTCCTTCAGATCCAACTCCTGCATTCGTCCACTCCAGGTTTGGCAGCAGGCTTGGTGGCCCGTGCTGAAAGAAGGCAGCAAGAGTGCTGGCCTCGCCTCCTTCATCATTAGTGCTCCCTGCGAGCCACGAGAGAGGAAGATGTGGAAGCCGACGAGAGCGCGCGCCACTGACTTGCTTGAAAGGAGCCCGTTTTCAGTGACTGTGGGCGCGTGATTTGTACAATTAGATGCTCATGATAACTTGAAATGATTTATTTCTGTGAGCACTCAGTCGCTTTTATGATACTGGGGAGTTACCAGACACAATCTTGTTGCGTTTACCTGAACAGCGCCAAAACAGAGGTCTTGAATTTAAAACAATAGCTGAATTATTTATTACCCAAGTCAGTGGTTCTCGTTATCGACATTGGAAGGCTGATTGGCTGATTTAGCTGAGTGCTTTGATGAGTTTCAGATCTGAGATTAAACTACTTAGAACCTGAGCAGGGCCGGTCCTAGGATTTGTGGGGCCCCGGGCAGGATAGGAACATGCGAGGCCCCTCTAATTTGCATAAGGTGTAGTATCACAGCAAGTGACATCATAGGAAGTGTCAACTGACCAATCATTTTCTGGCACTGTTGAAGTAGCTTTGCAAGAAGCTACTTCTCTAATGTGGATATAATTGAAATGGCTACAAATACAAATAATAGCCCTAATAAAATAAGTGCAACTATTTTAAAGTTCTATTATGTAGAAATACAACACGTCAAACTGGGTTGAAAAGCTAGGCCTATATCTCCCCAAAACCAATGTTTCCAGATAAGTGCATGATTAAAATTCTAAGACAGGCTGTCCCATAGCTATACAGTGGATCTTCAGGTGACTCCCCGATACTCCCGTTCCACCAGTGAAGTTCAAGGTTAAGGCATTTGGTTTTAGCAGGCATGGACATCAACACAAAGGGATCCATGCTGGTTCGGGTGAGTGACATGCAAATGCTCCAGTATATAACAGAAAGCACTTATTAAAGAAAATAAGAGGATGAGATGGCACAGATAACATACACAGGTTGGGTGGCAGGAGCACCAAATGCTGGACCATTCCCTCAAACTGAATGCCTAAACCCAGCAACTACTCTCAAACTTCATTTTTAAGAGATGAAAAGAGCTGAAATAACTTAAAGATATAAAGATGAGATGGCTAAATAGGGACAAGAATGTGTAGAAAGGGAAAAAAACTGCCAAAAGCTACAATGGGGGCCAGTCACTCAACAGACAAGTAGTAAATTAAAGCAACAAAACAAGAGGATTTATTATAGCAGACTCAGTGCCGTTTTCCCTTACAAGGAAATTAAATCTAGCAATGTGGAATAGGTTGGGGAGGTGGTGTTTGACTTTCAAAATAAATCTCCCATAATCCCTGAGAATCCCTGAGATTTGCATTTTTAAAGATTTGAAGTCACATTTGAAGTCACATATCCTTAATAGCTGAGAAGACACTTGCCAAATTGCGAAGGGTCCAGACACGTCTCTTGACTCAAATTTAGCCTAAGAAGTAACAACCAAATTGCACCCACCCTCAGGTAAATCCATTTGGTCTTGGTTAAAGAGATAACTGAATGCAAGACCCTTGAAACACCATGTCCATCAGCCATAAATTACTACCTAATCAAACACTTTTGGTCCTTCCAATCGCCAATACAAGATTTGCCTTCCTAAAACTACTGGCCACCCACTCACCTAGGCTCAGTGACTGGCTAATCACTCCATGTGTGAAGTTGTACTCTATGGAATGAGGCACTCACTCCTCAGTCAGCTTCCTTCTGCAGTCTCCTTTTCCTGCACAATGCCCCTTCTTCTCACCTCCAAAGTAAGGCTAATTCAAACTGTACTGCTGAAAAGCAGCAATTTCCTCAGGCCTCACTGTAACTTCTTGAGGTTTGGGATCATTTGTTGTGGTAAGAGGCGCACATCATCTTGTGCTGCCCATGCCGGGCCATTGTCATTCTACACTTGACAGTGAACAGGCTATCTTTGGGAGCATGACCATACTGACCCTGTGCAGCAGCCTGGTAAATGTATTTTAATACTCTTTGGGACAGGATAACTAGTGTGTAGCATATATGGCTCTAGTTTCTCGGACAGTTAGTGACAAATGATAAACTTTAAAACACGCTGGAGCAGATACCTAATAGTCTTTCAAACTACTTTTACAAGATATTTGGACTTCTTCACCTTCTCCTTTCCTCAGGGTGTTTTGTTAAATTACACCACATTGTGCAGATCATGCAAATATCTTTAGTTATTGTTCTCTTGAAAGAGATGATTGTAAATACCACACCAAGAGGGTATCCTGGCGCTAAGGGATTTCCAAGGAAAAGGTACAGGCTATACTAATATATGGAAAGGCCAGTTTTACGTTTTTCCCCAGAATATTTTAGATGCACTACAGCTCAAAAATGAGACATTTCCAGTCCTGTGCAGCTAGAAAGGAGAAGGATCTACCTCCAATATGTTCCCTCCTAATTTTAGGATGGCACAGGGGCATTGCTGTTACAGAGCGTAAGATTCTGGAATAAATGGAAGGAATAAAACAGTGCAGAATGAGCATGCCCTTTTATGCACTCCACAATGGCAAATGGATAGATCGTTTGGTAGCTGGAATTAGCAGAAAGATGAATAGAAATGCTACAGCATCTAGGGCAGCCTCTGATGAGAATCCTATCACTGTTCTTAATGATCTGAAGGGTACCAAATGTTAAAGGTGGGAAGTTCAAGACAG
The DNA here is from genome assembly GCA_963921515.1 of Calotriton arnoldi. Taxonomy (NCBI): domain Eukaryota; kingdom Metazoa; phylum Chordata; class Amphibia; order Caudata; family Salamandridae; genus Calotriton; species Calotriton arnoldi. Next base: position 3,696,596 of record CAWUFW010000198.1, read on the forward strand.
GGAGCACTTGCATAATCTGGTTGTGAGAAAATAATTAACTGTACAACAGTCTTGCGGCAGTGACGGGTGAAATGCAGAATTTTGTGTTGCATATGGATGTAGTAGAAGTAGATAACACACTATTTGTCCAGACAAGGAGAGAAGATGTTGGAAAATCAATCCAAGATTTTGTTGTTGATGCAAGCATGGTGGTTGATTGGCCCAGCTCCATAAGCCACCAAAGAGCAGTGTATATGGTACCAGGCCCCTTAAAGATGCGGATGCCTGATGTTTCGCTATATAGTTTTAATGAATTTGTCTTTATCCAAAAAGCAACTGATTCATTGCATGCAAGTCCAAAACATTTTCTTGGTTAGAGACCAGGCCTCTCAGAAATGATAGAGCTAAAGCCACGCCTTGAATTCCAGGTTGTTCCAGTTGATTCAAAAGCACAGGATGGGAAACTGATAAATGTGACACTATAATTTAGTAATATCAAGGCTGCTCTGCCTTTCTGGTTAAGAATCAGGCACACACTGTCTGACACAGCAAGAAATGCTACTTCCAACTCATGGAGAGGTCAGAATCTAACTGACATGAGATCAATAAGTAAAATAGTTTCTATGAAAGAGATTTGTCAGTTGACTTATTTTTCAAGGATTTTTCAGAAAAAGGCAGCAAAGAGATGTTAGAAGATGCTGAGAAACTTTGAACCTGCTGAAGGATTTTTGAAAAGAGGAACCAATGCAGCTTTTTTGTTTTTTTTGTTTTTTCTCTACATTGGTAGGGACAGAAGACGAGGCATGGGCGATATTGCAAATGGAGGTCAGGGCAGGGGCTATCATCTTTAGATGTCCATTCATGAAATGGGGAGGAAAGGGTCCCAACTGGGAGCTAGATTTAATAAAAAGGTCAAGAGGAGTAAGAGTACACAGAGAGCAGGCTGTAATTCCGCAGACATGTTGAGGATGATTCAAGATCACAAACCTTTGTGAAGGATGACACACACCGCAAATCTAAGCCAAATTTTCTACTTGGAAAATAAAGAGACAGGTAATTGCAAACTTTGGTAGAAGGCTCAATGTACTTAGCAGCACATGCTAGTTCAAAGTCACTTTTACCTCTCCTCCAGCCTACTACTTTTTTTTTGGCTGATTCTGCCGACTTACATCCACCTCTCTCTGTGCTTTACTTTTTACCTCACCTCTTGCTCAGCCTATTTTTTTCTCTTGCTGGTTCAGCCCCTCTTACATCCACCTCCCTCTGCATGCTCTCCTCTTAACGTCTCATCTTTCCCCAATCCCCAAGCCTCTTAACTTTTCTCTCTGGCTCTGCCACTCTTACGTCCATCTTGTCCCTCATACCTCCATGCTCTACTCGTGATTCTGCCCCTCTTAAATCCACATCTCTCTTCCCTGCCCTACTCTTCACCTCTCAAATCTCCACCCAATGTTTATCTTCTCTGCTGGTTCTGCCATCCTAAATACAGATATGCCTTTTCCTTCTCCCCTTTCCTTTTATCTTCTCTTGCTGCTCCTGATCCATTACATACACCTCTCCCATTTCTCCTTCCCTCTCTCCTCTTGCTGATTTTGCCCTTCTTACATCAAACTCTACCTCCCTGATCTACTCTTCATGTCTAATCTCTCACCAAGCCTTTAACTTTCACCTGCTGGTTCTGCACATCGAACATCTGCCTTCCCCTCCTCTATCGCTCCTCATCCAACCTCTTACTATCTCTTCCATCCACTTCTCTCTCGCCACTCTGCTTATGTTCTGTCTCTCTTATAGCCATGAATTTTATCCATACACTACCTTCACTGCTCATCTGTCCCCCAGCCGTATAACCTTTTCCACTGACTCTGCCCCATTTACATCTTCTCTCCATTTTCATCCTCCTGAACACTCTAATCTTTTCTCACTGGTTTTGCCTCTTACACCACCTATTTCTGTTCATGCTTTACTCTTATTCTCGTCTCTTCCTCAAACCTTATTTTGTGGATTACGCGTGTAGAAAAGTAGGATCTGCTTTCATGGTCACCCCCACTTTTTGCTGGTGTCATTATGTTTTTCTGACTAGTCTGACTGGGACCTTGCTAATCAGGACCCCAGTCTCTGTGCTTCTTCCCTAAACTGGACATGGTGAGTACTTAGGTACACTCCAGATTGGATACTGGGGTACCTTTATAAGTCCCAGGTATATGGTACTGAGGTACCCAGGACATAGGTACACCAGGGTTCCCCCTTGGGCTGAAGCATGTATTATGCCACCCATGAGATACCACTCAAATTGTGGCTACAGGCCTGCCATTGCAGCCTGTGTAAGCTAGTGCTAGCACCACTTACGACAGATATAGGTTTCCTATATCTGAGGTCACTACACTTAAAACCTGTAAGTCACCCCTAAGGGAGGCCTTTCAATCCTGAAGGCAAGGTGCTGGGTCCTAAGTGTGAGGGTGCCCCTGCATGAGCGGGGCACCCGTACAACCTTCGGAGTCCATTGTAAGTGAATCAGCCATTATAACATATAGACTGGCCATGCGTCATTTCGCGATGACCATCTCTAAACTGGCTGTAACGAACCCTGTCATGTTTGGTATAAAACATGTTGGAATCATACCACGGTGTGAGAGGTATGATTCCATGCACTGTAAAGCTCCTCCGGGAGGCCCTCAGTGCTCCCGATACCAGTCTTCCAGAACCGGACAGCAAGCTAGGGCTGCTGCCGACCAGAGACATGTTTCTGCCCGCCTGCTGCTGAGCCAAGCTCGAGCAGGGAAAAGCAGAACAAAGATATACTGGCACAGGGAGGTGTGAACACCTCCCAGACAGGGTTTAGTGTATTGGGGCAGGGTGGGGGCACTTGCCAGCGCCACTGAGATGGCTTGAAGGGCACATTTGGTGCCCTCCTTGCATACTCCAGTTCAAACCAGTTCAGGGAGCCGTTGGCTCCCGCTCTGGCGCAAAACTGGATAAAGGGCATGGGTGTATCCTCCCCACTGTCCAGACCCTCCTCCCCAGACCCAGACCCCTGAATCGTCCCAACCCTTTCCTAAAGGTACTTAAGGGCTTACCTGTGGGTGGGTCCCTAGATTCGTCGTTGGACAGGATTCGAATCATACACCACTTCAACTTCAACTGTTTGGACACTCTGGACTTTGCTTTGGGAACCGAGACTGCATAGGGGAAGATTCCTGCTACTCCTGGTCTCGTCGTCCTGCTGGTCTTCAGCAACGTCTGTGCCCGTGCTCCATACAGGTTCTTCATGAGGCCTGTGGACATCCAAGACAGCCGAAGGAATCTCCCTTGGAGTGAAGGAGTCACCCCCCTGGATCGGCAGGCACCGCAACACAGCTGACCCGTCTGCTGATCCTGGGCTCCCACTGACTCCAAAAGACTCAGCAACACAGGTGGAGGTTCTGCAACTCCCTCGAGGCCTGAACTGTCTTCATACCAAGTTTGAGGCCAGTATCCCTCGTCAGAACCGCTGGAACAGAACCCCTGTGCACCGCATCGACTTGCCGTTGTCAAGGCTTGTTGGCTCTCTCCTCTAGAGATCTTCAGGCTCCAAGAAGCTCCAACCTCAAGCAACTCCTGCAGCCAAGATCTCATCTTGAATCCACCTTTGGGTTCCACCGGACTCCTTCGTCTTCTTCTCCACTGGCACCTTTCCTGAAGTCCTCCATTGTGGTCTACAGCGGTCTCCGACGTCACTTGACTCCTATGCACCCGGCTTCCCTGATGTGGGTATCCTGGTTCCTGGGGTACCACGGGTGGGGTGACTCTCCAACCTTCCATATTCCACTGGGTTGCTTCAGGGTCCACTGAGAAGGGTCCTTCTTCTTAAAAAATTGCAACTGCGTCTTACCTATTGACTAACATTGAGCACGCTGTTGTGTTCCCACTCAACACACGACCTCTGTGGGGCTCCTAGAAACTCACCTAGGGTGGTTTCTTGGGTCCCCTGCTCTTCTACGTCTTCTGGGTCCATTCTTGACTGCAGTTGTGATTCGCATTCTACTATTTTAGCATATGGTTGGTCTCCCCCTGTAGACCACTGTGTATTTGTGCTACTTAAGTGCTCTATTTCCTAAGTATTATGTGTATTGTGTTTATATCTCTGGGTAGGAGATAATACATTGTGTTAATGAGTGTTTGTTATAAAATACCTATTTTTATAACTACACTGTGTGTTTCTTTTTCACTTAACCTATACCATAAGATTAAGTACTGGTAAAACAAGCTGCTTTACACTCCTTCTGGACTAAGCCTGAAGGCAGCTCTCCTTAGCTACCACTTAGAGAGCTTTCTAAGGTTGTCTAAGACCACTAAAATCACCATAAGGGTTGTCTGGATTAGTACAGGGTGCTACACTTACAAAAGTGAGCACCATATACTAAGCCAGCCTCCCACAACGCCGCTTTTACATCAATTGCTCTGCTATCCCCAGCTTTGTTGCTTCTCTTTCTCGTTATGTCCCTCTTATATCCACCTTTCTCCTCCATGCTGTATGCCTCATCTCTCCCCCCTGCCTCTTACTTTTCTCACTGATTTTGGCCTTCTACATCCACCTCTCACCATTCCCACTCTCTTCTCTGTGTAAGGTTTCTTGATTGTTCTTCCTCTCTTACATCTATATACCCCATGCATGTACTGCCCTTTACCTCTCATTTCTTCCTTTAGCCTCCTAACATGTTTTTGCTGGTCTGTCCCCTATACATCCACCTCTCCTCTTAGAGTCCCCTGCCTCTTACCTTGTCTCACTGTTTCTGCCTCTTATATCCACGTCTTCCTTCCATGCTCTACACTTTACTTTATCTCTACTACGGTCTCTTACCTTTCTCACTAATTCTGCCTCTATTACACCCACCTCTTACCTACCTGCTGAACCCTTCACCTCTCATCTCTCTGCAGTCTATAACCTTCTCTCACTGGTTCTACCTCTCTGAAATCTACCTCTCCCTTGCATCTCTCCCCCAGCCTCTTACCTGCTCTTGGTTGTCTTGCCCTCTTACATTTAACACTCACCATTCCCTCTCCATGATACTTAAGTTCTCCTGATGGTTCTGCTTCTCTCATATCTACCTCTCTTATCCAAGCACTGCCTTTCACCTTTCATATTTCTCTCCAGCCTCAACTTTATTCACTGGTTCTGCCCCCTTCATGTCCACTTCTCCCCTCCATGCTCAACTCTTCATGTTTTATCTCTCTCTCACCTCTTACCTCCATTCGCTGTTTCTGCCCCTGTAGCTTCTGCTTCCTCCTACATGTGCTGCTATTCACCACTCTTCTCCCCGGCCTCTTACTTTGCTTCACCTCTAATGCCAGGAGGCAATACAGGCCCCTGCAGCATAGATGTGCCCACAACACTTCAGGAGCCCCCAACTCATCAGGGGGCTCCCATTCAGCCCAGGGCCAATGAATATCTGTGAGATGTGGGAGACTCAGGGGCCCATTATCACATTCTGCAGAGAGGGACCCCATCATTTTGTGTTACACCACTGCTCTTATGTTACTTACAACATTCTCTCCTCTTCCATCCTCCCACTCTCCTTAAGCCTGTTACATTTCTCTTTTGCATGCTATTCCTTTTACCTAACCAAGACTCTTCCTTTTTCTCACTGATTCTGCCATTACATACACATCACTTCTTCCCCATCTCCCTTTCCTTAAGCGTCTTGTTCTATTTAGCTGTTTTGCCCCTTATGTTCAGCTCTCACCTCTGCTGTACTCTGTCATCTTCCCCACCTCTTACCTTCTTTTGTTTGCCTAACCCCTTTTAGATGCGCCTCTCCCTCAATACTTCTACTAAAAGCAAAAGAGAACACCAGACCTCCTTAGATGTACCCAGGAACACTGAAATTATGGATTTCAGATGTGAACAAACATGATGCCGGGGAGTAGTGCTACCTGTTCAGATGTGTAAAACAAGGAATGGTGTGTGTGTGGCTTGAGGGGTTATATAACTTGGGTGTATCTTGGAGGGTTCTTTGCACTCCCCTCGGGGTGGTAAGAATGGATGTGGGGTCACTCCTCCTAACCTCCCCCAACTCAATGTTATCATCTCTACTATTCTTTTACAGACTCAATTGTTCAAAATTCCTTTGTTTCATGGAAATTACATGAAAGTAAAAAACAGTAAGCGATTATACTCGACTGCAGTTACTATTTATGTTTGACTCTGTTTATGACTTTTGGATGCACGTGCTTGTTTGGAAAATAAAACAATAAAACAGAATTGTAAAAAAAAAAAGAATAATAACCTCTCTCTCCGTTTTCTGCTCTTCTCCCTTTCCCTTCATTGGAAGTGAGCAATGTCCATCGTGATGTGAGGTCACTATGTTTTTTTGTTGTGAGCCCTGCAGGACGCTCTCTGCTTTTCCTTCATGCAGGGGCAGGGCTCACTTCACACCTCAGGCCAGTTCAAGCATCTGCCTAACCGCTGTTATCATGCAGATGCAGCGTTTAGGCTAAGAGAAAGAGTTGCAGGGAAAGCTAATCATAGCCACAAACCCTGCCCTGCCCAGTCTGCAGCAGCTGAAAGGGATGCAGTGTCATATTGCCTTTACAGCCCATGGCAGCCGGGCCTGGGTGAGGGGGGCCCCGCCTTGGGTCTTTCACGGTTCACCATGACTACGAATCCAAAGGGAGGGGGCTGCTCACCAGTAACTTGTACAATGGCAACATTTCAAAAGGATGATGGACTCGTGGGGGGCCCCATCCTTGTTAGACAGCCGCGGGGCCCTGGGCAGCTGCCCACACTGCTCATGCCTAGTGCCGGCCCTGAACCTGAGGCCCCACCAAGCAGGGCTGGCTTTAGCGCTGACGGCGCCCAGTGCGACAATGTTTGTTGGCGCCCCCCAGTGACCACCTCCGCCACGGATTCCCTCACTACCACCATTTAACAGTGCCCCTCGAGTATCCATAACCACTGTCTCTGAGATGCATTTAATTCGTTTTATAGCGCCACTCATACCAGTGTAGGGTGTCAGAGCACTTTACATCACACACTATACTACACAGAGACAATGAATCATAGGTGTGTAAATCAGTGTATAAGAAATGTTACATAAGACAGAGGGCTACAAGGTGTAGGAGTCACATGTCACCCATGATGGGAGACAGTATAGTTTGAGTACTTGGTCTAGAGAAGCACAAACTCAGAATGTAAAACTTAACCACATGATTAGGGGTTCTCTTTAATAATCACAATTCATTTTGACCTATTTACATTATATGCACTTTGTGATCTGCATGGTACATGTTCTTTGCAGCAGGCACATTAACCGTCTGCGCTATGTTACGGTTCACTGATAGAATATCCACCCCCAAAATATCCCCATTCACAAATATCGAGTTATAAATATCGATGTCAAAAATATCGACGTCAAAAATATCGACATCCTATATTTATAATAGTAAGTACAAAAATATCGAAAACAAAATATCGTTGTAAAAAATATAGTTGTACAAAATATCGATTTTAATATATGTATAAAAAATAATATTAAATAATAAAATTAACTTAAAAAAAGAATTTGATTTAATATACATTTTAACAAATAAATAAATGTAATTAAAAAAATGTAAATATACGTGTATAAAATGTGATATATATGTATATATATTTACTTTAAAACAATTAATAAACTATTAATTTTAATTTATTTTATAATTGTATATATGAAAATTTACAAATAAAAATATATAAATATATACATACACCAATAACATAAAATCTAATAAAAAACATTATATTATAAATTAAAACATTAAACTATTTAAAAGTCTTTAAACTTAAATTTTCCACTTCAGTGAGTGCCACAGTAGGTAAAGTGTTGGCTAGCGGTGGGGGAAAAATTACTATTCCCACTTCAGTGAGTGCAACAGTAGGGAAAGTGTTGGATAGCGGAGGGTAAAAATTACTATTCCCACTCCGCTGAGTGCAACAGTAGGGAAAGTGTTGGATAGCGGAGGGGTAAAATTACTATTCCCACTCCACTGAGTGCAACAGTAGGGAAAGTGTTGGATAGCGGAGGGGTAAAAAGTACTATTCCCACTCCAGTGAGTGCAACAGTAGGGAAAGTGTTGGATAGCAGAGGGGTAAAAATTACTATTCTGACTCCAGTGAGTGCAACAGTAGGGAAAGTGTTGGATAGCAAAGGGGTGAAAAATACTATTTCCACTCCAGTGAGTGCAACAATAGGGAAAGTGTTGGATAGCAGAGGGGTAAAAATTAATATTCCTATTCCAGTCAGTTCAAAATTAAAAACAAACAAAATATCACCAACACAAAATATTAAAAAATAAAATAAAATGAAAAATATTTAAAAAATCTAAAAATTGAAACATATTATAATGTTAAATATATATGACAAATACCTAAAAATATTATATTAAATACATTTAAAAATAATTTACAAACAAATAAATATTTGTAATTAGAAATTATTTATAAACAAAAAAATTAATTATTACATAAATGTAATCTTTTTATTTCCTACCCTATAACACCGCACAATTCACAACACACATCTAAATTTTAAAAAATGTACCTCCATAATTAACATAATAAACTATCAATTAAAGAATTATTATTAATTAAAAAACAAATTAAAACAGATAAAAATTAATTTACTCCCCAAACGTTACCGCTATGAAATCAAAACTCACACACAAAAAAATAAACAGTTACCCTAATTAATTGTCAATTGATGAATTAATATTAATGATCAACTAATTATTAATTAATTCAACATGAACTGCTTTCCACCCTCTACCCCTATAAACCCCACAACCCACACCTAAGAATCATTACACAATTTCCATAATTTATTTAAAAATAATACATTAATATCAATTAACAACTACTTAATAATTAATTAAAAATAAATAACTTCCCACCCTTTACCACTATAAACCCCACAACTCACATCAAAAATTAATTACACAATCGCAATATTTAAATATTAAATAATTAATTAGCATTAATTAACAAATAATTATTAATGAATTAAAAATAAATTACTTCCCACCCTTTACCCCTGTAGACCCCACAACGCGCTCCTAAAAAATGACACAATTAACATAATTAATTAATAATAAACAACCAATTAATAATTACTTAATAATAAATTACTTCCTACAATTAGCACTATCAAAATCTAAATTAAATAACTATTAATAAATTTAAAAAAAATCATTAATTTATTATAATTAAATTACTTCCCACTCTTTACCCCTACAAACCCCACAACCCACTCCTAAAAAAAATAACACAATTACCATAATTAATTACCAATTAATTAATTAATATTAATTAACAACCAATTAAATTAATAATTAATTAAGAACAAATTACTTCCCACAATTAACACTATAAAATCTAAATTAAATAAATATTACTAAATAAAAAATAATCAATAATTTATTATAATTAAATTACTTCCCACCCTATTCCCCTATAAACCCACAACCTGCTACAGAACTAAAAACGCACTATTTAATTAAAAGAAAATTGATAACTACTAAAAATTTATCACATATATTAAAAAACAAAAACAATTCTTATCCAAAAAAATAGATCACATACATTTAAAATACATTCTAAAATACATAACACTAATTAACAAAATCGATATTTTAAACAACTATATTTTTGCAAACTATATTAATGACTTCGATATTTAAAAAAACGATATTTCTTACTTTAAAGTCGATATTCTTGGCCACGATATTCTTGCTGTCGATATTTCTGTGTCACGATATTTCCAACTCGATATTTGTGTAAGTCGACATTTCCAACTCAATATTCTGTCTGTATACCCTATGTGACCATGAGTCAAAACTTCCACTAGACAAACCTCCGATCAGGAAGAACATTAATCACCAGAGTTATCTTGACATTTATATTGTTGCCTGAAAATTTGTGGAGGCAAGGAACGCTGTAGCAGGTGCTTTTAAGCCATAAAATACTTGCAAAGATGACGCCCCACTGCAAGTCAGCGCCGGCCCTGCCACCAAGCAATATCTAGGCTTTGATGTGTACGATAGTTTGACTTGGTACTGCTTTGTTTTTTTGTTTTTTTTTGTCCTCATACTGCCAAAACTCTTAATGGGATTCCTCCAATCACTCCATGCCAACCTTTACCAGCCCTTGGGAGAGGCAAAGAGAGAGAAAGGGAGCTTTCCCTCCAAGATGATACCGTTACCTTCTCCCACTCCTGTTCACATTTCTAGGGGCCCCTGGATGTTACTTAGGAGGCCAGGACCAACGGTACATTGGCTTAATCATTGGACCCACTTTCCTTCTCTCTCCAGTTTAACAAGGCAGCCCAGATCTTAGCTTTGCTTCTTTGGTCACAAGCCATATCTGATTCACTGGTGTAAATAATGTTCTTCAAACATTCAGCAAAAGTCGGGGGAGTTTCTGATTTCCACACCCTACAAATTTCTCTCCTTGCAAGGATTACCACATAAAATATAAAGTTAGATGCAGGTGCATTCACATGATAGTCATTCGATAGATCGAAGAAAATTGGACTGGTACCTACTTCCGTCGGTCTCTCCAGCACAACTTCCAGAAATTCACATACCTCCATCCAGTAAGATTTGATTCTTGGACATTCCATGAACATATGAATATCATCTGCTGCTGGATACTTGCACCTGGGGCAACTATATACATTCCCTGTCACCTTAGATAGCTTTTTTGGAGACTAATAAACTCTGTAGGCAGTATACAGGTGATTCCTCCTAAGTGCGGCTGGTTTTACTATAGCCTGCAACATACAAAAAGAGTCAGACCATATTTTACATACATCCGTTTCACTTTCTCCATATTCTTCGCCCCACAATCTTATAACTTCAGACTCCCCATCATCCTCAGCATCCAATAGAGCCCAATACCAGAACGAGACTTCCTTTTTCCATGTGCCCGTCCTAGTAACTAAATCCGCTTTCCAATTTACCTCCTCCTTATGCCAATTCTGCGTCGCCCACCAAGAGGATATCTGATAAAACTTAAACCTCGTCAATGTTCCTCCGGTTAACCTTCTAAGCGCCTCCCAACTTATGAGCTTAGAATCCTCTTGCAGGTCACCCCAGCACCTTATAACTCCCATTTTTAGAGGCTGACTAAGTTGATCTTGTAGGCATTCCGGGGTGCCGGGGGAGTCCCAAACTGGGGCCTATGCTGCATAGTATGGAATTTTCATTCTTCTTCTTATATACATCCAAATCTTTAAAGCAGCTCCCAGAATCTTTAGCCTAACTTTTTTATAGAACTTCGGATCTCCATACTTGTATAGAAAATATTCCTGCCCTTACACCACATCTTTTAACATAGCCTCAAACAGTAGACCTAATGATGAGGAATCCGTTTTGTTAGCCAACATCCTGAAATTTTTAAAATGAAAAGCATAACAATATGTGAGTAGGTCTGGTAGTGCTAACCCACCCACTGTAAGACCTCTTCTTAACTTTTTCCAGGCTATTCTAGGGCCTTTCGTAGCCCAAATAAAGGTACCTATTTTGCCTTGTAGCTTGGCTATATCTTCTATCCTGAATAAGAGTGGGACTGAATTATATGGAAAGGTGATTTTGGGTAAGATTATCATTTTTACAAGGTTAACCCTCCCGTAGATGTTCAAAGGGAGGTTTGCCCATCGTGTAAATAAACTAGCAACCTCTTTAGAAACCCTCCTCCAATTAACTTTAGGAATATCCTCTAGTTTCTGCACTAACTGAACCCCTAAGTACCTCATTTGGCTCTTTACCCCCTGACTTCCCCTTACTTGATTCCATTCCATTATTTCAGTTTTTTCTTTATTGATTTTGTACCCCGAGACTTTGCCGAACCTCTCTGCCTTCTCAATTAGTCTGGGGATTGCCTCTGCAGGGTTTGTTGTGTATAAAAGCAAATCATCTGCATAGAGAGCAAGTTTAAGTTCTAACTTTCCCATTATAAAGGGGTGAATAATAGGATCTACCCTGAGCCAGCTGACAAATTGCTCAATATACAGATTGAATAAAAGCGGTGACAAAGGGCACCCCTGCCTAGTGCCTCGTGAAATATTAAACCAGTCTATCAGGGCCCCATTTACCAACACCTTCGCTTTAGGGCTGAAATATAAACTCTTCATCGCCTGAACAAAATTGTTAGGAAAACCAAAACTTTTTAGTGTCTCCCACAGATATTCCCAGTTAACCTGGTCAAAGGCTTTTGCAGCATCTATTGCTACTATCGTCAGAGGAGCCTTCCTTACTTCAGCCATATCTATGGCCCCCATTACCTGAAAAGTAAGCTCATTCAGCTGCCTCCCTGGTATAAAACCTCTCTGATCCGAGTGAACTACCGCCTTTATAACCTTTGCCACCCTTGCTGCCAGTATACCTGTAAAGAGCTTATAATCTGAATTTAATAAGGATATTGGTCTATAAGACTCTATCTTCTGTGGGTCTTTGTTAGGTTTTGATATCAGGGTCACCGTAGCTTCTGCCCATGAACCTGGAGTATTTTCTCCCCCAATATAGATTTTATTAAACAGATTCTTTAAAATTGGCACTACCTTATCTAAAATACCTACATATAACTCAATTGGGAGCCAATCTGGGCCTGCGGCTTTTCCCCTGACCATTTTTTTGCATTGTGCTCTGACTTCTTCTTCAGTGATACTTGCTTGCAACAATACCCTATATTCTTCTGTCAACTGAGGGAGCGTTGTTAACTTTAACCACTCCTGAACTACCTCTTGTCCTGGTCCAATATCCTCCTTATATAGATCACTCATAAAACTTCTGGCCTCCTCACGAATTTTATCATCCTCATATATTATTCCTCCTGACCCTCTTTTGATTAAAATCTTTATCAGGTTCCTTGCCCTATCCGTTTTCGCCTTCCACGCTAATAGAGAACCACATTTCTCTCCGTATGCAAAATGCTGAAGCTTACTAGCTTTCCACCTAACCAAAAGCTTCTTATCTAAGTTAGCTTGAAATTCAGCCCGTAGAATCTCCAACTCTTTCTCCAAACATGGTACTGTACTCAAGGTCTCCATTGATGCTTTCTGTAGTTCTATTTCTTTTTCCTTAATCTTGCTTATCCTATCCGCTTCTTCATTTTTCAGAACTTTTCTTCTTCCTATCATTATGGAACTAAGTATCCCCCTTATATAGGCTTTAAAAGCCTCCCACACTATCTGATCTTTAGCTGTGCCAATATTAAAGTTAAAGTACTCATCCGTTTTGTCTCCTATCTCCATAATCACTTCTTCATCTAATAACATGGTCCTATCTAGAGTCCACCTTTTTTGTATCTCTCTTTGCTTAAGCCCCAGGGTCATAGCTACTGCTGAATGGTCTGATAATATAGCAGGCATATGTTTTATTACCTCAATATCTGAAAACAGCACCTGGCCTATAAGAAAATAATCAATTCTCGAGTGATGCTTATACTTTTTACTGTAGAACGTAAAATCTCTAGTTTCCCTATTCTTGCTCCTCCAAATATCTAGCAAGTTAAAGTCTTTGATTATGTTTTTTAACGCAGCAAACATTTTTGGTGGACTATTGTATTTTACTTTCGAGGTACGATCTATCTCTTTGTTTAAAACCAGGTTGAAATCCCCCCCAATTATAATCAGTGCAGTAGTGTTCAACAGACTAACCTCAAGTTTTAAAAGCACCCCTGGGTTGTCTTCATTTGGCCCGTAATACACTACGCAAACTAGAGGTGTACTCCAAACTGTCAAAGTAGCCACCAACCATCTCCCTGACTGATCTGTATCTTGCTTTACCACATTTATACCTGCATTGCTTCTTATAATCAGTGCTACTCCCCTAGTGCTTCCTCTTTGGTCTGAACAAAGCACCTCCTGAATCCATCTTACCTTGCTCTTCCCCTGTTTACACCCATGGGCCTCTAAATGGGTCTCTTCTAAGAGGCAGATATGTGCCTCACTGTTTTTCAAAAATTCAATGACCCGGGACATCTTTCTCCTACTCCTCAATCCATTCACATTCCATGTTATTAATTTAACTTTATTTAGCCTGTTCATCTTTACAACCCCTAGGCTCTTCCCTCGCAACTCTGAAACTTTAGGACTTGTATGGGGACTGAATTTTTATTTTTTCCCCCTTGCTCCCAACACCCTATGCTCCCCCATCCCACCCTCCCATAAGGAACCCTCCTACTATTCCCTCGGCGATTAAAACCGCCTTTCGGGACCCTCCCTTTGCAGCTGAAAGCATCTAAGCCTAAAAAATGAAAAAATGAAGAAAAAAAAAACACAAATACAAACTATATCAAATTCCACTAAACTTTTTATTATTTATCTACTTTTATATATTTTTATTTTTTATTTTGTATGTTTATTTTTTTTTTTCCATTTAAAAAAATAAATAGAAATTTCCCGCTATTATCTGCACCGCATCCCTACCGCCTCCTAAGCCTTTACAACTTTATTGTATGATTAATTAAAATCCTCTACAAAAGTAGAAGAAAATACAAGTTAGAAAAGGTTAAAATGCAATGCATACCAATGCCTCCTAACCCCTAACTGCCCCCCTAATGTGGTCTAATCAGTTTTATCTATCTAATTTTATACATTCCAGGGTCTAAACTGGTCTAAGTCTAATCTACTTCTTCATTTGGGCTAAGAAAATATCTACTTCCTCAGGGGAGCTAAAGTTATACATCTTGTTTAGCCACATTATTTTTAACATGGCCGGAAATTTCATTTGGACCTGCGCCCCCCGACTTCTCAACTCAGGAATTCTAGTTCCAAGGTCCCACTGCCTTTGCGCCGTTCTCTTTCCAAGATCCGACCTAATTTGATAGTTGACCGAATCAAGTTGTAGTGCAGTTTCTTTTAAAGCTCTCCCCAACACCAATTCTTTAACTGCATAGGTAAGGAAATTGATCAAGATTTTCCTTGGCGCTTTTCTGGCTGGGTGCAATTTGAAAGGGTCTCTGTGGACTCTCTGGATCTCTTTGTCCAAATCTATGTCCGGCCTATCCTTCAGAATTCCCTCCCTGAGGATTTTACAAATAAATGCCTTTATATCTCCTCCTTCCGCACCTTCCGGAATTTTGAGAACTCTTAGGTTATTACGCCTTGCCTGCATCTCCAACCTCTCTAGGTCTTCTTGTAGGGTTTTATTCTGGACTTTTAATTTCTCAAGATCTTTGGTGTTCCCTGATACAGCTTCCGAGAGGACCTTGACTTGAGATTCCAGAACACCAGTTCGCAAGGCTATATCGTCCACTTTTCCTTCTAAGACCTCACATTTATCCTGTATCCCTCTCTGATTAGCCTCAGAAATCTCAAATTTTGAAAATAGATCTCCTCTTAGACTTAATAACATTGACTTCAAATGGGTCCTTCCGCCTTCTGCCCCTAAAGAAGTATCAGTGTTTCCTCCGTCCAAGGCACTGCCACTACCTTGCGTTAGTATTGATTCTGTATTGGGGAGTGACCCTGTAACGGGAGGGGGGCTTCCTTCATTGAGTGTCTCTTCTGCCCCAACCCGACATGCCTCTTTCTCTCCCCCATCATCCACCATTAGTGGTGTATACCGATTTTCCAACTGAAGCGGGGGAGGGGTCTGCTGTAGTCCTTGCTGCCCCCCATTGGAGGTCGCCACCTGCTCCATTATTTTAAAGTAAGATTTTAATGAAGGGGTTGTCTTAACTGGTAAGCGCGCTGCCTTTGCTTCCCTTCGCTTTTTGCTCCCCCCAGATTTTATCGCCTTTTTCTTAGGGGAAACTGGGAGTACTTCTCCAACTATTTTCCCCTCCACAACTGATTTCCCCCTATTTTTTGCCTCAAACTGAGAGCGCAGCTGATACCTATTTCTTGGGGGGGGGACCAACACCCCTTTAGCAGGTACAATACTAATGGCTTTATGCAGCCCAGCCGGGACCCCCGACCTCAGCTGCTCCTCTTCCGACGCAGACTCACTATCCCCCTCCTGTTTCTTTCCCTTATTTTCTGAAACTGACTCAGGGAAACAATGAGGCAACCCAGGACAAGAAGGAAGCAACTCTTTTTCCATCTGACGAACCTCTCTCCTGCTAAAAGCTCGTCTTACCCTATCCACCGGGGGGCCGGAAAAAGAGTCTTGTGCTGTGGAGTCTTCTCGGGGCTCCACAGCTCGCCAGCGTACTGTTCTGTCTCTGCCCCCCCTGACCCGGAAGCCGATCAGAGTTACAGCAGCCCGTATCCTCCTCCACAACTCGGTCCGGCGCCTCCCGAATCCAGTGTAGTCAGCTGCTTCCTGCCCCATGCGGTAGTGTGATAAGGGCGAAGGGCGTATACAGCGGCACAGCGGAAAACGTGGAAAAAAGAAAACGGAAAGATAAAGGTATTTAAAATCGAGAAATGTATTACAAGAAAGCTTACAGCATCTTATATACCTCACATTTCTCTTCAGTGAGCGTCACTGTGGGCTATATCATGCCAACGTTGATTTCTGCCTCGCTGCGCCGGGAGCTCCCGCGACCGGCTTCAGCCTGCCGCCATGTTCCTCTCAACCCACCATCATCAACTTGGTACTGCTTTGTGAATTACCTGTAACTTTTGTGATACAACCCATTGGAATATTACAGACACTCTACACATTACAACAGAATGAAAGGATGAATAGGCATAACGCTTGCAGGGATTCAAACTTATTACTAAGGGTCTGATTTACAATTGTGCAGACAGGCTACTGTGTCAAAGATGTGGCAGAATACCCTGTTCGCCAAAACCTCGACCCCCCCCACCCCGCCTCATTTAGAGTTGGGTGGACAGCCAGCTTCCGTTGACGGAGCCCCTGTAGGCTCCATCGATGGAAAGCTTCTGCTGATGGCCTGATGGAGAAGGGGCCATTAGAAGAAAGGCTCTACACCCCTCTCCTTATTAAGGGTAAATCCTGCTGGTGAAGGACGGATAAAATAAAAATGATAACCCACACCTAGGGGAAAACACTCTCTGGGTTTTGAGGTCATTCGTTTTTTGTTTTTCAATAACAAACTTCCACTTTCGAAGTTTGTTTTAGAAAAACAAAATGTTGTTAAAGTTTGGTGGATGGCTATCAAAACCAAGGGCAACCCCCACCAAACTTTTTCTACCTTGGCAGGAACCGCCATTGCAGACGTTCCTGTGAAGGTACAGAGATCACCGATCTGCTAGCGGTGATCTCCAAATTTGCCGGATTCTAGCCCGTCAGGGTGGTAAATGTAATATCCTCCACCACCCTGATGGATGGAGTACCCAGGGCTTTAAGTGGGCCGGGTCTCACCGGTGCTGAGCACCCGCATTTTTTTTTTTAAAGGGGGCCTCAAAACGGGTCTCTGTTTTGTGCCCTGGAACAGGCGGTACGTTTTGTTCCGGACTGCCGTGACAGCAGGCACATCGATATGTGCGTGCTCACACTGCTCACTTCTCACTAGTGGAGGTTAGGGCATGACGTCATGCCAGGGGAGTTTTGTAGGGGGAAGGGAAATCCTTTAAAGAGAGTCATTTTCTCTCGGGATTTCCCTTCTCTTTTTGAAACTCATCAGCAACAACATTGTCGTGGTGTCACCAGGGCTTTAAGTGGAAGCTTTTTCAATATTATATACAAGTCATAGTTGCTGCTTATTTATCTTATGCAACTAACAACCATTGACAAAGCCAATAGTCCTGACTTGTTGCAGGTATGATGTTACTTGTTGTATCACATATATGGATGCAATGACAGAAACAGCAAAATACAAGTTGGGCAAAATACAAGTTGGGCGGCACACTATGCTAAACACAGATTTTTAGCTTACGTGTTTTAAGCCAGGCCCTTAATTACATTGGCCACACCCCTTGAGAGAACCCCCAGTATTTTCATCCCACTTAAAGCCCTGGGAGTACTTTCCGTCAACCTCGAAATCTACCTTAAATTTCTCAGGATCTGTGGACCAGCCCACTAAGCTGCCTTACCTGCACTTTACAGACATAATTGTTCTCAATGAGTCACTATTAACTTTTATCATACTGCCAATGGGAAATTTGACACACCAACTTTTGGTGTCTTTCCCTACATAGCGGAACAATAGAATCATCTGAATTTGGAATAAAACGTGTATTCATACTCGTCATTGGTCATTGTTATCGACCTCGAAAGGATGAAAGGCTGAATAAAATTAGAGCTTTGTTGCGATTCAAATCTGTGACCTTTGCATCAAATCCACAAAAAAAAAAAAGAAAAAAAAAAAATGTATACGCATTTTACAACCAAGCTGGTATTTCATTATCAATTTCCGCGAATACCATTAGACTCTCCATACACCAACTTTAGGCTTCACCTTTAGCTGTCTCAATGCTGGTTACAACATATGATTCATTCTTGGAAGTTGAGTCTGTATTATGGCAAAAGCCATCCACGAACATTGCTATATAAAAATAAATGAAATCGAGTTGAAATGCATAGGTATAAGTGTGCCTAATTTTCTCTATAATGCTCCTTAATGATTGACTGTTTGAAGGTGCAGGAACGCTAATGAAATAACTGGGCGATCATTTCACAAAGGGACAACAGATATAGCCCTCAATTACCTGGAGTGATGCAGGGCCCTCGATACTGGCTGAAAGCTGTGTCCTTGCTAATGGACGAAAGGCATGTTAAGAGGGAAATTATTTGATTGGTGACCATCTTCTCAAGACTAACTTGGTTAATCAAATCTTTATTGTAAGATCAGTGCACTTACCCGCCCTAATCAGCACAAATCTGTCCAGGCCTCTTAAAGCTTTCAGGGTCATCTTTCAAAACATTTCTTCCCATTGATGCTGGAATAGTGGAGCTGAAATAGTTTAATGGAAGGTTTTTGAGTTCACATTCGCCAGTTCATATGTGGTAACATATGGGCAGAAAATATGATGTGCAGGAAAGTGAATTCATGCAGTTTTGGTCTATATACTGACAATAATAAAATGAAACAGACCGAGAAATTAAATGTACACGAATGTAGTCTTGTTATAAAAATATACAGAATAATGTAACCCCAAGTATAGGTTCTAAAGATAATTAGATGTTTTATTGAGGTTGAACTTTTCAAATCAACACAGTACAACACCCAAAGCTCACACTATTTAGCCCAATAAATGAGCATGTATCATGAACAGCTCAGCCCACGGTATCAGAATGCCATCTAACCTTCCCTCCCTGTCAGAAAGGGATGAGTGGGAGGCAGGAAACGAGTGTGTAGAGTGAGAAGAGGAGAACCACATACTCTGATGATAAATTCTGTAATCCACACAATGGTCAGAAGTTACAGTTAGGATTTGACAGGGAAACAGCATTTACAATGCAGGCATTACCACGCAATGCCTTTGCCACGCATCATTTACCATGCAAATTTTTACCACGGATATGCCTTTGCCACCCATGCCTTTACCATGCATGGTAAGTATACTCAAGGTGCGTATATGTGTGCGTATATATATATATATATATATATATATGTACACAACACAAGAGCTTTGTAAATCTGGGCTCAGATGACTACCATCATGAGTCTCTAGCAACTTGGCAGGTATTCAGTTGGCAGAGTACCACAAAGGTGCATCTTCCACTCCCAATTACATCAGCTCCTGGTGTTCTCATCACTCCTTGAATCTTGTAATGTCAGGTATGCGTTAAGTGACTGACTTTAGTCTGAAAATATTGGAATGCTCTAGCCATCAATGGGTGCCAGTCGGTGAATGGATCTCTCTCACAGAATCTATATGTAGCACAACATACTTCATGAAGGTACAGAACACAGTGGTACATTTTAATGCCTTCAAAATCTGCTTGAATGGCTTACATTCTTTCATGTTATTCTAAATATAGAACATTTAAAAAATAATAAAAACATTTCTCTTCCCACTTTCCAAAATAGTAACATCATTCAATTGATGTCCTAGAAAAGCTTTCAGAGAACAAGTGTTTTGCCCAATTCCAAGGGTTATAAATACATTATTATTATTATGTTGTATACAAGAATTTTAATAAAATAGAAGAACATGATCTGATAAGTTAACAATTAATGCAAGTTAACATTCTACAATATGCACGACAGCCAATAAGGAGCAAAAGATTCAGAACTCTTCCTAGATGTCTGTGCTATTTATGAAAACACCTACAATAAAACGAACTCTGATAAATGTATCAATTAAAACATTATCGCATGTAATGTTTGTGGAGTTATTTTATTAACTGTACTCTGGACTGGAGTGTCTTGTGCTGCAACTGGTGCAGGCTGAACTGTTAAAGTCCTCATCACAAATTGTGTGAAGTTTCTGTAGATTTTAATTAAATCTCTGTGTTGTACGAGTAAGTCTGGCTGTGGCATTGTGCCAATATCAGGATGCGGTGTGTATGCCGCTAATATGGGCCATGTGGCTCCTGCTCCTCCGAGCGGGCCTAATCTTGCTCTTCCTCGTACGTGGGGTAGGGGGCCTTTAATCCAGTAATTATGCTCCTGGTAAGTGAGCGGAATCTCTAACTCCTCAAAAGGAGTATAGTCCTCTGGTGTTTCTTCTCTTAGGTAGTAGTGAAATACATCTGTTGTTGCATTTGCTGCTGGGAATGTAACCCATGAATAGAACACCTCTGTTTTGTTTGATTTGTGTGCCTCAATCACGAAAATTACTTTACCACCCCTGGCTCTTAAGCCATGTTCTAGAAGTTTTATGGTGACTGCCCTTCTGAAATTTGGTGCAATTTGTATTGCATCTTCAGGGTCTTCTTCTAAACCGAAGAGGTTTGTTTCAACTCCCCCTGTTGCGTTTGTTTCTTCCACCATTTTAAATTGGAAGAAGGGTGTTTAAGGAAATTTTAAGATAAGGTGTAATGCACAATTGTAGGAACTAAATATCCTTCAAGCTTGAGTAACCAACAGCCAATAAATAGTATTCTCGTACTACTCAGCTGCGGCGGATTTTGTGCCCACCCACTCCAGACGTCTCTGGGGTTTTGTGAGTAGGTTCTCTGAGAATAGCACGACTGAACTACTCAGATTCTACTGTTAAATACATACCCAACCAACGTTGGCGGCGCCATGTCGTGTAGCTCCTAAAGTACCCCTGCAGGACCTGCGCGTTTGGATAACATATACCGCGGGCTTGGTAGCAGACTGACTCCGTGCACCCCCACCGTATCTGTTAGCCTGGTTTGCATTAGCTAGCTCGCAGTGCCACTAGTGTCTCCTCTTATCGGGGAGAGATTAGTTTCTGGCAACCTTAGATCATGACAACCCTGATTCCCTCAGAATCGTGGAAACAATATACTACCTTTCGCTCAGTCACTCGTGCTCACTTATTCGGTTTGTCTCAGAGAGTTACACAGAATAAACAGTCGGGCGTTTCAATAAGTATTTATTGAACAGTTGTTATTCTAGTGTAAAATATATGTGCTGTGGTAACCAGCAGACAATAGCAGAGATATATTATCAGCAGTACGATAAAAGCAAAGGGATAGAACAGTTCTACCATATTGCGATAATCATGGATACATACATGAATATAAAAGCATTATGCAAGTGTTCGTACTCCTACTATGCCTAACTAGATGTACCTGAGTGTACCTAGCATATGTGTGTAGGTCTTAGAAGCTAAGAGCCAAGAATACTCCTAGGATTTATTCGAACCCCCATACCTGAATAGAGAGAGTGTGGGACCCCGTCCTGGTCTCGAGTTGGACACCCCGTCCGGGTTGTGTCAGACCGCTGTCAGCTTGAGCGACTGCATGCAGGAGGCTCAGCGTCTCTGGTCAGTGTGTCAGCATGGAAGTCTCGGTTCCCTCTGCCTTACCGGGGCAAGATGTGGTGTATTTATACCCTAAAGAGTCTCGGTCCTCAGTATGGGTTGTATTGGACATGAGGAAGACGTCAGGGGTGAACTTTGTACATACATAATATGCCAGTGGTGTATTCTTAGAAAGCCATGCATAATTAATGAGTACAGTGTGGGCCTGTGTTTGGAAGAACCCTGCTGCATTCAAAACCACAGGATAGATAACGTTCAGCCCTCAGAGCTCGTTGTGTACTAGCTGGGACCAATGTAGGTGAAAGATCATGCCTATATAAGGAATCATACTATAATAGGACATGTACAGTTGTGACCATAATTGGGCATATGCGGCCATGACCATAATTGGGCAAGTACGAATATGACCATATTAGGGTAAATATGAATACGTCCATTTTAGGGCATGTACGAACGGGTCTACATTAGGGCATCTATGCGGGATATAACAACACACAGTATGAACATGCCACCGCTGCAACCACCCAAAAACAAAATTATATGTCAACAGTGAAACTAATAAGAGAATACAGGCTAATAACTTCCTAAATCCATGGCTTCAAGATATTCTTATGAGTGTGCTTGCTGGTCCTACTGTCAAAGCCAGCACAAATCAATTGTCAAATACATACTTAAAATCCACTATAGGCATCAATATTATCCTCGATTATATACACATTTTACAGACTCCAGGAACCCATGTATATAGCATACTACTGTTTGCACAAAATTAAATTTTCTGGCTGGTGCACCAGTTCTAATGCTATGGTGCAAACATATTGGGCAGATATTGTCTATATAAATACATTATTCATTGGAAAATACATAGTAAATGGCCTCCTGTTTCTAAAGTCCACATAATTTACATCTCTGAAAGTGGGATACGTATGTGTTACCTGCTGTAGGATGTCAGGTCATCAGCCGCAGCGTGAGGGCCTGCCATCCTAAAAACCAAAGATGCATTATAGCCACTATGTGGGAAACAGTTAGAACACCGCGGCCTCAGCCATGCGTGTTCCAACTTTGCAAGCGTTACCACACTTGCCTTAACCACGCATATGCCTTAACCACGCATATGCGTGGTTAAGACAGTGTGCAGTCTAGTTGCTAGCTGGCGGAAGCAGGAAGGATTGGGAGAGGATGCGATTTTGTGAGGTAAGTGGGGCTGGGGCCGGGTTTTGGAGGGGTTAGTTTGTATGGTTTCGGGGGGGTCAGGGTAGTTTTCAAGGCTGGGGTAGTTTTCAGGGCTACGGAGTAGGGGTAGGTTTCTGGGCTCAGGGGGCCGGGTAGTTTTCAGGAAGGGGGTCGGGTAGTTTTCAGGGCTGGGGGGTTCAGGG
This sequence comes from Calotriton arnoldi, assembly GCA_963921515.1. Classification (NCBI taxonomy): domain Eukaryota; kingdom Metazoa; phylum Chordata; class Amphibia; order Caudata; family Salamandridae; genus Calotriton; species Calotriton arnoldi. The sequence continues at coordinate 3,719,715 of CAWUFW010000198.1, forward strand.
TAGTTTTCAGGACTGGGGTGGTCGGCGTAGTTTTCAGGGCTGGGGGCCTCGGGGTAGTTTTCAGGCCTGGGAGTAGTTGTTTTTAGGAGGGCGGGACAGTTTTAAATGTCAGGGCGGGGGCTTGGGTGCTGTTTGAGGGCTCAGGGCGGGGGCAGGGATTGTAATACTTTTCAGGGCTTAGGGGGCAGGGTAGTTTCTAAGCGGGAAATGGCTTTTGATTGTGATTTTAGGTAGACGAGCTTTACCAGGCCCACAATGCATAATGTGAGACTTCCCATAGTTGGTCACTAAATCGAGGCTAGACATAAAGGAAACAAACTGAGTGGTCAACAGAATCAAATGCTGTTTTTAGGTCCATGAAGTTCAAGAAGAGTGAGGGGTTTTGCAAGGCCAGGTACTTCATGCAGATCATGTACAGCCTCAGAGCCTGGGTTATTGTACTTTGGCATTTTTGGAACCTGGCCTGAAGATTAAATAGAATATTCTTCTCCTGTATCCAGGTCTGGAGTCACAACCTTGACAATTTCCCAAAGACTTTCCCAACACTGTCTATTAGGGAAATTGGCCGATAATTTGAGGGGTCATCTATCCTCCCTTTCTAGTGGATCAGCACAATTATGAAGGACTTCCCTGATTCTGGAACAAGACCAAGAGTCATTATGGTTTTGAATAATGCTGTTAAAGGTCCGATTCACAAATCATGATTGTTTTTAAACACATCGACTGGAAATTTTTCAGGACTGGTGCTTAGCCTGATTTCTGATTGTGAATGGCTTCAGCTATTCACATTTGGTTAAAGACATCGCCTGTTTGGTGTGGTTGTAGAATACAAGTTCTTCTGAATGCTTGCACTTTATGCTCTTCTAAACTGTCCTTCCTTGTGTCATTTAGATCAATAGACTTTTGGTACTACGAGGAGCCACCTTTCAGGGCTCATGGTACATTCAAGATTCTTGGCGGGACCTTCACATCCCCAGCGTATAATTTCCCAGTACTTGCTTACATTTTTGTGATCAATTGCTACCTGGAGAGCCTGCCATACCTTGATGTACTAATTTATTTTCTTGGATCTGATGAGGTGTTTATAAGACCTTCTTGCTTACTGTAGCTTAAAGTCACCCCCATTGAACTTATTCTTATTTCTCAGTGCCTCCATAACAGCTTTCTTCAGCTTTCGACATTTCTCATTGTACCATTCATAATAAGAAGGAGCATGCCTTGTGTTCCATGGATACTTTTATGGGCCCTCAACAAATCGTTGGTACCAACGAGCAGTTGCTTGAAAGATTAAATCGTGGAGTGATCAGGGTCCTCCTTCTTAATCAGAACATCACAGAGAGCGTTCCACTGGGGATTCAAAAAATAATCTACTGTTTAACCTTTGAGGATTTGTCTTTTTCTGTTTATAGTCAGAGACACTTTGCAGAGCCTTAGTAACTGAGGCTGTTTTTGTATTTGGGCGGAGGCCTTAGTTAAGTCAAGGACAAGATGGATAGGGCCGTGATCACTTTCTATTCTCTTTTCCACCATCATATCGACAATTGTGTGCCAAGCTTCCATATTCATTATCATGTAGTCAATAATGCCGGCCCTGTTTCTGGCTAGAAAAGTGACATTTGGTAGATCGCCTGATATTGTACACCCATTTAACAGTCTCAACCCTGCAGCAAGGATTAATGAGCACAGCTGCTCCTCTTTTTTAGGCGCTATATACTGTATCGATTGTGATCGGGGGAGCGCCCAAGCAAAGTCCTCATCAATACCTGCTTGCTCCTGCAATGTTGGGTGTGATCTTGTGTTTAAATCTCCGCGGATCAGTATAATTCTACCCTGGTTCCCTGGCTGCCAGAGCCTCCTTCCATGATGAAATATATTTGTACCTCCAAATTGCCTTAAAGAGGCAAGTAAGATTTAAAGTCCACTTAGCATTGGTGTGGATTCGTTGACACCCCATGGAGGTAGATATATATTAATAAGATCCATCATCCCTTGATTCTTTTCCAGTTTTAAATGTTGGATATTATTGTTTATGGCAGTAAATGTAATCTTCACCTTAACAGTAAATAAGTAAATCTTAACAGTAAATGACGAGGCCACCCTTGGATCTGCCTTTTGGCTGATGTAGCGCAGGCGTATGAAAGGAAACATAACCCTCCAGATTGAAGTTTTCCAATGCCCTTGTTTCTTGGAGGCAGCATATATGGCCTTTCCAGTATTACACTCCATGTGGCCAATTCTTTAGCATAATTTAATATATAATTTACAAGAAGTGTATTGCCCCATTTGGTGATTGTTTTCTCCCTCATATGGGGAACCAGTGGTGAAGAAAAACCTATGCTAATGAGTTAACCATTTTAAGAATGTTTCCCCTGTTTAAAATATCATGTTTCCCTCTAGATTGATAAAGTGGGGTAAAAGCTAATATCGTCCTCCTATCTATAGTCCCCCAAAGGCTGAACTTGAGAGCTGTCTCCCCAGGGTGACCTACAGACCTGATCGGGTCTGGTTTAAAGGTCTGATGTAGTGAATTAGTATAGATCATGTCATTTTGAGGCTTTGCTTCCCCGAGGTAGCTGTTTTTGCTGATGACAGTCGATTCAAGTGCATGATTTGAGTGCATAATATCGGCTAGATCTTTACAGATAGTCAAATAGATATTGTAAGGGCCATAAAGCTATGTAAAATTAAAATTATTATTCAAAGCTACATCAAATGTGCCACATTATTCATGAAAAAACAAGGCTCCATTACTATCTAATGACTTACGTGAGTACACTAATTGGGTATCCTCCCTCAAAGCAATGCTACCCTTAGCTCTAGCGCCTAGGATTTCTGTTACTTTCAACAACTGTAACTGGCCTTGCCTGTGCTCAGGGCGATGAATCTACATTTCTCTTGAATCATCACCTGGGACCATATTGGAAGTGACTTCTCCCGGCTGGCTTTCCTGAGATGCTGATTTTCCTAATTTTCCTCTTGTGCCTTCGGAATCTAAGAGACCCTCACTACAATCGGACGCAGCAACTAAAACGCCGGGGGCTATTTTGACTCTAATCTGTTTAATGTTGGAGGTCTCTGGCCTGTAGGGAATCTATTGATATGAGTGTGAATTTTACACTGTCGCAAGTAAACATGCATTAAAATTTGGATTTCGATGTTAAATTAGGCTTCTTACCCTGACTTGCTTTTGCCTTATTTCCCTTTGGGATGTTTGTAATACTACTTCCCAGTAGGGTTGGCTCTGTGATGTCTGCAGTATTTAAGTCACCTTCTACCTCTTTTGGCGAGGTCAGCCCCATTAATGTTATCCTAGGATCCTCTGTTGTTGCCTTGGGTAATTTCTGTTTGCAATCCTCCATTGTTGAGCTAATAACACGTGGCACCCTGAGCAATGTATTCAGAATTGGAGAACATGGACAAGATTCACTTCCAGTTGTTACTTGACTAAATTTGTTCCTGACAGCTTCTTCTATTGCAGCCACTCTGTGACCTATCTACCCAATTGAAGTTAGTGAATCTCTCAGGACTTGCGTTTGCTCATCTATTTTAGATGACTGCACTTTCAGTGCTCCAGCTATAATATCTAACATCCTGCACATGACTTTCATTAGACCTAAAATTGGTTGGGCAGGTGACGTCTCAAATTCCCTACCCTGCCCTTTCTTGAAGTTGCCATTTTTATGAGAAGAAGCTAACGCTGTTACATTCCCTTTCACTGTATACAAACTGATGTAGATCCAACAGCAAATGCTCTGTGTCATTGCCGCATTTCATAACATTGAAATCGTCTTCGTCTAGAGGAAAAGAATTTAGGAAGGAACTAGAGTTTGAACATCATTGATCATGAACTGAGCTGCAGCAAACATATACTTGAGCTTTACCTTGATATGGTGAAAATATCTAGCTGCTCGCAGAGGTATTGGCAGCTGATGGATCTCTGCTAGTAATATTTCACTTTTGCTGTTTATATGTGCATTTATGTCAACTTGTTGTCTAGGTGTCTCTGAACTTCTACATGCTCCTTCCTCAAGATCATTTTTCAGAAAAGATTCAGCTGCAGCCGCTGCCTCAGTATAGCAGAATCGGACAATAGAGACTGCCTAGATGGGGACAGCTAGAATAGAGGAGAAGGTTGTAGTAATTGCTTGAGTTTAGGTTTGTGTACATTGTTGATTGCTTTTGTGCAGGAATGCTAGATCATTAGTAATTCAATTTACCATTAGTTAATTTGGGTATGTTTTGTTAAGCTGGCTCATTGATGAGGCTTGCCTCCCCTTGGCTACATCAATGATCCCAAGTGTAGTACTACCCAGTGTGAATTCAGGTATAGTAACGTGGCATGCTGTAGCTTGAGCATCTGAAAAGATTTTGCTAACTTTGGACTCCTCCATCGAGGAATTTATGATGATGGCTATTCCTGCATCACAATCAATTCTTGCAATCCACGTCTTTGCCCTGGATTCGCACATCATCTTATTTAGTGGTGAAGCTCAAGTACTAACATGTGCATGTGAAGCCGCAAAGTTCAAACTATGGCTTTCAGGTCTTTTAGACTGATTAATCTATCAGCAAGTACCCCCTTTCAATATGTATTGTCCTTTCCTCGGGGCTTCCTCAGAAATTTACTGCCAAGGTAGTTTTTAAAGCGGGTAGGTGAAGTTTGACTCACAAAATGATCAGCGAGAGAGACAGGGAGGGACACCCAAACCAGGCCCACAGGCCGCACCAATTCCTAGAGTGGCCGCTTCCACTGGCTCTTGGCAGGAACCAATGGCCCTGGTACCTAATGTTCCCAGGGACGCAGCTGCCTACACCCTTTACGCGCCCACTGCACCTTAGCTGTTCACCAATCACACAGCTGTCGCAGTTCCTGGCAAAATGCTGTAGAAATACTGATGATTAATGTTTGTTCTTGTTGTTACAGAGCTGAAGGATGGGAGCCACGCAATTTCTTTCCTTGTTTCCTGAAGCTAATGCCTCTGGGTCATGAGCTGTGGCTCTTTACGGGTGTTAGTGGTCTCTAATGGGCTCTGGTGGGCTTTAGTCTGCCCGCCTATAGTGCTCACAGCTATCCCTGCCCGCTGCATGTATGGGAGGCCAGCTGAGCGCTAATGTCCTCTTCCCTCCTCACCCCGCAAGCAGAGGCAGGAGGAGGGAAAGGGGACAAGGAGAGAAGTGAGGGAAAGCGGGAACACAAGCGATCTCAAAGCGTGCAGCAAGGCGGCAGACTGGGTGGGCGGACAAGTGATCAGCTAGGCAGATAGAGAAGCAGCTAAAGGAAGCATGGAGTTGGGGCAGGGAACAGTGCTCACCTACCCATTACTTCACTCTTATGCTCTCATGCCACCCACTGCTCTCTGTTGCCCGCCTCTCTGCACCAGTGCTGGTGCAAGGACTCGGGCTCATAACTGCTGCCCTCACTCCGCTCACCCCAGTCCTCTCTGCTTTTCCCTGCAGCATTCACTCGGCAGCCGAAGGCCCCCCTCCTGATAATGCATCAACACGTTGGCCCCCATATCAGCTGGGTTCTGAAACACCTTGGGTTATGGCTGATTTTGTGGTAGAGTTAAGTGTGGTTACTGTATTGATGGATCTTGATGATGCTCTCTATAAATATAATACAAGGGGTTCCATTTAGAGGTTAAAGATGATGGGGAACAAAAGGGAACCTGTGCAGGAGACACATAATTTCTTTGAAGTCGAGTTAGACTTATTGCAAGCATTCTTCCCATCACCTTTTGAATGCTTTATGTAACACCCTAAAAGGCCATGGGTATGCCCAGACATGGGTCCCTGGATCAAAGCTGCACCAGACCAACGAGCCCCAATCAAGGCGAAACTGGTCTAGGGTTGCTTGTGTTCCCTTTTCAGGGAGGAAATTGCTTGGTAGATCGGGCTGGACTGTTTCTATTGGAGCAGTTTCAAGACTGATTTGACTGATTTGCTGAGTCCAAACTGATGTGGCATGGTACGCAAAAGAACGATAGGTTGGAATTCTATTGAGTGTTTGCCAGTTGATATACTTATTGCAAACATTCCTCCCATCAACATTTGTGTGTGTTATACCGTTCTACAACACCACACATGTACTTCATAAAAATATACCTTTTTTGGAGTCAATATTATAACATCTACACCCGGTGGCACTATATATTTGTAAACTATACTTGGGACATGATATCTCCATCAAATGATATTTGTGCCTATAATAATCTGACAAATAACCAACAACAAGTAAAACTAATAATAAAAATAGAACTTGCAAGTGCCAAACTGTCAATCTGGCACAACTGTCTGTCTAGAAAGAGAACAGAAATCAAGGTTGTTGAATATCATTAGCACTTGAATACTTTGTGACAAGCTGGAAACTCAGCTTGTAATACTCTAGTGCTTCAAATTTCGCAGATACAAAAGGGTCAGTTTTAAAAGCTATTGAGGGCTTTATTTAGAGATTGGCAGACAGGGTACTCCTTGTTGCTATCTGCTAAACCACAAATGCAGTATAGTCCATGGTACTTGTGATACGACGGTGGACGGGACATCTGTCACATTTGTTATGGAGTCTCTGTCTGCCAGACCCTAAATAATGCCCTAAGTCGCGTATGATACTTCATGTGCTACTTTTTGTTGAGTTAGTACATACATGTTTTTAGACCACCATAGGCTTTCATGATTCCGCTCTGTGGGTTCCTGAGACCTAGGTGCCCTCACAAGTTTCTCCTTTTCCAGTCAAATTTTGAGATACCTGTATTAATGACCATGTGTCTTTGGGTGCTCTGTGTATGCAGTAGATCACTCTTAAGCCTGCTCCCATGGACGATCAGGTAAGGGGTCTTGACATTATCTGTGTGTTCCACAGTTAAATCACCCCTACCATTCCAGAATTGTAGGGAGTCAGATTTAAAGGTGTAGATATTTACCAAGAACAGCACTGTTGATCTCTCAGCTATCCGTGGCCATTCTTCTGACTGCATCACATTTCTGAGATACAGCTTAATCATTAAACTCTTTCCCTTTTAAGATATTGACCCAATTTTATTCAAATCTTTATTTAGCATGTGTACAACAAACAATACATAAATGGTCTTGTCTTTTATATAAGCTTTACAAATAACTGATAAGAAATGTGAGGACATGCAACTGTTGGAAAGCAAAAGAAATCAGGAAAGCATAAGAGCATTTTAGATACCAAGCAGTCATGATAGACTCTGGGCAAGATACATTTTGGGTCCGATCACAAAATGTTTTTGGCTGCTACTATTACATGTCCTCGGTGGTAAAGAAGGCAGTACTAGGCACAAACACCTTTGACCACCATATTGTGAAAACCAATTTGCGGAGGTGGTAACATCTGACAAGAATGTTTGTGCATATTTTAGCATAGAGACTGCAGTTGAGGTACAGCAACGTCACCACCACAGAATACTATATCGCAATAACACACCACAATAACATCAATACTGAACAACACAAAATAGTTTAAAAAAAATGCAACTATAATACAATAGATACCAATACAGCACACCAACAAAAATGCATGCAATCCAAAACAATGGCAGCACAAACACAACAATACATCAGAGCATACCAACACAGCACACCAACACAAAATGCAAAACAATAACAACCAACACACATCAAATATGCAATTGTGTTCTGCTTAGTTTGTGATATGTTTTTGTGCCCTGGTGTTGTGGTGTTGTATTATTATGATGTTTTGTGTTCTTATTCTGCTTTGTTGTGTTGTGCTACCTTGTGGCACATTTTCATGTTGTAAAAATGTGATATTATTTTACCATGGTGTGGGTTGTATGATGGAACCATGCATGCCATTACCATGCTGCCTTTACCACGCAAGTCATTACCACACATATACCTTTACCACGCATATCTTTACAATAAAAATGTAAGAATATCGCAGGTAAGTGAAAACGCATATGTATGTATATTTGTATGTGTGTAAATATATATATATATATATATATATATATATATACACACACACACACACACACACATATGTATAAAATGTATATGTGTATTATCTACTGGGGCTCGCCATTGGGTAGTTATAGTTATGACCTAGTTTCCATAGAAAAAGCATTTTTGACAAACCTATATCTGTGGCGCTGTTTGACGAATCTTCACAAATTCTTTCTTTAAAAGTGTGCCAGCGATTCTAGCTGTGCATGGGAAGTTTTGGGGTGATTCGTCAAGCGAGAGCCGAGAAAAAGGGGGGGTCAAAAAAAGTGTTTTTCCCATGGTAATTCCCTTAGGAGTTTTGAACACGACTACAGCCCAAACTGATGGATGGAATTATGCTAAATTTGGCAGAAAGGTAGATTTCGTTCCACACATCATGCTTTTTGTTATTTGTTGTAAATCCGTTTAGTAGTTTTAGAGTTATTGAAAGAAATCCAAATTTGTATATCTAGAGACTCAAAGCTTCTGTGTACCCTCCCGATCTTGTACAGAAATCTGATTGGCTACTAGCACTTCAAACAAGATGTATGCAGTGATCTTGGGACTTGGCTTTAGAAAAAATGTTTAAAAAAATGAAGACATGGTAGGAATACCCTGACCACTTAGCTCTGGACCTGGGGTCCCAGAGGGATCCCGCCAGAGCAAAAAAGCACTTTTTTAAGAAAACATTTTGACAGAGCCACGAAACCACTGCAAAACAAAAAAGAAAAAGTGTGGTCTCCAACACTTGTTTACATTATAGCTCCTGGGTGGCCCGGTCTTGGGGGCATTCAGGCATAAACAAAATGAGGGGGGCACACGGGGCCCCCCTCCTAGTGGTCTTTTTAGCCCTGGGGCTTTATTGAAAATAGGGAGAGGGGCCGCGGGGACCTCCCTCCATTGGGCTGTAAGAGCCCAGGAGACCAACACTTACCTGGGGCTTATTAAACAAAAGGAGGGGAGCCACGCAGATACTGTCATGTTTGCCGGGCTCGCTTGGCCGGTCCCGATACATGCATGCAGAGGTACCGGCGGACGAGCTCAAAGTCTCGCTGTACCTGAGCGGAAATGCTTTGCGTTCCAGTTTCGGATTAGCATTTCCTCGTCCAGGGCCTTACCTGAACTTCCGGGTTGTCGGGTCCGCGAATCCTGCGTTGGTTCCCCTCCAGTAGTTACCTCTCTGCCGCCCTGATGAGCCCTCATATGTTCTGGTGACAGTCTCCGTCTCCCTGCGGCTATGGGTTACATTCCTGCAGAAAAGAAAAAGGAATAGATAAAGCTGCATTTATTCCTCACTGTAACAGCGCTTCCTGTGCTGAATTATTTATGTTTATGTATATATGTACCAAGAATACTTATCTGAGTCGGATTCAGTGTCTGTGGAGATCTGGTTTTCTTTTTCCCTGCTTTGGTATTTTTCCCAGAGTATTCCTGAAAACATAGGAATTTCAATTTATTCCACTTGAGGTTAAGGTGAATTTCATTCCTCTATAGTATTGCACATTGTTATGATCGTTCTGCTTCAGGAGTTTTTACATGCATCCAGTCATTATTTGTCCATAGGTGGGTTTCAGTGTGCTCTTCCTCATATGATTCTTTTCATTTCTAAAAACTAAATCCCTTATGTCATACTCTTCCTTTTTACCTTTTATACATGGGCACACCTCTTCACTCACACCAGTTACCAAGAATAACGGAAGAAGGGAATTATCCAGGTAGTCTAGCATTACACACATAACTAAACAGACTTTAGAATTGGCAATTCTTTGTATACTTACCTTTCCTATTCTTTGGTTAGTAGAGATTGCTCCTGGCTGACTGGTCCTGTCCTAGAGTGGGGCGCGTTGTGAGACATTGTCTCCTTCCTTGTTTTTTTTCCCTTCTTCCCCGGGTTACTGTTGGTACTTTGACTCTGTTGGGTACAGTAGATGACCAGGAGAGGTTGGGGACCTTTCATCTTTGCATGGCGTTCCTGCGGAAACGTGAGTAGGACTTGACTGAATGCAAAGCCCATATTTCCGCCTGAAAGTTATGGAAATGAGTCAGGTAATGCTTACAGATTTAGCCCACATGTTGGGTAACCTACAGAAAGAAACCCAAGCTTTAGCTGCACGAATAGATTCCATTCAGCGAGGTATGAGGCCTGAGTCTAGCCTGGGTAACCTGGCAGGAGGCACAGGGGGCACTTTTCACCGCCTTCTCAGTCTCCCAGCACCAGTGTCCCGGTCATTCAAGTGACTACCCCTTCGTCAATTCCTTTGGCCCCTCCGCAAAGGTTCATGGGGGACCCTACTAAGTTTTCTGCCTTTATTAACCAATGTCAGCTCCATTTCATGTGCAACTCTTCCCAATTTCCAAACGACCAAGCTAAGGTGGCCTTTGTCATTTTCTATATGGGAGGGTCCACAGCCAATTGCTCAATACCCCTCATAGAAAGAAACGACCCATTACTACATAACTACATAGCCTTTAAAGGAGAGCTAAAAAAGCTATTCGATAGGCATTCTTTTATGCAGTCAGTGGATACTGAGCTTTTGAATCTGAAACAGGGATCAAAGGATTTAACAACGTATATTTCAACATTCAACAGATTAGTAGCTGAGGCTGGATGGCCCGAAGAAAAACGTAGTGCTTTGCTCTACAAGGGGTTGAGAGATGAACTAAAAGATCTTCTAGCACAAGTGGTTGATCCTCCCGAGTCATGTAATGCCCTTATAGATTTAGTGGTGAAACTAGACCATAGAATCAGTGAGAGAAAAAGAGAAAAAAAAGGGCGTCCAGAAGGCTGTGTCACAACCTATAGGGAGAAAAAAACAGACGTAGAAAGGCCAGTAGAAGAACAAGAACCAATGCAAATAGGGAGCATTAGTGAAGAAGAAAGGCAGAGAAGGCGTGATAAAGAACTATATTTATACTGCAGAAAACAGGGTAATTTTCTTAGAGACTGCTCTGTGAAACCAAAGCAAAGAAACAATCCGGAAAACTAGCTAGCCCGAAGTCTGGTGGGACAAAGGCTTCGGGTATTTCAGGGTTAATTGTATTGCAAAGTTCTGTACAGTCCTGTCTTCTCGACTGAAATGGGGGCAACAGGAGATGGATGTTCAGATAATGGTAGATTCAGGTGCCACGAGGAATTTTATGGATTTATGTTGGGCCCACAGTAAGAACATTCCCCTGGTTACCAAGACCTCTTGGGATGAAGTGAGGACTATAGATGGCAGCAATCTTAAGTCTGGTCATATCACACATGCTACCATTGAATCAACGCTCATAATTAAGGAAGAACATCAGGAGATTATTGTTTTTGATCTCATTCAGTCTCCCCAGTTTCCGGCCATACTAGGCCTTCCATGGCTAAGCCAACACAACCCCCTCATTAATTTGAAAGAGATGTCGTTAACTTTTACTTCTGATTCTTGTAAAGATCACAAAACCCACAAAGAGAACAACCAAAGGGAGGTAGCAGTGGTAACCAATTCTGAAGTCCCAGATTTACCCACCTCCTATCACGACCTGAAAGAGGTTTTTGATAAAGAAAAGGCCACAAGTCTTCCACCTCACAGATCCTATGATTGCAGGATTGACCTCGTTCCTGGAGCTCGCATACCTTGCAGCAGGACTTACTCATTGACAGAAAAAGAGAATGTGTATCAGTATGACTATTTGGATGAGATGCTTAGAATCGGGTTTATTCGTCCCTCGAGATCACCTGCTTCCTCTTCTCTCTTCTTTATACCCAAATGAGAAGGGGTCTTAGGTGCTGTATCAATTATCGAGCTCTCAATGATGTTACAATCAAGAACAGGTACCCTTTGCCACTGATATCCTCCCTCCTCGATCAAATTAAGAATGCCAGAATCGGGGGGGCGTGGCTTCGACGCCGAGAGCGATGGCCGCACTCTCGTGATGCTCCATGATTCCCCGGGCTTCTGCCCCGAATAAATCTGTATACAGATCAGCAAACCAGAGGAGATTGAGGCGCTTGCACATTGCGCCGATAAATAGTGGAACCGGCAGCGATGTAGCGAGAACAGCAGGCATGGGCAGAGTGTGAAACGGGGGGCGGCCTAGACGACGTAAGAAGCAGCGGCCTCAATTACTGGGTGCGGCTGGCCGGAAGCAAAAGTGAGGCAGACAAAGATTGGCGAGCCTCACAGGACGTGCGGCTGATATCGGCACCTGATTAATTAAGCAGCGGAGTACAGTCGGACCGTAAGATAAACTAGCTGAGTGATTAATGTGAGGGGACCAACGCTATAGTAAAGAGGGCAGGCTCTTTCTGCCGGGGGGGGCCGCTGAGATGGAACTGCAGCCGGCCGCAGCAACACGGTAGGAGTGCTGAGAACGGCGAGGCATCCCCCTCCCCCCCAACCTCCCCACTGCGAGATCGTAAGAGTGGGGAGCTATATGTGTACGACTCCCTCCGGATTGCGTGACTGGATATTGTACCTGCCCTGGGTGCCTACATAAAGGGAAGATTCCAGGATGTCAACATGGCGCCGTGTGGGTGACGCATTGGGAGCGGTAGCTGAGCACAAGGGACAGGGGTGAATCTGCGGAGCTGGAGTAGCCGCGGACGAACATACGCCCATTAACCTGGAACTGTGAGAAACAGGACAGCGGGGCAGTGGAGGTGGACCCATCTGCCTACACGGCAACAGTAGCCTTTTGAGCAGCGGTGTCGGAAGGCCCCTGCTTAACCCCAGGTGACACACCAAGAGGGAAGAAGCGAAAAATGATCGACTGGGGGCCGGTGATAGTCGGCTAAGGAAATTCCCAAAGCCTAGTGGAGATCAGGTTAACAGTGACAATACTCTAGGCAAAGGAGCGTATACGCCCTGACCCAGCCCAAAGAGGCCCAGTGTCAAAATGTTGGGGGGCAAAGGTGCAAGAGGAGCCCTCCAGACCAAGTTAGACAAATTTACCACGCAGAAGCGAATTGACTCAGATGCTAGTGGTAAAGGGAGTGACGACCTGGTGCGGGGACCGGAGAGTGAAGATCCGTCCTTGAAAGATATTATGGAGGCCATAGTGGGAATACGCACATCACTGGAATCAAGAATGGATACGATAACAGCAGAAGTGACATTGATAAGGGCGGATATGCACAATATTAGCGAAAAAGTGAGGAACGTGGAGGTGGTCACGGCGGAACTCAGTAGCGACACCAGAAAGATGCAACTAGAAATAAAAGATTTGCAGGCCTCCAGGCAAAACATGGAGAGGCTCCTAGATGATTATGAAGGGCGGTCCCGTAGAAACAATGTAAGGATACTTTGGATCCCTGAGAAGGCTGAGGGACAGACAGCTGATCTCTTTGTAGAGACACTTATATGTGACTATCTCAAGCCGAAAGCATTGTCTACCTTCTTTGCTGTTGAGAGAGCCCATAGGGTCCCCGTGGGCAGACCCAAGCCGGGTGCCCCTCCGAGACCCATGCTGGCCAGACTATTAAACTTCAGGGACCGAGACGATATACTACAAACTGCCCGCATAGCGCCACCGAATAGGTACGAGAACAGTGAAATTGCCTTTTATCCTGACTTCACGATAACGGTACAGAGAAAAAGGAGAACTTTCTTAGAGGTCAAGAGGCAGCTGCGCGAGAAAGGGATTAAATATTCCATGCTATTTCCAGCAAAACTCAGGGTTGAGGCAGACGGGAAGCCATGGTTTTTCGATACACCAGAATCGGCGGCAGATTGGCTGGAGGGGTGGAGACCTGTGAGAGATCACAATTCTAGAAAAGGGAAAGATCATGGTGGAGCGGCCAAACCCTCCCATCAAGGCGGACGGCGAGAGGCGACAACGACAGAGGTCGAGGGATAAGGCGTTTATGGCTGAGACATGGACGTATCCGGAGTTGACATAGAAGTGAGTCGAGCTAAGAACGATAAATGACTAAATTCGCACTGGTTTAGCTGCATGTGTGAACTGGTGAAAATTTTATGAAGGGGCAGAGATGGGGGATCCGGCCCGGGTCCCCCCGTAACTTTACTTTAGTTAGTTTGTGTCAGGCGACGGGCACTCTGCATGGTTGGGGAAATGGGCAGTTCGATGCCCAGAGTGCAGGGGAGCAGGGAGGGGGGTATGGGGATTTATTTGTTAGTGTCATGTTTGTTTGTTGCAGATTCACGTAAACATCTAAAGGGCGCCGACGAGGCGAAGTCAGGCACAGTTAGGCAGATGGGTTTGATCGGGCGGGGAGCAGCCCCTTTCCTCTTTTTCCCCATGTGGGTCCCCCGGCGGATGTGGAGTATAAGTAGCCATGATCGATCTGGTGGAGAGTGGTGAACACCCCTATGGGAACCATGGATGAAAGGAGATTCCAGCTACTGTCATGGAATGTAAATGGGCTCCAGGATAAGCTGAAAAGAGGGGTAGTACTACAGTTTATTAAACGGCAAGCCCCGGACATAGTGCTGCTCCAGGAAACCCACTTGGTTGGTAATATGTGCAAAGCCCTTGCTAGATGGGGGTACCAATTAGTAGCACACTCGGAGTTTACCACGGGTTTGAGCGGAGTGGGTATATTGAAAAGGAGGACCTTTCCCATGATGATTGACCAAGTCTATACCGATTGTTTGGGGAGATATGCTGCAGTGTCTGGTAGCTGGGAGGGCGAAGTACTTAACATAATGTCGGTGTACTTACCACCAGGCTTACAAGAAGCGGCGCTGAGGGACTTAGGGAAAGTGATATTAACATTCCCCATCGGGAAATTGGTGGTGGGGGGGGACTTTAATTCTGTAATATCTGGTAGTTTAGATCGTCACCCACCTAGGGTTATGGGCTCATCGAAAGCAGTACTCCCGCATTTCCTGGATGCAATGGGGCTAGTAGATGTTTGGAGGGTTTATCACCAGAATGACTTAAATTTCACTTTTTACTCAGGGGCCCATAACAGCCTTTCACGAATCGATTATATTCTCACCCCGGTGGACCAAGTCCGGTATATTCAGCAGATCAGGCACCTGGCGAGGGGTATTTCCGATCATTCCCCCAAATGGGTGCAGGTTGAACTAGGGAAAGGTAGCAGCACCAGAATAGCACCTATAAATCTGTGGTACCTTCGCAACCCCAAAATTAAGCAGAAGCTCACCCAGGAAATAGATCAATATTTCAAAGAAAATGAAGGCTCGGTGAACTCGGCACCGACCCTCTGGGAGGGTTTCAAGACGGTGATACGGGGGCATGCAGTATCTCAGATAGCAGGAGCAAAGAGGGAAAAAACCCTGGACTACACTGAATAGAGCAGGAAATATTAAAATTAGAAACTGAACTTACTACGCATGCAGTGCGTGATAGTGCGCATATCCTCAAACTAAAACAAACAGAGTATAGAAATGAAGCGAGGGATATAGCAAGAACATTAGATAGACATGAACTTGGGCGTGTATATGAGTTGGGGGATAAAGCCGGGAAGTTGTTGGCCTGGCTTGACAAAAGAGAAATGGCAAACCGACTGGTCACGGAGCTGGTCACGGATTCCGGGGACAGTCTTAAGGATACACAAGACATCGCTAGTGAATTCGCTAGGTACTATGAACAGCTCTACATGTCCAAAGTTAATAGGCAGGAAAATGAGACGAAGGAGCTGTTGTCGGAAATGCAACTACCGACGTTACCGGACGAGGACAAAACTGCGCTTGATAGCGGCCTAACACAGGAAGAAATAGCTCAAGCTATACAGAATCTTCAAACGGGGAAAGCAATTGGACCAAATGGTCTACCCATTGAGCTCTACAAATTACGACCGGATAGAATAGCCCCATACCTAAAGGCCATCTATGAGGAGAGTCTGGAGAAGGGATATCTCCCTCAAGAACAGAGAATAGCCACACTAGTTGTGATACATAAAGAGGGGAAATCCAAGTGTAAATGCTCGTCATATAGGCCCATATCATTGCTGAATGCTGAGGCCAAAATTCTGGCCAAACTATTAGCCACCAGGTTGGTCCGGGTGATTTCCGGGCTGGTCCATTTGGACCAGTCCGGGTTTATGCCAGCAAGAAACACATCACTGAACCTGAAGCGACTGCATGGGGTTATGGGTCGGGTGGACACTTTGAGAGAGCATGCGGTGGTGGTGTCCTTAGACGCCACCATTGCGTTTGACACCATAGAATGGACATACCTATTTGCAGTTTTGGATAGGCTTGGATTTGGCTTGAAATTTATTAGTTGGGTGTGACTCCTGTACTCAGGTCCTCTGGCCCAAGTGGTAGTTAACAATAAAAAATCTGCTGTTTTCCAGCTTCATAGAGGGACGCGGCAAGGGTGTCCTTTATCCCCGTTACTATTCGCTTTAACATTGGAGCCCTTAGCTTGCTGGATTCGTAAGGACCCTATAATTAGAGGACTGAAATGGGCTGAGGGCTGGGAGGATGGCATATCTCTATATGCCGATGATATCCTGTTATACCTGGCTTCGCCAAATAGATCTCTGCACAGGGTCCTCAACATATTTACTAACTTTGGTACCTATTCTGGATATTAAATTAATTGGACTAATAATATTTGTATTGCATGACGACCCTCCAGCCCTTCCCAGAGATTGCCAAGTGACAATAGCTAAAGATGGGCTCAAATATCTTGGGATATATATTACTAAAGATCCTAGGCTCTATTATAATTTCAATTTGCTGCCACCGTTACAACGACTAAGACATGATGTGGAGCATTGGAAGGCGCTGCTGCTATCCTTACTGGGAAGAGCAGTGCTCTTCAAGATGATGTCATTACCGCGTTTCTTATTTATCCTCCATAACTCACCGGACATAGTCCCAGCATCCTATTTTGCAGCAGTAGAAGGCTCTCAGAGGGCGCTGCTCTGGGGAAACAGTCCATCACGAATATCATTCTCAAAGCTGGTACAAAGCTGGTATGACGGGGGAATAGGATTGCCAAATATTAAAAAATACTACTGGGCGGCACAATTAGCGGCCATTAACTACTGTATTTATCGACCTCCAGGTGATCCAGGATACGCAATGGATAGGTGGCTTTTGCCAGGAAGTAACCACACGCGAGCACTGTATTCCAACCCCAAGAAGCTAGGACTGACAGGTCCCACATTCCACTCAGTGCAGGTTTGGCATATGGAACAGAGGAGCACGGGATGGACGCAGACCATAACCCTGGCCACCCCACTATGGGGCTCGGAAAAACTGGGATCCGTTTGGAAATCGAAAGGGTTTAATAAATGGGACACCATCGGGATATCACGGGTGGGAGATCTCTGGAAAAAGGGAGAAACAGTGACATTCGAGACATTGCAACGAGACTATGAACTGGCGGAGACCGAGAGGTTCAGATGTCTGCAAGTGCAACACGCGTTAAAAACTGTAATACCGGGGGATGTGACTCCTCCGGAGGCTTCGCCACTGGAGGATAGACTCCTGGATGGCTATATGCCGCGCAAGGCAATCTCTCTGACCTATTCAAAGCTGATCAATACCTCACCTGATCCCTTATCGCAGCTCCGTGACAAGTGGGAGGGAGATTTGATGGAATTGGAGGAGGAAGAATGGCGGGAGCATTGGCATCGCCTAGGGAGGTAGCAATATTGTCAAAACTGAAACTTGTCCAACTGAAAGTTTTGCACAGAATATACTTTACAGGACCCACCTTGGTTAAGATGGGATACAGGGAGGACCCTAATTGTAGAAGACAATGTGGCCAGAAGGGTACGTTCATGCACATAATATGGGAATGTCCGCTTATCGGCAGGTATTGTAAAGATGTCGTCCGATGCATGAAGGAGGTGTTGGGAGTGCACCTGAAACCAGAGCCCAAATGGTGTCTGTTGAATGTGTGGGAGCCCACGAACCTGGGGAGTAAGGAGAAGATGCAGGCAGCTCTGGGGGGGAGGGTTGCCAAAAGAAATATTGCAAGGAAGTGGGGGGCGCAAGATGTACCGACAGTAACAGAATGGGGGAACGATATGCATTGGTGTATGTTTCGTGAGAAAACAGTCTATATATCCAGGGGGTGCCCCAAAAAATGGATGCAAATATGGGGAAAATGGAACTCTTATAGAGGAGAAATATGTACACCGCCCAGAATGCCATAACGGTCTTCTCCAGAAGAACTAGAGATATAAAAACGAGATCAATAAAGTACGTGGGGAGACTCGTTACTGAAAGTTAATCGAATGTGCCACATTGATGTTAAAAGAAAACTTGAACATTGCTATTTCATGAATCTGTACCGTTTTTCTTTTTGTTTGTACCCAATAAAAAGAAATATATAAAAAAAAAGAATGCCAGAATCTTCACCAAGCTGGATTTGCGGGGAGCTTACCATCTTGTAAGGGTCAAGGAGGGGGATGAGTGGAAAACAGCCTTTTGTGCTAAGTTTGGCCTTTACGAATATCTGGTAATGCCATTTGGGTTGTGCAATGCCCCCTCTACTTTTCAGTTCTTTAATAACAAAGTACTTAAAGATATGTTGGACCTTTTTGTTACTGCATATATTGATGATATTTTGATTTATTCCTCTTCAGTACAAGAGCATGATGTCCATGTTAGAAGGGTCCTTGAGCGATTGCGAGACAGCCATCTATACTGCAAGCTAGACAAATGCCAATCCCATACCTCTCATGTATGTTTCCTTGGGTTCATCGTAGCCCCTCAGGGAATCAGTATGGATCCCCAGAAAGTAGAGGCCATCACACGTTGGCAATCTCCAAGTCCGTAAGGGAGATACAGAGTTTTCTTGGCTTTGCCAACTTTTATAGGCATTTTATCAATGGTTTTTCTAACTTAGCTTCACCCATTACTAGGTTATTAAAGAAGGGGTTTAAGTTTCCATGGACTCCTGCAGCCAAAGAGGCCTTTTGTAACCTGAAAAAGGAATTTACTCAAGCACCAATATTGAGCCATCCAGATCCCTCCCACCCCTTTGTGGTTGATGCCTCACAAATGGCAGTAGGGGGGGTTCTTTCTCAAGTAGACCCAAGTATGGGATATCTTCATCCAGTGGCGTACTATTCACATAAATTAACACCCGCTGAGTTTAATTATGCCATAGGAGACAAATAATTATTAGCTATTAAAAGGGTGTTCGAGGAATGGCGGCAGTACCTTTAAGGCGCTAACCACAAGATAACAGTCCTTACCGACCACCGGAATCTACAGTTTCTTAAATCAGCTAGAGCCTTGCCCATGAGACAACTGCGTTGGATGCAGTTCTACAGCGACTATGATTTCATACTGCAATTTCAGGCAGGGAAGAAAAATGGAAAAGCAGGCGCCCTGTCCCGCTTAGGTTATGAACTAGAAGAACCTCAGGGCGAGCCCCCTCCTATAATCGCCAGGGAATGCATAACAGGTGCTATTTGCTCTGAAGATGTGTTCCAAAGGCCGTTGAGGAGGCACAAGTGTCTGCAGAAATGGAGAAGGTAGTCCAGGCTCATAATACCACCAAGATTCAAAATCTGTTGTACATTCAAGGGGGATTAGTGCTTCCTACACATAGCCTCCAGCAACAAGCACTAGAGTGGTGTCACACCCATCCTCTCTCTGGTCATCCTGGGTATAAAAAGACTATGGAACTTCTGAAACGTTACTTCTGGTGGCCCCCATATGGGGAATGACATCAAAAGATATGTTCAAACATGCCATGTATGTGCACAAGGGAAAGCCTCTCATCAAGCACCAGTAGGTTTGTTGACTCCGTTACCCACTCCACCGGGTCCATGGCATACATGTCTATGGACTTTATTGTGGATCTACCAAAAACCGCTCAAGGAAACACTACTCTCCTTGTTGTGGTTGATTTACTGACCAAGATGGCCCACTTTATCCCATTAAAGACACTCCTTACGTCCAAGGCATTGGCATTTCTATTTGTTCAACATATTGTTCGTCTGCATGGTCTTCCCTCTGTTTTGATGTCCGATCGGGGTGCTCAGTTCATTTCTAACTTCTGGCAAGGGATGGGTGTCTTATTACAGATAGATGTAAGATTCTCCTCTAGCCATCGTCCTCAGACGGATGGCCAGACTGAGAGAGTAAATCGATGTTTTGAACAGTACATAAGGTGTCAGGTTCTACACTCCACAGCAGACTGGGACACGTTCATATGGGTGGCTGAGTTCTCACACAATAACAGTTGCCACTCCTCCACCACCTACTCTCCTTTCTATTGTAATTATGGCTTTCACCCTCGAACTCTGCTATCTCCGCTTCCTTTTTCTTACCCTGCCCCTGCTGCTCTTGACTTTGTAAAAACACTGCATGAGATACAAAAAACAGCAACAGAGAACCTAGAAAAGGCCAAGGCAGTATATAAGGAAAAGGCAGATCTCCATCGACGTGCGGAACCTGCATATGCCATAGGGGACGAGGTGTGGTTGTCCACTAGAAACCTTGTTGTGAGAGGATTTTGTAAATTCAAACCCCGGTTTATTGATCCCTACAGGATATGTAAGATCATAAACCCTGTTGCCATGAAACTAGACCTCCCTGCTATGCTGAGAATACACCCGGTTTTCCATGTCTCTTTACTGAAGCCTGTAGAACCCGGTACACGCATTCCTCCGTGTCCAGCTCCGGTGATCCCTGACAATGAACCTGAATACAAAGTCGAGGCTATCATTGACTCGAGACAGGTGAGACGCAGGTTACAATACCTCATTCACTGGAAAGGTTATGGAGTTGTGGATCGTACTTGGGAACCAGCGAGTCATGTTCACGCCCCTCGCCTGCTACGTCAGTTTCACAGGCATTATCCTGAGAAGCCTAAGCTGGTGGAGGGGCCATAGGGGGGGTGTACTGTCATGTTTGCCGGGCTCGCTCGGCCAGTCCCGCTACACGCATGCGCGGGTACCTGCAGACGAGTTCAAAGTCTCGCTGAGCCTGAGCGGAAACGCTTTGCGTTCCATTTTAGGATTAGCATTTCTGCATCCGGGGCCTTACCTGAACTTCCGAGTTGTCAAGTCTGCGAATCCTGCGTCGGTTCTCCAGCGTCCAGCTCGCTCCTTCGTTGTTCCTTCATCTCTGCCTCCAATTCCCCTCCAGTAGTTACCTCTCTGCCACCCTGCTGAGCCCTCTTACGTTCCGGTGACAGTCTCTGTCTCACTGTGGCTACGGGTTACATTCCTGCAGAAACGAAAAAAGAATACAGAAAGCTGCATTTATTCCTCATGGTAACAGGGCTTCCTGCGCTGAATTATTTATGTTTATGTATATATGTACCAAGAATACTTATCTGAGTCAGATTCTGTGTCTGTGGAGATCTGTTTTTCTTTTTCCCTGCTGTGGTATTTTTCCCAGAGTATTCCTGAAAATATAGGAATTCCAATTTATTCCACTTGAGGTTAAGGTGGATTTCATTCCTCTATATTATTGCACATTTTTATGATCGTTCTGCTTCAGGAGTTTTTACATGCATCCAGTCATGATTTGTTCATAGGTGGGTTTCAGTGTGCTCTTCCTCATATGATTCTTTTCATTTCTAAAAACTAAATCCCTTATGTCATACTCTTCCTTTTTACCTTTTATAGACGGGCACACCTCTTCACTCACACCAGTTACCAAGAGTAACGGAAGAAGGGAATTATCCAGGTAGTCTAGCATTACACACATAACTAACAGACTTTAGGATTACCAATTCTTTGTATACTTACCTTTTCTTTCCTTTGGTTAACAGAGATTGCTCCTGGCTGACTGGTCCTGCCTTAGAGTGGGGTGCGTCGTGGGGCATTGTCTCCTTCCTTGTTTTTTTCCTTTCTTCCCCGGGTGACTGTTTGTACTTTGACTCTGTTGTGTAAAAATAGATGACCCGGAGAGGTTGGGGACCTTTCATCTTTGCATGGCGTTCCTGCGGAAACATGCGTAAGACTTGACAGATCCCCCTTCAAGGGCTTTACTATGTCATGGGGATGAACCACCTCTCCGGGACCAAATAAATAGGAATGGGGGCCACGTGGACCCCCCCCAGGACCCCGGGGCCACCACCTCCATGGGGCCAAATAACTTTAACAACTGGGAACGGGGCCGTGAGGCCCCCCTTCCAGGCAATACACAGGTACGGGGACCACCACCTCCCCAGGACTGGCCCGTGAAAACAGAAGGAGAGGGGCCACATGGCCCCCCTCCGGGGAGCCATATATGTCGCTGGGGACTGCCACCCACCAGGGCTGGCTCCTGCTATCTCCTGAGGTGCCCATCCTCAGTAGATAGTTGTTTGCTTTTGCTTGGCCGGAGCTGACAGCTCCCGTCAAAGCAAAAGCAAACACTCTGCTTCCAGCAAGTGGGCGTTTTTATCTCTTTCCCTGCCCACAGACATGCGGGCAGGGAAAGAGATGAAAATATTGCTCTTGCAGGCAGGGAGCTGCATGTCCAGCAGTTCCCTGAGTGCAAGAGCAATGCGGGCTCGCGCAGGAGGCAGGGAGCTGGCTGGGACTGTGGGAGCCTTGAGGCTCCCCCCCCACGGTTCCATAGCACACTGGGTGCCCTGGGTGGACTCCATGGCACCCAGTGAGACATGGTCAGGTCCCGGGGCGAAATCGGCCCGGGGAGAAGGGCCGCGCAGCCCCCCTCCACCATTAAGTTTTGTCAGGGTCGTTTTAGTCCTAAAACTCATTTCCAGAAATGGAACCTCAACGGGGAGCATTTACAAATATAAACATAGCAGGTGCACCTTTTAAAGCTCCACCTCTGTAAAGGACAAATGATCCTAACTCCTGGGTTTGGCGAAGGAAAAGCAAGTGTGTTTTCTCTGCAATTCCATATTGAAAGACGATCTAAAATCCTTCGTGGAGGTGACTTCATCGTTGATCTATTGGAGTGCAATCTCAATGTGATTGTGACGAGTGGGTTCTTTGCTGTCCTGTCCTGGGGAGAGCAGAGTGCATGGTTCACCCTTTAAATTACTATGAGTGTACTAATGTGCAAATCACTTGGAAGTTTCACACGTTTGGCCCCACCCATCTCAGTAGTATGCAAAGGTCTTCCTGCCTTTTGCCAGGATGATGGACAGCTTAACAAGCGCCTTGTCATAAGGTTTCTGCACATACACAGAGCTATGCACAGGAAAATGGGACCCCGGAATACAGTGGTTTGCCACCATATACCGTAGCACCCAAAAACCCCAACCCAACTAGCTTAGCATCCCATTAGCACCCAAGTACTAATGTTTGGACAACCCAGAACACGGTATCTTTATCTCAGGACTCACAGAAGCAAGAACACTCTTTCGTCACTCACTCGTACTTGTCCACAAGGTGCGTAGGAAGAGACACTGGATAGTTTAAAATGTTTATTCCAACTTACGTGCTCTAATGTACAGTACACGGGTCAGTACTAATAGCATAATGCATATTACTAATATAAGCAGCATGGTTACAATTCCATAGAATACAAACGGGAAAGCATCTCAGAGCTCAGTGGATAAACGTATAAATAACATTACCACCCTCCCCTTGCAGTAAGATAGTTTATTATAATAATAGAAGACCTCTGGGCTTTGACTAGCGAACCCCCATACCTCAGTCTCTAGATGCAGAATTACATCAGCAGGACATCATAGCTCTTCTCACTGAAAGGGATTTCTCCAAGTGTGTTAAGCGCTAGTAAACCACAGTATTAAAAGCATATCAAATTCTTCATGGCAATTGCACATAATGTTATGTCTGGGTGCGCGAGACTGGCCATATCAGGAAGAACCAAAATACATTGTTATGTGACCTTGTACATGTTTGTGCAGACTGAGCCCAAAAAGGTGAACAACAGAAAATGCAGACAGTGCAAAAGAACTTGGCACGAGCAAAGAGCGAGGGAGGCCGGGCTCAGTGTAACGTGCGCAAAGAAAAGCATCATGGCAGCCAGGCCTAGGCCAACATAACAAGGCAGGTAACAATCCACAAGACACCCTCCCCTGGT
The DNA here is from genome assembly GCA_963921515.1 of Calotriton arnoldi. Classification (NCBI taxonomy): domain Eukaryota; kingdom Metazoa; phylum Chordata; class Amphibia; order Caudata; family Salamandridae; genus Calotriton; species Calotriton arnoldi. The sequence continues at coordinate 3,743,567 of CAWUFW010000198.1, forward strand.
CAGTCCAGCGGCCAGGACAGAGGCCTATCAGAGGAGAAAAATAGCCGTCGGAGCGCAGGGAGCGCCCAAACGGCGAAGGGCAGGTCAATCCATGAAGGTGAAAGTGCAGAAAAAAGCCATACCCTCCAAGAGTTCATCATTGGAATCGTCAAAAACATAGATGCCATCCAATCCATGAGTTCAAAAGAGCAGGAATGCTCCTCAGCAAAGGGAGCATCCAGAAGCAATGCGGGACAGCTTGCGTGATAATTGAAACAGCTTCGTTGTAGGAGATCCTGGGCAGCCGCCCAGATATCCCATTGCGCCAAAATCCCCAGTGCAGCCGCACGCGCCATACAGCCAGCAACGGAACAGTCCTGCTCATGGGCCTCTAAGGGACCCATCAACTGAACAAAATCCGGAACAGACAATGACGAATTGGAGAGGCAATAATCCAGAGTCCAGGTGAAAGGACAGCGGACACAAGTCATCACAGGTTGCACGCAAGTGAAATACGCAAAGCGAAATGAAAGAGTATACGACACACTCAGTGTCGCCAATGGCAAGACACCAAAACCGGCCAAAAGGCGCTCACGGAGCAGCTGGAGGCGTTCTGGATCGAGCAGGTCCCATCGGGGAGCAGCCATTGCGCAGAAAGCAAATTAAGAGCAAGACACCAGCCGCTAAAGCGAGGATCAATGGGAAACCGCCAAAGACACTGGAAAATATAGAATGTATGAAAGCCGGGATGACACCAAAAATAGTTTGGAAGGAGGACACCAAGCCCGACCCAACGACCTTAAAAAAGTGTACTAGGCCTTCAGTGTTAGATGCGTTAAAAATACGATGTATTAACTCCCCAAAATGTTGGGGGAGATTAGTGTTCAAAAGGGCCTGTATTTCACTGTGGGTACTCGCCACCTGGAGAATGAATGTCTCCCGGGCGGACGTGAGCATAACTTCCTCGTTTAATAATAGTGCCTTTATTCTGCTCAGTCTATTGAAATCTGCTTCCATGGTAGGGATGGAAGGCCAAATAGAGATATCAACCTTGCCATGAGGGGGAGGAAAAAGCACATTTTTGCAGCAGACAACCCTGTGCGAAACTGTTACAATGTAAGGAATGCCAGCCTGCAGGCCACAACAGTTTTCGTGATTTAAAAGTAAATAACTACCATTGGAAAGGAGAGTGAAAGTAGGAGAAATAACAGGAGCAGGAATACCTTTCAGCACACAAGCAAGATTAGGAGAGGAAACGCTACATGAGCCATGCAATTTAATGTGTTTACAAATAAGCGAATGACCTATAGTCGAGTCGCAGTACTCCCCGTGAGAAAGACTTCCTTGCCGTCCCGAAGGCATTTATACATGAAAGGCAAGGACCAGAGTTCATGCAGGAAAGCACTGCCCAATGGCCGGTAACGGCCCACAGGATAATGTTTCATGCACGAGTCAAATTCAAACAAGGAAAATGGTAAAGCTATAACCCCATGGACTAGCCATACAGCAGAATCGAGTTCTGCAACAGAGAACGGCAATGGATCCACCTTTTCGATATGTAATAGATTGTAAGTTGCATCCTTCATGGACATAAATTGCTGTTTATCAGTTAAGTTAAAAGGTAGAAATAAGGCAGAGGTGTTCAAGAAATGCCAAGGCACTTTACCTAACTTAAGTGTTTGTAAAGTCCATGCAAACTGCATAACTGAGCGCAATTGATTCTGACCATGATATAACACAGAAACATCATCTTGTACAATATCAACAACAGAGGACACAATATTCTCTAAAGTGTAAATGCGAGAAGACAGGGTATTAATACTATTGTCAACAACAGCAAGCACCTTTTCCATATTTGCTTGATCTATTTCCCGAAGACGGGAAGCAGCTTCCATTTGTGATAGCTTCCAGAGTTCATTATACGTTTCATAAATGAATCTCTTAGGTCGGGGACCACGAGGTCCCAAAACAAAGTCGGACAGATCAATATTGCCTGTAAGGAGGGACAAATGTTGTTTAACAGAATCAAGGGACGAATGTTGCAGCCATTGTTTGCATAATTTACCAACAGAGTATGTAGTGACAGTACGGGCATCAGTAAACCTCGGATCAGGCCTATTCTGTGTGTAGCTAGCACCAGTATCATGAAAACGCATTTGACATGCATTAGATGATATAGGCCATACTAACCAGGGTGACTGAACCAGCTCAGAAACATTAAACGAATTGTTTTGTAACATTGCCTGCAGGGACACGAGGGACATATTGAATCGTGAGCTTTCATTTGGAAAACTCGACAGGGATGGTATTGATGGCGTATTCAATTGTTTAGTGGTTGCTAAGCCCCAACATGTAGTCTGATAGATGGAAGCATTTAGGAACATAATTTGGGTAGGGATGAGGCAAGCACGATGCAACGCCTCGGTTCCCTGTACCTGCCATGGCTTGGAGCCCCAAATAGATTTTAAATCCACTGTATTATCCCAGTACTCATAACCACCCACAGCTAGGGCACTCAGAAAGGAACCTGAATATAGCAATTTGGTGTGTGTCAACATAATTTTCTGAGTTGATGTGTTATTAAGTCTAAAATAATAGGATGCAGGGTTCGACCGATTAAAATCAGTAAAATAATTAAACTTATTTCGAAGAGTTTGAGAGCTACCTGGCAAGGGGTTTGGACAATGTTCCCATTGGGTGTAATTAACAGAACTACGCAGGGCACTGGGCTTATGGAGAAAATGATTACCCCAATGTTGGTAACAATACAAATCAGCATAATTAGCAGAATTCATATATAGATCTTCAGCATTAAAAGATGCATAATATTTTAAATCGGCAAACAATGCTTCAACGGCATGCACATCCCAATCATCAGAATGAATATTATTTTGTACTACATCACCCATTGAAACACGAAGGACATTAGGTACATTAATAATTTCCGTCGGACCATGGATTTGATAATTCACTGCATCCCATACGATGCCATCAGCAACTGGGAAAGCTGAAATGTTCACAAATGTGTGGTCACGCTTCATGATGTGAGACGAGGAATGAGGAGCCAAAGTTCCAGAAACATAGTCTACAGCAGAGCGTTCAGGCAAATAGTGACCATTGATTAGTAGAAAAAACACTGTGACAAAGCCAATGGACATGAACAAAAAATCAGGAAAAGTACCAACCAGATGTATGTCCAGGGTGGAATCAAAAAATTGTCTCTAAACCAGGATACAAAAATACTGAACTTGGATGGGACTTTTGAAGAGGTGGAATCCGAATCAAAGGAATAACGAGTCGGGCCAAGTGGCGTTGTTGGTTGATGTGCCACCGATTCTGATGCAGGATAAGTATACTCGTCCTCGTCGATAGTAGTGGAGAGTTGGGGATCAATTGTAGTTTCAGGCAAAGGAGAGGATTCAGGCAAATCAACCATCTCAATTACAGCATCAGCGACCGTTCGTGTAGATGGGCCACGAACATATGTCCGATAAATGGCAGGACAAGAGACCGCTGGCGTGACACTATTCAGGATCGGCCAGGCGCTGTAGCTTGACATTTTCAACTGAGATGTATCTGTTCTCTTTGCGACCAGGAAGCGGTGGTAGAATGACTGTACGTGTTCCCTTCAAGCCCAGAACTGGAACCGGTGCACGAAAAGAGGGGCCAAATTCTTTTTTATTTTCAACCTTCTCTCGAACCAGTTCTCCAACTTTCGGAAGCCAGCCGGCTACCGGAATCTGCAACGCAGGATCTGTGGCTGAAGGTAAATGTGTAGTTGCAAGTTTGTCTCGGGCTTCTTGTAAGTCCTGTAACATAGCAGAATGGTTATCTACATCAAACTTGGCGGATTGCGCCGCAATGTCTGGACCCTCAAGGTCAGGCACAAACATTCTTATGCCAAAGAGCATTTCGTATGGGGTCCGCCCACCCAGAGGTCTTCTAGGGAGATTATTAAGTGCACGTTGAACGGTATACAAATGGGCCAGCCAGTTCCTGCCAGTACCTATAACCCTAGCTGTTAAGGATTGCTTTAAGTCACGGTTCATTCGTTCAACGATAGAGTTGCCCTCAGGCCTATACGGAGACGAAAATTTCACCCGCACCCCAAGCGAAGCCATTGCATCCTTGTAAGCCCTAGAGGCAAACGCTGGACCTTGGTCCGAATGGAAGGTGCCGCATGCGAAAATTCCCACAAAGACACGCAAATCCCTGATTACATTTCGGGCGTCAGCACTCCGTTGTGGCCAGACCCAGAGAAACCGTGTGCACGAGTCCACTGCCACTAAGATGTATTTATAGGCAGTGTCTGATGAGAATGGACCGCAGTGATCCAAGTAAACACACCCAAAGGGTCTGTTAGCAATGCAGAGCGGTGTTTGTGGTGGACGTGTTACCGTGGAAGGCTTAATCTGTTGACAAACGTCGCAAGAAAGCACAAAAGCACGAGTGTCTTTATATAACCCACGCCACCAATAACGCTGCTGCAAGATGGAAACCGTAGCTGACACACCTGCATGTGCAGAAGCCATGCCTTCGTGTGCAGCTGATATCAAGGCACTCCTGCGGTCCGCGTTGGGGATCAGCCGATCTCCAACGTCAGGTATAGTTACATAAGGAACCTGATCGGGACTTAATGTGTAAGAATACTTGGAAGGGAAACCTGTAGGGTAATTATTACCTTCCTTGGTTGCAGCAATAGCTGCTAATATAACAGGGTCTATTTTAGACATGGACCTGGTAACCGCTGCTACTGTACACGTGACTACTGCTGAACGGGCAGCTTCATCTGCCAGATCGTTACCAATAGCGTGTGCGCCCACCCGCTGATGGCCTAAGGTGTGAACCACCTGTGTGAGGGGCAGACGTTGTTGCAATTCTGCCACTCGAACCCAAAGCATTTTATGCTTGATTGTGCTCCCTTTGCGTCCTTGTAGTCGTTTTCGACCAGAAAAACAGATTGTCATTGTAAGATTGTACACAGTAAAAAGAATCACATACAATAAGAGTGGTCTCATCCTGAGAAGCGAACTCAAGTGCAAGTAGCAATGCATGCAGCTCAGCCAATTGTGCGGTACTATCTCCAAGTGTGCGAGTGTGCACTACAGAGGATTTGAACGTTCCATTCACAAAGGAACCCGCAACAATAGCACATGCAGCTGAATAAGCGTGCTTGGACCCAGTGGCCGGTTGCGCCGAACCATCGGTGTAGATCACACATTTGTAATCCTCAAGCGGTAGTAAAAACAAAGGAGGAGGATGAACGAATTCATACTGCAAAAACTCCTGAGTCTGAAGAGAAGAATCAAAAACAAAAGTGACGTCCGAAGACGTCAAAGATGTAGCCCATTGTATCCAACGGGGATGCATTGCTTTTGAGTTCGGTACACTTGCCTTTGTTACTGCCTCCAGGGCAGGACAGGGTGTTACCACCAGAATCCGCTTACCCTGTGCCAGTGCGCGTTCTTTTAGAATCGCCATTTGCACTGCAGTCAGTACTTTTTCAACAGATGTAAAGCGCAATTCAGCGGAAGTGTACAGATGTGACTTGTATGCGATAGGTACTGTATCACCTTCATTAAAGGTTAAATAGGTGAATCCCACCGCCCCGGAATTACTCTAATCACCAGGTTTGTGTGGTTATCACGAGTCAAAAGATATTTAGACTCTAAAAGGTCTGTCTGCAAAGACTGCAGAATTGAGGTATGCTCAGGCAGCCAGCAAGACCTTGAATAAGTAGGTTGTATCAAAGCATACAAAGGCTTGATACGCTGGGCATATTCGGGAATGTAAGTACGCCCGAAGTTCAGGAAACCCAGCAAAGACTGAAGCTTCTTCAGAGTATTTGGGGGGCACAAATGTGCACATTTTTCCAAGAAATGGGGGCTAAGCCCTTACCTTCGTTATTGAGCTCATAGCCCAAGAACAGAACGGTAAATTCAGCAATGTGTGACTTAGCAAAGTTAAATTTGTAACCCTGCTCCGCAAATTCAAGAATAATGCGGTCCACACGGGACAGATGCTGATATAACTCGTCGTCTGTCAGATAGATGTCATCAACGTACGAACATGCGTCTTGATCAATGTCATTTAGCAAAGAAACAACACGGGCGGCGAATATACCCGGACTATTTTTATAGCCCATGGGTAATCGCCGGAACTGGAATAATTTACCACCGGATGTGAATGCGGTCCATTGACCACTCTCCGGGGCTAGGTTGTGCGTGTAGAAACCGTTTGAAAGGTCAAGTGTCGTTTTGTATTTTTTACGAACAAGACTGTCTACAAGCGCAGAACTGTGTGTATTTTGCACCGCAAAGTTCCGACAATGAGTATTTAAATGCCGGTAATCCAAAACTAAGCGGTACGATCCATCGGGTTTAGAAACCACGAAAAGGGGATTGTTCATAGGTGATACGCATGGTTCAATTACTCCCTGATATTCCAACTGTGTCAGAATTTCGGAGACGGGGCCTTTTGCCTGCCGTTTGATGGGATATTGGGGTTGTGGCTGCGGTAGTGACCGCAAAGGTATTGCATGAGGAGGTGATTCTTCATCCCATCCCACATGGTTGCGGTATAACGCTGGTGCCAGGTACACAGCCCACTCAGCTGCAAGTGCTTCAGCTTTGTCTTTTGGGACATGCCGTGAAAAGCTTGGAAGGATTACCTCCTCTCCTTTATGTGCAGCGAGAACGAATGGGGGTGGCCAATCCACCTCTGCTAACAAAATGTCATATGAAGAGGTTAGATTTTCCCAAAAAATCCCTTTTATTTCACGCGGTATGTCACCTTCAATTTGGATGACTATGTTGTAAAGTCTGTCAGGGGGTGCCACTCTCGTGTCAGCTGTCTCTACAGTAACGAATGTTTCAGTTGCTGTCGCCTCCATATGAGGACATAGCGCCTCCCGCACTATGGTAACTTCCGCGGCGCTGTCTAGGAGGGTCACTGCCCACGTCCAATTCTGGAGTCTCGTTCTCACGGTCTGAGGCATATTTCGCTGTGACAGCGGCAACCTTTTCTTCTGAAATTGCGGTCGAGGAAGATGAAAGTCTTCTGCTTTCCCTCTGACTTGTTGTCGAGGTTGGTCTCGCTCCTGGGGAGCCTCTCGGCCCCTTCCTCTATCTTGCCGTCCTCCTCCACCAGCCTGTGACGACGTCTGGGCCTGTGAAGAACGAGGAGAACGCGTATCAGAGCTCTGAAACCTTTCTGGTGATTTAATCCTTGACCTATCACGTAAATCATAAGTACGTTCAGAAGAAACCGAAACTGGGGAAGCGCCTCTCGACCCCGGCTTCTTTTGTTGCTTACCCTGTTTTTTCTGTCTCCAACTTTTTTTGTGAAGACCGGTTTATCATCTTTCTCAGATGCACTTTTTGTTTGTATAACTTGTGTTTGCGATTGAGTTTGCATTTTTACAAAAGGCTTGTTGCCTAGGCTATTTCTTCCGATTGTTTTATAAGCCCGGGCTATTATTTTCGGTAATTCGCGAGGCCTGTCCAACTCTGGGACCAAAGCCAAAGCATTCGCTACTTGAAAGTTCATAGCATCGCCCTTGACATTTCCAAGGATCAGCTCAGCTACTACATCAAACACTCCCACTAGTCTCATCCCTAATTCCACAGCCGCTTCAGGGCCATGTTCATCCTGTACTTTTTAATTACAGAGGGTAGAACCGTCATGGAAGGAGTTCCAAAACATTTTGAATAAACTGCTGCGAATACCTTACCCCAGTTTTCACATGATGTCAAATCGGGGATTATGTCTTTTGGCAAACTTATCGTGAGGATGCGGTGTTTATCTACTGGGGATGTATGGGGAAACACTGCTTCTATCTGATCGAACTTTTCTGCAAGCCAGTAAGGATAGTCGTCCTTATTTTGTGGACGTTTGCCCATCACAGAATTTACCATGACAGGACTTATAGTCACTCCAGCTGCAATAGCTGGTTGGCCTGCGACTACAGGAGCAGCTCCATGGAGGCTACCTGTAACGTATGTCACTAGGGCTCGATGCACTCGTACCAATTCGGTATGCATAGTGCGCAGTTCCGCAAGCGGTAATGCCAGATAATTCGGATGCGGGGTATACCCGGCCAATACAGGCCAAGTGGCCCCCTGAATTGATAAGGGGCCTAAACGAACTGCAGTAGTTGGTTGTGGTAGGGCGCCATTAAACCAAACACGGTGCTGCCAAGCCGTGAGAGGCACTTCAAGAGCAGTATAGGGTCGATAGGCAGCAGGAATAGCGGTTGGTTTATATTCATGAAACAGCTTATCACCTGCATCCACCGCTTCAAAAGTGATCCAAGTGTAAAACACTTCAAAGTGATAAGCCGGATCGGCTTGAACCACAAAGACCAACTCGACCCCTGTATCGGGCACTCCATACACAGCTAAGTGGTCTCGGAGTGCTCCTCGACTATGTGCAGCTATCGCCACACCAGCCATGACTAAACAATTATATTCGACAACCTAACAGGGAGCACAAAAATGGGTCTGTTAACTAACCTTTTTTAATAATATCAAGCTTGAAAGAACCTATAAAACATTCAATATAGGAGGTATCACCGTCACATACGCCTCCGGAAGCGTACGCGAGGGGTTTGTGGACAAGCACAAGTACTACTCAAGCGTCTCGCAGATAAGCCGCCCCACGGTGGTCGCGCCATGTCATAAGGTTTCTGCACATACACAGAGCTATGCACAGGAAAATGGGACCCCGGAATACAGTGGTTTGCCACCATATACCGTAGCACCCAAAACCCCAACCCAACTAGCTTAGCATCCCATTAGCACCCAAGTACTAATGTTTGGACAACCCAGAACACGGTATCTTTATCTCAGGACTCACAGAAGCAAGAACACTCTTTCGTCACTCACTCGTACTTGTCCACAAGGTGCGTAGGAAGAGACACTGGATAGTTTAAAATGTTTATTCCAACTTACGTGCTCTAATGTACAGTACACGGGTCAGTACTAATAGCATAATGCATATTACTAATATAAGCAGCATGGTTACAATTCCATAGAATACAAACGGGGAAAGCATCTCAGAGCTCAGTGGATAAACGTATAAATAACATTACCACCCTCCCCTTGCAGTAAGATAGTTTATTATAATAATAGAAGACCTCTGGGCTTTGACTAGCGAACCCCCATACCTCAGTCTCTAGATGCAGAATTACATCAGCAGGACATCATAGCTCTTCTCACTGAAAGGGATTTCTCCAAGTGTGTTAAGCGCTAGTAAACCACAGTATTAAAAGCATATCAAATTCTTCATGGCAATTGCACATAATGTTATGTCTGGGTGCGCGAGACTGGCCATATCAGGAAGAACCAAAATACATTGTTATGTGACCTTGTACATGTTTGTGCAGACTGAGCCCAAAAAGGTGAACAACAGAAAATGCAGACAGTGCAAAAGAACTTGGCACGAGCAAAGAGCGAGGGAGGCCGGGCTCAGTGTAACGTGCGCAAAGAAAAGCATCATGGCAGCCAGGCCTAGGCCAACATAACAAGGCAGGTAACAATCCACAAGACAGCCTCCCCAGCGCGTTTCCTGCCGATTTTGGTGAGGAGTTCTTGATGCCGAGGAATATGAGGACATCTCCACCAAACAAAGAAACAAAGATGCACTTACTTCATATAGTTAAGAGGAAAGACCCTTGTTTGGTGGGGATTTACCTCTTTGTAGTCTCGTTGTCTTCTCTATGGGAGGATTCATGTTATCACATATTTCTGGATAAAGATGCACCAGGAACAATCACATTGCCAAAACGCACACAAGGTCCCTGCTGACATTTCGAAGTGCTCCATTACACAGCTGTAGTGTAGAATGCATCCTGGTACATTTACCCAAGGAAATAGCGCTTACTAATTAACCAGTAGAAAGTACTCCCCTTGGGTGGACATTTTGTGCAAAACTGTGGACTCTTGTTGGATAAAAGGGCAGGTTCAGTTCCTTTATGGCAGAGTCACTCACACAGCTACTGACATACCCACATAGACCCTCAGGCATCCACTCACACACTCAGGCACTCATACACCCACTGAAAGACCCACTCAGACACTGATACACCCACTCACAGACCCGCTCAGACACTCACACACCCACTCACAGACACATTCAGACAGCCACTCAGATATTTAATCACCCATTCACAGATCCATACAACCACTCACACAGCCACTCACAGACCCATTCAGCCACACATGCACACACTCAGAGATCCACTCAGGCATGTACACCCACTCACAGACCCACTCAGACACTCATGCACCAACTCACAGACCCATACAGCCACTCAAACAGCCACTCACAGACCCACTCAGAGACTCACACACCCATTCACAGATACACTCAGAGACTAACGCACCCACTCACAGACCCACTCAGACACTCACTCACAGACTGACTCACACAATCATTGAGGCACTCGCAGCCCCACTCAGATACTCTCACACCCACTCAAAGACCCATTGAGACACCCACTCAGACACTCATGCACCCACACACAGACCCACTCGGACACTCATGCACTGACTCACACACTCACTCTCAAAGGTTACAGTTAGGGGGGCGCTAGAGGGCGCACGGCAAGATGGCTGCACTTTAGGGCAGCTCCGCCAGCCGAGTCAGTAATCTGCCCAATATCCTGCAATTGCCACATGATTGAGCCTCACATTGGGGACGACCTGTCTGCGTAATGCACAGCGCTCCTGCACAGCAATAAAAAACCTGTTGGAAATGCGAGCTAGGTGTGGAATCGCCCACATCCTTGGGAGGCGATATGCGCAGGGAAAAATGGTGCAGACCATGGGAACCCAGAGACTCTGTATAGGCCACACCCGCACCACCTCATAAGCGGCGGTGGCTGTAGAGGTAAAAGAACAGTGAAAGATCGCCAAGGGTCAGGAGACCTCCAGCGACGACCCGAACGTGACTGGCAACAGCACCCGTGAGCAGCAGAGGCCACGGGACGAGCCACGAACTGGTGTGGTGAGCTGGCCGATAGGCGGGGGAGCAGTACGGCGAGGTGAAGAAACGCCAGCCCCAAGCACAGTCGCAGGCACGGCGAGCCTGACCACGGACGAACATTAAGGAAAAGCCCGATAATTAAATGGTGAGGCACGGCTCGTGACACCGCACTCAGAAACGAAAAGGCCCGGTGGCAGTGTGTGGCGTGGAAAGGCCCGCGATTAGTGCCCAGACGATAGTGACAGGAAGGCGGCCGGAGCCAGCAAATGTGGCAGGTGCTATAACGGCGACAGCCAGGAATCATAGTGGATATAACGGCAATACCCAAGTAAGTGAAGAGGAGGAGCAGCAAGAAGTGGACGCTGCTGGGGGGGTGTATTGGTGTCTTGGCCCCGCTAAGCCACATCAAAGGGGTGAATGGCACAATACTGCGAATAAGCTCGATGGACCCACAGGGGGCCGCGACCTCTATAACAGGCTAATGGACTGCACAATCTAGCCCCCAGGAGGCAGAGTGTAGCGGACTGCGAAGGCAGACTTAGTAGAGGTGCAGACCAGTGCCTCGTGCCACACAGAGGCGACCGAGCGAGCTGAAGCCACACAGCAATGGGACCGCGCCAGATGCCCGATCGGCGCGCAATCAGCCACAGTGCCAGTTGAAGAGCTGAGAACACGAGCCACTGAAAGAAGCGGCAAAAGGGTCAGGAGTGGAGGTTCAAAAACAGCAAGAAAAGAGCGGTAGCGGCCCTGGCAGGCACCTTGCCCCACATGTGTGGTATTGTGGAGTGAAGGGTTAGCGAGGTACACCCAGGACATTTCTGGCCATGTGTGTCCCCGGACATAAGTACCTAGTCCAACATAATGTCACGCAAGCACGAACTGCGCCGCAAACCAACCACTAGAGAAAGTCGCAAGCCCACCTGAGTGCAGCCAAGACCGCCTGAGGATGGGAAAAACGGATAAAAACCAAACGCGCCTCACCTTCGAACTGAGAAAGCCAGGCAGATCCCAGCAATGAACAATGTCGGACTCGGAGCAAGAGTCACAAGCGGAGGGTGCCAGCTCATTGGAAGCAACCCTGTCTGCAATGCACAACAGCCTTCAATCCATTGATGGCAAGATCGACGCGCTGAACCTGAGAATGGATCATATGTCTGCTAAGCTGGACAAGCAGGGTGCCAGGTTAGGTGAAGCCAAAAAACGAATATCAGAAACTGAGGACAATCTGAAGGATGTTTCCACTAAATGCACTGAACATGGAAAAAGTGCTGGCCGTAATACAGGCCAAAAATGAGTATTTAGAGGTACGCTCAAGGCGCAATAACCTTAGATACATGGGGCTGCCAGAATCAACAAACACAGGCAAGTTGGAGCTATATATAGCTATATATTTTCGGGCCTGAAAGCTTGTCGAAGGTACTGATTGTGGAAAGGGCGCACAGGTCTTTGGTGACTCGGCCAGTTCCTGGGGCTCCGCCGAGGCCGATCATTGCCCGACTACTCAATTAAAGGGATAGGGACACTGTGCTGCACTTGGCAAGAGAAAAGCAGAGTATAAACTACAAAGGTAACGATCTTGCCTTCTATCCGGACTTCACCGTGGCAGTCCAGGCAGCCCGTAGAGAATACTTACCTGTGAAGAAACAACTGCTGGGGGCCAAAATCCCATACGCAATGCTATAACCGGCCCGACTTCGAATAGAGGTAGATGGGAAAACGAAACTATTCAGCACCCCGAAAGCAGCCATGAACTTTACCAGATCGCTCAAGAGGAGCAGACGGGAACAAGCCATCAGAACTGATGACGAAGAACAATGATGAAGAGGGGAATGATTCACAACCTCAGGCAGAATTAAAGAGTATCTGGGGGAACACCCACATAGGCATACCAGGGCGCACCGAACTTCCTTGACGTAGATCATGATGTGGGCAGACACGGAATTGGGGGAATAAAACTGCCAACAGGTAGCGCCAAATGCGAAAACTGGCCACACGAGGCAAGGAGATGCCTGCAGGGAGCTCGCTGCATCAACAGGGATGAAGAGCGCTGCTCTCAGACTCAATTAGGACTGTATTTGATGGGACTTTGTGACAATGGCAATATATCCGATACTCACACTCTGCCACTTCCCTCAGTATCGGAAGGGCTAAGGTGCACTAGTGCCCCGCATGGGAATGCCCCACATTCCTCACTGGGGACCTGTTTTTAATCTAGTTGATTTAGGGATTTCTGGGGATGTCTTTAGCAGGTTGGGTATGCTGAAGTGGGAGGGGGAAGGGTTAGGTTGGGGCGTTGAGGCACCAATGCAGTACAGACTAAATATACAGCAGCTCAGCGGGCTGATCCTTCAAGATGTAACCTCTTGGGTGACACACGGGAAATGTCACGGCAGGGCAAACAGTATGCAGGCGCTATGACTAAACTCATAACCTGGATTGTAAGGGGCCTAAATAATCCTAAGAAAATACGACACGTACTTGCGTATTTAGACAGATATAATATACACATCGCCTTCCTGCAGGAAACCCACCTCACAAAGCACACTGAATATAAGGTCGGGAAAAGATGGTCTATCATCCGGGCTGTGTCGTCATACTCAGCTTATGCGAGAGGGGTAATGATTTTGGTAAGAAGGGGCTCACCATTCACACCGATACACACTGAGGCAGAGGACCAAGGTAGATTGGTCATGCTACAAGGGACGTTGGGAGGGAAGACAATTCTGTTTATGAACACATATGGCCCTAACATGGATGACCCAGAGTTTTACACTGAGGTTTGGAGGAGAATAGATAACCTCTCTGCACATATGGTGATCTGGGGTAGAGATCTCAATGCATACCTAGACTCGCAACTGGACATTCATCCTCCTCAATAGCCCATAACAAACAAGCTGACAGAATAGTTAGGGAAATAATTAAGGCTGAAGACCTGGTGGATGTGTGGCGGAGCCGCAACCCAACAACCCGGGAGGGAACCTACATGTCGACAGTACATGGCTCCTGGTCTAGACTCGACTACTGGCTGGTATCAAGTGAAGTGAGTGTATGGACCACAGAAGTTAAGCACCTGGCAAAAACATTGTCAGACCATGCCCCGGTATTACTAGAATTAGAAATCCCCACATGCCCTAGGCCGCCATTCCAATGGAGATTGCAGCCCTCTGAGCTGCTGGATTAGGTATTTCGAGCTACAGTGGGCACAACCATCATAAACTTTTTTTCAGAAAACAAGGGCTCGGTGAGCGAGGCCGGGACACTGTGGGCGGCCTTCAAGGTGTCTATATGGGGAGAATGCATGGGGGCCCAGGCAGGAATCCTGAAAGCGCTACGCAGAAGCATGCAGGGGGTGAAGACAAAATACATGCATTTGAGCGTACATATGAATAAACGCCCACCCAAGCACTCCTAGCACCGATAAGAGGACTGAATTCTGAACACACTGAGTTGACAGAACAGGAGGTGCGCCACAGATCATGAAGATGGGGGCCAGAGCGTTTGGGGAGGGGGGCAGGCCAGGTAGGTCACTTGCACACAAATTAGCAGAACCAAGAGACCAAGCGCACGTAGTAGAAATGTTAGATCACACATCCTTAACACACTACACAACACCCGAGATCCTGAAAGTATTCACTGACTTCAACTCTAAATTATATGGGCATAAAAATACGGGAGCGGAGAGCGATATCTATCAATACTTTGACAACATCGCTCTGGGTTGGTTGTCGGCAGGACAAACAGAATACCTGGTCCAGCCCTGGACGTAAGGGAGGCAATTGTCTCCTTGCCCAGTGGGAAGGCGGCCGGAATCAACGGACTCCCCGGGGAATTTTATAAAGCGTACGTGGATAGCCTGGCTCCTAAACTGTTAGAGGTTTACATGGAAGCTTGCGAGAAAGGCATTCTGCCGCCCACCCTAAGAGAAGCACTGATAGTGACACTCTTAAAGCCTGAAAAGGAGGCTAACCACTGTGAATCGTTCAGACCACTTTCATTAATAAACATAGACACCAAAATTCTTGCCAAAATCATAGCCAATAGATTACAGCCTTTAGTGCCGAATCTGATACTGCCAGACCAGTCAGGTTTTGTACCCCAAAGGTCCACGTCACATAATCTGCGCACCCTGTTTGCGGTACTGCACCAATTGAACCCAGAATTAAAGGCAGCAGCGGTGCTGCTAAACGCGACTAAGGCTTTTGACTCGGTGCCATGGGGATTTATGTTCACAGTGCTAGAGTTCATGGGGATGCCACAGGCCTTTCCAAGATGGGTGAAACTGCTATGCACGCTCCCCATGGCCAGAGTCCGTATTAATAAGACAGTCTCTGATCCCATACAAATAAATATACAGTGGAACCAGTCAGGGATGCCCTCTCTCTCCATGCTGTTCTCTCTGGCACTTGAACCCCTAGCGTGCAAGATAAGGCAAAGACACGCCCAGGCAGCCCTAGGCTTCCGTCATCAATCGTTAGCTATATCATTGTACGCTGACGACATGCTGCTATATGTGAGAGATCCAGAGATAAACCTGGCGCCCCTCCTAAGAGAATATGTACGCTTTGACGGTTACTCCGGCCTTCGAATCAATTGGGACAAATCTCTTATATTCCCCCTAAAGCCATGCACAACCAGCTACGAATTGGAATTCCTGCTGGCCTGCACGACGGAACCAGTGAAGTGTTTAGGCATATAGGTGCACAATGACCCAGAGTTAGTGATCAACATGAACTATGGGCGGGCTATAGCGAAACTAACGGATCAAGTTGCTAGATGGACTCAACTCCCTTTATCCCTAGCAGACAGAATAGCGGTAGCAAAAATGGTTATACTCCCCAAGTTCCTATATCTATTTGTAAACATTCCTATCGTGCTGAACAAAACAATATTCCAGACCCTCAAGACTTGCTTGTTAACTCTTGTCTGGGCGGGCAAACAACCGAGATGCAGCTGGGACATACTAACCCTACCTTTTGACAGGGGTGGGTTCGGAGCGCCCAACTTACGTCTGTATTATCTAAGTGCCCATGCACAGTTTGCACATTATTGTCTGTTCCCTCATCGTTACCTCCCGCACTTAGCAATGGAAGCATACATCGGGCACCCTAGCCCGCTGACCGCCATGATATTACATAATAGGTCAGATAATGGGCGAAAGGATATAAACACTGTCACTTGCACCGCCTGGACCTGGCAAGACTTGGGAGCCCGGGCGGATAGAATACCTATATATGCACCGAAAATGCCTATAACCACGCATCCAAATATTTTGGTGGCTCAAGACCAGGGGGCGCTGGTGATCCTCACCGCTGCAGGCATTAACACACTAGGGGACATGTACATTAATGCCCAATTCTTGCCCCTGGGGGTGTTCACAGGGGGACGGCCATACACGGCAATGATTGGATTCACATACACTAGGCTTGGAACAGCAGTGAAAGCATTATTTCCTGAGTTCCCAGCAGAACCGCCAGTCCTCAAGGCATTACAGGTGGTGTTAACCACCACTGGTAGTAAAGGCCTAATCACAAAACTATATAATGCCTCTCAAAAAGAGAACGAAGTATCGAGCTCGACTGCCTTAGACAGGTGAAACAATAGGATTACTACACCACTGGCCTGGGAGGAAAGGGTTTTGGTCTGCGCGCTCACCGAGAACCGTACGGCTAATTGTAACCTTCGCATCATACATTTCAAGTACCTACACCAGATGTACTACACGCCTGCTAAGCTAATGAAATTCGGGCTTAGAAAGGATTCACGATGTGGGAGGTGCGGGAACGATCTGGCCGATTTTGTACATCTGGCATGGTAGTGTAAAAATATATATGCCTTTTGGATAAAAGTCACGTCGAGTTTAACACAAATGGTGTCAGAAACTGTACATTGCTCTCCGAATACTTGCCTGCTGGGTCTAACTAAATCACTAAAACCCTGCAACAGGAGGCTAGTGGCTGTATCCACTTTACTGGCCAAATGACTTGTGGCGAAGCACTGGGGTGGGAGGACTGCCCCACTGAGACACAATGGCTTAAAGAGATGGTATACTGAAGGGATCATTAAAACACTTACGCAGAGGAACTACCGACGGCCTCCAGACCCAAAGACTTCTGGGCGCCGCTAACTGTGTATCTACTGGCGCACCCGCATTTGCCATGACACCCAGTGTAAACATAGGCTGTATAGTACATACCTCAGTAAATATGTAGAGGTGAGTGAAATATCTCAGGATACACCTGACTGCTGGCTGCTACGTCATCATACTGTGTGTAATCACTACTCTGTACTGCATAAGTTGGTTGTTACATGTTTGCTTAATGAGCGTTTACCTTGTTGTTTTGTATGAGACTGATATGCAGCAGAAATGCTTGTAATATGGCTGGACAAGTAAATGTACAGCATTAGCGTGTATGCTACAAATTACTAAAATAAAATTAATAATAAAAAAAGGTTACAATTAGGAAATAAAATAAAAAAACCTTAGAAATTCACTTAAAACAATCCAAGGTTACAGGGACGTTATATTTAGGAAATAGATATTAAAGAACCATAGAACTTCACTGAGAAAGCCAAAAGTTACAGGGACGTTATAGTTAGGAAATAGAATTTTAAAAACTTAGAAAATCACACAAAAAAACAAAATTCAGCAGTTATAGTTACCTGAGCTAACTATAACTTACGCACCCGCAATGCACTGCTTATGACCTCACATATTTCATCACTCATGACATGGTCAGTGGCATCACTGATGACATCTCAAATGACATCATTGATGACATCATACACAGAACCACTCACACATCCACTCATACACCCACAACCACACAACCCCTCACATACCCATTCTCAGACCAATACCAGTACTCACACAGCCAATCACTCATCCATAGAGCCACTTACACATCAACTCACTCATTGTGCCACTCACACACCCACTAACTCACCCATAGAGCCACTTATACACCCACTCATTCACCAATAGTGCCACTCACACATCCAGTCATACAGACATTCAGACACTGACACACCCACTCAAACACCCTTACAGCCACTCACACACCCACACAATCACCCTTACAGAAACTCACATAGCCACTCACTCACCCATACAGGTATGTAATATGTGAGGTCATAAGAAGTGCATTGAGGGGGCGTAAGTTATAGTTAGCTCAGGTAACTATAACTGCTGAATTTCTATGGTTTTGTATTAGTAAAATCTGAGCCTAACTATAACGTCCCTGTAACCTTTGTTTTTTTTCAGTGAATATGCATATATGTAAATTAATATGTGTGTGTGTGAAAATAAAGTGGTTTCACTTACCTGCGATATACTTACATTTTTGTTGGAAGGGTATGTGTGGTAAAGGCATATGTGTGGTAAAGACTTGTGTGGTAAAGGAAATGTGTGGTAAAGGCTTTGCATGATACTAACTGCGTGGTAATACGTGGTAATGCCTGTGTAGTAAAGGTTGTTTCCTATTGTGTGTTGTGTTGGTGTATTTGGTATGGTGCTGCGTTCTGGTGTGTCATTATTGAGCTGGTTATGTGAGTTTACTGTATTACTTTGTGGTGAACCATTGCACTGCTTTGTCTTGCATTGTTGAGTTATGTTTTTGTGTTGTATTTTTAGGTTGTTTGGTGTCTTGTTGTGGTGCGGTGTTGTTTTTTATTAATGTTCTACATTTTGTTGCAATGGTGATGTGTTGCTTTTTGTGTTGTATTTTTAACACATTGTTATATTGTTATGTTATGTTGTGCTACTGTTCTGTTGCATTGTGTGTTTGATTTGTTTGCTGTGCTTTGTTATAACCTCCTATGTTTTTGTTGTGTTGTTATTTTGTTTTTATGCTATTTTGTTGTGTCTGTTGAGTGCTGCTACATTTTCAGCCAAAAGCAGCACACTCATTTAAAGTTCCAGTGACAAACAACCACTTACTACTATCTAAGATGTAACATACCACTGCTCCAACTCTTCAACTACTTAAAACACAAAGATGAAAACTGTGGCAGAGACCAAGTATTAAATAAGCAATTTCAAGACTCACTTTACCTAATCTGGTCCTCTGTCTTTTATAAGAAGCCCAGGAGTGGAAACAATCAAAGGCTGTCATGAAAACCAACTTCAGTATAAAGTCCTGGCACAGAATACATACTTATAGCAATAGCTCTTTGATCTGTAAGGATAAATGTAACATAGACATGAAGAAGGTAGCAAGAAGCATCACATTCGGATGCTTGTTCTTTACAGGAGGCATGCTAGAACTGATTGACATTAAACACAAAATAAAATTTTGATAGTTAAAACACTTATAGGTAAAAATAACATTAATTTACAGTCCTATCTGTAGTACAGTCGACTATTATGAAATACCACCGGTGTAAGGGAAATGAACATGTAAGATTTGTTATTGCATGTTGCTATGGAGATAGGCATAGAACCCTACTGGCTGACCCACTGTCCAATGGCCATCTTTTTATTCATTTGGTTACTGAAGTAGTTGTAATCTACATAATACAAATATGACTTTTTTCTTTCATACGATGTTCTTGACTGCTTTTGTATTCGTGTTGTTCAGTCTCTGGGTCTGAACTTTAGAAATGCTCATAGAGTGCTGCATCGTTTCATGCCTCTGGGTTCATGCATTATATAACAGAACAGCGGCTTTTATTCTCACTGACACAGATTCCTCGTTTTTCTCTCATCCCTGTGGGGGCTCAGAAGTGCGCCATCCTACATTTTGCTTACTCATTATTTGTCTGTCATATAGACTGCTGCAAAGTTTACCTAGGACCGGTGCCTCTGAAAATAGAGAAAGCTGGATTACATAACTGAAAAATCCATTAGCATCAATCACTATTTATGTAGGCGGTGCTGACAACATAGAATCAATATTAGGTTTTGAGCAAGGGTTTATTCTGTCCTAGGTGAAGTGACATTTTGAAACTCCCCCTCGTAATCTGGCTCTAGGGCACCGTTTGCTCTTTTCATTGGAAGCATACATACCTATTACAACCTCCACGACCCCCTAGAACAGAGGTAATTTGTCCAAGTGGGTTATTTTGAGACACCAGTTTACTTTCAGTCCATCTCAATGGCAGTGGTACCATCTCTCCACCAAAGGACTATTGTAAAATTTGCCGGGGCCTTCTCCCTGTCCTCATAGACCTTTGAACCTCCCAAGCCTAGGCATAATAGTGCGCTGTTCATGTGGTGCCACTACTGACACTCACTGGTGCCACAATATCACCATGGGCGTGTCCAGGCCCAGTTCTAAAGGGGGCTGGGCTGGCCAGGCTCTCAAAAGGAAGCCCTGTTGCCGTTCCAAGGCCCATTTGCAATTGGAAAAATACTTTTTGTTAGGTCGAGTCTATTAGACAGGGCATACACTGTCTGTTGAGAGGCATATTGTGGCTTACCAAGAACATAGAGGGGCCTGGAGCCCACCCATTACATACCATTTGTTGTCTTTCTTTGTCACTCTAAATTACCTGCTTCTTATTCTTGTCCCAGCTTGTCAGTCATTTGCTTATCATTACCACACAGCATTGACACTTTACAATCTCTTTGATTGGCTGACATCTCTGCTAGCACTGCTTGCTTTTCAAGCACTACTTTTTTCTTTTGTGTGAAGCATTCCATTAAAAAGTGTGTGTTTTTGAGCCATCTGCTTCGTGAACGTCTCTCTCCCCCTGCGCTCTGTGTTGTTTTTTGTTGCCTGACTGCTTCTCCCCATTTTCCTCCCTCTTGCGCTCACCCGTGGGCTTCTCCTCATTGCCACTCTTCATCTGCACCTTCCATTTTGCCCTGCACCCCATGTTGCTTTTGTTCCTGCCCTCCCCAAGCTGTTCCTTTAGCATCCCCTCCAGCCTTTCCTGGCAGTTGCTTTCGCTTCTCCGTTCGTGTTGCTTCGGCGTCCCTCCATCGTCCCTTGTGATGCTACACCATTCGCTCCCCACCCTCTCTGTTTTGCTTCCACTGCCCACACCCACTTCCTTAAAAAAAGCTATTATGCATTTTATTTCCTTTTTAGTTACCAATCCAATTCAAATCAGTCACTAAACTGAAAAAAGGAGCACGTGTCATTTTGCAGGCGGGCATACATGGTGGGAGCACCTACATTATGATACAAGTGGATAAGTCAAAGGCTTTTTTTCTTACAATTCGCCATGCTGAACAGCATCGCGGATGCTGTGCAGCATGGCTAAAACCCATTGGCAAAGTCGAATGGCCCCAAAGGCCAACCTATTGGCTGTGCCAATGCTTGTACTTTTTCATAATGATACACATAGGTTTGCAGCCTTGTTTTCCCACCTTAATTGTTTAACCTAATACATTGACTTATTTGAAGTGTCAGAGATAGGTGTGAAGTCAGTGTGGTTGGTGGCTGTTATCACAGACATGTGAACAGCAGGTGTACCTGTGACACTCCCTTTATATGAAAAGAGATCAAAATCTTCCCTAACACAATACTTAGAGATGCCAGGTGGCAGAAACAATCTGATTGGATATTGACATCTCAAGAAAAGGTCTAATTGAAAATATACATACAATCAGGATATGTTTATGTGTGTGTGTGTATTCACTGAGGAAACCAAGCCCCTAAAAACCAACATTTTAAAACCCCCAAATAACCTGAAATTTCTCTGAGCCCTGCGCCCCACCCCACGCATGCAGCCAACTCCCTGCAGGTGGTCAAGCACCCATTAGCTTCTTTCCGGTCCGGGAAGGACCTGGCCTGGCAGTTCGGGCTGGACTGTTCCCATGGGGAGCAGGGTCAAGACTGATTTGCATATGGCTGGGACCAAACTTGAGTGGTGTGGTGAGCAAAAAAATGATGAATTAAACCCAGATCTGGGGGTGAATGTTTTATTTGTTTAGCATTCCGTCCTTCATTCGTTCTTTCTGCTTTTGTTGCCCTAAGCGATCTTTTAGCGTTTACCGGGCCCTTGCTTACTTTCGAATCAATCGATCGTACGAGAGGGGTTGGCTATTCGGGGGAACTGGCAGTTACCCAATGAGGACCAGGAATAGGATAACTGTATTTACAAACTCGAAATTAAACTCATATAGATAAATCTCAGGAAAATACCGTACATATAAAATATGATAACTGCAAACCCAAATCTCCTAAATAAACGTAGGCAGGAAAGGATCATACAGACCAAAAGTTCCATTATAGCAATAAAGAATAATAGCATCAGGATTTGATGATCAGAAAATTCTTGCATTTCTGTTTAGTCATAGGGTAACCCAGAATAAATGCACATTCACGAAGGACAATAAGTCAGAATAGCAGAGTCAGATCAAGTTAGTTAATTTGGTTTATCAGCTTAAATGGAAACGATTTACATTTAATAAATTTAGCATTCAGATTTGAATTCAGATTATAGTAATTTCATGAATACCAAAGTTCGGGATTCAGGAAAGGTGAGAAAACCAGAGAGGGGCAGTCTCTCTCAGCCGAGGCAGACCGCCAGACACATACAGCGTATGCGTCGGTATGGATTGGTAGCCAGATAAGCCTTTTGCAAAGACTTGTTCAGGAAAGTTCAGCAAAGTTCCAAGTGGCCAGTCCAGTCCAATTAGACAGATATCTGTGATGTCTGCCAGTGTATTATCAAGGATCACAGCAGCGTGAATGTAACTCTCTGCTCTTGCTCTCTCGTTCGCTCCACTCGAACTACACTCAACTCGACTCAACCACGACAACACTCCACGACAACACTCCACGACAACTCCGCCAAAGTTCCGTTAGGATAGGCAATTATACTCGGTCAGTTTCTCGGCTGACACCTCCTGGCAGCACTTCAATTTGGCAGACCACTTTAGTCCATTGGTCAGTTCACATAGGATGAGTGTGATGCGACAGTAAAGAAGACACAAAATCCGGAAAAATAGATGGCTCTATTACAGAGTTCCTTACGTTATTCAACATGCGACACATTGAACAATGGCACATTGAGGAAAAGACATAGCAGGTTCAAAATGGCACTTTCCCAGGCAGCTGTTCTGAATTGTAGCAATGATTGTAACAAGTGTCCTGTGCAGTAGAGGAGAAGTCAAAGGAAACAATTATTGATTCAATACTACTGGCAATAGTGTGGAATGTTCCCATACGCTTTGGTATACCAGTCCATGATTTCACTTTAAGGATGAGGCCTACATGAACTTAAGCTAATATAAGGCAAAGTCATATTAATAGTGAATCATAAAAAAGAAAAACAAAAGCATATAAGTTCAAATATATCATTGATGCACTAATAATCATTTCAATAAGTTAATATTAATACATGAAAGTATAGGGTACTCCTAAGTTTTGAAAATACCCATGTGTACATATAACTCAAATTTTATCTAAACATTTTCATTTATAATCTAAATCATTTATATATATATATATGTGAAATACATTCTAAGGAGATTTCATGAAAGCACAGTTAATTTTTAATTATGCAAACATCTACTTTTCCTTTGTCATTTTCGGTGTACACTTTATTACATGCAATGTCACTTTCCTTAATTTTTCAAACAAAAACAAGTTAATTCATATTAATTTCACTTTAGTCTTATAAATATTCACACTCATATATGAGTATCAAGTTGATTAGCGATACCATTTTATATATTATATATTTCTAACACATGTTAATAAATAGGATATATTTTCATTAATAAAATCACAACTATATTATTTGAATGAATAATATATATATCCAATCTACCTTTCTTCTGCATGCTTTTATGATGCAGTAACTATATTTCGCACATTTTGCATCAATTCTCATTCTGTGTAATTTGCACACGTTTGCTAATTTCTCTCAAAAAGGTGTCACAAATCATTTCTTTATCATAAGAATCTCTTAAACGTAATCTCTACTCTATCAGTGGAAAGGGTATGACCAGATGTTGGTCCCGTGCTCACTGTGCCACTGGATTCAAGCTAGCCTGGCTGATGAGGGGTGAAGCCCTGAAACCGGCCCCAGGATGCTTGTTTCTGCTCTGTGGAGGACCTGGCCTGGCAGTTCAGGCTGGACTGTTTCCATGGGGAGCAGGGTCAAGACTTATTTGCATATGGCTGGATCTAAACTGGGGTGGTGTGGTGAGCAAAAAAATGGATTAAACCCAGATCTGTGACTGGGGGTGCATGTTTGATATGTTCAGCATTCCGTCCATCATCTGTTCTCTTTGCTAGCTTAATAAAAGTGGCTTTTTAAAAAATTTAAAATCCGACTTCACCATAAGTTTGGATTTTTCATTACAAATCCATTGGCACCAAACATGAACTGATTACCTGTTCCCATTTGGAAATTACACCCATTGTATGGGAAATTACACCCTATGGGAGAGGTAGGTCTTGCAGTAGTAAAAAATGAATTTAAGAGTTTTCCACTACCAGGACATGCAAAACTTAAGATCAACACTTTCTGGAACTATAGAAATTTGATCACAAAAGCTTGATGCTATTGCTGATCGGGGAAACATGGCGTCCGCTAGTTGAGCGGAGCGCGCGTCCGGAGAGCACTCTCTACCCCTTGCTTTATGATACTATTATGTTACCGGTACTGGAGTGATTTTTGCCCATCGGGGCTCCACGGAGCTTTGCGAAGCTTTATGAAGATTTTGAAGGGTCCCGCTTCTGAGATATCTGTGTGCACGTACATCGGCTGAATGTGTGTTGGGTCCTTTGTCCAGGCTTCAGGTGTTTCGCGCCCAACCCGCCCGCTTCACCTCCCACGCTGGTACGGAGCCGCCCTGGAGTTGAGGCGCGGTCGCAGAGCGGCGGCCCGCGGTCTCCTCCGGGTTAGCAGCGGCAGCGCCAGCATCAGCCAGTTCTTCGGGGCGACGGCTGGTGAGAGAGTAAGACCTGCAGCAGCTGCTGTTTGCGCCGGAGATAGAGTGGGGCTTGACTTGGAGGAAAGCTTGGTGCTGTCGGCCTCGGGCATTTTTCCTCTTCCAGCTGCTCCTAGTAACATCACAGGTGGTAAGAGGGTGGCATCCCCTGTGCAAGAGGCGGAATTTGTTACAGCCACTTCAAAGGAGGAGTACGAATATCCAGAAGGGGTGTCCTATAACCCAGGTAGCCTGGTGGTAGTTGCAAACAAAAAAAGTGGAAAGAAAAGAGGAAATTGTAGGCAGAGGGAGGCTGGCGGGAGGAAAACGAGCGTTAAAGGAAAAGATAGTGGGTCACTAGAGCTACATTTAGAGGGGAGTCAGGCTTTAGAGAATACGAGGGAAGATAGCACTATACCCTCTAACCAAGGTACAGCCTTCCAGAACTATCAAGTTAAGGGAAGAAGTATAAAAGGAGGGAGGAATAAGAGTGTCTCTTCGCATTGTAAAGTGAAAGTTACCCCCTCATTACGGTCATTTTTTAGGGTGCAACCGGAGGTCCTGATTGTCACAAAGCAGGGGGGGGCTCTGGAATTCACTCCATTGGCTCCATTGGCTCCACTGGCTCTGTAGCTGGGGTCTCTTGGGTTAACATGGACTCTAATGAGGGCCCTTCCAGCCAGAGTGCTATACCTATCAGTTTACCTACAGTAGCTCCTGTGTTGCGGTCTGAACCACAGTCAGGGGAGGGAGCGGAGTCAGATGCTCAGAATCCTGGGGAAGCTGTCAATCATTTTTCAGGGGCCTCGATTGAAGCCTTGTTTACTTCATTAAAGGAAGATATAAAACAGGGCTTTGCAGTTTCTGCAGATAACCAAAGTGAGATTAGAAATGTGTGTGAGACTTTGGAGAGGAAAGTCGACCTCTTAAATTCCAGGACTGAATCCTTAGAGAGCTCAGTTGAGGAACTCAAGACGAATTTGGGGTCAGCAGAGGAAAAGATACAAAGCCTACAGAGAGGTGAAGTTGCTTTGCGGGACAGAATGGAGACATTGGAAAATAATTCCCGCAGAAACAACCTGCGGGTTATGAATATTCCAGAAGGGGCAGACATCAAGACTTGTATGATTGCCCTGCTTAAGGAGGCCCTTCCACTCGAAGAATCAACAGAGTTTTTAGAAAGGGATATCCAAAGAATTCATAGGGACCCATTTCGCCATAACCCTAATAGGGCAAAGCCCAGGAAGATCCTTATTAACTTTCTCACTTAGTCTATTAAAGAGAAAATTCTGAATCTGTCCTTGAAAGCAAAATCGTTAAGAAATAGGGACTTCTCCGTTGAGGTTCGTTCGGACCTTTCTAAGGCCACACTGGAGAGACAATGGGAACTTGGCCGAAGAATGGAAAACTTTAAGAAGTAGTACAGCTTAAGTTCCCAGCCTTCTTGAATGTTATGTACAATAACAAGATGCACAATATTAGATCGAGCCAAGAGGCAGATGAATTACTCGACTCCATTAACAAGCAGGCCTCCAAAAGCCTTTAGAGTCACCCCTGTCTCTTCTCTTTACTGTGTGAAGATGTCAGATTAGAGAAACACACGTGAATTGTGCTTCCTCTGCTACATGGATAACCCTATTTCTCCTATCTTATTTCCTATCTTCCGCTAGGTTATGGATTGGCAAGCTTTTTTTTTCTTTTTCCTAAAAGCTCAGGGAAAGGGGGAAATAGGCTGTATATAGGACCTTTTCTTAAAAAAAAGAAAAAAAAAGAAAAAAATATATATAAGTGTAAACAATTCCTTTTTTTGGGTTGGGTAACATATAGACACAATAGAAACAGAGGGGGTGGGGTAGTTCACGGACGCAATAGCTGGTCAACACCAGACCAGAGTAATGGGGGAAGGGTTTCCCAAGGGGGGGAAAGGAGTGGGGGTGGAAGGGGAGCACAGGGGAATAAATAACAAAAATACCTCGTTCGCCTCAACCGGGCCAGATCTAGAAACTTCAAAGAGTAGAAATAATGGGAAAGCTGGAAGGTCTCTCGGTTTATGTCCTTGCTTTTGTCCAGTTAGGGCGGAATATGCTAATGCTAACTCTAAAATAGCATGACAATACTCCAGATTTTGTCCTGGAATGTTAATGGCCTGCGCATGAGGGCACGAAGAGCTAGAATCCTACAATATCTGAGAGATTCCCCGGCGCAGGTCATTGTCATTCAGGAGACTCACCTTCTCAAGACAGAGACAAAAGAACTGCTAAAAACTCAGAAACGGGTGGACGATTTCATATGCACCGACCTGACGGCTATTATTAGAGGGGTGTTGATCCTTTTTAAAAAGCAGGCTAGAGCTCAGATTCTACAACACAGGGAAGATCTTAGCGGTAGGTGGTTGATCTTGAAGATCACCTTAATGGGTATCCTCTTTACCTTAGTTGGATATTACGGTCCAAACCAGGACGATCCCTCCTATATAAACTCTATTCGCTCTCATCTCCTGGATTTTCCAGAGCCAGTGATATGGGCAGGAGATTTTAACATCGTCCTGGACCCTAAACTGGACAAATCCCCAAATTGTAGAGCAGCAGTTCCTTCTAAATCCAGGTCGTCTCTGTTGACAACGATGGCCCAATTGGGGCTATCCGATATTTGGAGGGAAAGATCGGGAGACCATCAGGAGTATCTTTTAGAAATTTTAAATACAAACACAAGTCGAGAATAGACTATATTGTGCTCAGTTATAATCTAAAAGATAGAGTTAAAGAGATAAAATACCTACCCTCGCACCTTTCGGACCATTCAGGAGTTATATTAGCTATTGAGTGTATACATTCACAGCAGATTAGAACATGGTCATTTGATCGAACAATACTGCTTGAAGAAGAAGAGACTGCCTTCCTTCTTATTGAGACCAAGCCCTTTTTAGAGAACAACTTAGGTACAGCCGACATTACAACAGTCTGGGACACCCTCAAAGCTTTCTTAAGGGGCAGTATTACCAACAGATCGAGCTATAGGAAAAAAAAGTATAGGGAAGTGACCTTAGTTCTGGAAGCTGAAATGAGGGCAGTCGAGGAAAAAATGAACAGCCAGACCGGCATTGGCCAGAAGGAAGATCTGGAAAAGTTCGATCAATTAAAAGAAGAGCTGAAGAGTATTCTTCAAAAGAGGCTTTTGCGTAGGTGGGAGGCAAGCAAGATTGCCCATTTTGAGTATGGGGAAGGGGCAGGCAAATTACTTGCTTGGAAATCCAAAGCGGACCAGCTCTGGAACCATATAAAAGAAATAAAGGTGGTCGATGACGCACCCTCCCTTTCCTCGGATAAAGATATTGGCGAGGCTTTTTTGGGTTATTTCCAAGATATTTATAAGGATACTTGCATAGAAGACAGAGCAAAAGTGAAGCTCTGGTTGGATGGGACCACATTACCATCTATTAGTCCCAAGCAACAGATAGATTTGGAATGTGCTATCACAGAAGAGGAGGTGAGGAAAGTTATTGCAGGGGGTAAAAGAGGGAAAGCGGCCGGGCCTGACGGCCTACCAGCAGAAATATATTGTGCCTTGCAGGAGGCCATAATCCCAGTACTTACTCAACTGTATAATAAGATATTATTGGAAGGAGTTAGCCCCCCTCGTTCTTGGGATGACGCTACGGTGGTCCTAATTTTGAAACCCGGCAAAAATCCAGATAGCTGTGGTTCATATCGACCGATATCACTCTTAAATACAGACTATAAATTTTTCTCTTGTATCTTAGCAACCAGGCTGGGGATGGTGGCAAATGACATCCTTCACCCAGACCAAAAAGGTTTTGTAAAAGGGCAACAATTAGCAGACCTAACATACGATCTGGTCGGTGCAATCGATATCGCCTCCACCTATGCACTCCCGTTGGCAGCCTTAACCCTGGATGCCACCAAGGCTTTCGACAGGGTAAATTGGGGATACCTGTCGGAAGTCATGGCAAGATTTAATTTGGGAGATAAATTCCGCCGTACCTTCCAGCTGTTATACCATGCACCGTCAGCCAGGCTGCTGGTCAATGGCACTCTGACTGAGGCATTCAAGATAACTAGGGGAACAAGACAGGGTTGCCCTCTCTCTCCCCTGCTCTTCAACATGTATATAGAGCCCTTTGCACAGAAACTTGGAGATAACCCTAACATCATCTCCTTTAAATATGAGGAGTGGGAGAGGAGGGTGGCCCTGTATGCAGACGATATCCTTATACTGTCGGCAGACTTGGATTCAGCCTTTCCGGCAGTTATAAAACTGGCAGAAGAATTCGGACAAATATCTGGGTACGAAATAAATGCGGGGAAGACGGAAATAATGACGTGGAATATTAGAGAAACCCAATTCCAGGTCAGCTCTGGTATGCGATACTTGGGGGTCAGAATAGTGCAGGAAGTAGGAAAAATAGCAGAAACAAATTTAGCGCGAGTCTTCAGGGAGTGTCAGAAATTGATGAAGTCATGGGCCCATCGCCCCTTATCCATCTTGGGGAGGGTAAACCTGGTCAAAATGACAATTTTACCCAAGATCACATTCCTTTTTAATACAATTCCCCTTTTTATTGACAAATCCCTGATAGATAAATTTCAACAGGACATAAACTCCTTCATCTGGAAATATAGATCAACCAGGATAGCCTGGAAAAAACTAAGGCGAAGGAGAGAGAAAGGAGGACTGGCGCTACCTGACTTGCAATACTATGCTTGGGCCTTCCAGCTTTCACATTCTCGAATGTTATTAAAAATGCCTGTGAGTACAGGGGGAGGAGACATGTTTCGGGCTATGTTAAGGGGTGCCGGTATATCGGAAGAAGGCTTTATGTTTAAATTTGGGGACCAACATTTTTTTTAAAAGGTTAAACTTAAGGTCCTCCCTACAATAGCAAAAACATGGGCCAGATTAAGAACTATGGTAGGGCTCAACTACTTTTCAAACCTTGCACCTCTCTGGGATTCACCAGGTTCGCCGGAGTGCCTCCAGGACAGTCTGGTGATACCATTAAGAGAAGCTGGGGTAAAAGTGTGGGGAGATCTGATTAATGAGGATACATTTGTCTCATGGGAATATCTAAGTAAGAGAGCAGGGACGGGTCTTTCAAGATTTAAGTATATCCAGCTAAAAAGCTGGGCACAATCCCAGTTTAGTCAGAAAAAACATTTTGGTAGGGGCAGCAGCCTGGAACAACAGCTAGTCGAAAGGCCGGCAGGAAAGAGGGAGGTTTCATTGTGGTATTGGGCTATTGAAGAGGCAGTGGATGGAGAATTTAAGCTTGCAGACGAGCTATGGGGTGAACAGATCCCGAATACACTGTGTGAGTCTCTATGGCAAGACTCGTTTAGAACTCTCTTCAGACTAGTTAAACCTGCTTGGCTGAAGCGGAATCACTTGTTCACTGCCCACAGGGCATACTTATCCCCTCTTAGATTATCTAAATTTTTGAAAGGATCCCAAGTTGTATGTAATAAATGTGGGCTGGCTGAAGCATCGGATATACATATGTTTAAGGACTGCCCCTTCATCGCTTCTTTCTGGGAAGATGTGCGGAAGACACTCGAGAGTATTTTAAGAGCACCAATTCATATAAACCTGTCCTTGATAATCTTCGGTCTTAATAGTTACATCGCAGGCCCTGCCAGATCTTTGCTATTTTATTCAATATTAATGGCCAGGAGGCAAGTTTGCAAACACTGGGTAGATCCGGCTCCCCCCAATCATTCAGATTGGCTGACCTCATTATATGAAGTATCCAACATGTCTAGAACTTGCAGTAAAAAAATAACTCGCATATTGGGACCTGCTTATTCGGTGGAGGTGATTTTTTTTTTGTGTGGGTCCTATGATTAAGCCTTTTGGATACTCCCTGGACCATTGCATGCCTTCCCAGGCTATCGTCAATGTCCACCAGGCTCTTAAGGACCTAGCTGGAGTAAATCCGACCTCCCCCCCCCCGGTTATCTGTGGGGTAATAACCTTCCGGCCTAAAAATGTACTCTTACAGGCTGAGGCTCAGAGAGACCCCATATAAAAAGCCAAGGATATCCCAGGTTATCAATGTAAGGCTACAAAAAGGCGGCTGGTTTAAGGCAATTGAAGGCGAATGAGGACTAAAAAAAAAAAAAAAAACACTTTCTGGAACTATAGTGCTCTTTAGAGCAGAAATAGCAAATGTAACCCCTCCGAAGTTCAATGCTTTCTTTACTATTGCACAGACTGGAGTGGAAATAGTCAATTTTACCCCGCCAAAGTCCAACGCTTTCCCTGCTGCTGCATAGAGTAGAATGGTAATAGTAAATCTAACCCCTCCGAAGTCCAACACTTTTCCCACCTTTGTGTTGTTTGGAGTTGGAATAATACATTTTACCCCTCCAAAGTCCTTCACTTTCACTACTGTTGCATAAACTGAAGTGGGAATTGTATAACCAATATTCCCAGACTCCAATACTTTTCCTAGTATTGGTTAAATATATGTTTTATTATATGTATATTTTTTAATTTCATATTATTTGTTTATTCTTGTAATTTTTTTTAAAGTTATATTTTTTGTAAATGCTTTTTTGTTTTTTAATTTTTATTTATTTGGTAATTTATTTAATGTTTTGTGATTGAATATTTTGTATGTTTCATTTAAAAATATATTTATATATACAGATAGATGAATAGCTAGTGTCTGTGTATATATATATATATATATATATATATATATATATATATAGTACATTTAAGAAAACAAGATTTACTTCTTTAAACCATATATGTATTAAACAATCAATAATTTTTCCATTAGAAGTATAGGGACACGATATTTTGGTAAACTATATTTTTGACATGATTTTTGTGTCATACGATTTTGTTTACCTCCATATGGTGTCAGTGATCTCTCTATAGGTATATTTGCTTCTGAGAGGACATGGACTGGTCTGTGGTGAAAGTGGGTGATTAACAGACCAGCATTTCTTAAAGGCCAGAGGAGCTGTGCAGGGTGAGTGGATGTCAGACTCTGGCATGTGATAGACTCTGCTCCACATCTACCACCCTTTCAGAGTTAACAGCACTTGCACATCTCTTGCTTGCTCGTGGCAGATTGGTATTTCTCTATAGCTGAGGCCTGGAGCAAGGAAGAAAATGCTCCTACACTGTGACATAAGTGCTTCTCATTATCTTGGCTCAGGGTGTGGTCCCCTCTAAGGCACAAAAAACTGCTGATAGAAGCATTCGTGGCAAATGTAATTTCTCAGTTTTCACTGACGTAGTTTGAAGCTAGGAACACCTGTTTTTGATTGTATAACAAATTCCCCTCATCCCCTTCCCTGCCTCCAGGCCAGATCTGTTAAAGAGCTTGCTTACCTACCAACCAAAGGTAAACTTTGGAATCGGATATTTATTTGGATTTTGTACAGCGCGCAGTCTAGCACTGCTATAGTATTCCAATGCTTTCCATAGTTCAAAAATGACTAGCACATTCAGGTTGCCTCAAACGAAGCGGGCAAGCCTGACTCACCCCAGAGAGCTTATGAGAGGTTACATTTCAAAGAAACACTGACAAAGCCAGTAGGTTTGACTTTTGTATAGTTTATGCAGGCACACATGCACACTGATATAACCTCGACATACACATTTTTTAATTTTTAAAAAAAAATATCCTCATATGACCTCCGTAGCTTAAGCAACCTCTTGATCTGATCCACCCCTGCTGTTCGTTGCTTGGGGGTACAGTCTCAGATGATGTTCTTGCGAGAACCACCCGCACAACACACCATGAGCTGACCAAGAGGTATAATCATTGGACACTATATAGCAATCTAATCAGAATCTACAGGGTCTAACAGGTTCCAAAATAACCCAAGTTCAGTTCTTTCTCTATAAACATTAACCTTCTGGTCTAAGTCCCTAAAGTATCTCACAGAGTTCCACCAGGCTCTCCAAGTGGGGGGGGGGGGTGCCGCCTGATGCCATAACTTGCAGATCTCCCTCCTTGCCAGAAGAATCAAATAAAACACCAATTTATTCTGTATCCCTGAAAGGCCTGACTCCCCATCGGGCCTTGATATAGTGCCAAACATAATAACAGATGGGCTTACCTCCATCTCAATACTCAGGGCATCCGACAGAGTCTTACCCACATTGCCCCAGAACTCCTGGATCAAATGGCAGGAAGTGAACATATGGATATCATCCGCCTTCTGGGCACCACATCTCATACATTTTGCTTCTCCATTGCCCTTAATTTTGGAGAGTTTGAGTGGGGACCAATATAACCTGTGGAGCGTAAACAAAGTGGTTTCTCCTTAATGCAGCAGATTTAATCAGCGGGTAAAGTGTGTCTAAAGACACTTGCCATAGATTTTTCAGCTCCTCGCTCGGCAAGCACTTCTCCCAGACCAGATATGGATGTTCCAGCTTCCTATCGGCTGCAGCAGGGAGATGATTATACCACTGTGCTACTTCCTTCTTTTACGGGCTCAAATCTTGTAGCTCGTCTTCCATGGAATTGTCCTCGAGAGGAAGCCAGTGTTGACTTACACCATGACGAGATTTGATAGTACTTAAACCTAGAAAGTGCACCACTAGTAAGATTCCTCTAATAATCCCAGGAAAAACATTTGCTGCCATCCACAATGTCCTTCCAGTGCGCAACACCAGCGTCTTTCAGCGGCTGAACTAAAGCGTCTGATAGGCACTCTGGTGTTCCTGGAGGGTCCCACATACACATTGCCATAAATCATAAACACACATGCACATACGTAGACAGGGCAACATATTTACAAACATCAATGTACATATTCCTGTAGCCATCCACTCACACAAACCAACAGACAGATGGGCAATCATGCACATTGATCTTCTGGCACCTGCGCTCACAGACTAGCAGACAAACAGGCAAACATGCACTTCAAGTATTATTATCTAATTTACTTCAATCTAATTGTTTAGTTTGTTGTGCATGTTTCTGTTTACATTGCCACACAGTATACATGTAATTTTAATATTTTATTTGAACTAGTGGATCTAAAGGACATATTACTTCTTTGCACACCCCAGCCATTGCCCCTCCCCAAATTGAACAAAGAAAGTATTGAACTATTTCATGCGTGTCGTTTTGTGGCTAATGTCTTTTAGGCAAATGTAAGTGAAAATTGGGCGGTAAAATTCACTATTAGACCCCATTTTTTCAAAATGTATGTGGGGCAAATATTCCGAAACCCCCTTGAGGATGGTGGGCTCACTTGCTGAAATCCAGCTTTGGGTGTTGTCAGTGCAGCCAGCCGTGACGGAAGTGGGTTGCAGAAGTGGTGGAAATATGGAGCCCCAGAGATGGAAGAGGGCCATGGAGGAAATGGGTGATGGATTCCCAAGAGAAATTTTGAGCATCTGCATGTATTTTCTTACAAATTGATCACTGCCCTAAACTCTCACCTACTCTTGGCTTGGCTATAACCTTGTGAAGGTAGGAGGAGAACCAGTGAAGTACATTGCCGGTGAATCCCATTCGACACTCTAAGGTTCTTATGAGGGTGGGACTGTCAACTGTGTCGAAAGCAGGTGAGCGGTCCAGCAATATCAGGAGCAGGGGTCATCTTTATCTACGGTCAACACAACATTGCATATGATGTGTAAGGTAGCAGTCTCCATGGTGCAGCGTGATCTGAAGCCAGGCTGCTAGTTGTGAAGGAGATGGTTTGCATTGATGTGATCTTGGAGTTGAACAAGGACTGTTTTTTCATTGATTTTGCTGATGAATTGTAGGTGAGCGATGGGCCAGTAGTAAGTGAGGTCATCAATGTCTAGTGTAAGCTTTTTTAGGACTGTGAGTATCCTGTCTGGCTTGAGAGCTTCTAGGAGGATGCTGAAGTGCCGATGTACACCACAAGTGAGGTCATGAACTGCAGACACAAAGTTGAGGCGAAATAGGAGAGAAGTTTCTTTCATTACATGAAGCTCCAGCTACTGGCACCAACAATCTAGCTTTTCCCAACTGTCATTTCACCTATCGTCTCGACATTCTAAAGCAGCCCTTAATAACAGTGAACAAAGGTGGAGGGGGGGAGGAACACACCATTATGGGATAAATAATATAAGGATACCACACATGCCTTGAGTGAGGGAGGCATTGACAATGGTAATTAGGGGTAGGAAAGTGTCCCCAGATAGAGCTTTGATGAAGGAAAACACAACAATAGAAAAGCACAAACACTAAAATGATAAACTCAAAAGAGGCAAAAGAGACTACTGATAAAACAACCAAATGTTAGCACACTTGTTGAATCAGAGTAGACATGTTTCCACACGCAGGGAGAAAGAAAGAGAGTTCCAGCACTTGGCCAATAACCGAGAAGGTCCAAACAGCATCAGCTATATTTCAGAATTTTTGTAAAATTATCAGGGCTTGATTGCAGAAGTAATTACCAGCTTCGAATGTGTCACTGGAATTTGTGAGCATAGAATATGGGACATGTTTAGATATTATTCGATGTGTCATAATTTAGGCCTTAAAGAAAACCTTGCTACAAATGGGCAACTTATGCATTGTCCATAGAATCATGATAATATGTTCAGGTCTAGAGTATCCTATTGTCTGAAGGGCCTCCAAATTTGCACCAACTGGAGACAGTGAAGAAGTTTCACAGGGGATACCAAGTAAATGGAATTGCCATAATAAAGCTTGAGCTGGAAAAGGGCATTGACTATCGGGACATGCAGATGTAGCTTGGTGAAAGGCAGTACTCTTTTAAGTGTATTTAACAAATAAACTATGATAACAATGATTCTTTTTTCAAGTGTAATACATTTTTATATTTTTTATTAAGGATTAAAATGATAAGACAGAAGAATCATAGCATTATATCATGGAATATTGCATACAATTAACATAAAACAGTATGTGAAGAATGTAACTGTAGTAATGATATGAAGAATTATATAATAAGCAATAGTTGAAATTATGCAAGAAAGGAAGGAAGAATAGGAAAAGAAAATGATGAAAAAAGAGAAAATACTTTAATTGTTTACCAATTATAGCATTGTATTATCCTATAAGCTGTAAGAACATTATACTGGTTACATTATAAAAGAGCATTATTAACCCTGATAAAGGTAGCAGGTCATTTTAGGGAACGTCAGAAGCAACAGTTTGTTGTACTGGTCACTAATAAACTTTCGTATCAATAAAACAAATTGAATACAGTAACCGGAAAATATCTTTCTTAAGCTTATGTTTACCATTAACAGAAACAGCATTATCAGTTCTATGGTTGATGCAAATGCCATTCCACCAAGAATAAAAAGATAATTTTGAAAATCCTTTCAACTAGAGGAAATCTACTGCAACAGCTAGATCTACAATATTCATAACATATAAAGAGTTATCTTTGGAGAAGGCTAAGATACTCAAGCAAATATTATTTTACATAAGAGAAGTTTCAGCTCTTAAAATATCATTGCATTTAGGCCAACCATGTTTCCGGAAAGATACTTACTTACATTCAATGAGCACGTGAACCAAAATGCTCTCTTTCAGAGCACACTAACTTACTCATCTTCTTGAAGGGGGCGATGAGACATCTGAGTGATATTTGCAGAATGAGAAGTTTTAAACAATTTCAACCGAATACTGTCATAGAAATGGAGATCTGAAGAGACTTGCAAGTTGTGTTCCAATTAGAATTAATTCAAAGATTTTGATCTAGGAAAGAAACTTGTTGAATTGTCCTTGTGATTTGAGAAGCTTTCAATACTGTTTCACTCCATAAATATTTATTCAAGTCATTATGTGTTGGAGAGTTTACATCATCTGTTTCTGAGGTCATGGCATAAAATTGAGAAAGAGCAGCATGCAAAAGTAATTGATCATTGTGAAGAGGTGCAGGTGTCAAAGAAAGACTGAAAAGCAGGAAAGAGAACAATCCAAGAACCACTCCAAATTGGTTAACCCAATATTATTATCTCTCCATTTCCTAATAAAAAAGAATTGTTTCAAAATTTTAACTATTCATTATTCCAAATTAATTTGGAATCAAAATGAGAGTAGAGGCGGACTGGGAACGTTTTGATAGGCCATTTAAATTAATTGTTTTTAATCATGTTTTTATTAGTTTTGAAATTGTGATACAATGCAAACAATCTTGCCATCAAAACACGTCACAGCTTTTCATTTTCTTTTTACTGCACCTGCTCAGATCATGTGTAAATTAGTTTATAAAGGTGAAATCAGAAAAAAATATCTTTCAAATCAGACCCAAACATGAAGGTGAATCAGAGTAAACTGTGCAGGAGAGAACAAGCTTGTCTAATGATGAAAGAGGAGTAATACATTTTAAAACCAGGAAATCTAACACGTGTTTCTGCCTTCGGACTTTCACGTTTCAATATGGCGATTCTAGGAATTATGTTGTTCCATTAGAATTTATAACTTGATGTATCTAGTTGTTTGAACATTAAACTGGAAATGTTGAATGTGAGCAATGAGCGAACATTGAAGTTTTAGGACAATCATCATATTAAAAGAGTCTAAACTTTCCCATCACAAAGCAGATGGAGGAGATCTCAAAGTTAATAAATAAGTTAATTTGTTGTGTGGAGAAGTCATATTATAATCAATTATCTTTTTATCAGATGCCAAGACATTTAGGGCCTGATTTCTATGTCAGTTGGAGTTGGCTCCGACCGACACCGTTTCGGTGAGGAAACCACCCGACCATAGATTGGCAGTTCGGCACACCTGATTACAATGTGACCGCACATGGGGGCATATTCTCAAGGAACTATCGCTGAGTTAACGGCACTTTATCTCAGCCAAAGTCACGATAAAATCATCGCCCCATTCACAAGCTGGTGCAAACAGCCGATATCACCACTTTACCTGCAATAGCACCGGCAAAAAACATCCCCACAGATGAGCCCGGCAACTAACGCTAATGATATGCAGAGTAGGCGTGCCAGCGCAAAAAGCCGCGACAACACCACTCCACAACATTCTCAACGACCAGCCAGATCGGCGATAAGATCACAAAACATGCGCTAAGGCGCGTTAGCAGCAGGAAACTAACACCTGCTCCTACCAGGTGTAAAGTCGTACGACAACCGGCACCAGCCAAGGGGGCACAGCCCATAGCCACACATGAAGAACAACAGATGCCCTGGAGCTACCGATCATGCAGCCCGTAGCCCCAATAGGTCAACAACACCCACCGCCACCACCTTAGGACCCCACCACCCCCCTCCCCCCCCGGGGCCCTACCCCGGGCACCCCCACCCCCCCCTTCGGACAAAGATATTGCACCTCAACTCCACGAAATCATGAACCAAACAAATCGCCTGAAGTCGCACAATCACAACACCCAACATACATGTGTGGTCAGAAAAAAGGGAAATCATACATCCATATCATAATATCCAAACAATACGTTTATTACAGAAGAAACCAAAAAAAACAAATCTGAAGAGGCATGGCGGGTCGTCTCCGGACATTCTGGAAGTCAGCCTGCAAAACAGAAACCTGGATCAGAAGGTGTGCCATGCGCCCATCAAAGTACAGAGAGAGAGACCGAAAGAGAGAAAGAGAGAGGGAGAGAGGGAGAGAGAGGGAGAGAGGGAGAGGGAGAGAGAGCGAGAGAGAGAGAGGGAGAGAGGGAGAGAGGGAGAGAGAGAGAGAGGGAAAGAGGGAGAGAGAGAGAGAGAGAGGGAGAGAGAGAGGGAGAGAAAAAGAGAGGGAGAGAGGGTGAGAGAGTGCCGACACTGCGGACCTAGGCCTCACTGCTCACCTGCTGCCACCGGTGTGTCTCCAACCACGTGCCGGTATTCACAGCAGTCCCCCAGGTCCCTCATCTGAAACAGTTTCCAGAGACATGAATGGTAGAGTCCATACAGTTGCACATGCCATCGTCGCTTGCCCGCCCCTGCACACACAGGCTGCTGCACCCCAGCCCCTCCCGCCACCCAGCGGTTATTGCCCGCCCCTGCGCAACCAGGCCTCACTGCTCACCTTCCTCCACCAGCGTGTCTCCAAGAGGGCCCACCACGTTCCGGAGGGATCTCCAAGCCCGGTGCCCGCGACCATGGCACCCTCCACATCATGCAGCCCCGCACCGCAGTCCACCAGGTCACACACATGACTCTGGGTCTTGATTACGCAACGGCAGAGACCACAGCAGTGCACACGGCATCATCGCAGGCTGCACACCCGCACAGCGCTTGAGGTGCCACTAACTCTGTGAACCGCGAGGAAACGCCACATGGCGGGAGGCCCGCCCTGCCCGCTGGCTCAGGCCTACACTGCGGTCCAGCAGGGCTCACACTAATCCTTGCCAGTCCGGACCGCCCGGACGACGCATCATCGCAGGCTACACACCCGCTCAGCACTTTAGGTGCCCCTATCTCACTGCACCGCAAGACACCGTCTCGTGGCGGTGTGCCTGTGCCTGCCGCAGTGTATCCGGTGCCACCAAGTCTGTGCACCGCTAGCCAAGGACCCTTAATGATTGAGTCCCGTGGTGCGGACGCCATCAAGTCACCCCCGGCACTGGGCAATGTGAGGTGGCAGGGCCCTAGGTCCTCATGCATACATGAGAACTACACAGAGACACCAAGTCAGAGAGATTGGAAATGGCGTCCAGCACGTGCGCCAGGCCCTTTTCATTGGCAGGGTCACATGTCCTGTGACGCCTGTGCTGGATGGGTGTGGCGTGGGTGTACACCAGCCGTGAGGGAGTGGCTGTGGCATGCTGACAACTAGACCTGTGAGCTGCAGATCCCAAATGTGAAGACCTGGGACATGTAGCGTTTTCGTCCCCCCCTGTGTGCGTAATTGGAGTGGGCTGTCCTGGCGTATGCCAGTCCAGCGTAAGGGTGTGAACAATGACCCGGGGGCTCTGGGTGTGGTTCCGTCCTGGGCTGGACAAGGACGTGACTACTGGATGTGTCTCTGTTGTAGTGTCGGCACCACCCGGACCGCAATCGGCAATGTGTCACCCTGTGACAAAAGTCCAACAACATGGGCAACATGGACGTAAGGGGGAATCACTGACCCTACATTCATCCATACTTCCACACTTGAAAGATCATAGACATGACACATCTGTGTGAATAAGAATGTTTATTGCACATTCAAGGGAGTGTTGCAGCTGGAGCAGTACAGGGCCATGCCAACCCCACTTCACATTGTCGGCCCGTGGAGGGCCAGCCAGAGTCCTTCAGGGAATGACAGGTACATCAGGAGAGGAGGACTTCAGTCCTCAGTCTGATAGCTGTGTCATTGGTGACCAATCTGAATATGGCAGTCCATGTCGAGGTCCAAGGTGAGTGTCGCAGAGTGCATCGGGGGACAGTGGAAGGTGATGATGCAGAGGGCAGAACCAAGCAGAAACAGGCCACATGGCGGAGATGAATGCTACTGCGTCCTCCTGACCACGATGGCAGAGTCATCCGCATCTTCGTCCTCTGCTGTTGCATGTGCCTCACATGTGGCTGGTGGTGTTCTGTCTCCAGCACTGTGTGGCACTGACACATCAGGGGCCGGAGATGTGGATGGGGTGGTAGCAGCAGCATGCATCAGCGCCAGGCCTTTTGGCAACAATGCCATGAGGAGGGTCTTCAGGGCATTGAGGGACCCAGCTACCTCTCGCTGGTGTGCAGCCGTGGCAGCCGCTCTTTCCACCTGCGTCCGCTCCATGTTCTCCATGATCCTCCGCATGTGTCCCAACTCCCTGGCGAGATCGCTGGAGGCACTCTGACTAGACAGTCGTTCTTGTCGCAGAGTCAGGACTCTAGCAATGTCAGCCATGGTCCGTTGGAGAGCATGGTGCGGACTGTGGGTGTCCGTTAGGGACTGTGAGTAGTCCCTGATGGGGCTTAGACACCCACGTATGGCGTCTAGTTTGGCTGCCATGCGGTCGAACCCCACCTGCACCTGTTCAGCCAGCTTCTCCTGGCACCCCAACACACGGCATTGGAAGGCCATGTGTTCGTCGTGGGGGTCCTGGGAGGCAGCCGTTGTGGTGGGTGCTGCCTGCTGTGTGTGCTGTGCAGGGGGTGGGTTCTCCTCGTGGCAGCTGGGCTGCCCTGATCCTGGAAGTGGGCTGCGGAGGCTCTCCACGAGATGTTGGAGGGCGTCGGAGTCGAAGGTGTGTTGGTCCTCTTCATCATCAGAGAGGAGAGGTTCGGACTGCTCTCCCGGAGGTGTTGGATTTTCCCCTGCAATGTGAAGTGGAGATGAAGTTTAACATCGTCTTCACATGTATTTTGACGCATTGTACATGTTTACATTCAGACTGCATGACAGTGTACATTGTGACTGTTTGGGGGGAGCTGCCTATTTGTTACGGGCCAGTGGACATTCCGACTGCATCACGGATGTGTGTTTGTACTTGTACATTGTCAACTCACATTTCCCTGCAGTGCCAAAGTGATTGGCCAGTTTCTACACACATGCGGCACCAGTTGTGTCCTCTGTTCTGTTGTGGACGTGTTGCGGTTTGTACCTGTAGGAAAGTGGCTCTATATATACTGCACCAAAGTAAGGTACAGTGTGTATAGGGTCCACAGTTCCCCAATGGTAAGGCAGAGGCTAAAGTTAGATATAACCTTACTCTCCAAAGTGGTAGCTTGGTCGAGCAGTAAGGCAGTATCAGAGGACAGTGTAAAGCATTTGTTGTACACACTCAGTCAGCAAATGGTCTCACACACTCAAGAACTGAACTCTAGGCCAATTGTTTGTATAAAAATATAGTTGTTTTTATTTTTAGAACCACAGTATGTATCAAAATATACTTCCTCAGCATGGGTTACCTTAGTTAAACACTTTTTAAATAGGCAATAGACGTTTTGATTACAGTAGTCACCATTGGTGCAAAAGGCAACACAATGTCAAACACAATGCAACATTGAGCTCAATGGAAAGTTTTAGTTAAATGCAATTAGTTACTTTGTAGATTACTTTTCTAACCACAGGACTGGATCCTGGATTCAGTCCCGGGACACTTCCTGTAAACAGTTGAGTAAAAGCGTTTTGGTTACAGTAGTGATTTTTAAGGAATATTATTGTATTTTAAAAGTTGACACTTAGAAACTTTTCTAGGTAAAATTACCAATGTTATCCTATGGAAGGAAATTCAGTTTGCAGGTAAAGTATGTTTACGTTACTTTTGTAATCCAGTGCTGGGCTCTCAGGTTCAGCACTGGGATATCTATCTAAGACAGGCAAGTAATTACGTTTGTATCGTTGGCACGATTTTTAAAGAATATTTGTACGTTTCAGAAATCGACACGGAAACTTTTTCAGCAAAAAGCAGGCAATGATATACTACGGAAGGAATTTCAAGTTACTGGTAAGTACGGTTAAAATTACTTTTCAGGGTCAGTACTGGACTAAAAGATGCAGCACTGAGGTCTCTCCTGATAGCAGGTGAGTAAACCGGAATTCGTTACTGTTGTGATTTTTAAGCAATATTTTGGTATTTCAAAAGTGGACACTTAGAAGAAATTTCACAGAAAACCAGTCAATGGATCCCTATGGAAGAAAATTGAGTTAGCGGTAAGTAACGTTGTGATTACTTTTCAGGGACAGTGCTGGGCACCAAGATCCAGCACTGGGATCTCTCCTAATAGCAGGTGAGTATTTCCGTTTTCGTTACTCGGTTGATTTTAGGTGAATATTTTAAAGTTGAGAAACTCCACACTTAGAAGAATTTCCGAGTGAAACCAGTCAATGTTACCCTATGGAAGAAAAGTGAGTGATCGGCTTTTGGGTAAGTACTCGACTGGCAGAGTTAAGGTTCTGGGCATAGACTCAGGGGTCCCCCAGGGTCAGGTAAGTACAGTTGTTACACCCTCAGCGGCACAGGGGCGGCCGGGTGCAGAGTGAGTAGGCCCAATGTTATCCTATGGACGGCAGGGGGCCGTTGGTTGGTGGCTGCTGGCTAGCAGGCCACTCGGCTGTGGGAGCAAAGCTCCTGGTCACTTGCTCAGGGCAAGTGGGGAAGTCGAACAGGGTAGTTGGTGCACCCTCAGCGGCACTGGGGCGGCCGGGTGCAGTGGGCTTTTGGGCCGTCGGGCGCCCAATGGTTTTCAATGGGAAAGCTGCGTGACAAACAAAGACTGCAAGCTCGGGGACGGTGATTCTTCAGGTGCGACCACCACTTCGAGAGGTAAGTTGGGAAGCTGTGGGAAGGGTAGGCACCCAGGAGTTGGGCACAGGAGGCCGTGGGGCGTCAGGTGCAGGGGTGTCTTTAGGCGTCGGAAATCTTACCCTCGGCTGGTCGCGGTTGGAGGGGTCCCTGGTTCTGAGGCTGCAGGAGTCGTCAGGAGCGTCGAGGAGGGCCCTTGGGTGCTGGATTCTGGGTCACAGTCGCCGGGGGGACGTCCTCTTGGTATTTGCCCACTCAGGCACAGGCCGGGCTCGGCGGGTGCAGAGGGTGCAGGATTCGCGGTTCCCGGTTGGCACCAGGGGTTGGTTGCTTGCTTTGAGCAGTACCACTGCTCTTGGGAGTCCCAGGTGGTCAGAGTCACAAGGCAGTCAGGTCCTCCGGGGTTTGTGAGGGTGCTGA
Source organism: Calotriton arnoldi (assembly GCA_963921515.1). Taxonomy (NCBI): domain Eukaryota; kingdom Metazoa; phylum Chordata; class Amphibia; order Caudata; family Salamandridae; genus Calotriton; species Calotriton arnoldi. Next base: position 3,786,917 of record CAWUFW010000198.1, read on the forward strand.
CCACTGCAGACGCCGGGGTTTAGCAGGAGCAGGTTCGAGGGTCGACAGGCCGGTAGGGCTGGGGCCAAATCAGTTGGTGTCTTCCTCTTGTGAGCAGCTGCACGGCAGGTCTTCTTGTTTCTTGTTCTTCTTTCTTGTTTTTGAATCTGGAACTGAGGAAGGAAGGTTCAGGGAGCCCCTAAATACTGAATTTAGGGGTGGTTACAGGTAGGTAAGGGCAGGGACCAATCGGTCCCGTCCCTGGGGTGGATACACCCCCTATTCTGCCACTCTCCAGTGGGAGGGGGGCAGGAGCCTGTCCCTGGTTGGCTGGGTCCCCCCATCCTCAAGATGGCGGGGACTCGAGTTTGTGCTTCACCTCGCCTCCCCCACCTTAGGGGTGGAGTTGGCAGAGGTGGTCACAACCCATTGCCTGCCTCTGGTTTTCCCGCCGGTTCTCCCACCAGAAGTGGGGGTAGAACCAGTGGGGACCAGTTTGCTGGGAGCAGCAAATGGTCTGGGGAAGCTCAAAAGGCGGCAGGCCTTTGAAGCTTCCCCTGCCCATCCTGGGGGAGGAGGCTTTGGCACCTCGCCCCAGGATGCGCATTGTTTCAGGCCCCTGAGAGCAGAGGCTCTCGACCCAGGGGTCCAGAAACATGTCTGGTGGTGGCAGCCTGGGCAGCCACTCAGTCCGGACACTGGAGGTCGGGTTGGTTTCAGGGGGCATCTCTAAGATGCCCTCTGGAGTGCGTTTACATTAAATCCCACACTGGCATCAGTGTGGGTTTAATGTGCTGAGAAGTTTGATACCAAACTTCTTAGTTTTCAGTGGGGCCATTATGGTGCTGTGGAGTTCGTAATGACAGACTCCCAGCACCATATACTCTTAATGGCAGCACTGCACTTACAATGCCCAAGAATGGACTTGGGCACTGTAGGGGCACAGGGCTCATGCCTCTGTGAACTCACCACTGGCATAGTGCACCCAGCTAGAGGGGTGGCTGACCTAGGCCAGGGCAGTGGCTTGTAGGCATGGCACACAGGGATGTGTGCCATGTCGACTCTTCACTTTTGTTCTGCACCAAGACACGCAGCCTGCAAAGGCAGTGTGTGTGTGTAAAGGTACAGGGTCCCTAAGGGTGGCACAACAAGTGCTGCAGCCCTTAGGGGCCTTCCCTGGTCACAGTGCCCTGGGTACCCATGGTACCATTTACCAGGGGCTGACCTGTGGCCAGGGATGCCAACTGGGTGTAGGCACCAATGCAGTTTTAGGGAAGGAACACAGGCCCTGGGTACCTGGTTGGCAGGAGCCCAGGGCACACTCAGTCAAAGCACATCAGCAATTCAGCAAAAAGTGGGGGCATACCATGCAAGAAAGATGGCACTTTCTCACAGTACCACATCGTTGTCAATGTTGATGTGCTCTGCGTGTAATGTGTGTGTGCCGCATTTTGCGGGAGTCGCCCCTGCAGCTCTGATTAGCTGCCCTCATCCCTTTCATGCGGAGTGCCTCTGGGTTCTGTGCTTATGCAGTGCTGAGATGTTGCATACCTGTGTGCATTGGTCTCTTGGTGGGAGTTGTGGGTCTGGGGCATGGTTTGTCCGCAGATGTGCTATGCTTAATTGTGCATGTGTGCCATTGTGCCCATCTCCCCCATACTCCTAGTCCCTGGTGGTTACTCACCCTGTTGCTGTTGTGTCCGGTCATGTTGAGCAGTGTCCGGTCCCCCGACTCCTGCCATTGTCTCCCCACTGATGACTGTGGACACCATTTCCTCCATCTCGTCCAGCTCCTCCTGTGGCGCTGGACTCCCACTTCCAGTCTGCATTGCTGCCTTCCGGTTGTTTGCGAGTTTCAGCTTGGTTTTGCGTTTCACATCATTCCAGCGCCTCTTGAACTCGTCCATTGTCCTCTTCAGCACTCCGACTCCATTCACCTTGTCCACGATGGTCTGCCATATTCCATTTTCAGTTGCCAGTGACACAGTGGAGGTGACGAACAGTGATTGATGGTGTTCTATCACCTCTGTGATGATGATCCTGTTTTCCTGTGGACTGAACTTCGTCTTCCTCTTCTTCTTCTTGTCCTTGCCCTTCCCAGACCCCGAGGTCCCAGGCTGGTCCTCCGTGGGGCTTGAGGGGTTCTGGTTGTCCTCTGTGCTTGCTCCGGCTGCCTCCATTGTGCTTCGCTGTTGTTTGGCTTTTGTTTGTATGTTTTTTTTCTACTTTTATAGTGCATTTTCCCGCATGACGCGTGGGGATTGCAGGCCTGTCGCTGGTTTTCGCTGATTTTTGTATCGCGGTTGGCCTCATCGCAACTTTATTTGCATTTTTGCGGCGTAGCGTTGATTTGAACGCGGTCATTTGACGCGTTATCTTGTGACTATCGCATGGTACCGCCGTGTTGTGAATACCACGCTGACACAGAGTTGTTTTCCCGCGATGGACTGCGATGTGAGGGGTTGCGTTAAGCTACACTTGCGGTAGTTATCACACGTTCTTGGGAATATGCCCCATGGTGCGGTTGCAAACTCCCATTTCTCTATGGGAGCTTGTGCGGCGGGTGGAAACCGCGCGAAATGGGAGCTTGTGCGTCGGGCGGAAACCGCCCACCGCACAAGCTCCCATTGAGAAATGGGAGTTTGTGAAAATCCCTGCACCGTGTGGCAGACACCTCATGGTGCCTGCCACACCGTGCAGGGATTTTTGGGGGGGCACCATAGGTGCCCCCCAGGGCCACATACAGAGGGCCAGGGGGAAGGGGGCCCTGCTAGGGGCCCCCAAAGTTACTTTCTGACTGCCTTCCCATTTCCTAAAGGCTGATATGGAAAGGGTGTTGAAAACCGTCATCATAATCCCGACAGCGGAAACGCCGTCCTTAAGGGATTATGAGGCCATTCCGACTGGCCGATTGGCTCGGATTCCCCAGTCAGTTTAAACTCCGACCGCCGTCATTGTAATATGGCGGTCGGACTTTAAACCTACAATGTTGGTCGGAAAGCTTCCAACCAGCGGTCAGTGGCTTTCCGACCGACATTGTAATTAGGCCCTGTGTCTTTTGGCTACTCCATAAAGAAGTCAAACATATAAAACATGCAAGTGTTATTCAAATGAAGAATTCCAGTTTTATTGCAATTTCATTTATAACCTGGGACATGTGAATAAAAGATACTTCCTTCAAAAAGGTTATCAATGAAGGGTAAGGATTAGACACATATACACCAGAATATCATTGAAGTAGGCTTTAACCTTCCCCTCCAAATTCCTGCACTTGAGGAATAAAATAAATGATAAGGGGAAAATAGGTAACTTGTAATTCCCCAAACAAAACTAAAATACAGAGAAACATGCTTATTAGTAAACGCACTAAACCTAGAATTTGAGTATATTATTTTGACAAATTTAATAAAATGCATTCTGAAACCAAACAATTCAGGGTTTTATACATATATTAGTACTTAGTATTATAAAAAGCTTTTTCACCAACTTATGATAATGCTGCCAAAGGTTTATGCATAGGATGATATTTGAAAATATCCTAAGTTTATCACAAACTACCTGTAAGAAGCCTGACTGGTAATTTTTAATAAGATTTGGAAGAATGGATTTCAGGTAGCCAAAATGTTAGCAAAAACCTTATAGTCACTTTATATTAAGGAAATGGGCCTATAGTTCTCATAATATTGTAGGTCTTTATCATGTGTAAGAATAACTGAGATAAAAGCATCCAAAAAGGTGCCACTGGCATGGGAATGTGAAAAAAATGAATTACATACGAAGAAAAAAGAGATAAGAACAATAGAGATACCCTCAGGCCAGGTTAAGATAATGAACAGCAGCCATTGCCTCAGCCAAACAAATATCTTTTTCATGAAGTTCAAAATGTAGTTCTTGCAAGGTACATTTTGGAATGTTAGAAAAAAAATAATAAAGGTCTGATTGTGAGGGGTCAGTATCGTTACTGTACAAGATTTTATATTGGAGATATATAAATCTGAATGGATTTATTCTTATCAAAGATGGTGCTAATAAGTGTATGTTTCTTTTAAATTTTAAGTAATTGATAAGCAATTTTCCAGATTTGTTTTGATCACTATAAAACTTAGATTTAATAGATAACAGAACATTGCAAGCATCTGCGGTGACAATTTTATTAAGTTCAAGTTTTCCTTTTGATAAGCTCATTAAATGCATCAGAGCATCTGAGGGGTGTGGCTTGCATACTGAAGATGGCAGATGTGTGAGTCTGTCACTCCGCGCCATACCACTTTCTATCTTGTCCCATCTGTTTTCTGGGGGTTGGGCCTGGCCACACCATAAGATAATTGCCAGTAGCAGGTTCTACTGGGGCCAAGTATCTGTGTGAAAAGAGCCCTATTGTGAACGAAAACAGCTGCCCGGGCCACGACGTACTAGCGGCTTTGGTCCCCAAGTCGGCGACTTGGACTGACTAGTCTCTCTCCTTTGAGCCCGCTGGCTTGTGGCAGGGGTCAGTGCGTCCCCTGTGAGAAGGCTGAGATTGCGATGCCGCATGTGTTGTACTCAGAGACAGATACCCACTTGGACTGCCGGTCAGTGGTCTTGGAATCAAAGAATTCTCTGGTGGATGGTGTTGGCCCACCTGCAGTGACCCCACAATCTGTGGATGACCTGATTTGAACAGCAGGGGCATTGGAACTTTGCCACTCTGGTGACTGTGATTGGGGGATTGAATCCATGTCCTGATGCTTAGGGGTTTATAGTAGTTCCCATTTAGGGGAGCCTGCCCACATAGGCTCAGACTGTTTACTATGGGAACCCCAGAAAGGGGTCACTCAAGAGGCCAGGTGTATGCTGGGACATGTCCCTGGTTGGTACGTGAGATCAGGGCTGATGTGGAGCTGGATGAGCCTGCTCATCTTCGCCTGCCCCTAAGTGATTGGCCCCTGCAAGGAGACTGGAGGAGGCCTTCTACAGACAATGTTTTCACATTTTGAGTTTGGGTGGCCAGCCGTTGCTGGACTGCTCTTGGGAAGGGGGGTTCATGGTTGGGGTTTTTACTGTTTGTCTCAAGAGTTGAGCTGCATGTTGCTCTGGGAGGTCTGGGCACAAATGGGATCCTGGGATGTATACATGGGGCATAAACACTGACTGACTGGATGTCTGATCAATGCACCATATTAACCTTTTTGTCGTGGAATATCTGGGGGATGGGCTCGGCATCGAAGTGGCATAACATATACAGGTACTTGAGATGAAGGGGTGTGTAAGTGGCTATGCTTCAAGAGACACATCTTACTGGGATGGAGATAGAACTCCTTTGGTGATGAGGCCAGCTATACGCTACCTTCTATTTGCCTACGCTCGGAGGCGCTAATATGGATTAGGGCAGGGACGTCCTTGGAACATGTTCAATCCTCCATTGGCAGAGAGGGCCGCTATGTTCTGGTTAAGGGCAAATTGCATAGCACAGATATCACTTTGGGGAGTGTTTATGCACCAAACCAGGACCAAGTGACGTTCTTTCAGTCTCTTTCGGCTGCCCTGGCACCTTTAGTGACGGATAACTCACTGATGGGTGGAGATTTAATTGTGTGGCTGATGTTGTGTTGCACCGCTCCACCCCCCCTTTGCCTGGGGCACCTGCACACAGGACGGTGGAGAGACTCAGGGACTGGCTAGATCACTGGGGGCTGTTTGATGCTTGGAGAACCAGGACCAAGTGACATTCTTTCAGTCTCCTTCGGCTGCCCTGGCACCTTTAGTGACGAATAACTCACTGCTGGGTGGAGACTTTAAGTGTGTGGCTGATGTTGTGTTGCACCGCTCCATCCCCCCCTTTGCCTTGGGCACCTGCGCACAGGACGGTGGAGAGACTCAGGGACTGGCTAGATCACTGGGGGCTGTCTGATGCTAGGAGAAACCAACATGGGGTAACACAGGACTACTCTTATTATTCCCATATCTACCAACTATATACTACATTAGATAAATTTGTCTGCTTGCACAGGCTCAGCGGGTTTGTGACGCACACCGAGTACTTAGGGCATACCCTCTCGGACCATAGCCCACTGTTGCTGGGTTTTTGGCTAGTGGAGGAGCACCCGGGGATCCCTACGTGGCGCCTCAACCCAGCATCCCTGGAGGATGCCTGCTTTCGAGACTCTCTGGGGGAGGCTGTCACTGGGTACTTCAACATCAATCGAGGATCAGCATTCTTTGGCCTGGATGAGTGGGAAGCATTTATGGTGGTAATCCGCGGTTACTGTTTAGGTCACTGGGTGGTAGTCAGTAGGGAACTGGATAGCGAACTTTGATCCCTTGATGACATGCTTCACAAACTACACAATGACTTTGGCACTAACACGGCTGCATTGCCTAGACTTTGGGAGGCCTGGGAAAACTATAAAACTGCCCTAGAATGACTACGATGCCACGATTCCACAAACTATATTTCTAGGGCACACAACGAAGAAGGTAGGCCGGGTTGGCTTCTGGCTTGGCTCATTAGACCTGAATCCCGAGGGGCCCCTATCACCCAAATCCTCGTGGGGATGACACAATGCTCTATTCCCCAATTCAATTAATACCTCATTTCGGGAATATTATGAAACTCTTTATAGGCGCCTGGTGCCTCTCCCACTGAGGGTCCAGTCTGCCTTCCTGGAATGACTGCTGTTACGGATCCTCGCACATGAGGCTGGGGAAGGCCTCGGGGTCACGGTGACAGTCCAGGAGATCCGGTTTTCTATCAAGTAAATGGCCACAGGTAAAACCCTGGGCCCAGATGGCCTACCTGCAGAGTTTTAGTCCGCTTTTGCGGAGGCCTTGGCCCCGCGATTGGAGTCACTCTATGCTGATTCCCTGAGATTGGGAGAGCTACCTGAATCCACTCAAAATGCAGTTGTGATCCTGCTATCCAAGACTAAGGGCCAGGGGCTCGTACCTCGCATTCTGTCCCCTGTCCATAGTCAACCTGGACTTTAAAATCCTTAGCAAGGTCTTGGCCCTCCAACAGCTCCCCCATATGCCCACTCTGGTCCAGAGCAACCAAAACGGTTTCTTCTCGGCCCGAAGCGCCTCCCTTAATCTTAATCTTAGGCGGTTATACCATGTTTTCTACCATCGGAAGTGAGGTCTCGACGCTCATGTCGATGAACCTTGAGAAGGCCCTTGATACAGTGCACTGGGACTTCTTATTTGATGTTATGCAAATGATGGGGGTTGGGCAGGGTTGGATCAATTGGGTTAAATTATTGTACTCTTCTCCGACTGTGCTCGTCAACACGGTCACCACTATATCCCAACAATACAGTATGTACAGAGGCATGAGGCAAGGTTGTCCCTTATCGCCGCCCCTTCGTGTTGGCCATCGAGCTCTGGTGGAGCTTTTCGCCAGAAGGACGTGGGCACTAGGATTGTAATGGAGGGCCGGGAACACATTATATTGCTTTATGCGGACAACCTCCTGCTATATCTGGCTGATGGCTCGTCGGGAGCCACAGCGGCTCTGCACCTCCTGGAGGAGATTTGGACTCTCTCTGGCCTCCGGGTTAATAAAGCCAAGACCTACTTGTTCCCCATGATGACAAGCATCCAGCGGCCGCCGGACTTTCCACTCGACTTGACTTGGTCCCCTACATCTTTTCGGTACCTGGGCATTCAGGTGTTCCACTCACTGGACGACCTGCAGGAGAGTAATCTGGGGAAGGCCCTTCGGTCACTTAAAACTTGTGTCCCCTTTTGGAGATCTCTTAAACTGCCAATTATGTCCAGAATCTATGTGTCCAAAATGGTTATTCTCCTGCGGTTGCTCTATTTTTTTATCAATCTCCAGGTCTGGGTTGCCGACCTCTTGGTTCCAACAGCTGGACACCCTGCTTAGAGAACTGAAATGGGACGGGGGCCACCATAGAGTATCCCTGGAGGTACTCAGACGTCCACCTGATGAGGGGGGCCTGGGTGCCCCAGATTTTGAGCTGTATTTTCTGGCAGCACAGCTCCAGTGGGTCACTCAGTGGCCTGACGGGGCTCACCAGGAGGAATTGGGCCCAGTTGGGTCGGCACAATAACAGAGAGCACCGCTAGCCAAGCTGCTTCACTCATCGGTGGTAATTCCTTGTCCAGGCATATTATTAACCGTGGCCTTAAAATGTTGGAGGCGTTGTGTGCTGAGGACCGCAGAGATGCCTCTTTATGCCCCTGCACTGCCGTTAGTGGGTCTCCTGCATGGGGATCCTTGCTCTTTTTTCACAGCCTTGCAGTTGACAGCCTGGAGTGATGCTGGCCTGGTAAATAATTGGGCACTTTGCTCCCACTGGAGGAAATGCTTACCCAGTACTACCTACCCCCAGGCCAGTTTCTGATGTATGAGGCATTGATACGTACCTTCAGGGACTTGTGGGCTGGAGGTCGTGAGGAACCAGCAATGCATGCCGTGCTGCAGCTGTTGGTGTCTATGGGCACTCCGCGGCAAGTAGGTGACATGGCTTTATAGAGCACTGAATGGGATGGTTCGGTAATCCTTGCTGGTGCTTAGGCGCAGATGGGAAGGGGTACTGCGGCATGGCCTTATGGACCTGAAGTGTCGTAGGGTTCTAGCATATCCTAAAAAAGTCTCTAGAAACACGAGGCTGAAATATATTCAGCCACATGACCTGGGATTGCCCCCAGCTGCAGCTGTTCTGAGGCACGGTGATGCTTGCCCTGACTAATGCACTAGGTCGTACCATTGCTTGTACCATGGAGATCTGTCTATTGTGTTGTTTCCTAGGCCCCAATCAGAAGATTCTAGGTTCCTGGATTTGGTTCTGGTGCTGGCTAGGAGATGGATAGTGATGGCTTGGAAATCCATGCTGGGGCCGGTCGTGGGGTCCTGGGTCACCATGTGGGCTAGAGCGAAAGAAAGGGCTCTGATTAGGGAGGACGATCGGGACATGCGGGGTCGTCTGATAGCGGGTCTGTGGTCGGAAGTATTGAAGGCCTGGGAGCATCCAGAGGGAGACACAGCTGAGAAACTTAAAGGGCAGATTGAAACGACTGGGGGAAATGGGGTGGACACCTCGAAGACAGTGATGAAGAAGGGAGTGTACATTAGAAGAGACCCGCTGCTTCATCCCTGGGATGAGACGCTTCCTTTTACCTGTGGTAGGCTTACTGGGCAATTGCCCCCCACCCGGATCCCTGGTAATCACTCTTACTTCTTGGGATCCCCTATTGGCCCACGAGAGACTGCCTGCCCACCCTCACCTCATTTTGTTCTGGTGCCTCTTTTTATTACCTGGCTTGTGCACACCCTGGGATGGTTTGGTTTCTTTTCTTTTCTTTGTTTTTCATATATTGGCTTCCATTGTTCCCCTTTATCTCACTCCAGAAACTGAGGCATGATCTGGACAGCTACATTCATTGAGGCACTACATAGTTTGGTGTGTTGGTCACGTTCTGGTCAAGCCCCGGTGGAGGGAGTTGGGGGGACAAGAGCGGTGTGTTGCATCTTTGCTGGTTCCTTGTGATTTGCTCCACTCCCTTCGGGGAACTACTAGATTGTCAATTTTTCTTTTTGTACCAATTGGAGAGGTAATCCTGTCAGATTTGTTTGCTTGACCACTGCCTCTTATGTTGTGACTTTGCTAATACATGCCATGTTTTACCTGTGATACTTTTATTATGATCTGTCCTGACTTTTGTATATTGTTTACTATAAATGCCAATAAAAACAAGTTTTTAAAAAAGCATCAGAGCATTTATAAGTGAAATAGATATGCTCAATTATTTTAGTGTGTTTGAGAAGAGCTACATGCCATTCTTTTTTTTTAGCAATGAAAGAATTAGTTAATGCTTTTAAGGCAACCTTCAAACCATTCCAGTTATTGAAAATAGAAGTATCAGCAGGATCTTTAAAATGAAGGAATTCAATAGCTAATAAGTTGAAATTCCTATAAAAATTGGTATCAGGCAAAAATAAATACTAAACCTACATCTACCAGACTTTTTGCCCATCTCAGAAATGTCAAATGTATCAACAACAGGAGTGTAATCTGACATAATGGAAGCTTTTAAGCACACTACAAAAAGTCTTCTAACAAACATATATTCAATTCAACCAAGAGAACCATGAATTGATGCACTTATAACTAAAATGAGAACTCACAGCTCTTAGGATTGCAAGTTCAAAAGACATCAGAGAGGGATCTGGCTGAAATAGCTGCCCTAAAAGCTTTATAGCACTTATCTGGGTGAAATGTCTATTTAGATTTCCGGTCAAGAAGAGACATTTTCTCTTGAACAAAATCCCCTGCAACAATAAGATTATCATTAGAAATGTTGGTGAATTTAGCCTTAATCTGATTCCAAAAGGGAAATGAGTTTTTATTGACCATCATCATCATGCTTCCACGATGAAACTTCAATTTTTCGGAGCTTGTGACAAAGACTAGCAACACCACATTTGTGCCCTACAGTGGGATATAAGATATGTATCATACCCATTTTCTTTTCAGTTTGAGGGACTCAACTTCATTACTATAAGTTGCATTGAAAAAGGCAGCAGTTTTTTTAAATTTAACATGATGTGATAAAATCTTTTGTCTCTTGAGAGGATTGCCAACATCTCGGACATCACAAGAGATAAAGTTAGCCATGAACAATGTAGAAAATGTCAATCATAGCAAAAAATTGGGTAGTCTTGAATTGCAACAAAAAAAAGATATCAGTGATAATAAACAATAGATAAAAGCACTTAAAGAAACTGAAAAACAGAGAGTCATGAGAACCATTCCAATAATTAGCAAGAAAAGAAAAAATAGAAGAAAGAATAAAAACATGATAACAGCAGATGAAGGGGCAGAAACCTGAACTGAAAAAAAGCAAAATCAAGTAGAACAAGGTTGTTGACATCATGGCAACGAGAGCCAGCAGCAAATTTGTGGAGAAAATAAAAATAAACAATATTGCTCAACAACATCAAGATATTGAATTATTTAGGTTAGGAGCTATCCATAACTACAGGAGGGCGATTGTTCAGGTACTGCTAAAGCTTTGCTAGTGCATCAAAAAACCTAGAGATGCCATTGTGTGGTATTCTGCAAACGCAGGGATAAATAATGTCAGATATTATATTTAATTGTCTGAGCATACACCTCATAGATGAAAAGTCCTTTGTTCTGGCATGAGTAGCATTAGATACTTCCTGAAATAAGCACATGTTGTGACCAGACTAACTAACTTCTTCTTCTCCTTTCCGGCCTTTTTAACAGTGAAGAGATCTGTGTATGTCATGAAAAAGCACAATGCCACAAAGTTTAGAGGGGGGTATTGTTGAAGACAGTCTTCTTCTCAATCAATGGGCTCTTTTTAGGTTGAAGATGGTTGATTTAGGAATATTCACTGAATTAGCAATGAACTTATTAAGTAAGGATTACCCCCAACACCCTCTGGCAGACCACATAATCTAAGGTTATTTTACCTATTGATGTTCTCCAAATCTTCAGAGTGTTTCTGCCGTGTATGCATCTCCAGCACCATTTTCACAACTTCAGAAGTGACATCGTGAACATACATTATTAGTTCCTCATCTCCACTAATCTATTCTCTATGGCCACCCATTTGTCTTCAATTTATTGTAATTTTCCATTGGTGGCTATCATAGGAGGTTGAAAAGGCCTCACTTCATCCAGACTTTTATCCAGAATTGTATTATTAGAAGAAGCAATAGGAGAAGAAGGGTCATTTTTAAGTCCTTTAGGTTACAACCAGGAGAAGTAGTCTGTTTTTATTTCTGTATGCTTGAAATAAAAATTCGGATCTGTCCATAAAATAAATATCAGTAAAAAAAAAGTGCAATAGGTGTCAATGCCTACAGCTAACAAGCGGCCTGATAATTACTGAATTTCAAAGAAATGCACATGATGTGTAACAGGAACAGCTTAAATAGCCAGAGAAAAATGCTTAGGTATTGAATGGCAGGTCAAATGATTCACAGCGTGAAATCCTTAATAAAGAATGGCAGGTGTTCAAAGCGTTTTAAGATATTATGGATAAAACGAGCATCAGAGAAAAAAAAAGATGCTCTGGCAGCAAGAGAAGGAGCAAAGACTAAAGCTCCGTAGGCTCCACGCCTCTACATCTGTAACTATCAGATATGGTGCTAAAGGCAAAAAAACTAGGCCTATCGCATCGACAGAGGGCGTCCGGCAGGGATGCATCTTAGCTCCATTTCTCTTTATAATATACACCAATGGCCTTGATGCTTTCTTGTCAGATAAAGATTTTGACTGTCCTCGCATTGGGGGCATCCGGGTTCCGCTTCTTTCTTATGCGGACGATACTGTTTTAATGGCCATAACAGCAAATGGCCTCCAAAAATCTCTTAATGCATTTTCTGATTTTATGTTATCACTTGATCTAAAGGTTAATTTTACTAAATCTTACGTCATGGTTTGTGGGCCTAAAAAGACAAAAACTAAAAATTACGCTGTGGGTGCGAAGAGGATTGATAAAATGAATAATTTTAATTATTTAGGGAACCTTTTTAACAATAAGCTGAATTGGGATCCGCTTGTTACTACAAGATTGCACAACGCAGGTAGGGTGGTTGAGGGACTCTTTCATTTTGCTAGCAAATTGGGACATAAACCGGTGACCGAGCTAGTTGCACTCTATATATCCGAATGTGTACCTGTGTTTACATATGGAGCAGGCGTATGGGGGTATCACAACAGCCGTCAGTTGCAAATTATGGAAAATAAATTTATAAAAAGGCTACTTATGACTCCAAATAGTGCCCCCACAATATTTTGTCATTATGAGTTGGGGCTTGATTTTGTAGAAGACTGTATAAATATTTCCTCCTTACTCTTATGGGTTAAAATCTGGTTATCGGAAGAGCAGGGGTTCTCCAGAGAGATTATAAAAGATTGTCTTAACCTCGATGGTGCACTTACTATCCCCTGGCTCCAATTTGTCAGGGATAGCTTTTATAATTTAGGTCTGGGACAATATTTTGATTGCCCAGCCAGTATCGATGAGAATGCGAAAAAGATTATAAAAGAGGTGCATTTCACAGGGGCAAACACTCGCCGCTCTCAACCTGAGGTAGCAGGCCCTCTTTGTTTATTCCCCGCCCAACAGCAATTTATTTAACGTTCACTGCAAATATCCAGACACGTTTTTACTTAACAAGATTCCGTCTCCTTACCTTGCATTTCCTAGTGGCATTTCCGAAACAAGCTGGGTGGGCAGACAACTTGGTGCCCTGCCCCTGTGATAATTCGGCAGCCCAGAGCTCACGGCACTTTATGCTATTTTTCACTCTTTACAAAGAGCCTAGAAGAAAATTTTTAACCCCGATTTTAAAAGATATTAGGCCATGTTCTTATATTGATGGTTTTAACTATATGCATTCTCTGTCTACTCTTGATATATGCACAGGGGTTTCCAACTTTATTAAAGTTGCAATTGCTATTAGGAAACGGTATTAGTAGTTGTAGCTGAACTGGATTAGCTAGATTCATCACCATACATTTTAAGTGTCCCATGAACTAAAAGGTGTGATTAGTTTAAGATTGAATTTTAATGACTGTATTCTTTTAATCCTACTTTTATCTCTTTTTTAACAACTGAATTGTATGAATTGCATTTCACGTTGTTCTGTATATAGGTCATCGAAACAATAAATTGTATTGTTGATTTTGTGCACTTTTATGGTTCTCTTTTTGAAACCGAATAAAGTTACTTTGACTTGACTTGACTTGACTAAAGCATTTATCAATTAACAGTTATGTACTGCATGCCAAAAGTAATTAAAAGGCTCCATAATAAAAAATAAATAAAGGAGAAAGTTGGAAGGTTGCTGCTGTCAATCACAAAATGTTGTCCGGCGTGGTCAATGTGAATTCTCACAGGCTATCAAAGCTGCCTAGAACACTGTGGAATGCAACAAAATCAGAAATCAAATCAAGTGAATCATGGGGAAGAGGTCAAAGTGTGTTGATAAAGAGGCGAAAACATCCCCATAGCCTTTCACTGATCAGAGCATTGAAGAAAGACGGAAATCTTGTCCGGCATCAAGCCAAGCCCTTTGATTCCAATGTTTCTCAGATGATCTTTATAAATCTGCATAAGCAGTTTATTTTGGGCACAGCTACACTACATTTGTAATGTCTTTTGTATGTCTTACAAAATAAAAGAGTATAATAAAAATTGGAGCTATGTGTTGTTTTGTTGAAACATAAAGTAGACTTTGAATAATGGTAAACTGAGGCATGATTGTTTTCTGCAGCCACGGTGTCACACGATATGATTATTGATGTTTTGGGTTAATTTCTGAAACAAAGTGTGGCAGTAAAATGTCATCATTTATTTGTAAACTGGAATTATTTTTTTCCTAATACCAGAGAGCGGCCTACAACTTAAAGTAAGAAATCCCTAATTAATTATCTAGTGATTTGTACATTTCTTTCAAGTTTCACATTTGCAAATTAAAAAATTAATATTGGTATGCCCTTTTAAAATGTAGATTATGACTTAACCCTATTGAGTTTTTAAGAGGCTGTTATTGATGGGAAAAAGTGGAACAGAAAGATGTGTATGGTTTTTACTTGATCCAGTTGTGTGGCTTGTTGGTTATTTTATTATATTATACATAAATACGTTGAGCAGAAAACCTAAATTGTACTTGTTAAATGAAAAAAACATCCAAACTGGATCATGATGCATTGCGCCCGTGATTAAGCAATTTTGCACTACTTTTTGTAACTACCAACCAATATAGAATGTCATTTCATGTGAGTATGAATGCTTTCTTGACAATGCAAATGTCAGTGTTTAAAATGCCCAACCACAAATACAATTAATGTAATTGAGGCCAGGTGTAACTGGCTTTCAGAAATGTTCACTAGGGTTTGGGCTCCATTACAGGTTTTGCTCAAAACATGTATTTTATATGCATGTATTTAACAACATAAATGCAGTAAACACTTACTTTCTTCTCGACTCTTTCTATACACTATTGCTTTTTCTAGTGTGTACACCAGCACTGCTAGATAACATGCTGTGCACACGCTTCACGTAGGAGGTAATTGATCTGCAACCCCTTTTAGCACTGCACTCCAATTGTGGACAGATTTTATCACTACAGACAGCCAGGAGAGAGAAGGTTGCACACTGCCTACGTGATCACATCAACTCATTATAGTTACTGAGTCCTAGTGCTTCCAGAGGGTGGGAGTTGCTACCAATCAATCCTCAACAGGATAGCACCCAAATATTAATATATATATATATATTCAGCCATCCAAAGAATCAAAGTATCAATACCTGCAGATATTCTAGAGTCTTCTTTTATTATTCATCCATCCTAGCCAACACGTTTAGTCACTGCTGACTTCCAGGGCTAGAAAACCATATAGTACATATTAAATTACAGTATTCAAAAGTAATATTTCATATACTCCCAAACACCAAGTGATATATAGAAAAACAAGGAAAGTAGAGCAGAAGACACTCCAATCACAAACTCAGTCAGTAAAACCCTCATTGAATACAATAAAAACTAAAAATCTAATGTGTCTCAACAAACAAGTTCATCTCCAGTATAGTGTGGGGTAAAAGCTACCAATCAGGCATGTGATTAGTGGTAGTTTCAACAGCTCATGAACTCCGCTTTTGTATATTGAACTGTAACCCATGATCAATTTTAAGTGTGAAACTTGTAACAGTGTACTCAGTGTATACAAGCATGTATTCTCTTCAGCAAAAACAAAATCCATAAAAGGGATACAAGACACACTTAGTGGCCATGCATGTAAGTATAATTCTTGCTGGCATAGTACTACACTCACCTTCTTTGTGAAATTACAACCCAGTTTGAAAACAACAACACAGTGTGATCACTGCCTGTATCTTTATGATAACTGAAATACAGATGTAAAACATAGCAATAGAATTCAACCTAAAGACTTTAAGTCTGGAAACTCTTTTATTCAAATTTCCAATCTGATTTTAGTGAGTTACCGTACAGTAGTATCTCAAATAACCAACATTTTATAAAGTTGGGGTGAGCAATATCACGCTACACCCTGAATCAAATCTAAAAACAAAGCCACATATAGCACTTGCCAGTATGTAATTAGACCAATAATTATACCTATTCCATAGGATCAAAGTAAGCTGTCTGTGACTCACTACATTTACATTAAGGACAATACAGTAGTCCGACTCATCCTATAGGGATGTGCGTATGTGGCAATCTATGTAGCTGCCATCGTGGGTCAGGGATTTAGGCCCAAGGCTAGAGAACGCACTATCACAGGAACCTCCTGATCCACACGTAAACAGGAATCAATCTGACCTACTGAGTGGGCACCATCTTGTAGTAGAGACTTTGTCCAAATTTACGTAATTGTTTTATCAATTACACCGGAATACCTTTGAATCACTATCATATTCAAGGCAGCAATAAATTGAGTATGCTCCTTAAATTATATTACCAGTATCGTATTTACAACTACTGTAATATTAGGTGCATATCAATGTTCAGTCTTATTCACCACACTAATGCTAAGTGTTTGCTATAGATGGACTATATCCCAAAACGTATATACTGAGGGAGAATAATAAATAATAAAATAAACATAGGCACTACTCTTCCTCCTCTAAATTCCCAAAGTAAACTCCCTAACTCTTCTATCGAGTTGATATAACATGTCAACTTATAAGAGAACATAAACAAACCCTTGTAAAAGTCTCAACAATATAAAAATATATATACCACATTGCAGCAATGTAACCCCAAGTTGATACAGTGGTCTCTTCTTATGAACTTGGTTATTGCAACACATTCACAATGTAACTCGTTGAGATGGCCCAGGAACTTAATCATTTATCTCCCTTTAAAATATTGTAACTCGTGATTTGAGTTAAGTCCCTTCTCCACAGCTTGTAATTTCATCATCCATAGTGCTTCAACATGACACGGATGTAATTCCTGATGACCACCTTCAGGGTTGGCTCCCACTAACTGAATTCCATGAAATTGAAACTTAGAGTGTGGGATTCTGTTCTGAAATGATGCAATGCACACTGCAATAGGATAATTCAAATTGCCAGCTTTCACAGCCCTCAAGTGTTCCAAGATTCTCTCATGTAGTGTTCTGATTCTACTCCTACATAAATGTTACCACAATTACATATTTAAATATAAACCACATACTTCGTATAGCATGCAAACATATATCCTTTGCTCCCATTGTAGCTAAAAGTTCTTTTTTCATCCATAGCCAGTTTACACCCCAAAATTCGTCCACATTTATAAAAACCCTTCATCATAGAGCTCCACCAGGTTATGTCAGTGTTGGGACTTACTACCTAACTAGGCCTTAAAATGTTTTTGAATGTCCTTCCTCTACGAAAAGTGATACTAAGGTGTGGGGTAATATAATTCTTTTTTTTTATAAATCTTTTTATTGAAACATACATCGGTTCATAAAGACAATACAGAGAACACAGCCAGTTGATATGTAACAAAGGCGTACAGAGGAAAAGGATTGGTAATATAATTCTTGATCAAATCGTCATGTGTTAGGATATGCCAATGTTTGCTCAATATTCTGCTAAGTCTGCCTACATCCTTCCCATAATATGTCATCATTCTAACCATATTTCGCTTTGTTTTATGTTGAACCGTTTCCCCCCTCAGTGTGATCTCTCATTTCAATTCCAGAGCTTTAATGCTAGCTTTTTTTATCAATCTTTGATCATACCCTCTAATGAGAAATCTATGTTCAATATTGGTAATATTATCACAAAACCCGTTACCCACACTGCAGTATCTCCTTGCCCTAGTCGTTTCCCCCTAGCAGGATAGCTGTGATCTGTGATTGTGGAGGTGAGCTTGAGGTGTGTAAGATGGCGTTACATGATGTTTTCTTTTGATACATCCTACTCTCTAGTTTTCGATCCCTTACATTCCACATCCAAAAATATGATCTTGTCCTTATTGTATGTCAGGGTAAACTTCATTTTGCTATTAGCCTGAATCAGGTAGGAGAAGAATTCAAGAAGTTCATTCACACTTCTCATCCATATCAGTAAGACACTGTCTATAAACCTGCCCCAATAATCAAAGAATACAACTGTGCATAACACATATCCATGCTAAGAAGCACTTGCAAATATTTCACAGGAAGACCTTCTTTGTAGTACCTACTTACATTTGATGTCAGACTATTTTAATGGCTGATTCAGAAAAGAGTAACGCTGTTGTCTGCGAGGGATGCTTACAGTATCGCTGGTGCATTTGCTGTTCTATATGTTAGAGAAATGTGCACTTCTTCTGCCCATGATGTGCCTGTGCAAACAAAAGCTAAAACTTTCAGCATTGACAATGCTTCTTTCACTATATCCTGTACCTAAACATCTAGAAATACAATGGAATGTTATATGATTCCTACGAATTAGGTGGGACTGTGTATCTGGACAACACAAGCTTCAGAATTAGGAACTTAGTTCACACATACCCTCAGAAAATGTTGGCATGGTTCCTAGCTAGCTCACAGTGCCAAATCTGAACCCCTAACCTTACCAGGGTACCAGATGGTATCAGCAACCTCGAACATCACCACTCTTTATTCCCCCAAGGACATTGTGGAAACAGATCTTAGCCTTTCGTTGTTTACTTTTGCATGCCCAATGTAAACAAAAGAAGTATACAAATTGGTTTTTCAAATGTTTTTTGAAACAATTGTATTCTTGTATAGAAATAATGGGCTGCAATTATTAGGCAGAAGAAACAAAGCATTGTAACCAGAATTACAAGACCGGTGAAAAAGATAAACAGTTCAACCATGATAACATTACTATATGATTATACTCCTACCTAACACTGCCTACACTATCGAAAGCAAAGTGGGAGAACCTTCTGCCAGATTCGTTGGGCAAGCCAAATACCCCATACATGTGTGTGATGTATCAGGTACCTGTCTGTGTAGAACATGCTATCGTCCTTTGCAGGATAGAGGTCAGGGTCAGCAGGACTGCATCTCAGCCACAGTGTGTCACCTTCCAGGATGATCCCAGCAGAAGTGCTCCCATGCCGAATGTCACACAGAGGCCGTTTATATAATAAAAGCACTGTTGCAATCACACTGTCTCAAAGGTGCAGAGCTGATGTGATGATGTGTCTGGAGCCTTAAAGTTGTCTCCAACCGGACAACGTAAATGCAAGTTCATCACATTCTATGCGCCTAGCCTTGTACAGACTGTACCAATAACATAATAAGGCTTACTAAGAAATTAACTGCATGTAGAATAACTTCTCAGTACAATATCGTGTAAATGTAAATCATGTAGAAACTCACCATCAGAAAACGGTGTCAAGTTAGAATGTTAAACTAAAATGGAGACTGACAGCGGGCCCTGTTGTACCTCACAACACTTTGTTCACTGTGACTTCAATTAGAAAGTACCTATCTTTTTTGATTCAAATGACCCTCTTCTGCCTTTCACATCCTCTGTAAGTCTATTCTCTGTGGGCAAAACCTTCTCTAAATCAGATGTGTGTTTGCCTTAATATCTATTAATGTCTTTCTGCAAGTTGCTCAAGACTCATTTAAAAGATCACCAGCTCTCCTTTTTCGTAAGCCAACCCCCTGCAACCTAGCAATACCTAACCTCTTCTAGCTCATCCATTAATCCCACCAAGCATCTGTATGAATTCACATACGTCCTCCACGCCCCACTAATGATAACTACTAACTCCTACTAATTTATTCTACCACAAAGAAACCGGAGTGAATGCAGGGTCAACTTAATGATTTTGGGGGCCCTGGGCCAAACATATTTTTGGGGCCCCTATCCAGAGCAGCTTTGAATTTATGATCCAGTTTCAACTCTTTTATGCCCTCTTTTGCCAGTAAACTGACAGCACACAGGCACACAGGCACACTGGTCCAAATTCTAAATGTGCTTACATCTAATATTTTGGGATAATGAGGTGTGTTTTCAATATTGTAACACAGCAGTAGCTCAATAACATTACTGCAAATCATCTTTGTGACATATGAATATGTGAGGTCCTGCTTTGATCTAAAAGAAACTTTTTTGTGGCTGTTGCGAGAAACATAAACAACATTTCTCTGCAAAATGTCTGTAATAGACTCACACACATCACCCACATTAAAAATAAATTAAAGGGAAACAGTAGTTAAAACAATCTTTTTAAGAATTATTCAAGATCATTAGAGCAAGACTCTCTACAGAACAGAGGTGGCTCTATCAGGGGGGGCGCCGAAAGGCTGTGGACCTGGGCCAGAGCTTACTTTGCCCATGCCTTAAAACGTCTCTGAGTTAATGCATGGAATGGTTTGCTTGAGGCACAAAACAAATCCCAGTAACCAATAACACTAGATTAAACACTAACCTTGGGTTCTGGAGCAGTGTGCTGCCCCTGGTAAAGCACTTCAATAGGGGTAGTAGGCACTGTATAAATGCAATTACTCCAAGCTGGCGAGAGGTCGGGTAGGTTCAAGAGCCTGTGTCCACCGACGAAACTATTGCGAAGGCAAATACCTCCGCCATGACTTATGAAACACTATATCCAAACTGAATAGATAGGACCACTACTCGGGTCCATCGAGCGGCACTACTATACTTAACTAGGCCACCGTACAACCTCACCACTTAGTTCACTTCCCATTGGTACTGATGAAGCACGAAGGATCTCCTCCTGAGACCATACCACAGCACGAAACATGTCGACCCCATCCCCTTTTTAAACAAACTCTGCACTCGCCTAGCTACTGAGGGTCATAATTACCCTCGAGCTGCACACAGCCTTTTGGTCTTTTAAACGATGACAGAGGGATCCTTTTCATTAAATTAATCTACCTTAGCTTCCCTCTAGTCACCTTTTAGCATTCACACCTCACGTACCACTGCATACAGATCCGCACACACCTAACGGCTAGATCAATAAAAAGATCTCTGATAAAGTGACCCTTCAGGGGACCCGTAGGGCATTGCAGCGCCGGCCCTACTAGGAGCACCGCCCCATGATGAAGCATGACATCCTTCGGGGTGTGTGACAGCATCAAGTGAAAGTCTCACCGACTCCTTTCTAAAAACGACTTATTTCCCTTTTTTCTCACTTCCGTCTCAGGAATAGTGACTCTCCTTAGCGACGATTCTATTATTCAGGAGCACGAGCCACTGGACCTGTATCCAGTTCTTTGTCCCCCCAGCTTCCCTTTTTAGGTCGAGCATCAGCGCGCATGCGCTGTCTGCAAGACCTCTTGTTTTCAACAAAACCACTTTATTCCCACCCGCCACTTATCATTGGTTCCCTGCTCCGTCGCTCTGTTTTGCTGGCCCCTAAGTTGTTCACTCAGCGGACACGTCACTTCTGGTTAAGACTAAGGAGCACCGGCCCAGCACAGTCTCCTTACTCTTACTTTCCATATCTCTGTTGTTGCAAACTTTTTTTTGTTAAGCTTCTTTACTCCTGTCACTGCTTCCGTCCTCCCACCACCCTCGGACACAAACACAGCTTTTAAACGTTGCGGGGTAATTTCTATTCTGCCGCTTAATACTGTCGTTTATGTGTCGGTGGACATGCTCAATTTAATGTGTTTCTTTTCTCCAAGATTGAATGTTAGGCACATTGTGATCTTACGTGAATGCAGGCTCCCGGCTCCTCATATTGTTAATTTACTGCCCAGTAAATGAGAGCTTTGAATGAGCTGTGGCAGAGGCACTGGGCTTTGTTTACTGTTTGAGGAGTGGAGAGCCCGGGTTGCTGTGCTTCTGTCCACAGCACAGCACACTATAAGAATAGCGTCTGCGCGTTTTGCTTTAAGCAAGGGGGGATTAGATCGGTCAGTTGCCACAGCTTGAGGAGGAGTCCTCAAAATACACCACGCTAATTGCGGTTGCGCGTGACGTTTCTTGGCGAAACACTCCGGATGACGGTTATTCCTGTCTTGTAGCGTGAGTACAACATGAACTCTTAAATTCCACACCGTATGCAGTTTAGGGAACATCATAAGCACCTATAAAGTAATTTGTGGGCTGCAGCTGAACTATGAACATAATTCACCATAAAGAACGCTGCGCCATATGTAAATAGGATGCTGCTTTCATGTTTCATTATTCTAATCTTGCGTGTTGCTACTGATGCCATTGCCTGCTGTGAAGGACATCACAGGGCGCAAACGTGTCTTTCTCCTTATTTCCCTTTCGAATGGGGTTTTTGCACTTTTATATAACCATTATGAATTTTCGGGAGTAACGCTGTATTTTAGAAGGGATGTCTGCCCTCCCTCTTGCGTCCTCTGACAGCATGTTCTGGCCAGTCGCTTCCTGGACACTGAGTGCACTGCGGGGCGAGGGGGCTCGCTCCCCAAGCTTACAGCAAAATGTTCCCAGCACCAGCATTTAACCAGAGGCAGCTGCAGGGCTGGGTCCGCCTTCTTCTCAGCTCTCCTCACTCGCACCTCAGCGTCCTCCCCTCACCTCCTCTATAACAGTTTTGTCTTTTTCTGTGCTGCGGGCAGAAACAGAAGAGGAGTTTGTATTCCATATTCTATAATGTACCCACGTTTACACACAGCACTGAACACCTAGCGGACTGTGGTTTGTTTTGGTTTTGTCGTACAACAGCGCGTAGAAGTGGTTTGCTGTATTTGGAATACATTCTTCTTTCAGTGCATGCACATTCGTTGGGAGGTGGGTGTCCTGTTTGGGAATATTACAAAAGGGACTTTCCATCCGCCTCCAGCCTACACACACAGAAAGGCAGCCTCATTAAGTCTGTGGGCTTTGTATGCACTACATTCAATCTTAATGGTGGGGCTCAATTTAAATCACCGAGCATAAAGGTGTGTAAAAAGGGTTTTCAGATTTGACCCCTCTTATTAGCAGACAGGAAAGACCTAAGCCTCGCAGGGCCCTCAAGCATACCAGACGTGGCCTTAATAGGACCATATGTACACAATTTGTTTTCTGTTGTAACACAGCGGTTTAGTCTTAGCCTTGTTTTATTGTATTGGCCTTTATTTATTTCTCCGACACTGTATCGAAGCGCTTATCTGGGTGAGTAACAGGTAGTCTCGGACGAAATTTCAGGTATTTCAGGAATGTTGAGTTGTGCTTCTTAAGTGAAATTCATAAAATTATGTCGTCACGACGCATAAGCATTTGCTGCAAAATTGTACAGTGGGAGCATGGGAACACAGTGTACGACCAAAACTCACACATCTATTAAAGCTGGCTCATCTTCAGCATTCCACGGTATGTGCAACCATTGTTTCTGATTGAATGTATGTCATGAGTCGTAATTTAAGCTAGAATAACCACTGGCAAATTCAAAAGCTCTTGCTACAGAGTCTCTTGTCCGTGGCAGGAATAGGCTTATCACATAAAGTCAAGGGTTGAAAGCGGTGTACCAAAAGCCTATTATGTATATTGTTAACAATAGTTAATTATTCTTCAATAGTTGATTCTTTCATATGCACTATCAAAACTAGACCCTAACCTCTGATTCGTATAATTAGGATAAATGGAGGGCCCTCAAAATCTTGATCCACAGTACAACTCCACATGCTTCCCTCATAATAACAACACCCTGGCCTTTACCACCAGAAAGGGTATGGTATGTCTTTATTTATAAGGTGTGCTCTAAAACTACCCTAAAGTGGCCTTCCTGCCCAGTGTGAAAAAGTGACTTTCTTGAGGAGGAATAAAATACTCAATCTGTCATTTCTTCAGAGCAACCTTTTGTTTATATATTTTTTTATTTTGCTCAGTCAATCTTCAACTCTAGCTTGTTGGTGTAGTTATGTTGTTTATTTATCCCAAAGTGGTGTTAATAATTTAGAGGCTTAGGAATGTACTCTAAGCCTGGTTTGTTAATTAAAGCATCGCAGCTGAATTTTTGAAATTTATTTTGTACAAGCACGACCAAGATAACATTATAAGAGATCAAAGTTGTGAACAAGTTGCTCATGGACACCTTTGGGTTAATAAATGACCAGGGAAATAAACAGCCATTCCCCTTTGTCCCTCTACAGATGTAGAAGTTGTTTCTCTGTTCCGATTGGTAATTCCTCATTCTTAGTCCTCGAGACAGTGCTACAGCTGGCAGGATACTTGCTAGCTCCTATGAAGACCGCTTAAGGCAGCCATATCTTGATGCCGCTTTAAACAAGTCAATCTTAAAGCGAATTTTAGCAGTGAGACTCATGGTGCTGCCGATAAAAGACATTAATATGCGCTGGAAATCTTTAGAGGCGGTCAGTACTTGCAGACGTTGCCAACAGTATGAGGAATCCATGGCTCACCTGGTTTGCATATGCCACTGCCTGGCACAGACACGTCGCACTTTACTAAAACCACTGTTTTTAAAATACAGAACACGCACATGCCAAGATGCAATGAAACTTCTTTTTAACTTGGACATTCCAATGGAGCTGTCAAGATTTGTGAAATTTGCACACAAGGTGAAAGAACTTTTAGGCAATGCCTCGCACGCCGCACTTTACTGAAATCACTGCGGTTAAAATACCGACCATGTACCCGCACAGATGCCACAAAACCTTTCTCATGGACCTGTATAGATGAGCGAAAATTTGCACATTAGTGAAATATTTTAAGTCCACGCCTTTATCAGGGACTAGAACTAATTGAAGGCTTTGATATTTGATTTTTTGCACTGCTTTTATTCGTTTTGCATTTTCAAACGCAGTATTTTTAGATCTACTTTATTCATGTATCAGACAGGCATATTTGAACGGTTAAATATGCGCCTATTACAACGGAAGTAACTAAGTGTTGGAATATCTTTGCTTGATCTCCATTGTAACAATTTTAATTAATTGACACAATAACATTTATCCTTCAGTGCTACAGCTGTGTCTCCGGTCATAGTGGTAATTCCTCATTTTTAGTCCTCTAGGCAGTGCTGCAGCTGTGTCTCCGGTCATAGTGGTAAGTCCTCATTCTTAGTCCTCTAAACAGTGCGGCTAGCTGCTTCTCTGGTCTCATCGGTAATTCCTAATTCTAAGTCCATAGGCAATGCTGCAGCTGCATCTTTGGTCCTATCAGTAATCCCACATTTTAAGTCCTCTAGAAAGTACTGCAGCTGTCTCTATTCATGCATCCACTACACTCCAAACCAAAACACATAGATAAAAGACATTGTCATTTACAACGCCAATAGCTCTAACTCTGACAAATGCGAGACCTATTGCATTGCAAATGCTTGTTTAGTAAATGCAATTACAACATGTTTGTTCTGATAGAGCGCAAAGATATTCTGAAAATTGTAGGGGTACATTATATTCATGAGTAGTCTGTACCCATATGTATTCATTTGTATGCGTTAATATTAGTTAGAGAGTGTGGTGTAATAATCCGTAGTAAATGAAATGTTAAGATGGGGTTGTGCCATTCAAGAAACGTAAAATGGCAGTTCAAGAGAAACGTGTATCTTACGACTTCCATTGCAAATGTTTAATGGGGTAGCTTGTGTGAAATGTAATGCATTAGATTTAAACGTGCATCATGTTGAAGTTGCACGCGGTTAGGTGATTAATTATGTTTAACAGTAATGAAATATAGTGTTTATAAATGTTACATTTAAATGTGTGTTTAAATTGATGTTAACCTTTTCGGTGCTCATGACGGCTCACGGCCGTCATGAGTCACGGTAGGCGTGTGCTCATGACGGCCGGGAGCCGTCAGAACGTTGACGCTCCGCCCATGCGCTGTTAATTCCCCGCCTGTGCGGGAGAATTAATCAGTGGGCGGAGTTCTGACGGCGACCGGCCGTCATGAGCACACGCCCACCGTGATTTATGACGCCCGGGAGCCGTCATAAGTACCGCAGCGCCATGCCCAACCCCGCCCCCCCTCGCACCGTGGCGGAATTCGCGCCGCGGCGAAGGGGTTAAAGGCCTGGATGGAGTATTTACTCTGTCGTATTGAGAAAGGCCTATTCGTTCTTATGTTAGCTGGATTATGTAGGCCTAAAATATATTTTCCCCTGGTGAGGCTCTCATTTGGAAATGGTCAGCGAATTTCATGTGCGTGCAAGGTTGTTCCATTCTCATGCATTCGTTGCAGGTGCAAGGACATCGCCTTCGTTAATCAGAATAACGCTTTTGTTTTAGGAGTTAGGTATGGAGGAGATTGTTACAAAGTCTCCAAGAATGCCGATAATTGGAGGCTGTGCCGAAGAAGCCTGAGACCCAAGGACACTTCAACCGTCGTTGGACCGAGTTCAACTTTTAATGGAAAACTACCTAAGAGAGGTGCCTGGCCAGTAGAGGTGCCTATTGAATGTCCATTTTGTATTAGCGACAGTGCCCCGTGGGATGAGCAGGTCAGAGCAAAGCGGTTCAGAGCAGAGCAGACCACAGCTGAGCAGAGTGAGGAGAGGTAGAGAGAGCTGACTGAGGGTAAAGGGAAGGGATCGATTCTTAGAATGGAGACTTAGGTTGATCTTTTACAACGTGAGTGAACTTCTTAAGAAGTCTTCACGAGCTGACACCTATTTCTTGAATTTGCGTGGGAAACGTTAAGTAAGGATTGTGAGAAGTTGGCCTGGCATATGCTGTCCACTAATTAAAGTGGGCACCTTGCACCAGTCCAAACGACCTTTATTGATGATTAGGTTAAAGACAACCTTATAGAAAGCTATCCTAGTGGTAGCTGTGGAGAGCAGCCTTCAGGCTAAGTCTTGAAGGAATGTAAAGCAGCTTGTTTTACCAGTATATAACCTCTTGAATGACCAAATGAAAGGAGAACCACACCAGGTATATATAAATATATGTATTTATTACTAAACACTCTCTACTAACCTCTTTATGAGATTAGAGAACAAGGCACACAATATTACAGTACTAGAACAACAGTAAATAGCACAATACACAGTGGGCTCCAGGGGGAGACCAAACCATATATTAAGAAAGTGGTATAACAACCCCGACTTGACTAGACACAGTGCCTACAGCACGTAGAATTGCTGGGACCCCAAGGAACCACCCAAGGTAGTGACACAGGGGACCCACAGAGGACGGGTGCAGTGTGGGAACACAGACGCGAGCTCCGTACAACTCTATGGGAAAGTCGCGGTTGGAAATTTAGAGTTTAAGGACACTTTGGAGAGGACTTGAAGCAAACCCAGTAAAACTTAGAAGGTTCTAAGGCCAGTACCCTTGTGAGTACCGAGGTACCTGTGTTACCTAGCCCAGGGAAGCCGGGTGCATAGGGGTCATGTGGTGTCGGAAACCCTCGTCGTTTTCAATGGCGTGATGCGAAGAAGTGCTGCTGCCGTGGAGAAGAAAAGTGTCCGGTGTGACCCAAGCCTGGATTGGAGATGAGAAGAACCTGAAAGCAGAGGGGACAAAGTCTGGGTCACTTCACGTGACCAGGAGCGGAGCAATCGAATGCCCACCGATGTCGGGTGTTTCAGGTGCGAAGAGGTGAAGCTTGACTCTGCAGCCCCGGGGACCAGGAGACGTCGACAACAACCAGATTCTGCAGGCGAGCTGTCCCACAAAGGATGTCGAGTGCTGGGGGGTTAGTTTCCAGGTTGGAGACCAACAAGCCTTGGCAACTGCAACCCACGCGGTCAAAGAAAAGATGCTTCGTTGAGGACCAGCAAGGTCCTGGGGACTCCCCAAGCTATGGAGAGTCAGGGCACATCTGGAGCAACCAGGAAAGCCCGCTGAAAGTTAAAGTTGCCTTCTCAGGGACCCACAGGTCAACGGACCAGGGATCGCGAAAGGGCCTTGAGAGGAAACACAATACCAGCCCACGGAACACTCGTGGAGTATAGGCCAGTAATCTTCAGTGGAAACACTGCTCGGGGCTCGGACTATAAGTAGCCCAAAGCACAGCCTCAGGGATTGCCTAAAAGCATATGCTGCTGCAAATGTGCACCGTGTCCAGGGGTTTGAGTTGCACGGTCTCCACGAGGGCTGCAGGTCTCAGATTTGCTGAGAGCACTAGTCGGCCTCGGGGAAGCTTAAGCACCTACCTCTTGTGTTGCAAAATCTTCGGAGTCCATCGGGAGCTGCATAGATGCAAACCAGTCAGATGCATTGTGGTGCCTGCCTTGCAGGGGAGTAACTCCTTTACTCCAAGGGAGATTCTTCAGTCATCCAGCAAAGCGTAGATCGTCGAAGGTTACTTGGTTTCTGTAGCAGAGTTTAGTCCAGGTAATATCTAAAGTCCTGTAGTCAGGGTTCCTACTTTATACCCAAGGAAGGGGTGGGACAAACTCTGGGGACCCACCTATGGGAGGGTCTGGACAGAGGGGTGGCTACACCCATGTCCTTTGTCCAGTTTCGCACCAGAGCAGGGGCTGATAGCCCCTGCAACCGGTTTGAGCTGGACTATGCACAGGGACACCAAATGTGCCCCCAGTGCAGACATCAAAGCACTCTGAGAGTGCACCCACCCAGCCCCAATACACTAAAGCCTGTCTGGGAGGTGGTCACACCTCCCTGTGACAGGAAACCTATTGTCCAGCCTCCCCTGCCGGAGTTTCGTCCATCAGCAGGAGGGCAGACGCGTGTCTGTGGCTGGCAGCATCCATTTTGTGATGCCAGGGCTCTGTGAAGCTGGTACCGGGTGTACCGGTGCTGTCATATTTTTCCCTCTAGGAGGGAGGAATCATACCTCCCACACCAGTACTGGTGTGGAGGTATGATTCCAAGGTGTTTGACACCAAACACGACATAATTCCTTGCAGCCATTTTAAAGGTAGCATTTACAGCGAGGTTATAATGCACTTAAGAGTATATGGTTGGCTGCATCACAGACAACCCCGGAATAGTGGTTCCGAAGGCTGAAGAGGGGCTCTGCTCATGCATGGGCACCCTCTCACATAAAACCCAGCACCCTGCCTTCAGGATTGATAAGGCCTGCCATAGGGGTGACTGATAGGCTTATATGTGCAGTGATCAGGATAGATATAGTGAACCTATATCTAAGGAAGGGGTGCATGCACCACCTTCCACAGGCTGCAGTAGCAGACCTGTTGTGTCATTTTGAATGGCCTCTCAGGGGTGGCATAATACATGCTGCAGCCCCGGGGAGGCCTCTGGGGTACCTATGCCCTGGGTACATAGTAAACCATATACTAGGGACTTATAAGGGTACCCCAGAATCCAATCTGGAGTGTACCTAAAGTACATGCAATCAATTTAGGGAGAAAGCAGATAGACTGGGGTCCTGAATAGCAGGATCCCAGTCAGACTAGTCGAAAACAGTGAAAATTCAGCAAAAAAGTGGGGGTAACTATAAGAAGCAGATCCTTCCTCTCCTACAAGGATGTCATCTTAGGACAGTGTAGGGATAGATTAACAGTTTTTCTTTTCAGATACTAATGAAAACTAATATAGATGTTGGTGCAGTTATCGCTTGTTTAGTGTTTCTAGAGTTGGTCATTCTCTTTATGCTGTATCGGATTAGATTGGTTCGTAGGATGGACTTTGTATTAGTGCCTTTGTATTTTTGCAACATCGTTTTGAGGTGTTTGTATGTTCAGTTGTTTTTGGTTCTGTAATAAACCTCTAAACTTGGAATTCGGAGTCAGTGATCCTTTCTGAACTTTACTTAAAAATTGATACATGTTAGCTTGATGTAGATACATTGTTTTTCCCCTTTACACTTCTCAGCAGGTAATAAAAGGTCAAGTCGACCGAGGGTTCCTAGAAAGTTTTATAGTGGAATCCGGCTTTATCAGTTGGTAGCGAGAGTATGGTTACCTCTGTAGTAAGGGGAGAAGCAGAGAAGGTAGTCATTGAGTCCCCATAGAGCCCGAGTAATGGTTATCCAGTGGATTGTGAGCGGAGGACGACAGCGTTGATGGAAACCGACGGAGAGTGACGGTGCGGCAGAAACAGCAGTTCGTGGTGGAGTGAGTATGAATAGGGATGTATGTCTGTTAGATT
This sequence comes from Calotriton arnoldi, assembly GCA_963921515.1. Classification (NCBI taxonomy): domain Eukaryota; kingdom Metazoa; phylum Chordata; class Amphibia; order Caudata; family Salamandridae; genus Calotriton; species Calotriton arnoldi. The sequence continues at coordinate 3,816,829 of CAWUFW010000198.1, forward strand.
GCGGTGTTGTTTTGATTGTGTGATGTCTTGCGGAGTTGGAACGAGAGTTGAGTGATTGTGGTTTGGGCCGAACGCGTGCGGTCCATGAGATTTGATTTTGATATCCCGGGATAAGAGATAGTGGTGTAGAAGACACCCAGAGTTGAAATTGTCTGACCAGAGATTGTGGGAGTCATGAGACGTCGTTGACTAACCCACCGGTGATAGGGAAATGCGTGTGTGAGTGCGTGAGTAACTAACGCAGGCCGTGAGTTACTGTATGTGGAACATTGAGTGATTGGATCCTATCGACTAAGTCTGTGGCAATTGTCCGGTCGTTTCGTGGACAGACGGTTGCCAGAGTAGAGGTCGACAATTACGAGACTGTCCGGTTGTTGGTGGAAAGGCAGTCAGAGAAGTGACTGTTCGGTCGTTTGGTGGACAAACAGTTATTTCAGCGTATGAATGAGACACGTGAGAGTGCGAGAAACGAGTTGTAAAGGAGGGGAACTGCTGCAAGAGGGGGAAGAGTGACGTCAGAGAGTGTCGCGCTGTGATAGGTCGGTTGGTGTGAAGTCGCGCTGGCATTGGTGGATTGTCATCAGGAAGTTTAGTCGAGTGAAAACAAGTGAAGAAAACGTTGATTCGTCATGAAATGTTTTAAAGTTTTACGAGATATGTGTAGAGGAGACAGAAGGGTGGTCATTCGAGGAGGAGAAGAAGCTCCGCCCGAGGATACACCAGCCCATTATATGGCTCCGAATGTGGGATTGCATACTATAATTTGGCTTGAAAATTGGCATAAAATGACTGAACATGAGGGAGAATTGACTTTGCCGTGCTATGGCACTTTCAGGTTGGAAGTGTTGTATCAATTGAAAACAGTGATGTCTTCATTGCGACCTTTACCCAGACCAACACAGTTTGAGGCGCTACAGGCATGGATAAGAGAAGCACATGATAGGAAAAGAGACCAAAGCCAGGAAAGGGTGAAAAAGTCAATCAGGGTGTTTCAAGATGCACGTTGGGACGCATTGGAGAAGAGATGGAGGGTGGAAACTATTGAAGGGGATAGGCTATTCCCATTGATGATAAAAGTAGGAGAGGCTCAGAAGAGTTGGGGTGAGGAAGACGATAGTGACACAGATGACAGCTTGCTAGACAGACTGCTATCAGAAAGACCACCTCCATATAATCCAGATTCCGTAGAGGGAAAAGCTGCATCGACAGAGGGAACTGGAGGATCGCAGATTCAGCCTAGTGCGAGAGCAGTCGGAAGAATCTCAACAGGGACAGAAGGGATGGGAGCTCAGACACCAGCAAGCATCGAAGCTAACGGAGTTACAGTTGTCACAAGGTTACCGGATGCTCTTATGGTGCCGGTTACCATTGGCCCCATAGTATCAGTATATGACCCAGGTCACGTAGGGAACGAAAGTTTAGCACGATCAGTGGCAGGAGAAGGGACTGGCTCAGAAGGGATGGGCTCAGGAGGGAGTGGCACAGTGTGTGGAATAGGTCACCTTCCGAGGTCCATGGAACTAGGATCGAGTACACCTTTACCAGCCACTGCAGACTCTTCTAGGGAACAGGAAAATGTAAGGACAGTGAGACCAAGGTCTTTGGCTGATTCAAGATCTGACTTGAGGATGCGGGAACCCCCTATGAGAAGCTTAAATGATAGGATGACAGGAGACAGGGATCGAGGAAATTCAGGAAGCCGACCAGTCTTGCAGAATATAGCGGAAGGGAACCGATGCGAGGATCAGGACAATGAGAACAGGAAATCAAGTGGTACTTCAAGTCGGGGGATGCTTAAAACTGCTATAAGAGCAAAGATGCTGGATGTGATGAGATTAAAAGCTGAGGTAGATGAGATAATTAGCGGGAATCTGCCATTGGAAAGGATAGAGCTTTACGGACCAGATGAGTTGCTGTTTGTAGCAAAAGATGTGACCCGCAAGGCGAGGTCAGCACATGAGAAACTGACAGAATTGGCAAAAAGACACGAGGTGGATCTATCCAAAACCAAGACACTGCAGGGAAGTCATAGGTTGCAGTACAGTGGCCAGGAACTGGAAGAGAAGAGAGTGATAGGGCTGAAAGCTCACATTCGAGAATTGATTGTGGGGATACGTGCATGGAGTATGCTTGACAAGTGAGAAGAAAGATGGTCCAAAAAGAAGAGCACTAAAAAGAGTATTGGAGAGACACCGCCTCCAGGAGGAGGGATGACAGGAGTAGGGAATTACCCTTTATGAGAGGTACAGAACGGAGGGTATGTGCATGTGCCTTGGAGTACAGGTGATTTGGCAGCATTTACGAACGAATTTCCTCGGCTGAGGGAGAAGCCTGTCGAGTGGTACAAGCAGGTCGATCGATTTGTTAAAATCTCTAAAGTGTTGTGGGTTGACTTGAATACACTGTTTGACATTGTAGTTCCAAGTGATTTGTGGGCAGCTTGTAAAGTTGCAGTTGATTGGCCGACTTTTGAACCAGACAGGGATCATGTTACAAATGGTCCTTCATCAATTGTTATGAAAAAGTTTGAGCAAGTAATTACATGGCTGAAATCCAAAATTTCACCACAAGACATTGATTGGGTTAAGATAGATCGAACTGTTCAGGAACCAAAAGAGTCCGTACATCAATACTACGAGAGGCTCTTACAAGCCTTTAAGCAGTACAGTGGGCTAGACACGTTAGACCCCAAGGACATGGGACAGTTTGTTTCCAAGTTCGTTTTGGGTCTGAGGTCAGAAATCAGCTTCATGATTCAACAGCATTTGATTTGCTGGCAGAACAAGTCAGTGGACGAGATACTGCGGTACGCCAGGTACTGCACCGACGAAGTGGACTCGAAACACAGGAAGCTTAAGGATAAGCTAATGCTAGTCCAGATGCAAAATGCTGACAGGGAAGTTCAGGCACAGCCAAGTGGAGGGGCATTAGGGAGAAGACAGGGAAACAATCAAGGAGGGACCCAGAATGTGCAGGGTCTGGGAAGGGGGAAACCTATTGACCCCAAGACAGGGATGGATGTGGCAACTCTGAAAAAGACCACTGCGTGTCACCTTTGTCACAAGATCGGGCATTGGAAGCGCGAGTGTAGATTGAATCCAGCGAACCAAGTGCCACAAGAGGAAGAGACGGTGCAGGTATCTGAGGTCGTCAATACAGTGACGAGACCCAGGTCCATGCAAGGGGGGACATTGCGCCCGCAGGTGCAAATTCCGCAACCTCCGAGATTTCCACAGGGAAATCGAACGTACCAGCAGATGCCCCTTTTCGAGGATTGTGATGATTACAGCTCAGACCCATTGGCATGACGGTGCCTGAGGGGGGAGGAAAACTGCGCTCTTGGGGCAGTCTTAGAGGTAGACCAGAGGAGAACGTTTGTAGAGGCGAATGTTGACGGTCATCCCACCACCTTTTTGGTTGATACTGGTGCTACCCGTTCTACTGTGAGATCTGCAGTAGTTCCCAACCTACCCCTCTCGGGACAATCAATCCAAGTAGTAGGAGTGGCGAATAAAAAGATGAATAGCCCTATGACCGAGCCAATTCCCGTGAGAATAGGAACTTTCCGGGATCGACATCAATTTGTTGTGTGTGACTCAAGTCCAGTTTGTTTGCTAGGACGTGATCTGTTGTGCAAACTGAATTGTACCATCTATTGCACCCCCAAGGGAGTGGAATTACAGACAAATGATGATGATGCCACCTTCAAGGTTGCAAATCAGCATTTCTGCATAGAGATGTACCCTATGTTAACAGTGGAAGAACTTCCATTTGACCTAAGATATTCAGTTTCATTGGATGTGTGGGATTTCACAGGAAAAGAGATTGGGTTGATCAGAGGTGTTGAGCCTGTTAAGATCCAGGTCAAACAAAACGCTGAGTTTCCGAGAACACCCCAGTAAAATCTGTCAACTGAGACAATCGCAGGAATTAAACCTGTAATCGAATCCATGATTCAGCAGGGAATTCTGAAGGAGATAATGGGCAGTCCTTGCAACTCACCCATTATGGGATTGCAGAAACCAAGTGGGAAATTCAGAATCGTGCAAGACCTGCGAAAGGTCAACACAATTGTGGTTCCATGTTGTCCAGTGGTACCGAATCCATCAGTGATCTTATTTCAGATTCCGTGTGAAGCCGAGTGGTTTACTGTGATTGATTTGTGCCAAGCATTCTTTTCGATACCCTTGCATGAGGAGAGCCACTTTTTATTTGCCTTCCGGCTGGAAGACCGTGTGTTGTATCCCTCAAGGGTATACAGAGAGTCCATCGATCTTTAACCAGATCTGGAAAAAGAATCTTGAGAGTCTTGTGCTGCCACAAAATTCTGTTCTCGTGCAGTACATTGACGACCTCCTCATTGCCTCTGAAACGGAGGATGCTTGCAGGATTGATACGATTGCCTTACTGAATCACTTAGGGGAGAACGGACACAAGGTGTCCCCAAACAAGTTACAGTACTGTCTGAATGAAGTTCAGTACTTGGGACATCGAATTGAGAAAGGCAAGAGGAAAGTGTCGCCAGATCGAATTGAAGCAATCATGAACATGACCATGCCTACCACTCAGAAGGAAGTCAGAATGTTCTTGGGAATGGTTGGTTACTGTCGCCAATGGATTCCCAATTTCTCTTTGAAGGCGAAGCCTCTGCAGAGGCTGACGCACAATGATGTCAGTGATCCGGTACCATGGGACAATGACTGTCTGATCGCGTTCTTGGAGTTGAGAGAGGGCCTGTGTCGTGCTCCGGCTCTAGGAATGCCTGATTACAACAAGTCCTTTTCATTGTTCTGTTATGATCGAGAAGGTTGTGCATTGTCAGTCCTGACTCAGAGTCATGGAGGTGTCCGTAGACCAGTTGCCTACTTTTCAGCTACTTTAGATCCAGTAGCATCAGCGTTGCCCGGATGTCTCAAATCCGTTGCTGCAACAGGTGTCAGCATTGAAAGGTGTGAAAGCATTGTTATGGGTCACCCTCTGACTGTCCACGTTCCGCATTCTGTTGAACTGTTGATGATGAGGACTAAAACACAGCACCTGACAAACAATAGACTCACACGCTACGAGCAGGTCATACTTCCTGTGGAGAATGTGACTCTGAGGAGGTGTTCTGTTTTAAATCCTGCTACATTGATGCCATTGCCAAATGTAGAAGATGAAGATTGTGAAGACCATGACTGTCTTGATGTGACTGAACTTTGCACTAAACCGAGACCTGACATTGTTGATGAACCTCTGTCTGACCCCGATGAAATTTTCTTTGTCGATGTTTCATGTTTAAGAGACAATGTGGGTCATTTGAGAGCAGCGTTTGCTGTATGTACCATTACTGGAGTGGTTGAAGCTGCTTGCCTAGAAGCAGTATACTCCGCACAAGTGGCCGAAATCATTGCCTTGACTCGTGCCTGTTTGGCAGCTGATCAGATCCGAATCACCATCTATACCGACAGCCAATATGGGTTTGGTGTGGTTCACGACTTTGGACAGCTATGGTCTCAGAGGGGTTTCTTGACCTCATCTGGATCTCCTATCAGAAACGGAGAATATGTGAGATGACTGTTAGAAGCATTGCAATGTCCCAGAGAAATAGCAGTGGTAAAGTGCGCTGCCCATGGGAAGGGGACGGACTTTGTTTCAATTGGAAATAAATATGCCGATGAAATTGCACGTTTTTGCGCTGAACAAGGGTGCATATTTACTGGAGATTACACTGGAGAGAGCCAAGAGAGAACCGAGCTCAGCATGATGTTAGCCATGGCAGACACGTGGGAGGAACTTAAGACCTTGCAGGAAGGAGCTTCAGAACAGGAAAGGGATGTATGGATCAGGTCAGGATGTGAGAAGGGAGATGTTGACATTTGGGTTTCAAGTGATGGTCGAGCAGTATTACCAGATGACCTATAGAGCCCGATGGCGAGGCAGATCCATGGTGCTGTGCATCTAGGGAGAGACGCGATGGTACGAGTGTTCAGACAAACGTGGTACAATCCACGGTTTCGTGCGTTTGCTGATGCAGTGTGCCATAGGTGTGTTACATGTCAACAAATGAATGCTGGAAAGAAAACTGTGGTTGCACTGAGTCACATTGGGAGGTCGGGAGGACCTTTCACTAGAATGCAGCTTGATTTTATCGAAATGCCTAGGTGCAATGGACTGAGGTACATCCTAGTGGTGGTATGTGTTTTTTCACGATGGGTGGAAGCATACCCTACACGTAGGTGTGACACTCTCACAGTAGCAAAACTATTGTTGAGAGAATTGATTCCTAGGTTCGGTTTTCCAACTCCATTGGAATCGGATAGAGGAACACATTTCCACAGTGAGATCATGAAATTGCTTTGCGTTGCTTTAAATGTTGATCAGAGACTTCATTGTAGCTATCGACCAGAGGCTTCTGGGATAGTGGAGCAGATTAATGGAACTTTGAAAGCACGGATGGCGAAAGTGTGTTCGTCTACTTCTCTGAAGTGGCCTGATGCGTTGCCTTTAGTGTTGATGAGTGTTCGCAGTGTCCCAGATAGGAGGGCCGGTCTTTGGGGAGGGCGATGCGATTGCCAGCGATACCATATTTAGCCTTGATAAACATCACTGATGATTTGATCCTTGATTACTGCAGAGGACTAGCTGATGTGGTCCGTTCTATGTCTCAGCAGGTGGAAGCTGCTGCTGTTCCGGCTTCAAGAGATCTCTGCCACGACTTGTGTCCGGGAGACTGGGTGCTTGTTCGGAAGCATGTGAGGAAGAGCTGTTTGGATGCTCGGTGGCGAGGCCCCTACCAGGTGATACTGGTAACGAACACAGCGGTGAAGTGCGGAGGGTTGCCAAACTGGATACATGCTTCCCACACCCGTCAAGTTTCAGAACCCTTGGAAGAAACAGCTCCTCTCATGAATGAAAATCCAGCTGTGGCGGCAGGGCCACAAGAGAGGACAAGCCAAGCTGTGAGGGTTGCTGACAAAGCTGGTTGCTCACCAGACCAGGCTGAGGAGGGTTACGCTACACACAATCCAGGTATTGACTCTGAGGAAGAAGGTAACGTTGCGGGTAATATAGAGTCAGACTCAGCCGAAAGAAGTGGTGCGCACAGGGCTCGAGAGAAAAGAAAAAGGGCTGACCGAACAGAAGAATCGTGGCCTGAAAGGCAAAGAAGGCTGAATCTGAGATTTGCCCCTGAAAGAGATCTCGCCCCTGTGTCCGAGACATCTGAATCAGAAGTGAGCGAAGGAGACTAAGACCAAGAAGGTCCGAGAAGGTTGAGAAGGACAAGAGTGCCTTGCCAGAGATATGCTGCCCCGGAGTGGACTTACGTAGTAACTGATGCCGGGAGTAGTGAGTTCCGGGAGGTTGAGGTCCGTGCAAGTGGTCAGCAGGAATCCTCGACTGAAGATCGATGTGTGACTGATAGTTCCAGGGCTTAAAGTTGAAGGAGGGTTGACAATCACGGTTCCAGAACCTCCAACCTTGAGCAGGGTGCGAATTTTGATCTTGCATAAATTAGTTTTCCCGACGTTTGGATTTGAAGCATCTCCTCATGAACTGGTAGATGTCTGTCTTGAAATTTTGCATCATGTTTTAGCTGCAGTTGGACCTGAACTCATCATAGATTGCAAATGAACTGTGTGTTGTAAATAAGTGTTCCAAAGAAGATAACCTAGGCCCGAGTGGAAGAAGAATAAAATTAGGGATTTTCAGTAGAAGAAGAAAGAGGGCTAGGGAAGTCTTTTTGGACTGTGTAAATAAATCCAGAAGAGCTAAACTTTGAGCGAATTTCCAGCATTCCAATGAACTTTGTTTGAACTCTTGAGCAGCAAATCGAGGTGGAAAGAAGAGACTTTTGTGTATCCTCTAATTTGAACGGCCGACAAGAAAAATGGAGTCTGGAAATCCGAACCATAGGTCCAAGTGTGTCATAGGCACTTCCATAGTGGGAGTGGTAGTGTTAATAATTGTAGTTATTATAGTGTCAGTTACTGTTCCGCATGAGGCAGAAGTCGTAGTGGTCAAAGGGACACCTACACCCAGTGCTTCTAGCAAGAAAGAGGATATCATAGGAGCTGAAAAGGCTATGCTAGATCAAAATAGTCGTAGATTGCATGTAGATTTGTCTAGAAGTGATTTTAAGCTTAATGCGTATGCCAAGCTGCTATATGAGTACATCGAAACGATGGATGTGAGTGATTGTTATGTGTGTATGCAATTGCCTGCATCAGTGGATGAGGGCATTAGATATCATCATCTTCCGTTGACTTATGGAATTTCGTGTACTTTGTTGCTTAGTATGTTTTATGGGCGAGGTCATTATGAATACTTCTTTTCCAATTATGATGCGGTGCTTTCAGAGGTTCCAGCATATAAGCACCTGAACAAATATGATTATTACAAGCAGGAGGATAGAATTGGAAAGTATTTCATACCGACTACATCATTAGATACAGCTTATGCACACAGACATAATTTAACTTGTTCACTAACAGAGATAGAAAAGAAATTTGTAGATCAAGTAGAGGATAGATATAGACAATTAACACAAACACATGATACCGGAGATAGTCCATTAGATTGGACAAAGGAGGAGTTAGCTCATAGGGCGAAAGGGAGCTATGGCCCTATTGCGTTAGATTTAGTGCAGAAAGGGAAGTTGTGTGTGAAACGTGTCCAGACATATTATGACAAGGTCTATGTGGGACAAAGTGCGTGTGATCACGTTTTCACCATGGAAGAATCAGCAAAGAACTTTTTGCAGGGTCCGGTACAAGTAGTGCCAACAGTATATTTTGTTTGTGGGAAAAATGCTTATGTGAGGTTGCCTGCCAATTGGTATGGTACGTGTTACTTGGCAGCTGGTTTCCCTAAGATTTATCATGTGGAGGAGCTACGTCTCCTAGAAGGAGGAATGCATTCTAGGGCAAGGAGAGACATTAGTGCAGGAGGAGTGATTGGAGACATTTTTGGAGCTGTGATACCAAGTTTGGGAGTGATTTTGATTGATGTGAAGAATAGAAAGCTGGCGACTGTTGTGGATAAGTTGTCAACGAATACAGCTAAATCGCTATTGCTTGTCGATGGAGAGATGTTATCGATAAGAACGATGGTGATGCAGAACCGTCTTGCTTTGGATGTCTTATTGGCAAAAGAGGGCGGAGTCTGTAAATTGCTGAAAGTGCAAGAGTGCTGTACTTATATACCAGATAATAGTAAAGATCTGAAGAAGTATATAAGTAACATCACTGAGATTCATCATGAGATCCAGGATCTGGCTGAAGAAGGTGTTTGGGAGAAAGTTGGAAAGGGATTTGGCAAAGTGGGGAGTTGGTTTGCGAGCTTGGGAAAAGGTATTCTTGGTTATATTCTGAGACCGATCCTTATCATTGTGATTTGCGTGGTTTGCCTATGGGGATTTGTGAGGGCTTACCAGTGGTACACGGCAAGTCAAGTCGAAAGATCCCTTAGGGCAAGAGAAGTAAGGATGACCAGACTGCAGGACAGACATTATGAGAATGTCAAGAATCTGGAAAGGTTCCGACGGGGAAGAATGGCTACTAGCTCTGTTTAGGTCGGTTCTTTCTCCAGGGAGTTTTTTATTTTGTAGATGACACTAGTCAGCAGAGGGGGGAACTGATAGAGCACAAAGATATTCTGAAAATTGTAGGGGTACATTATATTCATGAGTATTCTGTACCCATATGTATTCATTTGTATGCGTTAATATTAGTTAGAGAGTGTGGTGTAATAATCCGTAGTAAATGAAATGTTAAGATGGGGTTGTGCCATTCAAGAAACGTAAAATGGCAGTTCAAGAGAAACGTGTATCTTACGACTTCCATTGCAAATGTTTAATGAGGTAGCTTGTGTGAAATGTAATGCATTAGATTTAAACGTGCATCATGTTGAAGTTGCACACGGTTAGGTGATTAATTATGTTTAACAGTAATGAAATATAGTGTTTATAAATGTTACATTTAAATGTGTTTAAATTGATGTTAAAGGCCTGGATGGAGTATTTACTCTGTCGTATTGAGAAAGGCCTATTCGTTCTTATGTTAGCTGGATTATGTAGGCCTAAAATATATTTTCCCCTGGTGAGGCTCTCATTTGGAAATGGTCAGCGAATTTCATGTGCGTGCAAGGTTGTTCCATTCTCATGCATTCGTTGCAGGTGCAAGGACATCGCCTTCGTTAATCAGAATAACGCTTTTGTTTTAGGAGTTAGGTATGGAGGAGATCATTACAAAGTCTCCAAGAATGCCGATAATTGGAGGCTGTTCCGAAGAAGCCTGAGACCCAAGGACACTACAACCGTCGTTGGACCGAGTTCAACTTTTAATGGAATACTACCTAAGAGAGGTGCCTGGCCAGTAGAGGTGTTACCTGGGCGTGCCTATTGAATGTCCATTTTGTATTAGGGACAGTGCCCCGTGGGATGAGCAGGTCAGAGCAAAGCGGTTCAGAGCAGAGCACAGCTGAGCAGAGTGAGGAGAGGTAGAGAGAGCTGACTGAGGGTAAAGGGAAGGGATCGATTCTTAGAATGGAGACTTAGGTTGATCTTTTACAACGTGAGTGTACTTCTTAGGAAGTCTTCACGAGATGACACCTATTTCTTTAATTTGCGTGGGAAACGTTAAGTAAGGATGTCATTTTAGGACAGTGTAGGGATAGATTAACAGTTTTTCTTTTCAGATACTAATGAAGACTAATATAGATGTTGGTGCAGTTATCGCTTGTTTAGTGTTTCTAGAGTTGCTCATTCTCTTTATGCTGTATCGGATTAGATTGGTTCGTAGGATGGACTTTGTATTAGTGCCTTTGTATTTTTGCAACATCGTTTTGAGGTGTTTGTATGTTCAGTTGTTTTTGGTTCTCTAATAAACCTCTAAACTTGGAATTCGGAGTCAGTGATCCTTTCTGAACTTTACTTAAAAATTGATACATGTTAACTTGATGTAGATACATTGTTTTCCCCTTTACACTTCTCAGCAGGTAATAAAAGGTCCAGTCGACCAAGGGTTCCTAGAAAGTTTTATAGTGGAATCCGGCTTTATCAGTTCTGTACAGCTGCGCACAGCCTCATGTGTTTATGTTAGCCGTGTTTGTATGGCCAGATATACAAAAGGAACTATAATGTGCTTCTTGGACCTTTAACCAGTCTCCGCCCTGATCTTCAAAATAGCGCTCAGGTTGGATCGGGTGGGAATGTTTTCGGACTCAAACGTCGGATTTTGAGTTAGAGACGCTGCAATGCAGAGATGCGTTCGCATTCATGACTAAATCTCCTTCCAGCATGGAATGAACGCTTCCCGCATACCCCTAAATCATATCTTTCTTAAGAACAAAGGGAGTGCAGTTTATCAGGACGGTCTGACCTGACCTTTCCTTCCCTCGAAGAGTGGGCGCGCTACACTTTCATAGGCAGAGCTCGCTGGAGGTTTTTTCCTATTATTTCCAAAGCATAATTGTCTTTCAGACCTGCACCTCTTAACAAACGTTAGTCTGACAGACGCCAGATCTGGCTTCGTCGTGTTTATCTTGCACTAGAGAGGCTGCTAAGGCAGAAATGCACAAATGACACTACTGCCTCTGCAATAATGTAGGCGCGTGCATCGAGAAGAACCGTGAATCATGCTTCATTACATAGCTCTCTGGGTGATGTCACATGAGAGGTGATGTCACATAAGTTAGCACAGACTGTTATCGACCAGACCTTGCGCTGAGACCTTGTGCTGAGACAGTACCAGAGTGCCCCCTGCATATAATGTCTCCTGTATAAATGCGAAGGTCGGTGTGATGACACAGAGCTCCAGACAGGATGTCTGCAGGTATGACTTCAGGTTTATGCCACGCGTCGCAAATAGATGGAGTCATCTCGGCAGTCATGTGCACGGGTGAGTCCATGGTTCACCTAAGGGGAATTAAGTGATTAGCTTTAATCTCAAAGTCATTTGCAGAAGACTGAAAAGGACAGCACGGTCTGCACAATGCCACACACACAGCCCGGAATGGATATTTTTTTTAGTTTTTCAACTTCTGTGTGTTTTCGGTGTGTATGTGTCTGGGAGGGGTTGGGGTTCTTCTGTATCAAAAAATCCAAGCCCAACTCCTTTCCTTTGCCTTTGTATGACTCAATAATGTGCACAATAGCAGACAATAGCAGAAAATGTGTAAATATACAGTAGTACGTCTTAAACAAAGAAGCTTCTGATTCCATTAAGTAAATACATTACTCAACTTAAAGTCGTGTTAGTAAGCGCACCTTTACAAATATTATACATATGATTTAGTGAAAGGAGACAGCCATCGCTCATCACAACTGCCATGGAAATATCGGCTGAGATCGTAGTTCTGATGCCCTGTGACCCACGAGCTCATAACTGAGTGGGGAACGTGGTGCAAACAGGGGGAGGAGCCATCTTCTTCCTGCCTTCGAGGGTATAGATATCAATAGTGAAATAGGTGTCATTGCTCCAGGGCCCAAGGTTGTTAGGGGCAACGTTACCCGAAATAGGGACCTTGTTTTAGTACAAAATTTATAACTGTGACATCTGTAACCTTTTTTTTACATTTGAATTTCTTTTACGTGGATTTATATAGGACACTAATGGTATAATCCACAGAGGCCTGAGGACATACTGCTAAGGTATAAAGCATAACGTACCCCTTTCTGTGCAGTATAAGGAAATTGCAAGTCACCAATAAGTTCCGTGGCTATATAGAGGAGTGATGCAAAAGGCCAATTTCCTTCATAAAGTCTTAAAACTCGAAGATTACTTGCATTATCCTTATAAAGTATTGCAAGGGGAATTTTATTCCTTAAAACACATTGTCACACCATCACCCTTGCTACAAACCGATTAAATCCTTTGTGCCTTGCTCTTTCATATGAAAGAGATATGATGTTTGTAAACATGAAGGATTTTAGGTAAAATCTCTAATGCGTCCATTACTATCGATAATGGCATTACTCCTAGTCCTACTCCCTCGCCTTCCTTCAGCACAAGTGAGGCCCCGCCTCCCACCCAGACCTACCCCCAGCCCATAAAAACTCTGCCCGCCCCCACCTCCACCTGTACGTAAACAAGCCGAGCTAGCACTCAGATGTACCACACCAGGAGGGAGGGAGGGTCCCTGAAGGAAGGCGAGGGAGTAGGACTAGGAGTAATGCCATTATCGATAGTAATGGACGCATTACCTCCCGTCCCTCCCTCGCCTTCCTTCAGCACAAGTGAGGACATAGCAAGCAGAAGAAAACAGAGATGGACAACTGAGTGATAAAGAACACCAAAAGTTAATAACGTGCCCCCAAACCCAGCAGATCAACATCCCTGGTCCTGCATAGAGGACAAGACCCTGTGGCCCAGAACATTATCCAAACGCTCCAGACCAGCAATCCGAGAGTGACGGTCAAACGTAGAGGGATGAGACCAGGTCGCAGCCCTACAGATCTCCACCACAGAGGCACCCTGCAACTCAGCAACCGTAGCCGCCACACTGCGAGTAAAATGCCCCTGAACCCCCAGATGAGGATCCACCCCCCTAAGCTGGTAAGCCATCAAGACCGTGGACTGAACCAACGACTCAGCGTAGCCGTGGAAGGCTGAACAACTTACTCAGCAGGACCAAAGTGAACAAACAAAGCGTCCCCCTCCCGGAAGGACTCCACAACCTGCAGGTACCACAGTAAAGCACGCCACACATCTAGACAGCGCAAACGAGATCTCTCAGCCGAGGAAGGAGCAGGACAGAAGTCCGGCAAAACACCTCCTGACTGAGACGAAATGCCGAATTGACCTTAGGAACAAAGGACGGAATCAGCACCAAAACCACCCGATCCGAAAAGATCTTGCAGAAAGGATATTGACAAGACAAAGCCCCCCCAACACACCCAAGCGTCGCGCCGAGGTGACGGCCACCAAAAAACAAGCCTCAAAAGTCAAGAGTCTCAGCTCGAGACCCTCAAGGGGCTCAAAGGGAGGACCGGCCAGGACATCCAACACCAGCTGCAAATTCCATGAAGGAAAGGACCTGACAGGGCGAGGCAACAAATTCAACAGACCCTGAAAAAAAAATGAGGCAGCAGACCCCCATCAACTCACAAATGACGCCAGGAGCCCCGAAAAGCCTGAATAGCCGCCCACTGCACCCGCAGAGAAGCCACCGACAACCCCACATGAGCCCTATGCTGTAGGAACCACATCACCAAAAAGAGGTCAGCAACTGTGGGATGAATGTCCTTAGCAGAACACCAGGCCGAAAAGGCCCGCCAACGCCTAGCATAGGATAGCAGAGTGGAGGACCCACGGGAAGCCTACAAAGTAACAGCCAAATGGTCAGGAACCCCCAACACAGCGAAGCCCCGCCGCCCAACCGCCAGGCCGTCAGGTGCAACCTCCGCACAGAGCACAGAAGAAGGGCCGGAAACACCAACGGGGATAGAACCACCAGAAGGACCCACTCCCGGTCGCAACGCAACCCGGCCAGGAGAGGAAACCAATTCGCCCGAGGCCAACGGGGCGCAACCAACAACCCCTGAGCACAGTCCCTCCGGACCCGCACCAGAAAGGCCCGGAGCAGCGGAAAGGGGGGGGGGCATACAGAAGACCCCGAGGCCAAGGAGAGGTCAACCCGTCGACTCCCAGAGTCCCGGGACACCGGCCCAGAGAACAGAACAGGGCCACCCTGGCATTCCCCGGGGCTGCAAACAGGCCCACCACCGGGAGGCCACAACGACCCACCAACTGGTCGAACAAACTGGGAAAGGAGAGAGAAAGCTCGCGACGAAGGAATGGCCCTTCTCAACAGAGCCACCCGCACATCGGCCACCCCCCGAATGTAGAGAGCAGACAGACCCAGCACCCAGACCTGAGCCCACAGAAACACGTCGCTGGCTATCAAGTACAAGGACCGGGACCTGGTCCCCCCCTGACGGGTAACATAGGACTTCGCCACCAGATTGTACGTTTGAACCAGCACCCAATGGCCCCTCAGAGAGTCCAGAAAGTGAACCAGGGCAAGCCAAATCGCCCGCAACTCCTGCCAATTCGAAGACCTTCAGGAGTCCAGCAGGGACCAGCACCCCTGAATCTGAGCCGACCCCAGCCAAGCCCCCCCACCCAGACAGGCTGGCAGACGTAGACACCACAAGCGGAGCCAGAGGAGCCAAAAGAAATCCCTGCCAGAAGGAGACGCCAGCAGAGCCACCAGGAGAGCTCCCCCCGGACCTGATCCATAACAGGCAGCGGGGACCACAGACTCTGAGACCCCGGAGTACAACACAACAGGATCCAGCTGGCCAGAAGAAGAAGGTGAAAACGAGCCCAGGGAACCAGAAACAGCACAGAAGCCAAAAGCCCCCTCACCCACAGCCACGCCACCGTAGGGGGAGCCCCCAAGGACCTCAAGGCCAGAACCAGCGACTCAAGAGAGACCAGGCGCCGGACGGACAGGAACCTGGCCGACCAGAGACCGGAAACGAGCACCGATGAACACCACGGCTCGAGAGGGGGACAAAGAAGAAACTCCCAGTACACCAAAAAGCAGCGCCCCGGCAGAACCACCAAGGTCGCCCCGAAAAGAGACCCGTCGGCTGCAAGTAGCAAGAGGACGACCAAGAAGGAGGAAGGAATACCCCCTTCGTAGGAAGTAGATCCAGGAGAGGAGCCAGGACCTCCGAGAAGTCCCCCTCCACCATGGGAGAAGACCAGAGGCCGAAGGGAAGAACGCAAAATAGAAAACGGGCGCCTCCCACAGCGAGCCTCAGAAACACAGAGGAGAGGCGGCGACAGGGACGCGGAGAGAGGCGTCCCCGAAAACCAAGGAGGCAAAAAAACTCGCCCGGCCAAACCAGACGAAGAACCGCCGAAAGGGTCAACACACGGAAGGGAACAGCCCGAACACAGGAGTCGACCCAATGGAGACCCAGAACGGTCCGAAAACCGCCGGACACCGCCAGCACCAGGAACAGAAAGGAATAGGCCCCGGCGCTGACATCTGCGACCGGAATCCGACAGACGGACCGATCGGCAAGCAAACAGGACACCCCATCCAGCAGATCCACTCCGCGTGGACCGGAGAGAGAGCACAGGAGCCAACGGAACCCCAGCATCCAGAGGAACCCGCCAAAAGATGATCACGGAACCATGAGCAACACAGCGCAGGAACCAGCAATCTGAAACGTCCAAGCGCCACCCCTGAAGAAAAAAACCAGAGCCGGCAACCCACTGGCAGGGAACAACCAGGCAACAGTAGCAGGGACCCTACAGGGCAAAAGCACATAGGCGTGGAGGCAGCGAGCATGGGCGAAAAACTGGGCCAAAACCGCTCCCACCGGAAAGACGGATGAGACACCCACCTCGGGGATGACCGAGAGGCCCCAGTCCAAGGCACACCAGACGAAGCTGAACGCCCAAAACAAGGCAAGGCAAGGCATGCATACGCTCCAAGGCAAGGCAAGGCATGCATAGGCTCCAAGGCGGACAGAAGGACAGAGGACACCGAGCCACCCTGAACAGCCGCCGCCAATTCCACAAAACCCCGCACCAAGGAGAGCGCAGAATAAGCAGAATAAGCAGAGAACAGGCCAGTCCCCAGCGCTAAGGCAGCAGCCGCAAACGCCTTCCCAAGGACAGAGACCACCTACCAATCCGTCGCATCCGATGGGGTACAAACCTCAGGCAGAACAGCAGACTCGCCAAGCAGTGTGGCCAGGACAGAGTCCAACTGTACAATGGGAGGAAAGGGGTCGACCCCCTCCAACAAGCAAGAGACCGGAGGAAGCGAGGGATCCGCAGTACGTCCATCGCACACCACTCCCACAGCACCATCCCCCACACTGGGCCCGAAGGGCAAGCCCAACCGGGAGGGCTGAGAGCACCAAGGAAAAAGATGTCCACAGTCCCCGCCCAGCTGGAAATGAGGAAAACCCAATCGTCCCGCACAGGAGCCAGAATGACCCACATCACCTCTCCGGACACATACGCACTGCCAGAGGCGGGAGAAGGACCCCCCCAACAGAAGGGAACCAGTCGCCCACAGGATCCAATGGACGAGGACGGGACGGACCAGAAGGCACCGGCCGAGCCCGCAGAGCAACGGACACCGCAGCCTCAATCAAGCCCTGCACCATCCGTAGACATGAGAGGCACTACACCCCCACGGAGCACAGGCGTCCAGGGTGCCCCAGGGGGACCGGAGACCCATCAGTAGATGAAGAAGAGGACACCAGAACGCCCCCACCGAAACAACCTTATGCGACCCAGGACACCAAGAAACTGGAGATAACACTCCTCAGCAGCCCCAGGACAAGGCAGACATACAACCACACCGGCCAAGAAAAATCGCCACCAAAAACAGCGGAAAAGGCCCAAAAGAAACAAATAACGGGTTAAAAACCCGGCCTACCAGGCCTCCGTGATGTGCGCAGTCCGGGAGTAGAGGCAGCCTCGCAAGCCCGACCTGGAAACACAGCCCCAGCCCCAGCCCCAGCCCCAGCCAGAACACCGTCGCGGCGTCCCGAGCAACCGCTCCGTCCCCATACCATGAGGGAGACGAGGAGAGGAAGCACTGCCGGGAGAACGCTGCAGAGGGCTCCGCCGTCGCAGAGAACCAGACCGAAGACTCCCCGGCACCGCCACAGGGAGGGACTGAAAAGGTAAGTCTCACTAGGGAGACAGAAAAAAACAGGTGGAGGTGGGGGCGGGCAGAGTTTTTATGGGCTGGGGGTAGGTCTGGGTGGGAGGCGGGGCCTCACTTGTGCTGAAGGAAGGCGAGGGAGGGACGGGAGGTAATGTAAGATTAAACACACCAAAAAAGCAGTTAGATGTTTGTTGCCAAAAGATATTAGAATCAGTTTCATAAAAGTCTGATTTTAAAACAAGATGTAGGTCAGAATGTGTAGACGTGAAGACATTCTACCTTTCAAATAATACCCAAAAGTGTGCAAGAAATAAACATGTTGCCATAAATATCTCTATTCTTGTTATCACTGTTCACATAGAAAAACAAAGCAGAAAAAGAAAAAGCCGGGTTTTCTTTTTCAAAATGGAGCTTAAATTATTCTCTGTGTCCTGCATTTCACCTTGGCTGGTGGCTCTGGCAGCAGGCATTGTGATATCAGAATTCAACTGTAATAAGCTATTACAGTTGTGCAGCTACGTAATTTCTTTGTTACAGGTGACTAGAGACGTCTCAAGCCACCTGTAATACAGAAATTAGAGACATGCTTTTGTTGGCTCCCATGTATTATAAATATATAATAGTTTGAAGACTGTTATATGGTGAGGCTGGAAGGCATCTATCTGCTAGTTAGTTACTTGAAATGTATAGCTCTTGCCCCTGTTTCTCTATTTGATTTGTATATTTCGCATGTTGTTTTCATTATCTTTTATCTACTTGTATGCCATGTTTGGCCCAATTATTATTGGGGTTCCTAACCTGTGACCTGCACTTGATCTCCAATCACCATGTTATATTTGTCCAGTAATATTTTTCCATTTCCCGAACATCATCTACCTCATTACTTGATGTGTATAGCTCTTGCACCTGTTTATCTATTTTGATTTGTATATTTCACATGTTGTTTCATTATCTTTTATCTACTTGTATGCCATGTTTGCTTTATATTATCTTTTGCATGTAAAGTGCTCTGATACCTCTGGGTCTAGCCAGCGCTATATAAAACTTTTTAAATAAATAAATAAAAATAAATAGTGAGAATCTGGATGAGGAGATGTTCAGTGGCAAACCCTCTGAAAGATCCTTGAAGTCCCAGACTACCTTGATATGCAAATAGTTCAGTGTCTAAGACTGAGACCCTCTTTGTATAGTGAGATAATTTTTTAAATAAGGAAACTTGGAATACAAAAATGCTGGGCCAAAAGGTTTGGGCATCAAAAGCATTGTAGAATAAAACCACAGAGTAGGATGTAGGTAAGAGTGCCAGGGATAGAATAAGGATAAGATGTAGGGTGAGGGGCATAGTGGTAGAAGAGTGAGTAATAGCATTAGAGACAAAGGAATCTATAGATTAAGGCAAGGGTCTCCAACATTTTCTCTAATAAGAGCCACTTATCTTCAAAGGAAAGCCACCAGAGCCACTAGTATTATTAGAGATGTAATAATTACGCATCAGTCTAGATAATATTAGTGGCCACTATATGCAGAGATTACCAGAAGTGATCCCTTCAGCGCATCAGGCACGGTTGATTGCAGTAATGTAAAAACGCTTTGTCAATGTGGAATGCATCTACACGGGTAGTACATAACAGCCATAGCTGCAATGCCCCTAGCACCACGTTATTAATATTAGGACTCACCGGTTGCTGTTGAGGGTTCCCTGACCTCCTGGGACCCTACTTTCCACCAGGGACTCTATCCCCCAACATTTGAAGCACCAGGAGGTGCAGCTGCTGAGTGGGATAGCAAAGGGGGCAAGGTCAGCCACGCTTTGAAAATCGCTCTCTGCCCTCCTGCAGTGCGGGACTCGCCAGTTGCTGCTAAGGGTTCCCTGACCTCCTGGGACCCTGCTTTCACCAGGGGACTCTATCCTCAACATTAGAAGCACCAGGAGGTGCGGCTGCAGAGTGGGGCTGCAAAGGGGGTGGGGCTAGTCACGCGCTGAAAGCGCTCCCTGCCCTCCCGCAGCACGGGACTCACCTGTTGCTGTTAAGTGTTCCCTGACCTCCTGGGACCCTACTTTTCACAGGGCACTCTATTCGCCAACTTTAGAAGCACCAGGAGGTGCGGCTGCAGAGCGGGGCTGCAAAGGGGGTGGTACCAGCCATGAGCTATAAAGCGCTCACTGCCCTCCCGTAGCGTGGACAGTGTGCGGGCTGCGCCTGGGCCAAATGCCGGCCGGTCTTGTGCCCGTCAGTGCCAGGAAGAGGTGGGGGGGCACCCCATTTGGTCTTTCTCTCTCACCTGGGCCTGTTGCTGGTGCGTTGTGGGGTCAATCTCCTGGCAGACCAACGTACTGGATGAACTGTTGTCTGGCGGTAAGAGTTCAAAAAGGGCACAAAAACATCCTAAAGGGCGAAAGACAAACTGAGGGCCCCATTGGACTGACTTCTAGCACCCGGCGAGTGTCGTAGGGATTAACAAACATTTACTGCCCTGTTCTGGACTGTTTGGTTAGTGCCTTCAGTAGTGTTTTGTTGAATTATCTTTTGGTGGCTGGACAGACCACTAGATGTGCAAATGAGGGCAAGAGGGGGAGGGGGATTGTGTCACTTCTGGGATTGATTTGCTTGGGTCTGCTTAACACAGGGGTTTTGGAGGGGACCTGTTAGCCTCTGTGGCTGTTGACTAGGAGTGGCTGTGTCATGGCACCTCACATCCCCCCACACCGCTAGTCATGACTATTGACGGGTTCCTAACACGTGCAGTTTCAGTGGTATCCAAAGAAATTGAGTTAGCGGAAAGAAGGATATCGCTAACTAGGGGAAGCTCTCCTAAGTCTTCAACCGGTCATGCCTCACCCCTGGAGATCCCCAGGAGGGTGGGGGGAAGGAGTTTTGTGAGTGACTTGGGGAGGCGAGAGGGTCTTGAGGGATTATAGGTGGTCCTTGGACGTAAGAAGTTTTTCACCGGGGGGGGGGCTCAGGTCCCTAGCTCTTGACTCAGTTTCCCCATGTCCCATCAGCCCAACAGTAAGTGGAGGAGAAGGGGGGCGACTGTAGCATCGGGGAGCTCCAACACCCATGTGGTCTCCCTGTCCAACCCCCAAACTGCCCTATTGGGGGTAATCCTCTTAGCAAGAATCTAATTTCTGAGCTTACGACAGTATTAAACGCCAAACTTGAATCAATCATGTTCAGGTAAAACACCATTGAGACTAGAGTGTCTGAAATTCTGGCTCAAATTAATGCAGGGAGGGATTCGAAGGCAAGGCAGACTAGCCCAGCGGAGCCAGCTGCTGCTATGGCTCATGCCTCCGTGGTTAGCACTACCTTTACCCATGGTGCAGCTGATATTACAGCATGTTCCTTCAGGCCAGGAGGGGCCTTAAGGATATCACCATGGCCTCTCCGACCCTAGTCGTCCCCACAATGGAGAGCTGCCATAGAATTATAGCCTGACTCCGTTCATCACGCATTGGAGATATACTTAACTTTCCACCAGAGGCGACCCCACATGTCGTAGTTCTGGGGAATGTCCTACCCCGATTAAATTCTGCACCTGAGCTCTTTCAAGAGCTAAAAAAACAAGGTGACGCATTGGTGCCATCAGCACTCCCATGTAGGTATGTGGATGCTGACTCAATTATCATGGCTCTCAGAGCTAGTTGGGTAGGCACGGATCTCAAATGTTGGGCAGGGGACTGCATGGTGGTAAATTTCAACAAACCCTCGACAGTGGCACACGTCCTGGTTACCCTATCTTCGTCTAGGCTTCCCGATCTGCAGGGTATTGTAGCCCTCCCCTGGGGTTCTTTTACAAACCAGAGATGGTTTGTCGCTCCCATAGGCCTCAGGGCTGGTAAACATAGGGCCATTTTGGTAGCGATCATCAGCCTAGGGGGCAGCCCCTGGTGCTGAACCTTTCAAATCGATTTCCTCCTTTGAGTAGCCTTAAGTCGTGTGACACTGGGACCTATACACCAACCTTCTGCTCATAATTTTTTAGAAGTCACCTTGCAGTCCATCAAGTCCCCTCTCCACCCTCCAGCCCGCTATTTCCCCAGTGGTGACCTCAGCATCGAACTTAAAGGGCCTAAGGCTATTGTCCTGGAAGTTTGCGGGGGCTCTCATCCAAGTTTACTGATTTAAACTGGGTGGAGTTCGTTAAATCCTATCAGATCATTTGTCTGCAGGAAACGTGAGCGGTGAATAGTAGCTTTTTCATGGAAGGCTATAAGACATATTTCTTACCAGCAGTGCCCTTGGTTGCAGGGAGGGCAAGTGGGGGACTTTTCATCTTTGTGGTAGTGGAGCGGAGTGGGCATGTTGTTGATTTGTCGTAGGATACGATGGTGTTGCAGGGGCTAATGATATCTGTAACGGGCTCGTCCCCTATCCTATTGGCAAATTTTTATAATGCCAGATGTGGGCCTGATGGGGTCTCTAGTTTTCAACATTTAAGCTTGTCTCTAAGCTCTCGGATGGAACATGGGGTTGGGGCGGGTTGGGAGATGATACTGTTAGTGGGGGATTTCAATTGCCACCTATGTGACTGCCCTTTAATGATTGATGTCTGTAAGCCCAGGTATATATTGTCAGAGGGGCTTCATTTCATTCATACCAAGGAAGGCTTGGAGCTTGGCACCATCCTAGGATCCCATAATCTTGTGTTTGCCTTGGACAAGTTGATTAATTCACCTAATCGTATTATTGTTCCAACTTTTAAGGGGAGGGGGATGCACCTCTAGCATCGATTTTATCCTTGGTTCCGTGCCACTATTTTTGTGTATTGCCAGCTTTAATATCATTCATAGCCCAATTATTAACCATAATCCCTTGTCTTTAGATCTTGAGGGCCTCTTGGACTCCATTCGACCACGGGGGGGATCCTAATGGGCCCTTCCTTGTTGACCAAGGCCGGCTAATAAACTGGTCCCAGGTAAACCCGGCGCACATTAAAGCTTCCCTTTTAATTAACGCGGCCCAGGAGATAGCCACCTGTCAGGACGCAGATGCCCTCAAGAAGGATGTTTTGCAAGCATTCAAAGGTATCGCTTGTAAAGACAAGGAATTACTGACAGCACCCTCAACTCATGTGGGTGGGCTACACCCAAAATGGTTTGATAGGGCTTGTTCGAAGCACCTTTGGCAGCTAAAGATAGCCCTGGAGCAGGTCCCAAGAGATAGGTGCCTGGTGGCAGCCCGAAGGCAGGCCTACAAGTAGGCATTTACCAAATGCAAACATACTCTGCAGTAATTAGACTGGGAGGAGTTAACACAGGTAAGCGAGATGGCAGTAAGCTCTCTCTTTTGGAGGATATTAAACAGGCCATGCTTTGCAGACGAGACAGGTACTTCTATTTGTGCCCACATTTCTGGACAACAGAGGGTAGACAACTTTGCAGGGGTCTACAACTTTGGAGAGGTGGCATAGGGGGTATCCAAAGAACTGGGACAGGTTCCCGTGGTTTTCGCCCTGGAGGAAGTAACCAAGGGTATACAAGCTAACTAGGAAGAAGTCCCCTGGCCCTGATGGGATTCCGTCTGACTTGTTGAGGATGGATGATGAGCCCTGGGAACCCCTTTTGACCCAGGTACTGAATGCAGCAGCACATTGCAAGGTGCCGCACTCATGGTCAATGGCGGTGATCATGCCTGTGTTCAAGAAGGGCGATAAAGATTAACTCACTGACTCACTGATTAACATGGTAGTAAAGGTCCTAGGGAGGGTCATACTTAATAGGCTGATGGCCCTGTCAGATGCAAATGACATTCCTACGGATGTCCAATATGACTTTAGGCCAGGGAGGTCCACATCTGACCTGTGTTTGAATCTTTACTTAATTATAAATAAGTATACTGTAGCCCAGCCTGAATCCCTCCACCTGGGATTCATGGACCTTACATGGTCAACAGGGTTAATTGTGCCAAACTGTGGGCCTTGCTGCTTGGGTTAGGGGTGGAGACCAACATAGTGACCTTGTTGGCAGACATGCACTCTGCCACCTCGGCTTCCGTGCGTTTTTCGCACGGTGGTGCCTGCACTCGGTCCTACCCGACCAGTAGGGGGGTGTGGCAGGGGGGCATCCTTTCATCATTCTTGTTCACCTTATATGCAAGGCCACTGGAACTATGCAATTGTGCGGCCGCAGCAATTTTCTCATAATTATAGATTTGCTGCTTTGCCCACATAATCCATCATCTGCTGCATAATCTGCAGATTTTAACAAAAACATATTTTTGTTTCTAGCTCAAACGATTCAAAAGTTTCTAAAAATGAAGCGACACGTGTTGGCTGCGCAGTGATAGGCCCGTTGCAAAGCTGACCTGGCCACCTTTTTATTGCTTATTGCTATTTGTGGGTATGAAAATGGTACTAATGAGATGCAACCAATTCCCAGGCAATGTTATCAAGTTTAACAATGAAATAATAAAGTAATACTATTAAACAATGTCCTGCATCATGCCGCATAATTTCCCTTTTCTTGCCGCATAATTTACTAAACCCTGCCACGTAATTTGGACCTCTCCTGCCGCATAATTCCAATGGCCCTGCTTATATGTAAATGGGCTAGAGCAAGCCCTTCTCTCGACTAAGGCTGATTGCCCTTGGGTAGCTATGAGGTCACTCCCGGTATTGTTATATGCCGATAATGCGGTTCTGATGGCCTGCACAACCAGGGGGCTGCAACTCCTCCAGGACAAATTTGTCATCTTTATGGATAATCTAGACTTGGCTGTGAATTTTACCAAATCTTATGTTATAGTAGTGGGACCACCACACTCTGGGCAAAGTCTCAGCCTTTCCCTATCTCTGGGTGCTATTTAGGGGTCGATTCCGATTCCGTTTGTAAAGTGAACCGACCGACACGTCCCGGGATAAAGTACCGACCGACACGTCTCGCCGCCGTAAGACCCGCGCAGTACGATGGAAAGCCTGTGAATCCCAACCGACTCACCCGAATATGAACCGGACGACGGAGCCGTACGGAAAAATAGCCTCCGGCTGGAAAAAGCCCTAGAGCAGTACCATCCGACACGTTCCCGGAACGGAGCCGAGCGACACGTACCCGTGACGTACGAGTTGCAAAGTACGATGCCATACGTGGGAAACAAGAACGACTCGCATGGAGCACAAGCCGCACAACCGACACGCACACGATACAAACACTCAAACCAACGGACTCCGCCCGCGACCAACTCGAACTCCCGCGAGCGAAACGAACGCCCACGACCGAGTCGAACGCCCATTGACCGAGTCGCACACGACATACACAACACAGCATAACAACAGCGTGAAAGGCTCGGAGAAGCCTGTACGACTCACCAGCAGCGTCCGGCACGGTCAGAAGAACATCTCGTACACACACACAAACAACAGCTGACCAAACACAAAAAAGGACCAAACAAGCACTGACAACGAAAATATATATAAAAAAAAAAATCAATTAAGAGAGACACACCCACAACTCAACATATTTAAAGGCCACCAATCACTCCCATGAGCCATTGCCATTTCCTTAGAACCTCCACACACACAACTCTGCTGACACACACCATTGCCATCTCACCAACAGCATTCACACACACACACCCACAAACCTCACTTGCACCCTCACACACACACACACCAATCACCACCACCACCACCCCACCACGACCCCAAACCCCCCATCCACCCCACCCTCACCACCAACACCACCCCCCACTACCCCAAACCCCCCATCCACTCACCCCTCACCATCACCAACCCCCCCCCACAACCACAACTCCCCCATCCACCCCCCCTCACCACTACCACCACCACCACCCCCAACACCAGTACCCCAACCCCCCATCCACCCCACTCACCACTACTACCACCACCACCACCACCACCACCACCCCCCCACCCCCCCAACACCACTACCACAACTCCCCCATCCACCCCCCCTCACCACTACCACCCCCACCACCCCCACCCCAACACCACTACCCCAACTCCCACATCCACCCCCCCTCACCACAACCACCACCACCAACCCACCACCCTCGACACCACCACCACCACCACCATGCCCCCCAAGAAGAATCCAAAGTTCACAGATAGTGAGTTGACAGTGCTGGTAGATGAAATCATCAGAGTAGAGCCACATTTGTTTGGCACATTGGTACAGAAGACCCCCATGTCCCAGAAGGCCAAGATGTGGGAGAGAATCGTCAACAAGGTGAACGCACAAGCACCTTGTTTGCGCACAAAGGACGACTGCCAGAACAGGTGGTATGACGTGCGCAGGAGGGTCAAGAAGCTGCTGGAGAAGGACCATAAGCTCAGCAAGCACACCGGCAGTGGCCCCCTGCCAAACCCGTTTACTTCCGGTCCTGGGAGGAGAAGGTGCAGGCCATCTTACCACCGGAGAGCATACATGGTCTGACTGACATCCCAGAGCCTGGTGAGTACACAAATAAGAGACTCAAGATTGTGGGGCCATGTACACATGTCACCGTCAAGGGGACAGGCAAAACAACTTCCGTCAACAAAGCCACAGTAACACAAACAAAGTCATCCCTACAGCCATATGCCTGGCACAGCAACACAACACCTGCTATCTCATACCAACATTGAACTATGTCATCACGTGTACAAACCTAGCAAACATCAGAGCAACTCAGTGCCACAAAACCCCAACAGACACTGCCACACAGTCTGCCACCACTGTCACACCACCTCACAGGAACCTGACCCACAGGAAGGAAGCTCGGGGATGTTGGGGAAGTCAGTGTAGCCAAAAGCATGATGGGAGTTGTAGTCACAGCCAATAGCCCCCCTCACAAATGGACCAACAACACCACTTCTAACCATGCGCACCTCACAGGCAGTGGAAATGTACCCTCAAGATGGCTGACACTGGGTCCTGCTGTGGGGAGCACAAGGCCCTGATGGGCTATGTGCACATACCAAATGCAGGACCCTGATGCCTGACATCCTGAAAGTCAACTGCCACTCCCTGCAAGGGAAGCATACACAATAGTGGCCCATCTGGCCATGGAGGGAGAAGCACTGCCAGCCCTGACCATGCCCACCACCATGTGCTGTCACACACCCCTCAACACAAACTCCACACAGCTCACCTGGGAGAAGGCATTTACCCACACTTCATGCAAACAACACCCAAAACCCACCATACTGGCTACTGCTGTGTGACGTACAGGGACTGTTGCCACTTGTGTACAACCACCACTACACCACTGACTCACAACCTCAACATCAACCCACACTCACCGACATTGAAGCATGTCTCTGTGTGAATTGCCTGGCCCCTGGGGGAGGAGGAGGTACTGCAATGACACTGAAAACCATTGAGGCAGCTGCAAATCACATCTATCCAGCAAAAACTAACAGCAGCCCTGGGAACACACACTGCCAAACCAAAGAGCAGGGCAAGATGGCTGACACATGGATACAATGTATGAGTAGGCTGCTAGTCACACACATGCATCGACCAACCCAATCACAGTCACACTGCCAGCTATTGCAAATGTACCTTTGCACTCAACCTCCGGGGATGCAGTGTCCCAGGGACCCCCTCTGGCCTGGACAGGTAGGCGCGGATTGTAGTTGACAAGTGCAGAAATGCAGACCTACCACAGAGACCCAAACAGACAGCAACTCACATACACAGCAGTGACAGGGGACACCTGACTGACTACAATGGACCTACCAACATCCCTCACACTGTAGCATGCTGACATACACTCAAACACCCGTTGTCAGCCACATGAAACGCAGACATTGTCCAGTATTGTAGGCATCATCCACACCACACAGCACTCACTGACATGGACACTGGGGACACAAGGACTAACATGGGCTGCACTGGAGCAGGCATGCAAGTCACAGCTGAAGCAACCGAACACACACCTCTGGTCACGACTCTAGTGAAGAAAGACAGCCGCAGCGAACAGTCCATACCACCATGGAGGACATTCACATCACAAAGCATGTGTGCAAACACAAAACTCACACACAACTCCATTAGCAACAGTGACACCATCACCTGTGTGAAATGGGATGTGGACTGGGGACACAGACAACACAGAAGAGAACATCAGGACAACCCGGGCATGCTGGACTGTGACCAGGTTGTGCAGACACACTAATGTGATGCACATTGACTGACACAAACTGGCATCACACATGCCCCAAACAGAGATCCCAAACTAGGTGCCTTTGCAAGGATGCCAGCGTCAAAGCACAAATGTTGACAGGGATGAAACACCTGTGTCAGGCATGTGTCAGCACCAGTGCAGGAATGGCACAGTACAATCCAGCGTGCAATTAAGATGCCAGGCAGGCAGACAGCTAGACTTGACAACCAAAGTGCCTCAGGGTGTCAGGTGAATGCACCACACTAATGGAAATCTCCCGCAGTTACAAAGTAGGATGATGCAATGGACAGGCATGCAACACCAACCACAGTGGCCAATGTCATGTGTATGAACCATTGATGTCCATGAATACATCACTAACATTGTGTCTTCCTTCCAAACACAGGGGCAGATGTGGACTCAACCACAGACGAGGAAGAGTCCCAGTCCCAGGCTCCGGTGGACCCACCTGGCTCCGGTGGCGAACAGTTTCACACCTCGTCGGACGACACCCAAGCTGGCCCCTCCGGTCTCGGCCCTCATGCAGCCCCTCGGCAACATTCACCTGCCCCCCTTGAAACCACCCCTGCAACTACTGATACACCGCAAGCCACCCCTGCCAACACGGACAGACCCACCGAACCATCAGACGGCACAGAGTCACAGGGCACCAGGGTACCTGACAACAGCAACAACATCCAAGGTCCCCCTGTGACACCTGTGCGGAACACCACAGGTGCTGGCCGTGTGGCGAGGGGTGGTGGGAGGTGGGAGGCCGAGTAGAGGCTCCACTGAGGGTGCGGGTCTGCAGGATGACACCCACCTGGAACGCATCATGGATGCGTACCAGGAGAGCACCGGAGGGTTCAGCCAGGTAGTGGGGATCCTCACGGACATCAAAGAACAGCAGGCTGCCCACCATGCCCGCTTGGACTCCCACATGTCCCGTGTTGAAACACACCTGTCAAATATGGAGTCCAAGTGGGATACCATGGAAGATATAGCAGTGGTGCACCGGGAAATGTTGACCTGCCTCCGCCAGATCAGCACCAACTTGAGCCCACCTCCCTGTGCGACGACTACATCTCGGGCAACAACATCTGCCACTGCCACAGGGAGTGAGGGGGGTCTGGTGGAAGCCCCGTGCACGGCAGCAGCCTGCAGGTGAGACTCCCCTGAGAAGAAGAAGAGGGGTCGTCCGGTGAGGAACAAGTGAGACGAAGATGCCCATGCACATCCCCCAGGAAACCAACACCTGTTCTGGACAGTGACCTTTGTGTGCAAACCGTTCACCTTGTTGTACGACATCGTACTCCCCCACATGACATGGAGGGTCTGAGTTGGAACAATGTGCTTAATGACTGTGGACTGTACTCTAGACATTTCATCTACCAACACTCCTAACTTGTTATCTGTGAACTTTGGATTCTAAAGCCAACGGACAACACTCCCAATCCTGAGCACCATCCCCACTTATGTGCTAATAAATTCACCTAAACACAAGACGTGACTCTGTGGTGATTGAGAGGTTGCCAGTGGCATGTAGATCTGGATGTGCTGAAGAACACTGTGCATGAAAACCTGTACTGTGATGAGTACACTGTCATGTCAGTCAGGCCAATGTGCCACATATGTGGGAGACACACCACCAGGTCTACTTTACACATGCCCACCACGTCCAACAAATTCATTGCCAACATCAATGTTGACAAGCAAGCCTGTGGTATGCACAAACTACACAGCCAACCTGAGTCAGTGGTGACAGGCCCACAAGTGCAGTACGTCAATGTCAGTCTGATGTGTAGGCACAAGCAACACACATCAGAAGGTGCAGCACAGTTTATTGTCAGGCAATTGCCACATGTCCCTTATTACACACATGCAAGCTAGCAACACCTGACAGTGGGCACACGGTCACCAAGTGGATAACTACGGAAGTCCTGGGGTGCCTGGCACATCACTCGTCGGGACACTAACGACTCCATCCTGGCAGTGGAGCATGGGCATCAGGGGTCTCTGTACACCAAACAACAGCCACAGTACCCTGTGAAGGACAGACAGAAACACAATTGTTAACACTGCATGACGCCATACAACTGCAACACACATGGCAAACACAAATCACAGACTACACCACCCCAAAATACTAAACATCACACAACTGGTGGGGAGTACAGGTAAACTGGATGGACACATCACTGCAGGCATCCACACAAGTAGCACACAGCCACACGCAAGGTGCACCACACACACAAAACATGCACACACAACACATTTACAACACATCACTGTATACTCACATTCAGGAGAAGAAGTTGTTGATGAGCTGTGTGCGGACATCCTCCGCAGCCTCATCATCGCTACTGGCATCCTGGCCCAGGCCAGGATCCTCCACAGGTGGCGGGTGTTGGTCATTGTCATCCTGGATGAGGGGCAACTCCCTTCGCACTGCCAGATTGTGCAGCATGCATGCTACGATGATGATCCGGCACACCTTAGCAGGGGCATACGGGAGGGCACCTCCTGTCTTGTCTAAACACCTGAAGCGGCTCTTCAGGAGTCCAAATGTCCGCTCTATCACCCTCCTGGTACGACCATGTGCCTGGTTGTAGCGCATCTCGGCTGGTGTCACAGGGTTCCTCAGGGGTGTCAGCAACCATGGCATGT
Source organism: Calotriton arnoldi (assembly GCA_963921515.1). Classification (NCBI taxonomy): domain Eukaryota; kingdom Metazoa; phylum Chordata; class Amphibia; order Caudata; family Salamandridae; genus Calotriton; species Calotriton arnoldi. Next base: position 3,847,230 of record CAWUFW010000198.1, read on the forward strand.
TGGGATATCCAGAGTCACCTACATACAAACACATGCACATTAGAGGAGTTGGAGAAAAACAGGTAGCACACAATTGGCAGGCACACACAATGAGGAAAAGTCAGTACACACCAACAAGCCAGGCACGTAGATTCTGCATCCGTGACATCAGTCTAGGGACACGACTACTCCTCATCACATAGGCATCATGCGCAGACCCAGGGAAACGGGCACACACATGGGAGATTGTCATGTCCGCCAAACAAACCACCAGAGCATTGATGGAGTGGAAATGCTTGCGGTTCCTGTATGGCAGCTCATGTGCCTGTGGTGGCACCAAAGCCACATGTGTCCCGTCAATGGAGCCTATGACATTTGGCATCCTCCCCAGGGCATAGAAGTCACCCTTTATGTCTGCAAGTCGTTGGGGTGTGGGGAAATAGATGTACAGGTCCAGGAAATGTAACATGGCCTCCAACACATCCCGAAGCACCCGACTGAACATTGTCTGCGACATCCCTCCACCAGAAGACACAGTGTACTGGAAGGTACCCGTCGCAAAGAAATGAAGGGCTGCCATCACCTTCACCTTGGGGGTGAGTGCCGTCGGGTATGGCCGGCCAGGTTGCAGGTGTGGGCCCAACTGCCCTGCCAACTCCTCAATCACTGCCCTGGTGAAACGGTACTTTCTGATGGACTCACGTTCCACCATCGTTGCCAGGTCCGGGAATGGCCTAGGTACATTTGGGGCCCTGCAGTACAGACAGAAACAAAGGATGAAGGCACACCCTCCAGCAATGTCACAAAGCCACAGCAACACAGCCCATCATAAACAAACACATAACACAATGAGCTGAGGTGGTTGCCACAGGTTACAGACACTAATGTCCCATACATGGCATCAACGCACATTGAAGCCCAAGATGTGCACATGACAGGGCCCCTGTTGTGCCATGACAAAGCAATGGGCCCTAGCACAGTACATCTGCCCTGTTGCCACCTACCACACAAAGCCCACAGTGACTAGTGAGGACTGATATTTTCTCCACATCACAGCTCCCTGACTGACAGTTACACAGGCATGATGTGACGTATCGTTGACATTACACACAACAAGCATGTTAGCCACAGTCCATGTGCCCTGTCGCCACAAGTGGACATATGTAGGTGTCTGTGCCACCCCCACACAACAACACTGTGCATGTACAAACCAATGTGATGTGTGGATCAGCTCACATTGGATCACACCACATGCACACAGATAGTGTATGGACATCACAATGTCGACACCGGATCACCCTGCGTTGAAGCTACTAACACTGATGATACAGGGTACATGTGACACGACACACACGCACATCCTGGCTGGGACTGTGTCCATTGCCAATGTCCTGTACTGCATTGCTGTACCCCCCTGTGGCAATGGGCACACCACACATGTATGTGTCCACCCACATCCGGGTCCAGCCTGGGAGTGCTTGTCAACAAGTGGCACACGACCAAACACATCCTGTGCCCCCAGACACACACATAAGAGGCAGCCATACATGACTGGGGACACACTGTGGCACAGGCAGTGGTGCCATTGGTGTGCCCCATAGTCCCTAGCTAGTGACAGAGGATGGCATCTGTCAGGAATTGACAGCAAGGCTGACCGACACGTTCAATGTCCCCAAAACCCAAATAACTTGTTCGGACCGAGCCGCGCGCATGTCAGGGACACACATTACAATGGCGACGGACGCGTGTGACGCGTCGGTCGTGCATGACCGAGCCGCGCGCATGTCAGGGACACACATTACAATGGTGACGGACGCGTGTGACGCGTCCGTCGTGCATGACCGAGCCGCGCGCATGTCAGGGACACACATTACAATGGCGACGGACGCGTGTGACGCGTCCGTCGTGCATGACCGAGCCGCGCGCACGTCTTGCCCATTGAATCTGATGGAGACGGGTGTGTGTTGCCATTCAAAATCCGCGTAGTACAGTCATTTGCCGGGCCCTGCACCCTCATTGGCCATGAGCTGTCATGGTGATGGACGCGGATCTGAAATTTGAACGAGGCGTGTGCAGGAAATTCAGTTGGAGTCGTACAACATTGTTGCAATTGCCAGTGTGTCATGGAGGTGATGTTTTAAATGATGCTGAAGGCGTGTACGAGTCGTGCTATCCCATGGATTGGCCTAATTCATAGGATGCAAGCTTTTGGACCTATCCCTTTGTACCCCAGGGCAGACATGCCTCCACAGCACAGATATAAGGCTGCCTGGCCCCCAGAGAACCCACTTGCCTGCACCACATGCTACTGGAGCACATCAAGATCATCACTGCTGCTGTCTCTGCTTCCTCTGGCTTCAATGATGGCACGTACTGTGGAGAGGGCCCCAGCCTTCAGTGAGGAGGAGAACCAGGCCCTGCTGGACGGGCTCCTGCCGCAGTACACCAAGCTCTATGGGAAACCAGGGGAGCAGGTGAGTGTGCTGTCCACTGCTTTGCTAATTGTGCTACTGGTCTGACCAGCAGCAGCATTAGTGTGTACACCAGTGGCTTGGTTGCCCACTGACTACTGCTCTTGCCACAAATGGGGCACCCACATGTACTGCACAGTTGCAGTGCAGTGCAAGGTGTATTGTCACTAGGTCCCCTTCCCAGGCCATGTCTCAAAGCTGTGAGTGCTGGACACCGGTCCCTCAACCATAGTTGCACCACCTGTGTACCTCATTAGCCTTGCTGATGCCCACATGTGTGACTGCCTGTGTGTTGCACTAATATGTTGCCAGTGTAGTAATGTCCTCTGCACTTTGTCATCCTCACAGGTTGCTGCCCAGAAGAAGCATGATATCTGGAGGAGCATCGTCCGGGCGGTGAGATCCGTGGGGGTCTACAGGCGCAGGATCCGCAACTGCCAAAAGAGGTGGCAGGACCTTCGGGGCTGGACCCGGAGGATCGCACGGGTCCAGCTGAAGCTGTCGCCTCCACGCAGGAGAGGCGGACACCGGACCCTGACCCCCCACATGCTCCGGATCCTGGCGGTGGTCTTCCCGGACCTGGATGGGCAGCTGAAGGCCAGACAGCAGCAAGGAGGGGGTGAGTACATGACTGCACTGTGTGCTGTGTCTGACATGCTATGTGCCCCCTCTGGCCTGGTAACACCTCAACAGTACATTGTTCAGTTAGTCCAGGACCCATGTCCCTCTCTGGTGACTTGCCCCCTTCTCATCTGTTTGCCAGGTGTTGCTGTTTCTGTCTGGGCATAGTGTCACGTGGGAACTGTGCCCTTACATGTGAAGGTGCATGGGATGTGGGCCAGCATTGCTTCAGGGGACTCAGTGTTGTGCTTCAAGGGTGGGACCATTGTACAGTACATGCCAGGGTCCTGGTATTTATCTGCATGTACTCCTGTCATGTGGCCAATTGACAGCTCGGGCTCACCACATGTGCCTGGGGCATTCGGCACACACCCATGCTGCTGGTTGGGTAAACTGTTGGGGCCTCTGGAGCATGTACCTCAAGTGTGTCACATATGCACAGCCACCTGCCTACTGTCCATGGCTATCACCTGTTCCACGTGGAGCAGGACAGTCATGGCTAGTCCAGGGCATGCTACAGTCTGTACTCCCACTCCCGTGTCTCGGTTGGCACTTTGTGCCAGGTGAACAGTTCCCTCAGGTGTCTGCCCCTGTGTCATTGTGCTGTGGCACTGTTGACAGGCCCACTGGTGTGTACATGGGTTTGGGGTCAGCATGCAATCTGAGATGTGCCCATGTGAGACAATACCTCTGTGACATGTATGGATGTGATGACTTGACCGTGCACAATGGTGCCTGCAACCGGGTAGTTCCAGCAGCTGGGTGTCATTCACAGCAGCGTGCGAGTTGCTCAGCTTCAGAGTGCCCTGTCCCATGTCTCTCATGCGTCCAATGGATCTGGGGTGGGCACATCAGAATCCAGACGCTGTTGTTACTGTGGATGGTAATGTGTAGTTGTCAGCTACAGAGTTTGCAGGCCCCATGTCTTGGGAATGTGACACAGTGGTGACAGTTGTTGTAGGGCTGCCCTGCCCCCTGTGACTGGAGACTGTGATGTATGATCTCACAGGCATGGCTGAGCCATGGGACTACACTACCTAGGGGTGATCCAGCAGGAGTGTGTCATGTGCAACATGCACTCCATTGTGCCAAGGTATGCAGGACTTGCGGGGATCAGGATGTCTGGTGCATGTACTCAGCCCCAGCCTCTCAGATGCAACACTGGCCATCCCTATGTCCAGGCAAATGTACAGGTCCATTGTCAGCAGATGTGATGTGTGCATGTTGACAGACCACTAGGTATTTTCAGGTCTTGTCAAGTGATGGGTAGGTGGTGCATGTGTCTGCAGTGGGGTGTAGGGATCCTACATGCGCAAGACAGATGGGTGCAAGGGCAGGAGGGATGTGAATGCCATGCTCGACTCTCAGACTAACCATTGGCCTATGCAAATCTGTGTGAGCACTCCTAGCAAAGTTCAACTGATTGATGCCCACACTTGGCCACTGATGTGCTGTACTTTCTGTGGTGTGTGTGGTCAGTGCAGATGACTAATGTGTTTTCATTCTATTTTCCCTGTGCAGATACAGACACGGACACAGAGGGAGACCGCTCCATGGACCTGGGGGAGCCAGAGAGCCAGACTGGGTCGGAATTTGAGGAGTCGGAGGGACCCAGTGGCACGGACGGCGAGGGGAGTGAGTCTGTGGGCTCCTCGGCAAAGACCACCGCAGCTGAGGACCACAGCAGCAGTGACGGGGACTTCCTTGTGGAGGCGGGTGGCAGCAGCCACCATCCAACAGCTGTTGAGGTTGTCCCCGCCCCACCATCACTGCCCTCCCCATGGCTCCCACATCTAAGGTCCGTGGAGGCGCCCGTGTTCATGGGCATGTCTCCTTCCAGTCAGGCACCGCACCCACTACCCCTGTGTCCCCTGCAGCCCTGAGTGAGGAGTCTGTCGACCTGCTGCGGCAGATCCATGGGGCAGTCATCCATGCTGCGTGTCTTCCATGTGCACACGGGTCTGTTGAACCAGCTGGTGTCGTACATGGAGGGCATGTCATCATCCATGTCTGCCCTACAGAGGACCAGTCAGGGCATGGCCTCCTCACTGACGGCAGCAGTGTCCCTCCTCCAGCAGTCCCTCCCCCTCCTGCCCCTGCCCCATCCCCTACTCCCAGCACCCTACCTGTCCAACTCACACACACACCATCATTGCACACAACAGACCCAGGCACTACACACACCCCCAAGCCAAAGTCTAAACATGCACGCACGCATACTCAGGGGACTGATAATACACTCACCGGGGATGGGTCAGACACACACACACATGCATCCACAGGCACTCCGCAGTCCTCCGATGCCTCACCCTCCACAGCCCCTTCCACGGCCCCTTCCACTGCCTCAACTGCATCCCCAGCTGCAAAGAGGCTCTTCCTGGTCGACCTCGGACTCTTCCCCACTGATCCATCCACACCAGCACACAAGGGGAAGAGGGGTCCGGCCACACAGAGGGGGTGTCCCTCGCCCCCAGACACCCTCCCCCAGGCGCAGGCAGGCTGAGACACCACGCCGCAGGTCCCCCCGCACACGGAAGAGCAAGACCCCACCACCGGCCCAACACTCCACCAGACAGTCTCCACCCGCCATCCCCCAGGCTCCCACTCCACAGGTCCCACCACCACACCCTGCCCCAGGTTCACCCACCCACCGCTACCGCATCCCCAAGATGCTCAGGCCTTCCCCACCTGCCTCTTGCTCTTCCAGCACCCCACACCCCACTCAGCCTGTGTGTGGCACTGCTGTGGAGGGCGTGCCCTCCCCTCCGTCCTGCCCACATCACCGGATCCACTTCCTGCTCCCCTGGGGATGGGCACTGCAGTGGAGTCTCTGCCCTCCCGGTCTGACTTGGGCACTGCAGTGGGTTCCGTGTCCACTCCCTCTGACCTGCCCACTGCAGTTGTGCCGGCACCCACTGCTCCTGACTTGTGCCCCCCAGTTGTGCCGGCACCCACTGATCCTGACTTGTGCCCCCCAGTTGTGCCGGCACCCACTGATCCTGACTTGTGCCCCCCAGTCGTGCCGGCACCCACCCTGTCAGACTCCTCCACTGCAGCTGCCGCTCCTGCACCCACCAGCCCTTCCCTGCCTGTTTCTGTAGACCCATGATCCTGTACCTGCGGTGCCTGGCTGGCCTCTATGTATGCCCCTCCCAGGGGTATGTCCCCTTCCGTTGGCAGTGCAGGCATGCCAAATGTGGCATTTGGACACTTGACCCTGTTGGGTCTGTTTATGGACTGGCCATAGGCCTTCATGTTTTTCTTCTTGATTCTCCATTTCACAAATACCTCGGCTGAATAAAAGCTCCTTTTTGTTCACTAGTGGTTTTGCTTCAGATGTACATGATGTTGTTGATACTTGACATGCCCTTGCTCCAGTGATGGTGTATTCCATGGCTGGGAAATGTAGTGTCACTGTGCTGGAGACCATGTGGCCCATGGGGGGTATGTCCTGTTGGGGTGTGTATCCATGTCATCCTTTGCAGCAATCCGACGGGGTCATGATTATGGTCTTTGGAAATGTGTTATCTATCTTTTGTTAGCAATGTCTCATCAGTGTCTTACACACATGCACACCTGTTGGCCTTAGCATGGTTCAATTGGCCCATTTCACTGACTGTGTGGCCATCTCCAATGGACATGCAAGTGTATGCATCTATGTGGATGGACTCATCTGTGTCCTCAGTGCTACTTCATCTACATGTGTGTTGACTCTGTGCAGTTGACTCAGGGGACCCTCCCGTGCCCAGGCTGCTGTTACCAGGGCCACCAATGTGTGGTATATGTTAGCTGTGTGACAAAGTATACTGCTGACATGCTGGTGGCCTGCATGGACAACATAAGGCACAGCTTACCTTCCACAGGAGTGGAGTCCCCTCATGTCACTGTGCTGATGGGGGTTGAGACCCCATTGGCACAGTGCTCTACATATGCTGCATGTGTGGTCCCCACACTCACCTTCATGTCACTGTGCTGATGGGGGTTGAGACCCCATTGGCACAGTGCTCTACATATGTTGCATGTGTGATCCCCACACTCACCTTCATGTCACTGTGCTGATGGGGGTTGAGACCCCATTGGCACAGTGCTCTACATATGTTGCATGTGTGATCCCCACACTCACCTTCATGTCACTGTGCTGATGGGGGTTGAGACCCCATTGGCACAGTGCTCTACATATGCTGCATGTGTGGTCCCCACACTCACCTTCATGTCACTGTGCTGATGGGGGTTGAGACCCCATTGGCACAGTGCTCTACATATGCTGCATGTGTGATCCCCACACTCACCTTCATGTCACTGTGCTGATGGGGGTTGAGACCCCATTAGCACAGTGCTCTACATATGCTGCTGTTTAGTACCACACAGTTACCTTTTGTACACTCAAGTGATGGGTGTTGAGGACATTACTGCAGTGCTCATGTGAGGCTTGGCTTGTGTTAGCCACACTATGGTATTGCAGACACGTGTTGTGAGTTACATTGTGTGTACATGGTCATGTTCACTGTGGTGGGTATTGTACACAGACTACATGTTGTGGTCATGAGGTTGTTGTGGATATCCTTTGGTTTGTAGTCCTTATGTTGGGGTATGGGGTATGTGTTACACATCACCCATCCTATGTGTGTGGGCATTGGTAGTGGTACTCACACAGTTCACTATTGGTAGTGGTGACAGGCAAGAGGCCCCCTATGGGTGGGGGTGTGAGTGGTGACAGGCAAGAGGCCCCCTATGGGTGGGGGTGTGAGTAGTCCCAGCCAAGAGGCCCCCTATGGGTGGGGGTGTGAGTGGTGACAGGCAAGAGGCCCCCTATGGGTGGGGGTGTGAGTGGTGACAGGCAAGAGGCCCCCTATGGGTGGGGGTGTGAGTAGTCCCAGCAAAGAGGCCCCCTATGGGTGGGGGTGTGAGTAGTCCCAGCCAAGAGGCCCACTATGGGTGGGGGTGGGAGTGGTGACAGGCAAGAGGCCCCCTATAGGTGGGGGTGTGAGTAGTCCCAGCCAAGAGGTCCCCTATGGGTGGGGGTGTGAATAGTCCCAGCAAAGAGGCCCCCTATGGGTGGGGGTGTGAGTAGTCCCAGCGAAGAGGCCCCCTATGGGTGGGGGTGTGAGTAGTCCCAGCAAAGAGGCCCCCTATGGGTGGGGGTGTGAGTAGTCCCAGCCAAGAGGCCCACTATGGGTGGGGGTGGGAGTGGTGACAGGCAAGAGGCTCCCTATAGGTGGGGGTGTGAGTAGTCCCAGCCAAGAGGCCCCCTATGGGTGGGGGTGTGAATAGTCCCAGCAAAGAGGCCCCCTATGGGTGGGGGTGTGAGTAGTCCCAGCAAAGAGGCCCCCTATGGGTGGGGTGTGAGTAGTCCCAGCAAAGAGGCCCCCTATGGGTGGCGTGTGAGTAGTCCCAGCCAAGAGGCCCACTATGGGTGGGGGTGGGAGTGGTGACAGGCAAGAGGCCCCCTATAGGTGGGGGTGTGAGTAGTCCCAGCCAAGAGGCCCCCTATGGGTGGGGTTGGAAGTGGTGGCAGGCAAGGGGCCCCCTATGGGTGGGGGTGTGAGTAGTCCCAGCAAAGAGGCCCCCTATGGGTGGGGGTGGTAGTGGTGACAGGCAAGAGGCCCCCTATGGGTGGGGGTGATGGGCAAGGGGGGCCTGGGTGTTTGTCACAGGTTTACTGGTACGTGTCGGCTGTTTGTTTGGGGGGTGTCTCTTACCGTCTCCGTCGTTGGCGTCTGTTCCGGATCAGTCCATGGATGTAGAGGATCGGTATGGCCTGTGCGATGGGATTCATGTCGACACCGTCTCGTCTGCACTGGTCGTTGGTTCGTTTCGTCCCAGTTGCAGGCTTGTACGTCTCGTGTCCGGGGATCGTGTTGTGGCGCGAATCGTTCCTTTCATGCAGCTTTTCCGGATGCTGTGACGTGCCGTACGTGTCGACTCGCTCGGCGCATAGGAAGTGCGCATCGTACTTGTCCGGCCGGAAACAGCTCTGACCTAGCCCCCGTGCGAGTCGATTCTGCGTTTACGGGACCGGGTCGTAGGGTGAATTGAGTGTTTATTTGGCGAGTTCGTGTCGGTCGAGTTTTCAGCACATGCACGCATCGTACTTGATCGGCAGGACTGACCGGCTCCCGGGACGGGTCGGTCGGGAGGTAAGCGTCCGGACGGCTCTTTTTGAGCTGTCCGACCCGAATCGGAATCGGCCCCTTAATGTTGAAAATAACTGGCAGCCACTGTTGGAGGGGAAGAGAGCTGAGGTTGTGAAAACCACTGGGGATGTGGCTAGCTTTGCTCGTATGTTGGGTTCCTGGTTTCTGCAAGTATTGCATAAGATTTACAATGCCGAGTGTGTGTCCCAGACCCGGCATGGAAGTGAGATCTGGGGATATGTGAAGAATGATATAATTCAAGCGTCTGAAAACAAATTTTTAAGGCGACTTGTCCAGGTGCAGCAGCTTTTTCAGTGCATTCTGAACTTTGAATCAGGTTTCTCACTGACATAGTCGCTCTTAGCCCACTGCTCTGCTGAATCAAAGCCTGGAACAGGGAGGATCTTAAGCTTAACAGACTGATCCTCTCTGATTGCTTGTCCCTGGATGGAGAGCACAGAATCCCCGGGATGGCCTATTTCAAGGCAGCATTTGCAGCACTCGGGAAAAGGAATGCTTATCTGACACCTCATTCTTTGTTGCCCCAGGATCTACAAGGTATAAAAGAGATGTATTTTGAGCAGACAATATTAACCAGAGAAAGGGCTGAATTGATGAAACCCCTAGTGAGAGGTCACATGCTCCTAACGTCTGTTCAGGGTACGGAACATTATTTAGTGCAGGTACCTAGCAGGTGCGACCGTATTCTCTTGGCCAGGTTTTGATTTAATCAATTACATCATCTTCTGGCCACACCCTGCGGATGGGTACACCCAGGCTATAGGATGCCCTGCGGCTGCGACAACAGGTGTCTGCAGGACACCCTACATTTTGCTATGTTTTGCAAGTACTACAGTTGGCCCAGAAAACAGTTTCTGTTACCATTGTTGAAGACATTGAATTTTATCCAAGTGCGACCTGCTCTCATGTACTTACAACTACTTCCTAATGAACATGTTTTTTTTTCCTGTGGTCAGTTTTTTACGTGCAGGCCAGGTATCCAGGCGCTAAAGCCCTGATTGAGCTTTGTATCATTGTATCTGGTGTCCCTTTTTTAATCAGTTATTTTTGTATTTAGGATTCTTATGTTGTACTTAATATATATGTGTTTTAACTGTATGTTTTTTATGGATATTTATTGTGTTCTTTTATGGTTGCCATGTACAACCAAATAAAGATTTTATGATGATGATCAATATTAGTAATAAGTCTCCCAAACACCCTGTGATTTTATCACTCAAATATCAGCATTAAATACGTTTTGGAAATTCAGCCATTTTTCTCCAAACATCAGCTTTTGAGTTCTGAAAATAGACACTTTGTCATCTCTAATACATGCTTTTCAATTTTGGTATACAAATATTCATTTAACAAAGCAAAATATTCTAATTTAGTTGACTAGGCTGCACACACAAGAGCTTCTTACAGGTAGCTGGTGTGATACCAGCAGCTCACAAGCTACGCATTGGAGACACCTGGATTAAGGGCTAGGGTTAGGTTTAGGATTACAAAAAGGTATATGGTAAGACATTTAGGGCCAGATGTACGACCATTTGGAATTGCGACTAGCAAATTGCGAAAAACAGCGAGTCGCAATTTGCGAGTCGCATTCCAAATGTACAACAGTATCAGAGGCACTGTTAGCGATTCCCAATGGGGTCGCAAAATGCGAGGCTCATCAATATTCATGAGGCACTCGAATTTTGCGACCCCATTGAGAATGACTGGCCCTCCCAGGGTAAGTAAGTAAGTAAGTAAATTTTTATTATGCTTGATTAATTAAAACCATTGCATATGATACATAAAAAATAAAATCAGAAATTATAATAGATATAGAAATTACAAGGTTAAAATAGCTACTAAGGGGCCGATTCTGATGCGGGTTGGAAAAGCTTCCCGACCGAATCGGTTGGGAAATGGTGTCCGACCCACTCGGATCGGGAAAGTCCGACCGGCGGAGTAGGATGCATCCGGATGCTTCCAGATACGATTTGGTTGAACTCCCATTGACTTCAATGGGAACATTTGTTCCTAACCGCATCAGAATTGGGCCCTCGGTCGGGAAGACATGTTCCCGATCCGATTTGGAAGGAGCAAATGCCGTTAGGAGGCCTTCCTAACCGCATCAGAATCAGGCCCTCGGTCGGGAAGCTTTTCCAACCCGCATCAGAATCGGGCCCTTTGTGTTGTCCATAAAAGAAAAAATTTGTTTTAAAATTACGTTACTGATTGACTCATAAATGCTTAAATCCCTAATACATTTAATGCTCAGTCTGTTAAAAGTCAGTTTGGTAAGGGTTATCTGTTTAAACTGATGAATGCTCCTGCGCGGCAAGTTACGTCTTCCAGTTGTACCTGCTTGTAGTATCACGATGCCAGTTAGGAAACCTTGATGTAGCATTACAGAGCCAGATCTCGGAAAGTCACGGCCATATACAGATCTAATTCGTAACAATAGAAGATAGATTTTTCAGCCTTTGTTCAGTTCGGTCGAAAAATTTTGCAAGATGGCAGTTTAGCTGTACTAAAGTTGGATTGAAGCACAGCATCACCGCCTGTCTACAAGACCTGACTCCATGCTGGTTAAAGAATGGTTTCAACAAAGATTTCCGTAGGTCGATTAGATTCTTGCAGATACATATAATATGAATAAGGTTCTCCGTGCCGCAAGTGCACAGACGGCAAAGCTGGTCACCTTCTCTTCTTTCCCAAGGCGGTAAGAATGGATTGATTAAGCCAACACCCATCCGGAGTCTTAAGAATTTTTCCTTTGTGGCAATCTTTGTTCCTGCCTTAAGAAAGGGTTGGGGTTTAAGGACATCATAATTATTGAGCACAGCCCAGCTGTGAGCACGTTTGGACAATGCTTCCATGTCCTCTATGGATGATATTAATCTAGTTGTCTTTGTAACTAGTTTTATAAAAGCCGAGTGACCCATCGAGATGTTCCAGGCGTCTTTCAAGCCAAGAGTTTTGATGGATTCCTGAAGGTACATGTTGGCTGGCAATTTCCCAGTGCGGAGCAGCTCTACCCAGAGATGGTTATTCAAAGACCCTGTTTCAGCAGCTCTAATTTTATGCCAGCTTTTTACGAAGGCTCCCTTTCTTTCTACCGCCTATTTTTGAAGGCCAAATTCCAACCTTATTTGGGCCGGTGAAGCATATTAGGGAAGATGGAAAATCGCTCGGTAAGAGGATACCATTATGCTATCAAGAGTTGCGGCGTCTCTGCCGGTCAAAGATTCACTTCCGTAGGTGATTGTAGGTTGCAGTTTGGCTCGCAGGACTTTTAGAAGAGGGTCGAGGGTTAGGTCCGGCAGCTTCTTCTTCAGGGGCTCCAGCGCTAAATAAGTCGTGACTCCCTTCCTTTGCAAGGTTTCCAGCTGCGGCTTGAAGGAGTTGTTATGATCTAACAACACGCCCAGATACTTATAACTTGTTACTTGGTCTAGACGTTTGCCAGCCAGATACCAGTTAGGATTTGCCCTCTTGTGATGGTTTACTGCCAGGGTTTTGGTTTTTTGAAAATTTATTTTTAGGGCATTCCGTTGCGAGAATTTGTGAGTCACATCTAAGAGGCGCTGAAGTCCAATGGGAGTCCGGCTGATCAAAACTAAATTGTCAGCATATAACAAATTTGTCAGTGTCATGCCGCATAGTCTTAGTGCATGTGAAGAGCAACTGACCAGCTCCCCCGGTAGATCCGCCAGGAAGAGACTAAATAACACGGGCGCCAAAACGCATCCTTGCTTTAGACCCTTTGTTGTAATAATTCTGCTTGAAAGAGGTTTCCCAGCGCCTAACTTAATTCTTACCCATGTGTTGGTATGCAATTGAATAAGCTGGTCTAAGAGCGGTGCTGGTATCCCCCATCTGTACAGCTTATACCAGAGCTTGGTACGGTCATGTGGTCAAAAGCCGCTGAGTAATCTATGAAGCAGAGGTATAGAGGGTATTTATCCTGCTTCGCAGCATCCATGAGCATGGTTAAGGCCATGATATTAGTGGTAGTGCCGTGACCTTGGCGGAAACCTGTTTGAGTTATGGGAATAATGTGGTTTGTGGAAGACCAGCTAGCCAGTTCGTTTAAAATGATACCCCCATAGTATTTGGCCTCAGTGTCTATGAGGGCTAACAATCGGTAATTGTTTGGAGCAGACCTCATACCTTGCTTATATATTGGGCTGATAATTGAGCCTCTCCACGATTCTGGAAATGCGGAGGTCCTTAAGGCATGTCCTATCACTGGAACTAGTGCTTTGCTCCAGAATTCAGGGTCCTGCTTGTACAGCATTGGAGGTATGCCATTAGGGCCAGGTGCACCCGCCCTTCTTCCTCTGGCTATTTGTTTCTTTATTGCTGAAGCCAGGGGGCTATTTTGTTCGTCTGCTGCACTAGATGGGGAGTGTAGGCCTGGTGTCAAGGCCATCTCCTGCTGCGTGGGCCTTAGTTGTACACTGTCGTCTTTGCTTAAGCGTTGATGGATTGCTGCTGCCCATGTTGAACTATTGGCACTGATATTTCCAGGATATGCTAGAGGAGTGACAAGTACTGATTCAAGATCATTAAAGTGTTTGAAAAGATAGTCAGCCCAAATTGCTTCTGTGATGTTGGAGTCTATGCCGAGGTGGTTAGGCCGCTGCAATTTATTTACTGATTGCCAAAATTTGGCACTATTTTTCTGGTTTGCCTCATGGAGAAGTTTTGCCCATAGTTCATTTTCCTTTGCTCTTTTATTTACCCATCTCCTTCGTTTAAGCGATGTCCTTAATTCCCAGAGAGTGCCTTGTAGACTCGGGTTGTTCGGAAATTTGCGTTGATGTTTTAAAGTTCGATTTATGGATTGCTTTAATTTTTTAGAGACAGGGCTCTTTACCACCTTAGTAGTGGGTGCTGCGGCTCTCCTCTGATTCGGGCTTTGCCTGGATGCGAATTTTCCACCTAAAGATGTGACGAACCTTTCCCAACTTTCCAAGGGCTGGTCTAAATTTGCTTCTACCTGACAATATAGGGCTTTAGCTGTTGTTGTTATTTCATCTATATTATTGGAGTTACACCTTATTCTTTTAAGATTACTGGTTTCGTCCTGCACAATAAATCTACTAATTTCTGGTGGGTGGCATGATCTTGCTTGGAGACATATCTCTTGTGGGAGATGATCACTGAATTCGTTATTACCAATCTTGAAAGTGGCAATTTTGTTGAACAGAGTCAGAGTCGTGAAAGTATAATCTAAATGAGATGATACTATGGTTGAATGATACGTTGCTACTGGGGGATTATCCTCTTTAAACCAGCCGTTTAAACTCTCATATTTAAGTGCTCCAGATCCCGGAGCAAGTTCTTCGCTGTCCTTGTGGGCTTGATGGTCTCAATTAGACCTTGCGTTGGAATATCCCATGCATCCGAGAGGGTTTGCGTTGTATCATCGGCCTGAGTGGACCCTAAAAGGTGCATGTTGAAATCCCCGGCCAGGATAAAGAGGTCTGTTGTCTCTTCTTCCATTATTCTCTTTATCTCCAATGACAACTAATTCGCCGCTTTTGATTTTTGCTTGGGGTGCACATAAACATTCATTATTATGATGTCCCGTTTGAGCTGATTAAGCTTAAGCTTTACTTTTGCTGCCTGAATGCAGCTTGGAGGTGTTAAGTGGGATTTGATAGGGAGAAGCTCCCCTATTTCAGTTATTGAAGCTAGGATTAATAACCCTCCAGAGCGGCAGCCAAAGTCAGATTCCCTGGTTGCCGGTAATGAGTGGGAGGTGTAACCTTGCAGGTCATAAGGCATATCTTCCCAGGTTTCCTGAAGCAAAATTATGTCGAAAGTTTTCAGGTAATCTAGGATCTCTTGGTCGCTCGTTTTCGAGGCTAAACCATTAATGTTCCAGATGCAGATAGAGGTGCCGTGTTGCGCTGTTTGAATTGGCTGTGCTGCATCCGTCTGTTGTCAGTTTAGACGTGCTGAAGTAATTAGTCGTTGTATGCCGGTCCCGTTATTAGTTTTTAATGGGTGAGTTGGGGCAGATTGACCTTGAGTTGGTAGTACTGCAATTGTCAGGTTAGCTACTGTCGTTGTGCCTGGTGTTCTGCTCCTTTCACCTTTCAGAACTGAGAAGGTCGTCTGGCTTAGGTTGCTTGCTTCTGTACTAAGAAAGGGAGTAGGATATAGTGGCTTTGGAATTGGTTTCAAAATTATCCCCCAGTTTCGAAATTTATTTATTTCCTGTAAGATTCTGCCTGCAACCTCTGAGGCTTGCCATCTTGTTTTGGATGCCTCAGAGCTCTGGCTGTTATTAGATGGCAAAAATTCAACAGACAGTAAATCGGAGGTTTCAATGTTGGCTAGAGATGTGATAGAGTGTAAAAGCCGTAAAACGTTCCCTCTGTTTAATATATCCCCACGACCTTGTGATTTGTATTGAGGGATGAATATTATGGTGTCAGTCTCTTCTACCATTATTGAGTCCTGATCTGGAAGCATTGTGCCTTCACTGCTAATTGCTGTATAAGCTGATGTTTCGTGGTGATGGCGCTGTAAGGCAGTACTGTTGTGCATTGTATGTGCGAGGGCCCCTTGATGAGGAGGATTTACTTTATTTATTTCTTGGTTATGACTATTGTGGGGAAGTATTGGTTGATCAGAAGATGGCCAAGCTTTGACTTGCACACTGGGGTTTTGCACGCAATTTTGGCTTAGGAATGATGGACGTTCAACATGACTGTCCTGTAAGGCTAAGCCTTTCAGCTCTGTTGTTTGTAAGTTCTCAATTGGTGCCTTTCTGTCTAAAATAATTGTGAGTGACTCTTGGCTTTGGTTGGTGCTTGCCGAGTTGTTACCCTGGGGACAGGGACTATGAAAGGAGATGCTGCCGGATAATTTCCCGGTTAAATCATTGTCAACTTCCGGATTTGCGCTGGCGCCGACTAGGAGGCAAGAAGACCTATGCTTTGCTTTTATGAGGTTGGGTATTTCTTTCGCTGGGTCCCTTGTACCTATTGCCAGCGCTGGAGCTACTGAGTCTAGAAATTCAGCACTTATTGGGTCGATTGAGGCTGGGCCCGGCTGAAGTTGGGTGGTCGGATGCTGAACCTGTTTGATTGATGGCTTATTCCTGCCTTTCCTTTTTTGCTTGCGGCCAGATTTTGATGAGAAGTCATTTTTGTTTGGTGGTCCGGTTTTGGAGCCTTGCGAGGGAGCTCTTCCTCCTGTTAGACAATTGCTATTTGACGATAACGGCCCGTCAATTGTGCGCCCGATGTTGTTTTATCTGCCGTCATATTATCCTTGTTAGCAGTGTCTAAGGTTGCAGCTGTTGGTTTCAAGGCAGTCAGTAGGTCTCCCAAAATTGTCGGGAGCATTAGTAGTTTGTCCACTATTGGGGCGCAAGAACATTCTTGCTGCATGGACGGTGTATTAAGGGCCGCTTCTTGCCCTCTCCTTATTAGGCCGTTCAGATCGGCTAACTTCCTATCAATCCCAGAGGTGAAATCAGATAGTGTTTGAAGAACTGTAAGTTGGAGATCCAGCTTGTGAGACTGGTATTGTAAAGCCGCAGTTGAGTATTGCATGGTACTTAATAACGAATCCCATATTAAGTTTTTATTGGTGTGGTTGATGTTGGTACCTTCTATCTGTGCTGTTTTTGGAAGATTATTGGAGTCGTGACTGTAAGAGGCGACTAAGTCCTCCCACTCTTGGGAAGCTAAAAAGGACATGTCTCCATTGGAAGCAGGCAGGTCTTCGTTGGGAAGCGACTGTCTGCTACCTATTGGTGATGTTCCGCAGGGTTTGTCCTTTGGCGACAAGCCTGCCCGAGACGTTGTTGCGTCCAAGCTAATGGTTGCCGAAAGTGGAGGTGGGGAAGTTTTTAAGTATGGTGCAGACCCTGTTTTTAAGTGTGATACAAACCCTGTTTGTTGTAAGAGAGTTTGATCTTCCGCAACTGAAATTGGCTCAGCGGCAGAAGAGGACACATGAGGATGCCGGGGATCTGACAAGTCTGAACCTGCTATTGAACCCTCCTGCCGCTGAGATATTGAAATTGCTGGGTCTGATAAGTCTAATGGATTCTCAAGTGCTGGCCTGATCAGATGAGGATGCGGAGTAGAGTTTGAAGCGTTACATAAGCTAACCGGTGAAGTATTTTGGGAAGAGGTGACTTGCTCTGTGTTGTTATCCGACTGATGGACGTATTGATGTTCCAGTTCTTCAAAGCTTTGCTCTTTATTTGTGCAAAGCACATCTAAATCATCGGTTGCTTGCATTACGTTGTCTATTACATCTTGTATATCTTCATGATTTACTTGAGAAAACAACTCATCCCCCCTGAAGGGCCCCTTAGTGTTGTTTTGAGTACTTGCTTGAAGCCTGCCCTTAGAATGAATCATTGCTACGGTTTCCTTCGTTTCCTTCGTAATCATTGGATGTGATTTTTGATCGAGACTGAGTGGTGCTAAAGGTAAAAGAGGCGATTGCAGCCCCTCTATGCTGCCGCTTTTGAAGAATATTGCTGAACCAGGATCTTTCAGAAAGGAACATTTTGTGTAGATCTTGGGCTGGAAAGAGCAAGGATTTCTCCTTAATGGGGACCCTTCAGCTCTAATTAGATCCTGATCTTTTGGGTTTTCTGGATCCAACCTCGTGTTAAATGCTTAGTCCCTTGCTCCAGCTCCAGCCACAGCGTTTGAAAAAGAGCTACCTTCCTGGACTAAAAAAACGTGGTTGTTTGCGGCATTGGAATGCAAACTCCCGCAAGGACTAAAAGTCGCTTTGGCCGTCGTTGCTTCTTGTGTTTCGTCGAGCTTCCCACGTTTTATTTTGTGGCTGTCTGGGCGAAGATCCTGTGGGCTAGTGTCTCTAAGCCCTCTCCTGCCCTCATTCTTACGTTTAGTTGCTTTAATTTGTAATTGGTGTTTTGTTTTTGATGGGGCTTTTCTTACTCTGCCCGATCTCATAGTTCCTCAGCCTCAGCTCGGCGTCAGTTGATTGTCTGTGTGGGCTGTCTGGACTATGGGCTCGGTGGTACCTTGTACCTTGCTGCCCCTACTCAACTTTCTGGTGTGGGGTAATTACAGCGTCCAACGCCCAGCGCCCAACGCACTTGAAGTAATGTGACGCCTGATGCTTGCTGGCTGGTCAGTCAGTCTGAGGATCGGATTGGTCGCACAGGGATCACACAGGGATCACACAGGGAACGGAAGGAGTTGGGCTACTGTAGGCAAGCGGGACACTCAGAGGCGGGGTTGCAGGCTGCCGACGTGGTTCTGCCAAGGTTCGCTCACGCTGCAGCTACCGTGCTAAGGCAGCCGCGCTTGCCAAAGTTCTTTGCACTCAGGTGCTATGCAAACCCCCCTGGAGAGGATGAGAGGCGGGACGACTGGAAGGCAAGTAGGCTGGCGGGAGAGCCGCCCTCGGCACCGCTACTCCTCCTTACCGCCTGCGCCTACTCTGCCCGGAGCTTCGCTCACCTCCGCTCAACTCGGCAAAGTTGTAGCTCGGGCTCAGCAAGCAATCCTGCCTGAGCCGATATCGGGGCTCGGGGAGCTTTAGCCGCCCCTGCCTCCCGCTGCCTCCCGCTTGTCAACTCCGCTCAACTCCGCTCCTTCGCTCCTCGCTCGTTCGCTGCTCTCTGCTCTGCTCACTGCTCTCGGACACGCCAGGGAAACCTGGAAAACACAAACTGGAATCACTTCCAGGGATGGTGGCCTGCTGGGCTCAGCAGACCACCATGTCTGGAACTGCTTTTAAATAAAGCAGCTTTTTTTTAAAATGCAGCCCGTTTTCCTTAAAGGAAAACGGGATGCATTTTTTTTTTTAAATGAAACGTTTTCGTTTCATTTTTTAAGGGCAGGCAGTGGTCTTACATCTGGCCCTTAGTGTAAAGGGTAGGCAAGAAAGTGGGCTGTCTGAAGGTTTAAGGTAATAAAGGCAATCTCTTCCATTGAAAACTAACACTAGCATAGCCAATGGATCTGTTATGTTATATCATAAATATTTTAATGGCGCGCATCAGTCGGAAGTGTATCTTTTTGCCTCAAGAAGGGAAGTGTGGCCTTGGTTGGGGCCAATTGGAAGAGCCAAGCTTTCAGTTTCTTAGGAAACTCAAGGACTGAGCTGTCTGCTCTGATATGCAGGGGGAGGTTGTTCCAGGCTTTGGGGTCCAGGAACGAGAATGCGTGACAACCAGCTGTAGCTCATCAGATGTGGGGGACGTGGGTGAGCAGGAGGCTGGTTGAGCTGAGGTTACAGGTCGGGCATAAAATCTAATGCAGCTCTTCAGGTAAGTGCGGCCTAGATTGTGTAGAGCTGTGAATGTGTGTTTGAGGAGTTTGAACAATGCATGTTTGTAAATTGGGAGCCAGTGAAGGTCTTTGAAGTGTATGAAGATGTGAGTGCAGGGTGGGAGTTTGAGCGGGAGTCTTGCAGCAGTGTTTTGGATGATCTGGAGTTTTTGGTGAGGTCTGTTTAGATACCAACATAGAGAGTGTTCACGTAGTCCAGCTTGCTGGAAACCAGGGCCTGTGTGAGGGTCTTAGGACTCAATATTATTGTCAGGCAATATTTAGGCCACAGTAATATGGCACCATACTTGATGTGGTCATTTCTTTCATAGCTGCGGTGTTTCAAACTGTAGTCACTGCTCTGGCTCCTACTTGCTTGCCACTTATGCTGCTTTTGCTGCAGTACTGTTGCTGTTACTTTGGTGGCTGCTGTTTCTTCTTTTGTCATTGGTGTTGTGTCTGCCTTGTTGGCAGCTTTAGCTGATGTTGTCCCTTCCGTGGTGGCAGCTGCACTGTGCTCCTTTGATTGCTGCTGTTCTGGAAGGTGTTCTTGTCTCTGATGAGATCCCTGCTGTCATGACAACTTTTGCTGATGTTGCTGTTCCTGATGTGGTAGTAGATGTGGTTGCTGCTGGTAATCCTGCTGTGATTCCTGTTGTGGTATTTGGTTACAGACGTGGATGTTGCTAGTGTTCCTATTGTGGCTGTAGCTGTGCTCTGTATTGCAGTGACAGCTGTTAGGGGTAGGTTTTGTCATGGATGTGATCCCTGCTAGACTTGTCAAAATCCGCCAACCTTACAATGCAGATGCAACAGCAGTGATCTGTGCTTCCACACTGCTCTGTACCCACTGCCAACCATTCACTGATAATATGTTGGTTACATGTAGACCTGGTGTTAGGCTTGGCTTTTTCAGTAGGTTCACCCCCAGAGTTATTGCTCTTTGGCCTCTGTTTTTGACCCTGTGTTTGTTGGCTATAGGACTCTGGGCACTTTACCACTGCTGATCAGTGCTAAAGTGCATATGTTCTCTGTATAAATTGTGTTTCTGGATTGGTGTTTCCATGATTGCCATATTTGATCTACTGGTAAGTCCCTAGTAAAGTGCACTGAGTATACCAGTGCCTATAAATCAAATGCTACTAGTGGGCTTGCAGCACTGATTGTGCCACCGACATGAGTAGCCTGTAAATGTATCTCAGACCTGCCACTGCAGTGTCTGTGTGTAGTTTTAAACTGCCATGTCGCCCTGGCATGTGCACCCACTTGCCAGGCCCTAACCTTCCCTTTTCTTACATGCAAGGCACCCCTATGGTAGGCCCAAGGTACCCCCATGGACAGGGTGCAGTGTATGTGAAAGGTAGGACATGTACTGATGTGTGTGACATGTCCTGATAGTGAAATACTGCCAATTTCGTTTTTCACTATTGAAAGGCTATCTGTCCTATAGGATAGAATGGGAAATACTTCCCAATGGGTCAAGATAGAGAAATAAAGTTTAGGCTCTCTGAACTCAGAATTTAATAACACGTATTTTAGTAAAGATGGTTTTTAAATTGTGTGTTTGAAAATGCCACTTTTAGAAAGTAAAAATGCAAAATAACAGCTAGTTGCACTCAAGTGGACAAAACAGTAATGTAATGTAAACAGAAGGAACACGCACATAGTGATTACGGCGATCCCCAGCCGTCTTCTCATTCTCAAACCTCGCAGTTTTGAGATTCCCCTGACGAAGGGAAACTGTTCATGCCCGAAATGCATTGGGAATTGTTCACTACTCGTGGGAATCACGCAATTACCATCTAACTCATGTGGAACAAGCTTTCCCCATGATGTGTCTGCGTTTGTTCAATAAAATTTGAATGAGCTACAGCCAGCATTTCAGTGATGACTTCGATGATGGACTTTTGCATATTGAAATGTTGCTTTTGATTTCTACTTTGAATACACACCATTAAAGTCTGGTCAACTTCTGAATGTAAATGGTTCACACTCTTCTGAGTGAATATTGGTAGTGCACCTTGTGTCTAGGACATTTGTCCTAGTTTTCTTTTTCACTTTTAGAAAGTAGGCATTTTTTGTTTAACCATTCTGTGTGCCTCTGCCTCTTTGTGGATTGACTGTCTGGTTTTGGAGTGACAGGGGCTGGGGATGTGCATTCACTGTGGACAGCCACTAGGGGGGTTTGAGGTGTGCCTGGCCCTTCCTGGATGACTCAGAGCTGAGCTGAATAGATCTTGGCTGAATTTAGAGTAGTGGGAGGAGTTTTCTTGCACCTGAATAGGGCCTGTCTCCCTTGCACAATGCTGTCTCCACCCCCTGTGGTTATACTGCACCAGTGAGGACAGGAGTGGTTTGGACTGGGCTCAGACACCCTTGCACAAAGAAAACAAAGACAAAATGGGGTATACGTAGTAGACCTTAAACCCCAGAACTTTAGATCACTTCTGGACTCAAGAGGAACCTTTGCCAAGGAAAAGAGCTGAAGAGCTGTGAGGAGGAGTACTGCCCCTTTGCTGTGTGGGGTTGGCCTGCAGTTGCTGTTTCTGCCAAGGAAAGGACAAAGACTGGAACTTTGCTGTGAACCTGCTTGAAGAAGATCTCCAAGGGCCTGTGTGTGCTGGCCTCCTGTTCTGAAGTCTCAGGGACACAAAGATTTTACCCACAGCTCCCCTGAACTCTGTTGCTAACAGTTCTGACCTGCCAGGAGGTACCTATTCCAGTTGTGGGCCTCTGGAGGTTATCCCTGCTGCTGGGAGCTGGAAGAAAAGAAGAATTGAAAAAATCGACGCATCGCTCTTCTGGCGGCTGTTTTTCCGATGCAGAACCGGTGTGCGAGAAGAATCTCCATGCACCGCCGCACCACTGTAGAACTGACGCAGTGCCTGTCGTGGCTGCAAGAACTGACGCATCGAGGGATCACGGCTGAAGAAACCGATGCAGCGCAGCTCAATGCCACCTCATAGATTGCCACCGCATCCCGGATTTCCACACATTGCACCTGTGCGGCAAGTCTTCCCGACGCATCACCCGGAGACCAGCACTGTCTTGGAGTCGACGCATCACTTCCCCCTACAGACCGGATTCGACGCATCACTTCTCCTGCGTGCAGCAGAACTGTTGCGTCGCCTCTCCAAGTTTCAGGAACTGACGCATCTCTTTGTTTCTCGACGCTTCCCTTCTCTGCGGCTGTTTGGCCTTGAGAAGTTTGACTCATCTACAGGTACTTTGTGAGAAATCACGCATCCATAGTTTTCTACGGACCCAGTTACTTGAAACCTTTGAAAAGTCATATTCTTATTACATGTATGTTGAATTTTTGTCATTTTGATCTTGTTGAGTTTAGCTAAAGGTACTTTATTTTTCTAAACTGGTGTGGTGTCCATTTGTGATGTTATCACTGTATGTATTACTGTGTGTTTTGAGTACAAATACTTTACACATTGCCTTTGGGATAAGTCTGTCTGCTCGTACCAAGCCACCCAGGGAGTGAGCCGGTATTATCTAAAATGTGTATCCCCTTACCCTGACTAGAAGCAAGGGTCCCTATTTGGACAAAGGTACCTACCTCTGCCAACTAGAGAGCCCCATTTACACCTGGGGAGAGGGGAAAGAGAGCGAGAGTGAGAGAGAGACAGAGACCCTGGATACCGTCACTCTGCCTGACAGTGCATCTTGGCATTGGTTGTAATGCAGGAGCAATCACATTGGTTCCTTTGAAAGTACCAAATAATTAATGGTCTGCTTCAATTGATTTTGATGGTTGTCCACAAATTTGTTTGTTTTTCAAAAACAAACTCCCAAAGTGGGAGGTTTTTTTTAAAGACAAATAACTAATGATCCCCACACTCATGGAGTTTTTCCCCTGGGTGGAGGGACATTATTTACATTTTCTGTACTTCTCCACCAGGATTTCCCTGGCAGTGATGGACAGAAAAAAAGGACACCCAACCATCTTCCCTAAATGGGCTGTTGGAGTAAGCTTTCTATGGACAGACTCAACAAGGGTGCGGCCAATGGAAAGCTGATGGTCTATCTGACTTAAACTAGGGTGGGTGCACCAAGAGTTTGGCAGATGGGGTACTCGTTCACATTTGTGAGGCAGTACCCTGTCCACCAAATTCAAACTCAGACCCTCTGTGTCTTTCTAGAGCTGAAACACAATCTATAGTGTTATAATTTATGTCAGAAGTATTCTGAACTATTATGCATTTCTTACTATAGACAACTGTAGGAAACTGGCTCTATATATACTACACCAAAATGAGGTATAGTGTGAATAGAGTCCAGGTGACCCCAGAGGTAGGCAGAGGTTAAGGTTAGATAGAACCTTACTCTCTATTTGTGGTAGAGTGGTCGAGCAGTAAGGCAGTATCAGAGGACAGTGTTAATCATTTGATGTACACCCTCAGTCAGCAAATGAATTCACACACTCAAAGACTGAACTGTAGACCAATTGTTTTTGTATAAAAAATATACTGTTATTTTATTTTAGAACCAAGCAAGCCTGGCACAGGTAAGCATTAAATACTTTACAGTAATAAGTTGCTGAATGTCGAACAGTTTGAAAATGCAATAGGAATTGTACTTTGTTTGATTTACAGGGGATGCAGTAGATTGCAATACATACCAAATACAGTACATTGGAATGAATAGGCTTTTTCAGTAAATTACACGTAAGTTACTTTTTACGTTACTTTTCTTACTCAGTGCTGGATACCTGGATTCAGCACTGGGACATTTCCTGCAAACAGGTAAGTAAATACGTTTTGGTTATTCGTGCGATTTTTAAAGAATATTTTTAGATTTCAAAACTCCACACTTCGAAACTTTTGGAAGAAAAATTGTCAATGTTATCCTATGGAGGAAAAGTAGGTTATCGGTTCAAAGGTAAGTTATCGACTGTGGGAGTTAAGGTTCTCGGGTTAGACTCAGGGGTCCCCCAGGGTCAGTGATGCACTCTTGTTACACCCTCAGCGGCACTAGGGCGGCCGGGTGCAGAGTGTTGAGGCCCAATGTTATCCTATGGAGGATAGGGGGCCTCCGGTTGGTGGCTGCTGGCAAGCAGGCCACTGGGTTGTGGGAGCAAAGCTCCTGGACTTTAGCTCAGGGCAAATGGGGAAACAGATTAGCACCAAAGGTGCACCCTCAGCAGCACTAGGGTGGCCGGGTGCAGGGTGCTGTTTCGACGTCGGAAGCCCTGTTGTTTCCAATGGAGAACCTCCGGTTAGCGAAAGCACTGCAAGCAGGGAGACGAAGGACTTCTGGGTGCGACCACCACTTTGAGAGGTAAGTTGGGAAGTTAGGGGTTGGTTAGGCACCGTCGGTGTGGGCACACAAGGCCATGGGGCGTCGGGTGCAGGGGTGCCTTTTGGGCTTGGATCTTCTTACCAGCTCCGGGTCGCGGTTAGGGGGCCTTCTGGATTTCGACTGCAGGCGTCGGCTGGAGGCTTGAGGCAGGTCAGGGGTCGCCGGTTCTCGGTTCAGGATCGCCGGGGTGACCTCCTCGTGGTGTTTGCCTACTCGAGCTCGGGCCGTGGATGGCGGGTGCAGAGTGGGGCGGATCCGCGGTCTCTGGCTGCTGCCAGAGATTGCAGTTGAACAAATCCGGTGTTCACGGGAGAAGCAGTCTTTGGAAGTGAAGGCAGGCAAGTCCTCCGGGGTTTTTGAGGTTGCTGGCTGCAGGACACACTGGGATTTCGCAGGAGCAGGTTCGAGGGGGAAACAGGCAGGTAGGGCTGGGGCCAAGTCAGTGGGTGTCTTCCTCTTGTTAGCTGCTGCACGGCTGTTTGGTCCTTCTTCTTCTTTTCTTCTTGTTTCTTGGCTGGATCTGAGAAAGCAAGGCTCAGTGGTGCCCCTAAATACTAGATATAGGGGCGTTACAGCTAG
The DNA here is from genome assembly GCA_963921515.1 of Calotriton arnoldi. Taxonomy (NCBI): domain Eukaryota; kingdom Metazoa; phylum Chordata; class Amphibia; order Caudata; family Salamandridae; genus Calotriton; species Calotriton arnoldi. Next base: position 3,872,607 of record CAWUFW010000198.1, read on the forward strand.
GTAGAGATCAGGGACCAATGGGTCCCTTCCTTGGGGTAGGTACACCCCCTATCGTGCCACCCCCCAGTGGGAGGGGGCAGGAGCCTGTCCCTGGTTGGCTGGGTCCCCCCATCTTTAAGATGGCGGGGACTGAGAGTTGTGCTTCACCTCGTGGAAGAGGTAGATCTACCTGGTCATCCTCTTCCACTCCTTCCCCATCTGACTGGTCATCACCTTGTTCAGAGGGGTGGTCCTTTGCATACTCAGCCAACAGCTCCTGGAGCTTTTGTTTGGTTGGATGGGGACCCATTAGTATGTTTTTAATTTTACATAAGGACCTTACTTCCTTGAAAGACAAGTGAAGGTAAGGGGTGAGGTCAAGCTCCTCAACCATGTCCTGTATGTCATTATGGTTATCTTCACTAGTAGCTGGGTTCTTATTTTGAGACATTCTAACAAAAAAGTTCTAACCCCTTTACCCTTGACTACAGTGACTTTTTATTTTCTAAAATTCTAAAGGGACTTAAGCAAGGCCCTAACAAGACTTTTAGTAGTTTTTACAATAATGCCAATTTGAAAAAAATCAGAATTCTAAAGGCAATTTAAGAGTTCTGTCGTGTGATCAGGTGGTAACCAAGTAGTCCAACAAATGCAAAGTTGTGTATCCCACCGCTGATCCACCAATGTAGGAAACTGGCTCTATATATGTATCCCCTTACCCTGACTAGAAGCAAGGGTCCCTATTTGGACAAAGGTACCTACCTCTGCCAACTAGAGAGCCCCATTTACACCTGGGGAGAGGGGAAAGAGAGCGAGAGTGAGAGAGAGACAGAGACACTGGATACTGTCACTCTGCCTGACAGTGCATCTTGGCATTGGTTGTAATGCAGGAGCAATCACATTGAAAGTACCAAATAACTAATGGTCTGCTTCAATTGATTTTGATGGTTGTCCACAAAATTGTTTGATTTTCAAAAACAAACTCCCAAAGTGGGAGTTTTTTTTTGAAAGACAAATAACTAATGATCCCCACACTCATGGAGTTTTTCCCCCTGGGTGGAGGGACATTATTTACATTTTTCTGTACTTCTCCACCAGGATTTCCCTGGCAGTGATGGACAGAAAAAAAGGACACCCAACCATCTTCCCTAAATGGGCTGTTGGAGTAAGCTTTCTATGGACAGACCCAACAAGGGTGCAGCCAATGGAAAGCTGATGGTCTATCTGACTTAAACTAGGGTGGGTGCACCAAGAGTTTGGCAGATGGGTTACTCGTTCACATTTGTGAGGGAGTACCCTGTCCACCAAATTCAAACTCAGACCCTCTGTGTCTTTCTAGAGCTGAAACACAATCTATAGTGTTATAATTTATGTCAGAAGTATTCTGAACTATTATGCATTTCTTACTATAGACAACTGTAGGAAACTGGCTCTATATATACCTCACCAAAATGAGGTATAGTGTGTATAGAGTCCAGGTGACCCCAGAGGTAGGCAGAGGTTAAGGTTAGATAGAACCTTACTCTCTATTCGTGGTAGAGTGGTCGAGCAGTAATGCAGTATCAGAGGACAGTGTTAAGCATTTGATGCACACCCTCAGTCAGCAAATGAATTCACACACTCAAAGACTGAACTCTAGACCAATTGTTTTTGTATAAAGAATATACTGTTATTTTATTTTAGAACCAAGCAAGCCTGGCACAGGTAAGCATTAAATACTTTACAGTAATAAGTTGCTGAATGTAGAACAGTTTGAAAATGCAATACGAGTTGTACTTTGTTTGATTTACAGGGGATGCAGTAGATTGCAATACTTAGCAAATACAGTACATTGGAATGAATAGGCTTTTTCAGTAAACTACACGTAAGTTCCTTTTTACGTTACTTTTCTTACTCAGTGCTGGATACCTGGATTCAGCACTGGGACATTTCCTGCAAACAGGTAAGTAAATACGTTTTGGTTATTCGTGCGATTTTTAAAGAATATTTTTAGATTTCAAAACTCCACACTTCGAAACTTTTTGGAAGAAAAATTGTCAATGTTATCCTATGGAGGAAAAGTAGGTTATCGGTTCAAAGGTAAGTTATCGACTGTGGGAGTTAAGGTTCTGGGGTTAGACTCAGGGGGCCCCCAGGGTCAGTGATGCACTCTTGTTACACCCTCAGCGGCACTAGGGCGGCCGGGTGCAGAGTGTTGAGGCCCAATGTTATCCTACGGAGGATAGGGGGTCTCCGGTTGGTGGCTGCTGGCAAGCAGGCCACTGGGTTGTGGGAGCAAAGCTCCTGGACTTTAGCTCAGGGCAAATGGGGAAACAGATTAGCACCAAAGGTGCACCCTCAGCGGCACTAAGGCGGCCGGGTGCAGAGTGTTGAGGCCCAATGTTATCCTATGGAGGATAGGGGGTCTCCGGTTGGTGGCTGCTGGCAAGCAGGCCACTGGGTTGTGGGAGCAAAGCTCCTGGACTTTAGCTCAGGGCAAATGGGGAAACAGATTAGCACCAAAGCGGCACTAGGGCGGCCGGGTGCAGGGTGCAGGGTGTTGTTTCGACATCGGAAGCCCTGTTGTTTCCAATGGAGAACCTCCGGTTAGCGAAAGCACTGCAGGCAGGGAGACGAAGGACTTCTGGGTGCAACCACCACTTCGAGAGGTAAGTTGGGAAGTTAGGGGTTGGTTAGGCACCGTCGGTGTGGGCACACAAGGCCGTGGGGAGTCGGGTGCAGGGGTGCCTTTTGGGGTCGGATCTTCTTACCAGCTCCGGGTCGCGGTTATGGGGGCCTTCTGGATTTCGACTGCAGGCGTAGGGTGGAGGCTTGAGGCAGGTCAGGGGTCGCCGGTTCTCAGTTCAGGATCGCCGGGGTGACCTCCTCATGGTGTTTGCCTACTCGAGCTCGGGCCGTGGACGGCGGGTGCAGAGTGGGGCAGATCCACGGTCTCCAGCTGCTGCCAGATGTTGCAGTTGAACAAATCCGGTGTTCACAGGCGAAGCAGTCTTTGGAAGTGAAGGCAGGCAGGTCCTCCGGGGTTTTTGAGGTTGCTGGCTGCAGGACACACCGGGATTTCGCAGGAGCAGGTTCGAGGGGGAGACAGGCCGGTAGGGCTGGGGCCAAGTCAGTGGGCGTCTTCCTCTTGTTAGCTGCTGCAAGGCTGTTCGGTCCTTCTTATTCTTTTCTTCTTGTTTCTTGGCTGGATCTGAGAAAGCAAGGTTCAGGGGTGCCCCTAAATACTAGATTTAGGGGCGTTACATGTAGGTAGAGATCAGGGACCAATGGGTCCCTTCCTTGGGGTGGGTACACCCCCCAGTGGGAGGGGGGCAGGAGCCTGCCCCTGGTTGGCTGGGTCCCCCATCTTCAAGATGGCGGGGACTGAGAGTTGTGCTTTGCCTCGCCTCCCCACTTGAGGGGTGGAGTTGGCAGAGGTGGGCACACCTCCCTTCCTTACTTGTTTTTCCCGCCGGTTCTCCCGCCCAAAGTGGGGTTCAGAACCAGTGGGGTCCAGTTGCTGAATACAGCAAGTGGCCTGGGAAAGCTCACAAAGGCGGCAAGCCTTTGAAGCTTCCCCTTCGTGAACCCTGCCCATCCTGGGGGAGGAGGCTTGGCAACTCGTCCCAGGATGTGCATTGTTTCAGGCCCCAGAGAGCAGCAGGCTTTCGACCCAGGGGTCCAGAAACATGTCTGGTGGTGGCAGCTGGAAGCAGCCACTCAGCCTGGACACTAGGGGTGGGTTAGGTTTCAGGGGGCATCTTCTAAGATGCCCTCTTGTGCATTTTACATTAAATCCCACACTGGCATCAGTGTGGGTTTAATGTGCTGAGAAGTTTGATACCAAACTTCTCAGTTTTCAGTGTAGCCATTATGGTGCTGTGGAGTTCTTAATGACAAACTCCAAGCACCATATACTCTCAATGGCAGCACTGGACTTACAATGTCTTATGGACTTAGACACTGTAGGGGTACAGGGCTCATGCACCTGTACCCTCACCACTGGTATAGTGCACCCAGCTAGAGGGGTGACTGATCTATGCCAGGGCAGTGGGTTGTAGGCATGGCACACAGGGATGTGTGCCATGTCGACTCTTCACTTTGTTCTGCACCAAAACACGCAGCCTGCAAAGGCAGTGTGTGAGTGTAGTGGTACAGGGCCTCTAAGGGTGGCACAATAAGTGCTGCAGTTCTTAGAGGCCTTCTCTGGTCACAGTGCCCTGGGTACCTGTGGTACCATTTACCAGGGGCTGACCTGTGGCCAGAGATGCCAATGGGGTTAGTTTTGGGGAAAGAACACAGGCCCTGGGAACCTGATTGGCAGGGACCCAGGGCACATCAAGTCAAAATGCATCAGTAGTCTGGCAAAAAGTGGGGGGGTTACTGCAACAGAAACCCACTTTCCTACAACAACTATCTTAAATGTTATACAAATATGTTCTGTGGTTGGCTAATAAACAATAAGGTACCACTTCACTGTAACATATGTAATTGCATATCAAAGTGTGGAAGAAATGTGTACCATTTTTGTTTACTTTTTATCAGCAGTTAAAGTATAGTATTGTACGCATGTATTAACCATATAGTTCCACATGATAGCTTATTGAACAATCTCATGAGACAGAGAGATGAAGAGATAGTCAAACCATAGCATCTGTGTGTTGGTAGAAGGCAGGTGATCAAGGTGGGAGTGACACTCAGATCAGTGCACTCAGCACTACTCACATACTACAGATACACATCTCTATAAACAGGCATACAGGTCTTCTTGTAAACACTGTAGGCTTGTGGCACTTATTGTACTATACAAAAGCCAGACAAACCAAAAGGAGGATGCAAAGTTCTAGGAATTTTGTGGATTCACCCAGATTCTGGATATTTCTTTCACAGAAATGTAAGGAAAATGTGTGATTTTAGCCAAAGCTTGATGTCTGCAGGGTATTCTTGGAAAGAAAATATTGTGGGATCCATGTAAGTCACACCACCCTGGATTCCCCTGTGTGTTAGTTTGAACCCAGACCCAAATACCTCAGCTACTCACATCACCAGAACGGGTCAACTTGCAAGGAAAAATGTTGATGTCTACACATTGTGTGTTGGAGCCTTTCCAGTCTCCGACGATCAGCTCAGCCTCACAAGTGATTTACCATTTTCAACAGAAGAAGAGTAGGAATAGAAAATAGTAGCGCATTTGCTATTGTCAATTGAATTTCTCTCCATTTTGGGCTCCTAAATGTAAGCCGAGGCTCCAGAAAGAATACATTTTGAACAATGCCCCCTAAATTTCATGATTGCATGGAGAAACCTAAATTCAGAGTTGTACAAATGACTACTACGCCTTAACTCAGTGTCTTGGGCACATTTAAAAAACAAATATCTTTTTCTTCAGACCCATTTTTCATTCAATAGATTTTACCATGTGAATTGTTGCATAGTTAGTATGCCCCCCTGATCCTCGACTCCAGTGCCTTCATCCTCATTTGAGAACTGAACTACCACCTTGAGGACCTTACCGAGCCCAACAAGATCAAACTCCTCAAAGGCCTGTCCAACTTTGAACTCACTTAGCAAAGTGGAAGGCCCCACATATGCCCCCCGAACACCTACTGGACCCCATCTTCACCAGCTTCAGCAACATCACAGTAGACAAGCCACACCTATTACCTGGTCTGACCACACCCTCATCAACTTCAGCATACCCATCCCACACAATCACTGAAACACCAACTCCAAATCTTCACAATGGCCGGTGTTAGAAATGGGGTCTATAGTTGGCAGTGGTTTGCACCCTGTCCAAGTAGGAACCATCATTCTAGTCAGGGTAAGTAGGTTACACACCTAAGATAACCCCTGCTCACCCCTTTGGTAGCTTGACACGAGTAGTCAGACTTATCCCAGAGGCAATGTGTAAAGTATTTGTACACATACACACACACACACACACACACATAGTAACACAGTGAAAACACTACAAAAGGACTACACACCAGTTTAGAAAAATAGCCAATATTTATCTGAATAAAACAAGACCAAAACGACAAAAATCCAACATGCATAAGTCAAGATATGAATTTTCAAAGATTAAATAAAGGTCAGCTCTTAAAAATCAATGGTTGCACTTGATCAGGACAAAGTACCTTAGATGCACCAACAATCAAAGATGATGCAAGGCGCAGGGGAGGTAAGGCGCCGAAAAAGCAGGCGATGCGTTGGTTTCTTACTGGCGCAGGGGAGGTGATGTGTCAGTTCCTTACTGCTAGGCAGGGGAGGTGATGTGTCAGCTCCTTACGGTAGCAGTGGAGGTGATGTGTCGTTTTCGGACACGTTTGCCTTGGTTCCTTACTGTGATGTCGATGAAGAAATCGGTGCCCATGGACGATGCATTGAAAGTCAAGTTGCACAGTGTCGATTCCACAGCGATGAAGCTGGCACTGCGTCGGAGTCAGAGCGATGCGTCATGGACTTCGGTGATGAAGTGCTCAAAACTCACGCAGCTGCGGTTCTTCTGACACACTGCGACAGAAAGCTGGGGTCCGCGTTGTAAGCCGGGATCATTGCATCAAGTGGGGACCCCGCTCTGGTGCAGGCAGCGGCGATGTGTCGAGTTTTGCAGCGATGCATTAGTTCGGAATGACACTGGGAGTAGATGCGTTTTGGGTGAATGTGTATGGGCCATTGTTCTGTGATATTATTGGGTATTGATCCCTGATTAGGCATTGGCCTCGCGCTGGATCAGTTTCTTGGTAGCAGAGGACGGTTTAATTATTGATTAGTTTGGCAATGATTATCGATTATTGATTATATGTTCTTAACACAAAAAAGTTAGTGTCCTGTTCTATGTTGTCAAGAAGTACAGGTACGGAGATACCTGAGGAATGGAATTAGCCTGAAATAGGCAGAAGAAGAGTGTGGTAAAGAAATCACACCGCAGAAGTACTTTGTCTGTTGTAATAATACCGAAGCTCCGGAGTGCTGAAGGTGTTATATTTAGGGAAATTTTGTATGTGAGTAGAGTGTCTGAAATAGCGAAGGGTCCACTTCCGAAACTCTAGCCTTATTCCCAGGGGAGTACCAAGGCCTCTTTTCACACCAAAAAGTCCTCTTGCGAAACTTTGGCCTTATCCCTAGAGGAGTAATAGGTCCACCCGGAGCTTGTTTGAAGAGTAAAATAGCGCTGGACGTTATTAGGACTCGTAGTGAAGAAAACCTTTCTTGGAAAAAGTGAAAACTATCTCTTTATTTAGTGAAGCAGACAAGGTAGCATTGTTTTGTGTTGTTACTAATCGTATTTTTGATTAGGAGTACTTAGAAAAATATTGCCGTATTATTTTGTAAAGGGAGGGTCAGTAGAAGGAGTAATACTGACGTCAGAAAACGCCGCGCTGGCATTGGTCAGGCAGGGGGCGTGTACTGAACTGTGATTGGTTGGTTGGTGTGAGCCGCGCTAGTATTGGTTGAGATTTTGTTGACGTAGTGGTGTTCTGATTGGATGGTTGGTGTGTGTCGCGCTGGTATAGGACGAGAACTGACAAATAGAATAAGTAGAATTACGGAAAGGTTTCCTTGTTTGTTTTGTTGAAATACGCTAGTGTAAAGAGTCAGGAAAATGAAGTTGCTTGAGAAAATAAAGAATTTCTTCAAAAAGATAAACCGATTGTGACTAGAGAGGGAATTCTTATTCCCCCTCCAGGAACGCCTGCTTCCTATATGATGCTGGAGCGAGGATACCATACGTGTACATGGTTGGAGAATTGGGTGGAGTATACAAAGGATGATGGCGTTATAGCCTTTCCACAGCATGGTTCGTTTAACATGAGGATTTTACAGAATTTGAGAAACCGTATGAATTTATTAGAGCCAAATCCCAGACCTACACAGTTTGAAGCGTTAGAGGAATGGGAAGTAGAAGCAATGGAAAGAGAGAAATATCGAGGGAGTAGGAGATACAGAAATTTAATGACTAGGTACCCTTTTGAGAGAAGAGAGGACACAATGAAACGATGGAGGAGAGCTGTGGTAACCGAGGGTTTGTACCCAGTTTTAGTTGCTGACGAACAGACAGGAGGTAAATGTAAAGAGAAAAAGAAAAACATAGAAACTTCAAGCGTAAGAGATGGTGTAAACGATTCAGTTGATGAGTTATTAGAGGATATTATGACCAAAAGACCCCCGCCATAGCAAGAAAATTCGATTGAGGTGACTCCGAATGCACCCTTTATGGGAAATCCATTAATCCCACAGATTGCGGACATGGCTAGGATAATGCGAGAACAGGAATTTGATATGTTAAATAAGGCAAATGTAGAGCAGATTCAGAAAATAAATCACTTGAGTCTAAATGCAGAAGCATTGACGGTACCGGTTACAATAGGTCCTGTAGTTCCTTTGTTTACAGAAAACCAGAATATACCTAAAGTACATACATTAGCAGTTCCAAGGAGTAATGTCAGGAGCGGAATGGAGACGGTAGTCAATGACTATAGACAGGCTGACACAAATATTACATTGTTAGATCTTCCGGTTTGTGAAATGATAACGGAAACCCCTAGAACGGGTATACAAATAAATCCAAGGAGAATAGGGACAAATGTCACTCCAATGACAGGGAGTTCAGCAGGTCCTTCATCAGAAGAATTGAATGATTGGATAAAGGGAACGGAAAAGAAAGAACCTCAACCGCAGAGTATAAATGTGAGTCAATTGAAAGTAGATTTGGAAGAGATGATTATTGTACAATAAGTCCAGACAGATTAGGGACTTACCGAGATGATGAATTATTGTTTTTGTGTAAAAGCATTACTTGGAGCGCAAGGAATCTTCATGAGAAAATATCCGAAGCTGCTAGTGAGTATGGAATAGACATAGAGAAGTCAAAGGTGTTGCAGAAATCGTACAGATTGGCATTTACTGAAAAGGATCTGGAGAGTTTGAATGTGTCTGGAAAAAGGTTACAGATAAAAGAGTTGATGAATATTTTGAAGAAATGGGGAGATGTAGATCGATGGAAAAATAGATGGGTGAAAAAGAAGGAAGAAGCAGCTAGTAAAGGAGTGTCTATGTTCCCGTTAAAGGAAACAGAACAGGTTGAAAGGGCGTGTCCAATGAGAGAAGTACCAGGTGGTGGATATGTTCATGTTCCTTGGTCAAGGCAGGATATATTATCTTTTATGAATGACTTCCCCAGATTAAGAGAGAAACCCGTTGAATGGAACAAACAGGTAGAAAGGTTTGTGAAGGTCTCAAAGGTTCTGTTAAAGGATTTAGATGGGTTGTTTGAGATTGTTGTTCCGGCAGATTTGTGGACAGAATGTAAGATCACTGTCGATTGGCCAAAAGAAGAATATCCTAGAGATCCTAAAACAGGTGCACCATCCAAAGAGGTGATGAAAAAGTACAATCAGGTAATCACTTTCTTAAAAGGAAAAATTTTCCCTAAGGAAACAGATTGGGTTAAGATAGACAGAACACCCCAAGAACCGAAAGAGTCAGTGCATGCCTACTATGAAAGGTTGTTGCAAGTATTTAAACAGTACAGCGGATTTGAGAATATTGGAGACAAAGATATGGGACATTTTGTGTATCGTTTTGTGTTTGGGTTGAAACCGGAGAGTAGTAATTTGATTCAGCAACATTTGATTTGTTGGCAGAGTAAAACGATTGATGAAATTTTGAGGTATGCGAAGTATTGTAGTGATGACATTGAATCATGACACAAGAAACTAAAGGAGAAAATGATGTGGGCACAAGTGAAGGTAGCAGAGCAACAAGAAGTAAATAATAATTCCCAGACAGGTTATCAGATGAATGGTCAGAATCAAAATGGTCAGGTGCCCAATGGAGGTAAAGGTAGAGGTAAAATGAGTAAAGAAGAGGCTAGGAAGAAATTTCCTTGTCATGTGTGCGAAAAGATTGGGCATTGGAAGAATGAGTGTAGATCTGCTCAAAAGAATAATGGGGTAAATCAAAATTTAAATCCACAGATGCAGAATGAAGTGGTTGTGAACCAGCAGCAGCAGGTAGTTACCCCACAGTTACAGGTGCCACAAGCTCCTAAGCCAAATAATGTGAATGCTCAGGTGCAGAGGTAGGGTGTGAACACTGGATTTCACGGAGGTGACCCGATCGGTAAGAATCAAAGTGTGCAAATGGTTCCGCAATATTGGTTGCAGTGCAATGAGAATGATTCAGACTCATCTCAATGACGGTGCCTGAGGGGGGAGGAAGAGTGCGTACTTGGCGCATCTTTGGCGGTAGATCAGTCAGGTCCATTTGTAGAATGGGAAAGGTGGAAGGTAATGATATTACATTCCTGGTGGACACTGGTGCTACCTGTTCTACTGTGAGAGCAGGTGAAATTCTAAACCTACCACTCTCGGGAGAAAATATCCAAGTTGTAGGAGTCTCAAATAAGCATATTAGAACCCCAGTCACAAATCCCATAGAAGTTCATATTGGAAACTTCAGAGACATGCATCGGTTTGTGGTATGTGACTCGAGTCCAGTAAATCTCTTAGGTAGAGATTTGTTATGCAAGATGAACTGTACCATCTACTGTACCCTAGATGGTATTGCGTTTCAGACACCTGATGAGGACGTTGAATTCAAAATGATGTTAGCGAAACAAGGGACAGAAGTGGATGAGTTGTTTTCACTTCTCACAGAAGAAAGTTTGCCTGAAGAATTAAGAAGTACAGTGAGGTCGGATGTATGGGATTTCACAGGAAAAGAAATCGGCCTAATGACAAATGTAGACCCGATTCAGGTTACGGTGAAAGAGGGTGCTGTGTATCCAAACACTCCTCAGTACAAAATTAGTCCAGAAGTAATTGCGGGAGTCACTCCTGTGATTGATCAAATGATTGAACAGGGAATTTTGAGAGAAATAATGAGTAGTCCTTGTAATTCGCCCATTATAGGAATTAAAAAGCCAAGCGGAAAATATAGAGTAGTACAGGATTTAAGAAAGATTAATAAGATTGTGGTACCTTGCTGTCCCGTAGTACCAAATCCAGCAGTAATCCTTTACCAAATTCCATGCGATTCAGAATGGTACACAGTAATTGATCTGTGCCAAGCATTTTTCTCGATTCCCTTGCATCCGGAGTGCCAATAACTTTTTGCGTTCCGGTTCGGAGACTGTGTCTTGGCATGGTGCCGAGTTCCTCAAGGGTATACCGAGAGTCCTTAAATCTTTAACCAGATTCTGAAAAAATGTCTGGAGACTTTAATCATGCCAAGAAATTCAGCCTTGGTTCAGTACATTGATGACCTACTTGTGGCATCAAAGACCTGAGAGGCATGTGTGACAGATACCATTGCCTTACTGAACCATTTGGCAGAAGGAGGACACAAAGTGTCACCAGCAAAATTACAATTTTGTAAACAAGAGGTCCAGTACCTAGGACACAAGATAGAAAAGGGAGTCAGAAAAGTAACACCAGAAAGAATTAGTGTGATCAAACAAATGAGCCCACCTAAAACTCAGAAAGAAGTACGAATGTTTTTGGGAATGGTTGGATACTGTAGGCAGTGGATCTGTGGTTTCTCACTGATTGCAAAACCTCTACAGGGTTGACATGAAAAGATGTAAAAGATCCTATTGTGCTGGATGATGAAAGTATGGAAGCTTTTACGAAATTAAGAAATAGTCTTTGTCGAGCACCTGCATTGGGAATGCCAGATTATGCAAAGGATTTTGCATTGTACTGTTGTGAGAGAGATGGGTGTGCACTTTCAGTCCTAACTCAGAAACATGGAATGGCACGACGTACAGTAGCAGATTTTTCTGCTACTTTGGATTCAGTGGCTGCAGCGTTACCAAGCTGGAACAGAGGGAAGTGATTGTGATGGGATATCCAGTTAAAGTGTATGTGCCACATTCTGTGGAGATCCTTTTAACTCGAACCCGGACTCAATATCTGACCTCTAGTCGGCTGACTAAGTACGAGAGAGTGATTCTGGGTGCTGAAAATGTGACTGTGGTGAGGTGCCAAATTTTCGTTGTGAGGAAGTGAGAGAGGAAGCGGATCATGATTGTTTGGATGTGACAGAACTGTGCACAAAACCCAGGTTTAATATAGAGGATGTTCCTTTGGAAGAACCAGACTGTGAAATATTTGTGGATGGGTCATGCCTAAGAAATGAGAAAGGTGAATTATGCACTGCCTATGCTGTTTGCATCATAGCGGGAGTTCTAGAAGCATCCTGTCTAAAAGGGGTAAACTCTGCTCAAATTGCTGAATTGATAGCTCTAATTAGAGCATGCAAAATTGCCAAAAGTCTGAGGGTGACCATATTCACGATAGCCAATATGGGTTTGAGTTTGGGGTTGTCCATGATTTTGGACAGCTATGGATGCAAAGGGGATTTCTGACTTCTTCAGGTTCCCCTATCCGTAATAGCAAAACAGTAAAAGAATTATTGGATGCTTTGCAATTTCTCAAAAGAATTGCAGTGGTCAAATGTGCCGCACATAAATCAGGAGATGATTATGTGACGAAGGGCAACAGATACGCTGACCAAATAGCGCATTTCTGTGCACGAAATTTAATGGCTTTAAACAGAGCAATTGAAAGGGGAAATACCAAATGCCATCTTATGTTTACAACCACATATAAAACTTGGGACGAAGTGAGGCAGATGGAGGAAGAGGCAAGTGATGAGGAAAAGGAAATTTGGAGAAATACAGGTTGTAGAAAGCGAGCAGAAGACGAAGTGTGGGTCTATTTTGACGAAAGACCAGTCTTGCCAGTTTCTTTACTCTCCCATATGGCCAGGGTATATCATGGAATTGCACATGTTGGAAGAGATGCAATGATCAGACTCTTCAGGCAGTCATGGTATAATCCAAGGTTCAGGGTCATTGCAGAGAGCCTTTGCCAGAGGTGCATCACTTGTCAGAAGCAAAATCCAGGCAGAAAGACAGTTGTTAGTTGGGGACGAATTGGAAGAGCAGGAGGACCATTTACCCGCCTCCAATCGGACTTCATTGAGCTGCCCCCATGTAATGGGCTGAAATATGTGTTGGTTGTTGTCTGCTTGTTCTCTCGCTGGGTGGAAGCCTATCCGATGAGAAGGAATGACAGCTTAACTGTCACCAAACTACTTCTAAGAGAACTGATTCCTAGGTTCGGATTTCCAGTCACTTTAGAAACAGATAGAGGAACACATTTTAATAATGAGATAATTTGGATGATTTGTGCAGCATTACAGATTGAACAGAAGCTGCATTGTGCCTATCGACCCGAAGCATCTGTAGTGGTTGAGCAGTTAAACGGCACAAAAAATCTAGGTTAGGAAAGGTGTGTGCATCCTCAACACTGAAATGGCCTCACGCTTTACCCCTTGTACTGATGAGTCTTAGAAGCATTCCTAACAAAAAGATGGGTTTGAGTCCATATGAAATCCTAATGGGAAGAGCAATGAGACAAGCATACATACCAGCGAACAAACTGATGAATATATCTGATGATCTAGTGTTGATTATTGAAGAGGATTGGCTGATCTGGTGCATTCTGTGTCTCGCCAGGTTGCAGAAGATGCCACAACAACACAGCCGAATCAAGCTCATGATCTGAGTCCTGGTGAGTGGGTTCTCATCAAGAAACACGTGAGGAAATCGTGTTTAGAACTCAGGTGGAGCGGTCTGTGGAAATAAAATCTATAATTATGCCCCTTCGCTGCCCTCTGCGCGATCTAATTATGCCCCTTTGCGCGATCCCCTTTGCGCGATTAATAATTGCCCACATTAAAAGCCGACACCATTTTGTTTTTAATTCACCCTTTGGTGTCCCAAGACCCCGAGCACGAGCACGACACCCCTGCACCTGGTTTTCCTCATTTTCACCATCTGCCTCTGTGGTTTCTGCCAAGTCCGGGAAACCAGTACATGAGTTCCTGCTCCCCCGCAGAGATGGTTCATGTTTCTGACATGAAGCACGAGCACAAACCCCCAAATGAGGAAGCCTTCCCCTTCCAACTGTCAGACTATTTCACATCGCAAGTCCCCTCACGAAGCCTAAGACACGCCCCCATTTCTTCACACTCTGCTCCTCTTGCTGAATCTTTGTTCCTCTATCTGCCACGACCTGTTTGTTCCTCTATTTTGCCTCGTGACCAAGACTGTATAAATATTCTGCTGTTGAAAATAAAGAGCCCCACTTAAAGAGAGGGACTTGAGAGATTGCTCCTGTGCCCGCTTGGTGCTGGAAGCGCTCCCTTTAACTCGAGTTATTGGTCTTCTCCTCCTTCATTTGAGCACCACGGACTCCTCGCTTTGCATTGACAAGAAATTATGATTTATTAAGCATAGAAATTCAGAAATGAGGTAATAAGTAAATTTAATTTACCACAGTAATTGGCGCCCGAACAGGGACCTTCCCTTTCCCCACGCGCCGGCGATATTGGACCCGGTACTGTCCCCTCCTGACCGTTGACGGACTTCAAAGTGCACAACGCGGGAATTCCCGCTAACTCCCTCGAGGCGAAGAGGGGAACCGACTGCGGCCCAGCATCCACACGAGGCGGTGAGGAAATAGCGGAACGTCCTGAACCAAAGCCCAACCTGCGAAGCAGATGAGTCCGAGGTTCTACAAATCCCACCTTGAAACTGCGCGCCGCGTTTTCCCAAAATCTTCAAGAGGCCTTCCAGTTACTTTTCGGTGAGTACTGCTGAAAAGTATAAAAGCGAACCCACAGCTTTTGTGGGGGCGGTAAAGATACGCGTTTTTGGTTTCTCACCTATCTTTGGTGAGGACTACTAAAACTAGTATAAAAGACGGACTCACTACCTTGTGGGCACGGTAAAGATACATGTTTTTGTGGGTTTCTCACTTATTTTGTGAGGACTACTAAACTAGTATAAAAGACGGACTCACCTCTTTCGTGGGTACGGTAAAGATATTTGTTCTGTTTATGTTTTTCTCACTTCTAAAATCTTTGAAAGTCTTGCCATCATGCCTATTTTCTCGAAAATACGTAAGATGGCAACCAAAGAGTATTCTTGAGAAGGAAATTCCCCTTCCTCCTCGGGATACTCCAGGACACTTCATGTATGCCAAACATGGTGTCGGTGCACTTATTTATTGTGATCTATGGGTAGAATATACTAAAGACCTAGAACTCAGATATAGATGGCCTGAAAATGGTAGTTTTGATACGGAGTGTATTATGAAATTAGAGGAACAGTTATGGAAGAAAAAAGAGTCCGCCAGTCACAGAGTGACTCAGTAGAATTATGGAGAAAAGAAGCCCATAGGAGGCAACAGAAGGAATTGCATAAAGTTGAAAAGGGTAAGAGAATGTCAGAGCAGGCCAAGAAAGAACAGTTACAAGAAATAGGGAAAGAAGTAGTTAGTGAAAGGAATAAAAGGGAACAATCAGCCATTTCTACTGGTTTTATCCTGTATTGCCATCTGCACCTGAAAACCTTAACATTGCATCAGCACAGCCTACAGCCCCACCACCAGAGGATACTTTTACTAATTTTCTCTTAGATACTCCACCACCCTATGAAGTTCCAGTCATTCAACACCCTCTGCCTCTGCCACCCCTTTCACAACATAACGCACCACCTCTCACTCCAGAAGGGGTGCCGTAGAGTCCAGACCCAGGTAAAACAATTCCCGACTGCCCCTATGACCCGACTCCGAGCAACACAGGGAGGCGGGCCGAATAAGTAAAATACTTCATGACTCCTGGGAAGAAATAAGACATCTACCAGCAATTGACACGTTTCTTCAAGCGGCCTCTGAGTTTCTTCGTACTGGAGAGAACTCACGAGCCATTAACGCTATGACTACAAGAAGATCACACCCTGTAAAAATGCACATGTATAGGTTCCTCCTTTGCTGTTTCATAAAACACATACAAGCAGAGGAAAGAAATGTACCAGTTTCACTTTTTGACTTATTAGATTCCGCATCCGACCACACTAGTCTAGAACTTATAAATGATGCACTAGACAGGTTCACCCGTAATGTGACCCGTATTCTGCAAAACTTGCAAACAAATGAAGAGAATAAGAAACTTGAGGAGGAAATTACTGAACCTACTGAAAAAGTCCTACCCGTTCGTTCTTCCGCCCCTAATTCACGAACACCCCCGCCTACATTCCTCCAAGGTCACTCTGAACGGTCATCTCCAGATGAGTTATTTGAAAATACATCCAATGCATTAGACTACTGGTTAGACCAGGAACCTCCGCTTACACCGGAGGAGGAGGAAATAGCCAGAACTGCGACCCTATGGGTCTCTCAATATAAGATATATGACAATGATCTCATAGCCCAGCTTTTTCTAGCATTACCACGCTCACATCAAAGATTAGCAAGTCTCTACATGGTACAACATCTCATCACACTCAATGACACTCATTTTAAACATGATCCAAGACTCGAAGATTTTCTGTCTGACTGCGCTGATAACATGTTCCTCCACAATAGTTCAGTTTTTCTTAACACATTTATAGATTTTAGACAGAAATACCAGAAAGTGACTGGATATAGATCTCCCCATAATACGTGTGGATCAACTAATAGACTTCCTCAAACACGCCAGTTCCCCATGAGAGAGGTCCACCCCAGAGCTGACACGAATGGCGCGCTACAACGCGTCTTCATTTATGTACCCTTGACAAAACTTGAGTTACTAAGGATGAAAGAGATGGTTCCCTCCCACTCAAAGGATCCTGCTGGATTCTTTAAGGAATTAGGAGATGTATTAATGATGGGAACATATACTCTTTCTGATATCACAGCAATTCTGAAATTATTGTTGCCATCAGGTATATATGACAAACTAAGAGAAAAAGATTGGGAAGTAGCAGGTGAACACATTAAATGGACTGAACTTCAGAATGACGAAAATACTAGAGTAGCAGGTCAAGGTATAGGAGACAAACTAAAAGCACTTCCTGGCACTATTTTAAAGGTGCTACCACAGTTACTAACAGTGAAAAAGGAGGACTGGGATGCCATTTCCTCCTGCAAACAGAAACATGGTGAAGACATAGGAGATTATTACACTAGACTTGAAAAGTGTTTTGCGGTAAATAGCGGCCTTACGCCAACAAGTGAAGCTTACCCGCATCTGTTTGTTTCCAAATTAGTAGATAACGCCTTGCCAGCCATTAAGGACAGAGTACTAAAAGTAGAAAGTACCTGGCAAGCACATACACCTCCACAGGTGTTACAAATGCTACAATATCACCAGAATCGCATTAGGGATGAAGAAGAAAATGATAAGAAACGCATGAAAGACACAAAGATGAAAGCATTAGTAGCCCAAACTGCACCCCAGCGTCAACAGACACCAAGTAGCCAGACAAATATAAAAAGCACTTGTAATTATTGCAAAAGATGGGACACTTCGTTAAAGATTGCCCTGTCTTAAAGCACAATTTGGCTACTGGTAAGACCCAGCCACGCCCATATCAGCCAAAACAGAATGGTTCCCTAGACAGTTCAACACCTTCAGTTCCACTGACAACACAAATGGCCCAAATGAATATTATAGACAGCGCCTACACTGAATATTACCCAGATTTCTCATGATGTTGCCCAGAGAGAGAAGATGACAAACTGCCCCTAATCCCCATTCCAGTAGACCAGACAGGTCCATTTATAGAGGTCCGACTTCTTGGGGAGGATAGGAAGTTTCTACTAGACACTGGGGCCAGTAAAACAACAATAAGCCATCAAGAGGTCCCAGAGGCTCCTCTCTCGGGTTCAAAAGTATTTCTCTGGGTTTCTCGGGACAACCTGTGACAAACGTCACGTCAAAGCCACTGCCCTTGCAGGTTGGTCCCCTCATGACAACTACAGATCTTATATTGACAAAATCATGTCCAGAAAACTTGCTTGGTATAAAAACATTGAAAGAATTAGGAGCTGTCATTGTTTGCTCACCTACAGATGTCAGACTATTTCTGCGAGATTTCAAGGGCCACTACACAAGTAGAGAATTAGATGAGCGTTTGAAAGATTTGCCACACACCCTGTGGGCCACTGATTCCACCACAGTAGGATGTATGGAAATAACACCTCACAAGGTTACACTGAAAGAGGGAGCCCAACTACCACGCATAAGGCAATACAAAATTCCACCTCAGGCTGAACAAGCATTAATGTTAATTATTCAGGACCTAATACAGTCAGGTGTGATTAAGGAAACAACTTCTAACATTTGCAATTCCCCTGTTTTACCAGTTCATAAAAAAGTGGAACCAGGAACACCACCTGTCTACAGACTAGTGGTGGATTTGAGAGAGCTCAATAAATGTGTCGTTCCACAACACCCTGTGGTTCCAGACATCTCCACCCTACTCACAGCCATAGATGCGGAAGCAACGCATTTTTCAGTCATTAACTTGAAAAACGCATTCTTTAGCATACCTATTCACCCAGACAGTCAATACCTTTTTGGCTTCTCCTTACAAGGACGAAGTTTCCAATTCACAAGAGCTCCTCAAGGTTTCACAGAGAGTCCAAGCGTATATAGCCAAGCATTAAAAAGACAACTAGATACTGTTCAAATGCCCACGGATACAGCCATACTACAATATGTTGATGATATCCTCATTACGGCCAGATCTGACGCAGCATGTGCTGAAGCATCACTACTAGTACTAGAATTCCTAGCTGCAAATGGCCATAAAGTTTCCCCTGGTAAGCTCCAATTTTGTTTACAGCAAGTGGCATACTTAGGGCACTTGCTGTCAAAGGAGGGTAGGCAGCTTACACAGGAACGCATCCAACTCATACAACAAATACCACAACCAACAACACAGAAACAAGTTCGAGCCTTTGTTGGTCTCACCTCATATTGTAGACAGTGGATCCCACAATTTGCACTCATTTCCAAACCGTTAGTGCAGCTGACAACACTCGAAGCTGGCGCTACTCCACAATTACCCTGGACAGATGAACACACGCAAGCCTTTCAGTCTCTTAAAAAAGCTATGTGTCAAGCCCCAGTGCTGGCAACACCTAATTACACCAAAGATTTTACATTATTTGTAACAGAAAACTCAGGTACAGCACTATCAGTTCTGACCCAACTTCAAGCAGACAAACATAAACCATGTGGTTATTTTTCAAGCACATTAGATCCAGTAGCACAAGCATTGCCTGCATGTCTAAAATCAGTAGCAGCTACTGCACAAGCTATTAGACAAAGCGATTCTATTGTATTGGGACATCATCTGATAGTTCAGGTCCCACACGCTGTAGAACTTCTGTTAAACAGAACACAAACACAGCATCTGACAATAGCCAGACTCACCGGATATGAGATGACACTTTTTCAGCCACACATTGAGATTAGACGCTGCAACATTTTAAACCCAGCAACACTGTTGCCACTGACCTCTCCTACTGAAGAAATTCACGATTGTATTGACATAATTGATTTAGTGACCAAACCAAGACCAGATTTACAAGATACTCCCCTTGCTAAGGCAGAAATGACACTCTTTGTTGATGGTTCATGTATGAGACTCCCCACAGGAGAATTAGCAGCAGCCTATGCCGTCACAAATGGTACAGACACTTTAGAAGCACACAAGATAGAGATACTGTCGGCACAGGCAGCAGAACTCATAGCCCTAACACGAGCATGTCACTTAGCAAAAGGAAAGTCAGTTAACATCTACACTGATTCACAATATGCCTTTGGAGTTGTACACAACTTCGGTACATTATGGAAAAGAGAGGATTTCTCACATCACATGGGTTCAGAATACAGCATGCTACACTCATCACTGCCCTCTTAGAGGCCAGTCAGTTACCAGAGAAAATCGCAGTGCTAAAATGTAAAGCGCACACAAAAGGAACAGATGAAATATCAAAAGGAAATGATTCTGCAGACAGTGCAGCCAAGTTAGCAGCAAACACAGAATTAAGTATACCACACCGCCAATATACAATACGAGACCCCTTTTCTGACATCCAGGATGTCCAAAGTCACGCCACACCACAGGAACTGCTAGAATGGAAGGAAAAAGGAGGGGTCCTTACAGATCAAGGCTGGATGACACCTGAAAGAGCAGTATGGTTTCTACCGGATGCCATGGTACAAGTTATGGTAAACACCATACATGGACCAGCACATCTGGGAGAAAAAGCAATGTTAGACAGCATACAGAATATATGGCACAACAAACATTTGAGAGCTGCAGCCAAACAAAAAGTTAAAACGTGCATGATTTGTAATCAGTTCAACCCAGGAAAAGGCACAAAGGTGGAACAGGGAGGATTCCAACCCCTGACCATCCATTTGAAGTTCTCCAGATGGACTATATCCAGATGGAGAGATGTAGAGGTCACAAGTATGTGCTAGTTGTAGTGTGTGCTCTGACCAGATGGACAGAAGCCTATCCCGTCCCAGATTACACTGCAACGACAACTGCTAAACAATTAGTTAGAGAGTTTTTCCGAGGTATGGGTTGCCCCGTGTCATCTACTCAGATAACGGCCAACCTTTTTCCTCTGAACTCATGAAGCAAGTGTCTCTTCTGTTAGGGTACACTTGGAAGTTTCACTGTGTAAGACATCCTCATGCAGCAGGTCTAGTAGAAAGGCACAACCAAACTTTGAAGACAAAATTGGCCAAGATATGCACTGACAAAGGCGTGGACTGGATGGTAGCCTTACCGGTTGCCCTCTTCTACATGCGTATGGTAGCCCATTCCAGAACTGGCTTATCTCCATATGAAGTGGTCTTTGGCAGACCACCAAATATGTGGAGTACGCCAAGGCCTAAAAGAATAACTGATGTTGACAGTACTATGCTGACTGACTACCTGGCTTCCTTGATGTCTGCACTCCAATCTTGTCGTTCTCAGGTTGCTGCCACCTTCCCTGACAAAACCAACCCGGAAGAACACACCATCCAACCCGGGGACTGGGTCCTCGTGAGGAACTCGACCGGACCAGTCCCCTCCAGCCCAGGTGGAAGAAGCCAAGACTCGTACTACTAACAACACGGACAGCAGTGAAGGTCGAGGGCAGGAAGGGCTGGCTCCACGCAAGCCACTGCCGGAAACATTTTGGACAAAAGACACTGTTGCTGATGGCCCTGCCAATCCCACTGACATTGTGACTGAACAATCTTTATTGCCTTTGGAACTAACCCCACAACAGGATTACAAATCAAAGTTAAGGTCTGCCATTCGGACTCTGGCTAATTAAGTCCATTGGGCGTCGGTCCAGTGGTGAAGCGGTTGGAGCATGGGAATGGATTTTAACACCTTGACTATGTGGGAGAAAAAAAAAAAATGAACTCTAGAAAAAGACATAATGGTCCTATTATATGTTTGACAGTATTATTTTTCCTCATGGCAGTTATGACGTGTCTTGGTTGGATTCTCCACACTGTTTTTCCCCCAACACAACACACCTCTCATACACCCAACAGCACTCAGGAACACACCTATCACGACCTACCCCCTCATGAACAAGCCCATAGACTAGCCTTGCGAAACAATACCTTCATACAGATGCTACACCACACTCAGCAAGCCAGTAATAGCACCAATTGTTGGATATGTGGCCGCATCCCACCTCATCAGAAAAAGGGAGGGATGCCTCTTTTTCTTTCCCATTCTCTTATAATGGAACTTGTGAAGCCTGGTTCGCCCTAATAACAGCTGACGCTACTACCCCCACCTCCTGCCCTGACGGAAATAATTCATGCAAGAATGGGTGGCCTTGGGGGATTTAAACAAGGTACTCAATACTGCCTGTTACCCTAATAAGGAGGGAGATCCTCAGGCGACCGGTACAGTCCTAGAAAGTGAAGAATACAAGCAAGGGAACATGACCATGTCCTACAAGATGTTAAATACCAAACCTAAAAAGAATGCTGGTTCCCCTTCCATCTCGGTCTCACCAGTAAAAGGACACCTGTGCATCCAGAAAAATGGCTCTGTTCCATTAGGACACAGTGACTGTCATACCACTATAAGTTTTGAAGACAGAGGAAAGTCCTCATTTCTAGCATCTCGCCATACTTATTTCATCTGTGGCCAAACGGCCTATGTGCAGCTGCCCTTGAACTGGGGGGAAATTGCTACATAGCATTCCTGTTACCCCCTGTCTTTGTGGCCCCATCCACTTACCACAGAGACCTCCTAGTGCCCCATGTCAGACATAAAAGAACGATCGATACCTCCTTGGTTGACCAAACGGAAACCTCATGGGAACAGTATACAGATTTTAACAAAGGGTTCTTCTTCTTTGTTGGCCCTGTACAGAACAGCAAGCTTATACGCAGGTTGACAAGGACCTTAGAGGCTGTAGTAAACCAGACGGCGTCTGCCCTGGGGAGCTTAACCCAGGAGCAGTCTGCCATACGATTGGTTACTCTCCAAAAATCGCCTTGTCCTTGACATCATCTTGGCTGACAGAGGCGGAGCCTGTAAAATTATAGGCTCTAGCTGCTGTATATTTATTCCTGATAATTCCCCATCTGTATACACGGCCATAACAAAATTACACAAGATAGCCGTAAGTTTACATCAAGAACCTGGCACTTGGACGTGGTCTGACTGGTTCTGGAAGATAATATCGTCCTGGGGATGGCAACTGCTGTCAGCAGCAGGCATAATATTCCTGATAATAACTGGATGCTGCCTTTGCATCCAATGTGGTCCTGCCCTATGCGGTCTATGCGCTGCAAAATGCATTCCTAAACCACTTGTCCAGCAGAGAGAAAGGGAAAGAATCATGTTACAAGAATGTATAAATGATCTCATGCAAATTGAGATATAATGTAGGTACACTCTGGGGCAAGGAGGGAATGTGGAAATAAAATCTATAATTATGCCCCTTCGCTGCCCTCTGCGCGATCTAATTATGCCCCTTTGCGCGATCCCCTTTGCGCGATTAATAATTGCCCACATTAAAAGCCGACACCATTTTGTTTTTAATTCACCCTTTGGTGTCCCAAGACCCCGAGCACGAGCACGACACCCCTGCACCTGGTTTTCCTCATTTTCACCATCTGTCTCTGTGGTTTCTGCCAAGTCCGGGAAACCAGTACATGAGTTCCTGCTCCCCCGCAGAGATGGTTCATGTTTCTGACATGAAGCACGAGCACAAACCCCCAAATGAGGAAGCCTTCCCCTTCCAACTGTCAGTCTATTTCACATCGCAAGTCCCCTCACGAAGCCTAAGACACGCCCCCATTTCTTCACACTCTGCTCCTCTTGCTGAATCTTTGTTCCTCTATCTGCCACGACCTGTTTGTTCCTCTATTTTGCCTCGTGACCAAGACTGTATAAATATTCTGCTGTTGAAAATAAAGAGCCCCACTTAAAGAGAGGGACTTGAGAGATTGCTCCTGTGCCCGCTTGGTGCTGGAAGCGCTCCCTTTAACTCGAGTTATTGGTCTTCTCCTCCTTCATTTGAGCACCACGGACTCCTCGCTTTGCATTGACAAGAAATTATGATTTATTAAGCATAGAAATTCAGAAATGAGGTAATAAGTAAATTTAATTTACCACAGGTCCTTACCAAATAATTCTGGTGACGACGACGGCAGTGAAGTGTGGTGGTCTGCCAAATTGGATTCACGCAAGCCACACTAGACGAGTCCCAAGTCCACTTGAAAGACAAGAGCAGCAACTGGTAAACAAAAGTCAAAGACCAGAGGTTGAAGTGTGTGAAGCTGAAGAATCTAGAGTAACAGATTCTGAAGAACAAACTGATGACGAACAGCCGAGCACAAATCAAGTAAAGTGGACACCAGCTATTGGGTCTTGTGAGACTGCTGTTGAACCAGAGGAAGGTGAAACTGTTGATGAACCAGGAGAAAGTGAGTTCACTGCTGAACCAGGAGAAAGTGAGTTCACTGCTGAACCAGAAGGAAGTGAGTTCACTGATGAGCAAGGAGTCAGTGAAATTACTGTTGAAACAGAAGAAACAGAAGTTGCTGAAAAACAGAAAGAAAGACAGATAGAAGGAAGGCCAAATAAGAGAACCTGTGAACCAGATACAGAAGGTGAAAAAGTAGTTCAAACCAAGAAACAAAGAAAAGGTGATAATTGGCCAGGTGGAGTGAAAAGTCTGAAATATACTCTTGTGAGGAGAAAGTCAACGAAAAGACCAGAGCAAAGTAATGAGGTCTCAAGTCAGACAGAACAAGAATAGTCAGGAGAAGAATTAGTATGAAAAACAAGAAGAATAAAAATTCCAAGCAGAAAATACACCGCACCAGAATGGACTTACGTAATCTTGGAAGAAATTGAAGGCTCAGGTCCAAGTGAAGAAAAGGACAATTCAGACACTGAACATGTTGATGAAAGCAAATTGAGACCACCTTAAAAGAACTGTGACAAAAACTAAGGTGCAACATTGTCAGCTGGAAGAAGAAGTAAAAGAAATCTGAAGACCTAAAGAAAAGAAAAAAATAAAAGAAAGGGGTAAAGAAGAAAGTCTGATGTGTAGGATTACACAATTTTTCTAGAATTTAAATTTTTTGTAAAAGTTTAGTGTTTGTAGATTTAGATACATTTTTATATATTTTTGGTAGAATACAAAATGGCTAAAGAAAAGGTGACTGGACAACCAAAATCTAGTCTAAAACCTAGATGTATTAAAGCTTGCTTATGTAGTGTCTTGTTATTAACATTTATGTGGATATTAATAACTGTCCTTGTACCTATCCTGATGGTAACTAATAATGGAAATAATACTAATGATGTGACAAGTGAAAGAGTGAATGATGTTACTAAAAGAACACCTAATCCTATCATAGAACAATTGGATGGAAGCATTCTCCATCATGATAAATCAATTAGTGATTTCTCGTTAAATGTGTTTACTAAATTGTTGTATGAATATATTGATACGATGAATGTGAGTGATTGTTATGTGTGCATGCAATTACCTTCATCTGTCTCAGAGGGGGTGACATACCATCACCTTCCGTTAACATATGGTGTGTCTTGCAGTGTCTTAACCAGTTTGTTTTACGTGACGGGGAAGCTCGAACATCACTATTCTAATATAGATTTGGGGCCATATTAGCAAGAAGCTCGTTAAAATTATCGCCGTTTTAGCGGCAGGAAACTGCCGCTAAAGCGGCGATAATGGGCTTAATAATATGCGTTATAGAATTCCAATAGAAGCCCAGGTTAGATGTGCAGGACATCTAACCTGGGCTTCTATTGGAATTCTATAGCGCATATTATCAAGCCAATTATCGCCGCTTTAGCGGCAGTTTCCTGCCGCTAAAACGGCGATAATTTTAACGAGCTTCTTGCTAATATGCCCCTTAGTGTTTTCAGAAATACCTGTTATTAAAGAACTAAATAAGGTTTTGAGTAGTAAAAATGCACATTATATGGGAGAGTTCTTCTATATTACTAAGGCTTTAGATATAGAGTATGCTTATAAAAACAATTTAACATGTAGTTTGCAGGTTGAAGAAAAAGTATTTATAGAAATGGTAGAAAGTAGAAGGGAAAGTTTCCAGAGAAAAGCTGTTGAACAGAAGTTGCAAGTTCCACCATGGGCTTTCAGGGAAGGAAATTATGAGAAAGGCGAAACATACGCTGCAATGTCCCTGGACTGGCATCAGAAGGGAAAAATATGTTTGCTTAGAATGAAAACTAACTATAATAATTATTTCATCGGTACTAGTGAATGTTGGCATACCTTTCAAATTACTGGAGGTTGGGGATTGAAGGATGGAACTGATCCTGTGTTTCCGGGAGTCTATTATGTGTGTGGTAAGAAAGCCTACTATAGGTTGCCTGCACATTGGTATGGTAGTTGTTACTTTGCTATTGTCTTTCCAAAGGTCTATCACATGGGTCGAAACAGCAACAGACTAAAGGAAATAAATCATGGACTAACACGTAACAAGAGAGCAAGTTTTTCAGAAATAGTAGGTGATATTTTTGGTGCAGTGATACCCTCAGTTGGAGTCGTTCTAAATTCGCACAAAATTCGGAAGTTATCCACAGTGGTTGATCGTTTATCAACAGATACTGCTGGTGGTTTCTTAATGATTGACACAGAAATTGTTGCAATCATATCAATGGTTTTGCAAAATCGACTTGCCCTTGATATCTTATTGGCAAAAGAGGGTGGAGTTTGTGGGACGTTGAAAATCCAACACTGCTGTACTTATATCCCTGACAAAAGTAAAGGAATTGAGGGATATATAAAGAATATTACGAAAGTACATGAAGATTTGACCCAACTGGAGGTTGACGGTGTTTGGGAGAGACTTGGTAAGAGTTTCTCCTCTGTAAGTAAATGGTTTTCTACTTTTGGAAGTAGCTTATTAGGAAAAATAATAATGCCAGTTATTTCAGTAGCTGTAGTAACTTTAGTAATAATGACAACAAACAAATGTTGTAAGTGTAAGAGCGGGAAAAAGGAAATAACAGAATCAGAGAATAGACGAAGAGCGAGAAAGAGAAAAAGAGAGGAAATTGAGCTATAAGAATACTATAATATGATGAAAGATATAGTTGAAAGTGCCATAAAAAGAGAGAAGAATACAGAGTTTTAGATAAATGAAGATGGCACTCGGTATGGTAGGTATTTTTATGATGGCTCCAGAAAGCCATCAAAGGGGGGATTGATGGAGCAGGATTTCGCAAAAAGAAACCTGCTCGAATGAATATCCCCATAATACGTACTAACAGTAAGTAGTAATAGAAAATTAACATGCACCTTACATGAACACAAGGGAAAACTGCTTTGCGCATGCATGCACTAACGTGAGATAATGCATGAAGTAACTAAAACCGTATTTACGTTATGCTTTGAAGAAACGAGAAACAATGCATGACTAGGCCACATGTTCATTTCGTAGTTTGCAGGTTGCAGCTTGCTTTGAAATTATAAATAATATCGTTTTTGCGTAAAGCTATGCTAGGAAAAACGTTAACAGGGAATAGTGCAAAGGTGGGTGTTAAACAGTGAAAACTACATTATCATATAATTAATGAATGTTAATTTTCCATTTGCTATAGTGAGCTGGATAAGACACCATTTTCCTTAACTTGACTGGGTAGGATAAAATGGGTGAAATTGAAGTGACAAAGGCACGCTGAAGCGCTGAGCACAGCAGAATAAGTGAAAGGGTTGAAGGCCAATGTGATGATCGTTTGCCAAGAGATGTGACAGACCGTGGGACAGAAAGACTCCTTCCGTGGAAATTGCTTAAATTTATATACAATTGTAACATGGATTAAATCGTGTGAACGGAACAATTATGAGTTCATGGGAATGGGCATAAAACAATGAATAAGCCCAAATATGAGTGAAGTCACCATGGTGTGACATACCACCCCCAGAGTCCACCAATCAACTGTTTAGTTATGTTAAATGTTACAACTGATGTGGGACGGACATGTAGGTTTTAGGGTATAACTGGGGTGCCTTTAGGGGTGTGGTTAGGTTAGGCTGGCTACAGAGAGAGAGAGGGGAGATGCGTCACTGTTCATCGGTTTGCAGAAAGGCCTAGCTGTTCCTGTCCTGTCCCGTTCTTGTCCCTGTAATGTTTGTCCCCTGACTCTATTTCAGGGGACCCCCACCATCACTTTAGCCAGAGGGGTGGTTTTCTACAAATCCGTCGGGTTTGTATTATTCTGACTCGTTCTTGCATAATTTATCTGTGAATGTAGTTTGTCTCTGAAACTTTTGTCTCTTCATCTATCCACTCCTTCATGCACAATGTCATTATTTGATTGATGAGTTTGTCTCTACCTGAATTGCTGATATTTTCTCTCCCTTTGTGAGTTCATTGTTTGCACTTGTGACCGTATGCATTGAGCATTTTATCATTTAATTTGAAATAAACTTTATTAACTTCAACGAGAGTCTGTGTTTATTTAGTTGATAGAATGATTAGTCAGATAAGGAGTATCATTACCATCAACTATTCAACTAATTGGTTCATCGACCAAGTAGAAGGAAAGTTGATGTATAAATTAGATAAGTATTTTGGAAATGCCATATATGAAATTTTAGGAGGAAGAGAATTGAACTTTTATAAAAAATTGACCCCAGCGCAACAGGGATTTGGGTGAATGTGTATGGGCCATTGTTCTGTGATATTATTGAGTATTGATCCCTGATTAGGCATTGGCCTCACGCTGGATCACTGTTGAGAGCAACAGAAGATTTAGATGGGAAATGCTCTGCATGTGTTGTAGAATTAATCTTTAGCGGAAGCATCTTCTGCTGAGCCGAGGTTTGATAGTGCATGAATATTTGCATTCTGGAATTTGTAGCCATGTTAACCCACTAAAACATCCATGCTTCATGTCAAAGAATGCAAAGTAAAAATCTGGACTGAAGCAACTAGTTATGCAAGACACTGGTAAACATTGCAACTATACACAACATGTGTACCTGTCGATTTGCTGGTAATTCTGGAGGGAGCAATTGTTGATACTGAACGTCCTGCTTGGATTTGGAGTAACTGGATTTAGAGAAGTGCTCTGCATATATTGGATTATTATCCCTACATCCTCGTCACAATCGAGTAATCGTGCGCATGCTCGTAGTTTTGGTCAGCTGGCACTCCTTTTCTTTGCATTTAAAGGAAGCGCTGGCGGCAGGTAAGGTGCTGGGTTGATTGCTACTTGGTTAATTTCTGCTTTTTGAGACTGCGCTTTTCGTACTGCCACTATCAGGAAACCCTCTAAGAAGAGTAAACACCTATCCTCTTCTTCCAGCAGTGATTCCTCTTCTAGATCCCAGTCTCCTACCCAGAAGCGATCAGGAGGACAAGGTCTTCTCTGGGTGATGATGCACTTGAGGAGAAAGTTAAAAGAAATCCTTCTTCTGAATCTGAAAGTTTGCTCCGTTTGCTAGATGTTAGGAAAGCGATTTTTCTTCATTTAGATCGTACCCTGGGTTTTAGAAAATCAGATCACTTGCTCATTACATTTGGGTGGGCTAACCAAAGTGGAAAAGCATCTAGTATTTCCATTAGTCGATGGATCAGGGAGGCTGTTTCTGTTGCATATGAGTCAGCTAAAGTTTCCCCTCCTGCCTCGACTCAGCGATGCTCTTCTTGAGGGGTGGCGGCCTCTTGGGTTAATTTCAAAGGTGTTTCTTTGCAGGAGATTTGGAAGGCAGGCACCTGGGCCACTCCGCATACTTTCTTACGCCACAATAAGATTGATGGAGTAGGGTCGGGTAAGGATTCCTTTGGTCACAAAGTGCTGGAATCAGTTTTGGACACTTCATGATTTCTTTTTGTTTGCTATATTTCACGAGAGGCTTCTGCATTTTTTATCTTTATTAAATTAACCTAAGGGCCTCATTTACAATGATTTGGCGTAGGGCAGCGTCGCAAGTGTTTTTGCTGCGCTGCCCTACGCCAAATTGAAAGGACAGGCATACACCATATTTACGAGATACAGTGCATTCCTGTCCTTTCAGCCAGTGTCGGGGCACAATATGGTGCCTAGCGCCAACGCAGGCACCCGTGCACCATGATGCAAAGGTGTCTGCATTGTTGGCAGGATTATGTTTGTGCATGAAGGGACTCCTTCCTGCACAAAAACAATCCATGGAGGCGTTTTTCTCTTCTATGTGTGCTGCAGGTTCCAGCACACTTAGAAAGAGGAAAAAACAAGGAGAAATAAACATACTTCTCCTCGTTACGCCTGCCCTGAGGAGGCGTACAGTTTTTACGCATTCCCAGGTTTACAGATCCTTGTAAAACTGGGACTGCATCAAAACCCATGGGTGTTGCATGGGAACGCCCACTGCAACGCCCATGGAACGCCTCCCTGACGCATTGTAAGGCAAGGCAGCGTCTTGCGCTGCATTGCTTTACACTATATCTATGAGGTCATGCAAAGCCACTTTGGGTGTTTCTGCACTCTGCGCCGCCGAGAGAAAGTTATAAAAAGTGACTCACCGGCAGGACAGGGGGATTGTATATAAGCCACAGATTTTTTTTGTTAAATATCTGATTACTGTGATTCTTTGGCCAGTATTAACTTTAGAATGCCTCACGAGTAATTGACTGTGACGAGGACGTTGGACTAACGATAATGAAGAATACCGGTAAGTAACTGGAGTCTGCGAGGGGAGGACTCGGTGCAAATGGGGCCTGAATTTTTCATTTTTGCCAGGGCTGCTTTACGTTCCCAGTCCGGCTCTGTTCGTGCTTAATCTTTTCTACGCTGCTTCCATGAACATCCCCTGTTAATTCGGTGCATTATGTTGGGTTAATGCCCTGTGGATGAAGACACCAGACCAGAGACAGGAGCAACATACACAGCACCGATACAAACAATGCAAAAACACCTCCCAATATGCTTGAGAAGCACCAGCAAGATACCAATAACATTCAATCCATGCAAGTCAATAAAGAAATCGTAGCAGAACCACTAAACAATTCCACCTTGTAGATATTTGCACAAAGGCTTTTCCTTTTGTGTTTCCGCGTTCCTGGCACTGTGGGCTAAAACTTTCTTAGGCCAAACCTATATCAGCATGACTGGCTCTACATTTCAGTAAGCGAAGCGTCTCGATTCACTTCAGTACTCAAAAATGTAATCAAGGCCATTGAAATTATTGTTCCACTTATTTTAATAAGTAGTTTACAGTGTGGGAGACCTGCATTCAAAGTATACGTTTATGCAAAAAAAATAAACACACACGTACACACACCTCGGGTGTGAGGGACAGACAGCTGCCGACTTTGGAACTAGAGACCAGATTCGAGTCCCGGCGTTGGCTCAACATCCTGTGATTATCAGCAAATCACTTAATTCCCCCAGGCAGAAAATAGAAATCTGGCAACGTGTAATATGGCGCACGTGTAAAGCGCTCAAATTCCCATAGGACACATTTACGGTGTATGAAGCTGCAAAATAATAAATGTCGTTCCTTTTAAAAAAAATAAAAAAAATCGCTTTATGAATGTAAGTTATTATTATTTTATCCAGAAGAGGGCACTCGCGCTACAGCTGTGGCTGGCGCTCCATCATTGTAATGAAAGGGAGGCCTGGTCACGTGACAGCTTCTTTCATCACATTCGCACGCAGCCTTTGCGCTCATTGTGATTTGATAGTCACAGGTGACCTGATACGTATTGTTTCAGCAGCATGGATCACTGGGCCTTGGAAATATGGTGCCCTGACGCGTAAGTATTTCATTGCGCGGCACACAAATTTGATTTTGAAGAGAAACAACTATTGTGGCTCAACACATATGCCTAGACCGAGCAGCTCTGCGTTTATTGAATGGGTGTGAAGTCAAGCAAATGCTGCACAATATTTGCTCTTTTGGATAAACATATGGGTGTGAAAATATTTATCTGTTTCCAGTTAGTCCAAAACTATAATTTTTCAATATTTCTGACAATATGTTTACACTATTAGAATATGGCAAATCATATGTATTTATGAATCCTGTCATCTTAGAAAAATATGGTATACATTATTGGAAAGAACAAATAATGTGCATGAAGTAAACTCGCTGCGTGTAATTTGTCCATCCAGAAACACTGAATCCAGAAATTCTGCGAGTCTGATGCCACTGAGTGGAGAGGTGTGGTGCAGCGGCCAGGGCAGCTGACTTCAGAGCACAGGGTTCACGGTTCGAGCCCCGGCTCCGGTGGCAGCTTAGCTCAGCACCATGTGACTCTGGGCAATAGCTCACTAAGGGGCATATTATCAAGGGCTTTATTGCCGCTTTAGCGGCACTTTTTGCCGCTAAAGCGGCGATAATTTTATCGCCCTATCAGCAAGCTGTCGGTCACAGGCGTTAGCGACAGCTTTCAGGCGTTAGCGGCCGGTTATACCATCGCCTTGCATGCCAGCGATAATTATCGCTAATGACATGCAAGGTAGGCGTTCCCCACTAAAAGCGACTGAAAACAGTCGCTAACACAACTAACCCCTATTAACAAGGCAGGCAAAGCAATAAAATAAATCGCGCTAAGCGCGTTTATCGCTAGATTTTAACACCTGCTACTGAGGATGACTTACCTGTTTAAAGTATAGGAGGTGGATTGTCAGGCTGAATCCATCCTTGCGTTAATGCGAGAATATCGCTGCTTTTCCAGCGATATTCTCACATTTACCGCTATCGCTGGAAATTTTATCGCTATGGAGATAAACCTTGTTAATAGGGTGTTATCTCAGCGATATTTTCCAGCGATAGGCGGCGTTAAAATAATTTGCGCTAAGCGCGGTTAGCGATAAATATCACTATTCCTTGATAATATGCCCCTTAATTTCCACGACGGCCCCCAGCGCCTTGAGACCCGTAAGGGTGAGTAGCTGCGCTATATAAAAACGGACTTACATTTTTTTTTTTTTTTTACTTACTGAGATATATTTAATCTAACGCTACAATTATGTAATTTTCGTACTATTACATTTTACTTGCAAGTGCATAATATTGAGTCTTTCCTTTCACATTTCAATGTGCTGTCTTTCTCCATTTATATCTACTAAACAAATCCCGAGATCTCGGGCGCAAACATTAGGAATAAAACTCCTCCTAAATGAAATTCAGTAACTCTGGGTTGAGTTTTACATCTAGTGGTAGGCATATATGTCCTCCCCCCCCCCCCAAGGGGTTGGAGACACCTACAACTTAAAATGCAACTGTACATTTACTGCTAGTAACTTTGAAGGCTGATTTTAGGCCTAACTTGGTCAAATGCAGTTGTACATAAAGTAGGGCGAGATCTCTGCCTACGCTATGCAGAACTACAAACTGAATAGAATAGGGAAACAGGCATCACTTGAGAAAAATAATACACACAGAACAACAATCACAAGCAGAATCACATGTGCTGATTGTTCTTCTTATAACCACTGCCATTTGCTCTTAGTGTAATACTATTGTGTGGTTCTATTGTGCACTCCGTTTTTGCCTAGATACCACTACCTTTGTGTGTACTCTCTAAATATGACCAACTTTAAAGATGATAGAGACAAATTGTTTCAAGAATTGTTTCAGAATAAGAAAAATGTGAGTGTGGCTGCTCCCTCAGATAGAGAGGAAGGTCTGAAGGGAAAATTTCAAAGACTAGAGAAATTACGCAAACGAGTCTTCTAAATGGTGGGATGCCACTATTTTAAATAAGTATATAGAGATTAAACAAGTTCCTCGTGGCTTGAGGATTATCATTTTTCCGTCTTTTGACGATCTCAGTGAAGACTTACTATTAGAATGGGAGGACCTTCTATCTAGTTCTTCTAACGGCATGATGTCGATTCTCGTCAAACATGCCGAAACAAAAAGAGAACAACTACTTTAGGAGATACAAACATTGGAAGAGGAGATTAGCCAGCTAAATTTAACAGATGCAACAGAAAAAAACTATAAGATACTAGAAGAGGTACTTATGAAACATCAGATTTACTTGAAAGGCAAGAAATCATGGAAACTTAAAAGGATTAGAACGATTACAGCACAGGGAGAGTTTTCACCTTTGCCCGAAAGTTTGATATCATCCAACTTAATCCCCAGAAAGATCAAACAAATACAGGTGATTTGATAAGTGGAGCATCCAACAGTGAGTCAGATATTTCAAGCATAAGAAGTGAACCAAATGAGGGCCCGAGTACCAGTATCAACACAGGGACCAATCAAGGAGGACCTACAACCAATTCTTTTTTATTGGAAGTAGAGAGATATCGAAAAGGGACCAAGGCGGACTACAACAAACGCCAAAACATAGGAAAAAGACCTGGAGGGCCTACAACAGATCTGTCAGAAACAGAGAAAGAGGGTTACCTGACCAGGTCCAAAACACAGAAGAAATAGACACGACTGATTGTATGGGAAATAGGATTGAGAATAAGAATGCTTTGGATAATGATAAGAATGACACAATTGCCATTGTTAATCTATCACAACATGTTTTGAACAATGATTAAATAAAATTATTGTCAAAAGGCCTGAATTTTTGTCCAGCCTCCAGACCCGATTTTAACCAAATACATATTGACACTTTCAAATTTGTACGTAAATTGAAATAAACATTTTTTTTTGCTGTGAAACCTCAGATTAAGAACAACGGGGTAACATCACAAGCAATTTGTAGCAATAGGACAATTCGAGACATACAGGATGTTCAAGCTCTCATCTCCTTAACTGAAGAAGAGAGTAGCACTCCAACTATGTCACAAATTTTACATGATTTAGACATTCCCACAGATCTTAGTTCAGACAGTGGCTTCAAACCGAAATCCACCTTTCAACCCTTGCTAGGGAGTGACAATGTTATCGAAACGTTTCATCGATTGGTAACTACAGACCTGTATCAATGGGAAGATACATATAGATCAGCACACCTAGATAGAAAGGACAGTTTGTCTAGGGGGGAGAGACGAGCTCTGAAGGGACTGAACCAACTCCCAAATCTTATTTTGAAAGAAGCAGACAAGGGGAGCAACTTAGTTCTGATGGACACAAGTGACTATCTCATGGAAATCGATAGACAGCTTTCTGATGCCAATGCGTATGTCAAACTAACATCCAATCCAATGAGGGAGATTACCACTCTGCTAGAGACTAATCTTAGAAGATGGAGGGAACGTGGTCTCTTTAGTGATCCAGAATACAAATATTTGTTTGTCGCATATCCTGTTGCACCTTGTCTGTATGTCCTCCCAAAAATACATAAACCCGGTGGTTTTCCACCGGGGAGACCCATTATTTCGGGAATAGGATCTTCCACCGAACACATTTCCGAATATATCGATCATTTTCTGCAACCTCTAGTGAGGAATCTTCCATCCTATGTCTTAGATACTAAAGATCTACTCAACCAACTCAGGGGCATATTCCCAAGAACGTGTGATAACTACAGCAAGTGTAGCTTACCGCAACCCCTCACATCGCAGTCCATCGCAGGAAAACAACTCCGTGTCAACATGGTATTCACAACACGGCGGTACCATGCGATAGTCACAAGATAACGCGTCAAATGACCACGTTCAAATCAACGCGACGCCGCAAAAATGCGAAACACAAACGCGAATAAAGTTGTGATGAGGCCAACCGCAATACAAAAATCAGCGAAAACCAGCGACAGGCCTGCAATCCCCACGCGTCATGCGGGAAAATGCACTATAAAAGTAGAAAAAAAACATACAAACAAAAGCCAAACAACAGCGAAGCACAATGGAGGCAGCCGGAGCAAGCATAGAGGACAACCAGAACCCCTCAAGCCCCACGGAGGACCAGCCTAGGACCACGGGGTCAGGGAAGGGCAAGGACAAGAAGAAGAGGAAGATGAAGTTCAGTCCGCAGGAAAACAGGATCCTGATAACGGAGGTGATAGAACACCATCAATCACTGTTCGTCACCTCCACTGTGTCACTGGCAACTAAAAATGGAATATGGCAGACCATCGTGGACAAGGTGAATGCAGTCGGAGTGCTGAAGAGGACAATGGACGAGGTCAAGAGGCGCTGGAATGATGTGAAGCGCAAAACCAAGCTGAAACTCGCAAACAACCGGAAGGCAGCAATGCAGACTGGAGGTGGGAGTCCAGCGCCACAGGAGGAGCTGGACGAGATGGAGGAAATGGTGTCCACAGTCATCAGTGGTGAGACGGTGGCAGGAGTCGGGGGACCGGACACTGCTCAACATGACCAGACACAACAGCAACAGGGTGAGTAACCACCATGGACTGGGGGGACAGGGGGAGATGGGCACAATGGCACACATGCACAATTAAGCATAGGACATCTGCAGACAAACCATGCCCCAGACCCACAACTCCCACCAAGAGACCAATGCACACAGGTATGCAACATCTCAGCACTGCATAAGCACAGAACCCAGAGGCACACTGCATGAAAGGGATAAGGGCAGCTAAATCAGAGCTGCAGGGGGACTCCCACAAAATGCGGCACACATTACATGCAGAGCACATCAACACTGACAACGATGTGGTACAAACCGCAACACGTCCACAACAGAACAGAAGACACAACTGGTGCCGCATGTGCGTAGAAACTGGCCAATCACATTTGGCACTGCAGGGAAATGTGAGTTGACAATGTCCAAGTACAAACACACTTCCGTGATGTAGTCGGAATGTCCACTGTCCCGCATCAAATAGGCAGCTCCCCCCAAACAGTCACAATGTACACTGTCATGCAGTCTGAATGTAAACATGTACAATGCGTCAACATACATGTGAACACAATGTTAAACTGCATCTCCCCTTCACATTGCAGGGGGAAATCCAACACCTCCTGCAGAGCAGTCCGAACCTCTCTTCTCTGATGACGAAGAGGACCAACACACCTTCGACTCCGACGCCCTCCAACATCTCGTGGAGAGCCTCCGCAGCCCACTTCCAGGATCAGGGCAGCCCAGCTGCCACGAGGAGAACCCACCCCCTGCACAGCACACACAGCAGGCAGCACCCACCACCACGGCTGCCTCCCAGGACCCCCACGACGAACACATGGCCGTGTGTTGGGGTGCCAGGAGAAGCTGGCTGAACAGGTGCAGGTGGAGTTCGACCGCATGGCAGCCAAACTAGACGCCATACGCGGGTGTCTAAGTCCCATCAGGGACCACTCACAGTCCCTAACGGACACCCACAGTCTGCTCCATGCTCTCCAACGGACCATGGCTGACATCGCTAGAGTCCTGACTCTGCGACAAGAACGACTGTCTAGTCAGAGTGCCTCCAGCGATCTCGCCAGAGAGTTGGGTCACATGCGGAGGATCATGGAGAACATGGAGCGGACGCAGGCAGAAAGAGCGGCTGCCACGGCTGCACACCAGCGAGAGGTAGCTGGGTCCCTCAATACCCTGAAGACCCTCCTCATGGCATTGCTGCCACAAGGCCTGGCGCTGATGCATGCTGCTGCTACCACCCCATCCACATCTCCGGCCCCT
Organism: Calotriton arnoldi; assembly: GCA_963921515.1. Taxonomy (NCBI): domain Eukaryota; kingdom Metazoa; phylum Chordata; class Amphibia; order Caudata; family Salamandridae; genus Calotriton; species Calotriton arnoldi. Next base: position 3,909,431 of record CAWUFW010000198.1, read on the forward strand.
GATGTGTCAGTGCCACACAGTGCTGGAGACAGAACAACACCAGCCACATGTGAGGCACATGCAACAGCAGAGGACGAAAATGCGGATGACTCTGCCATCGTGGTCAGGAGGACGCAGTAGCATTCATCTCCGCCCTGTGGCCTGTTTCAGCTTGGTTCTGCCCTCTGCATTATCACCTTCCACTGTCCCCCGATGCACTCTGCGACACTCACCTTGGACCTCGACATGGACTGCCATATTCTGATTGGTCACCAATGACACAGCTATCAGACTGCGGACTGAAGTCCTCCTCTCCTGATGTACCTGTCATTCCCTGAAGGACTCTGGCTGGCCCTCAACGGGCCGACAATGTGAAGTGGGGTTGGCATGGCCCTGTACTGCTCCAGCTGCAACACTCCCTTGAATGTGCAATAAACATTCTTATTCACACAGATGTATCATGTATATGTTCTTTCAAGTGTGGAAATAGGGATGAATGTAGGGTCAGTGATTCCCCCTTACGTCCATGTTGCCCATGCTGTGGGACTTTTGTCACAGGGTGACACATTGCCGATTGCGGTCCGGGTGGCGCCGACACTACAACAGAGACACATCCAGTAGTCACGTCCTTGTCCAGCCCAGGACGGAACCACGCCCAGAGCCCCCGGGTCCTTGTTCACACCATTACGCTGGACCGGCATACGCCAGGACAGCCCACTCCAATTACGCACACAGGGGGACGACGAAAACGCTACATGTCCCAGGTCTTCACTGTTGGGATCTGCAGCTCACAGGTCTAGTTGTCAGCATGCCACAGCCACTCCCTCACGGCTTGTGTACACCCACGCCACACCCATCCAGCACAGGCGTCACAGGACATGTGACCCTGCCAATGAAAAGGGCCTGGCGCACGTGCTGGACGCCATTTTAAATCTCTCTGACTGGGTGTCTCTGTGTAGTTCTCATGTATGCATGAGGGCCTAGGGCCCTGCCACCTCACATTGCCCAGTGCCGGGGGTGACATGATGGCATCCGCACCACGGGACTCAATCAGTAAGGGTCCTTGGCTAGCGGTGCACAGACTTGGTGGCACCGGATACACTGCGGCAGGCACAGGCACACCGCCACGGGACGGTGTCTTGTGGTGCAGTGAGATAGGGGCACCTAAAGTGCTGAGCGGGTGTGCAGCCTGCGATGATGCACCGTCCGGGCGGTCCGGACTGGCAAGGATTAGTGTGAGCCCTGCTGGACCTCAGTGTAGGCCTGAGCCAGCGGGCAGGGCGGGCCTCCCGCCACGTGGCGTTGCCTCACGGTTCACAGAGTTAGTGGCACCTCAAGCGCTGTGCAGGTGTGCAGCCTGCGATGATGCTGTGTGCACTGCTGTGGTCTCTGCCATTGCGTAATCAAGACCCAGAGTCATGTGTGTGACCTGGTGGCCCGCGGTGCGGGGCTGCATGATGTGGAGGGTGCCATGGTCGCGGGCACTGGGCTTGGAGATCCCTCCGGAACGTGGTGGGCCCTTTTGGAGACACGCCGGTGGCGGAAGGTGAGCAGTGAGGCCTGGTTGCACAGGGGCGGGCAATAACCGCTGGGCGGCGGGAGGGGCTGGGGTACAGCATCCTGTTTGCGCAGTGGCGGGCAAGCGATGATGGCGTGTGCAACTGTATGGACTCTGCCATTCATGTCTCTGGAAACTGTTTCAGATGAGGGACCTGGGGGACTGCTGTGAATACCGGCACGTGGTTGGAGCACACCGGTGGCAGCAGGTGAGCAGTGAGGCCTAGGTCCACAGTGTCGGCACTCTCTCACCCTCTCTTTCTCTCTCCCTCTCTTTCTCTCTCCCTCTCTCCATCTCTCACTCTCTCCCTCACTCCCTCTCTCCCTCTCTCTCCCTCTCTCCCTCTCTCTCCCTCTCTTCCTCTCTCCCTCACTCCCTCTCTCCCTCTCTCTCCCTCTCTCCCTCTCTCTTTCTCTCTTTCGCTCTCTCTCTCTGTACTTTGATGGGCGCATGGCACACCTTCTGAGCCAGGTTTCTGTTTTGCAGGCTGTGACTTACAGAATGTCCGGAGACGACCCGCCATGCCTCTTCAGATTTGTTTTTTTTGGTTTCTTCTGTAATAAACGTATTGTTTGGATATTATGATATGGATGTATGTTTTCCCTATTTTCTGACCACACATGTATGTTGGGTGTTGTGATTGTGCGACTTCAGGCGATTTGTTTGGTTCAGGATTTCGTGGAGTTGAGGTGCAATATCTTTGTCCGAAGGAGGGGGTGTGTGGGGGGTGCCCGGGGTAGGGCCCCGGGGGTTGGGGGGGTGGGGGTGGGAGTGATCCAGCGGCGTACTAGCAACAGATACTCCACTACCATATACTCACCTGGGCCCATATAACTCTCTTGCACTAAAGACCAAGTAGACCGCTGGAACTTTTTAGTTTTATGATTTTCATACCTCAAGATCTAGTTATTTCTTCTCTAACTAAACCTTTCACTAATCAAATAGTTCTTTCCTCTGGTCAATGGACCATTAGGTGGAACTAGTTGATGGTGATAATTAACATAACTTGATTAAACATTTCTTGATTAAATAAAATAATCACAGACTCTGTAAGTTTTAAAATCTTTATCTAAATTAGTAGTTTGTGAACCATCTTAAACGTTTCAGTACAAACACCCTCATTCGCAAGAGTGCCAATTCAATCGAAAATTTCAATAGATATAACAATTCAGATCCACACAACAACTATGCTCAGAAAGAAGAGGATAGATAGAGAAGAGCATTTATCAAGACTATGAATTTATGATTACCAAGTATGGTGTGAAGACCAACCCCCTGGCCAAAGGGCTGGTAAGGGTCCCCGGGACAGATCAGGAGACAAAGACTTCAGGACAGGAATCAGGACAGGATACTTCACCTCTCTAGATACCGATGACTGCGTCGCAACCCTCTCTGACACTCTCTTCCTCCTCTTGGTTCTTCCACGATCTTCTTTCTAACCCAATTAAGTTAAGTAGATGGTTCTGCATTCGATTTTCTTCATCAGCATCTCACAGCATCAGCACTACCCCCAGCACCGACAGCATCCCAAGCTCCGAATTGTTTCAGCTACTTCCGCTCCCAACAAGCTTAGCTAACTAACTCACTAAACTACTTCAATTATACCTTTCTATTACCATGTACCACCCATTAATGTTTCAATTTTACAAAATACTAACTTCTGATTGGACAGGCAAGGGGGGGATGATCATCACACCATGCTTACATTTCACTTATTTCTTTAAACCATTGTTTCAAGACTCCTCCCCTCAAACCTTATTCCACACTTCCTTTCCCATACATCCTCAAACTTTATTAATACAAATGTAGTGATCTCTTGAATAAAATTCCTTCATATGAACTCTTCACCCTCATGTTCCCAGGGCACATGTTCGCTGGCCTTGGACGCGTGACAAGTCCTTAGTCATCTTTCGTAGTTTCTCGCCAGGGCGCATGCGTCGCGCAACGTCAGTCTGCTCGACTCAGACAAATTTGACAGGCCCAAATACGCACTAATAATAAAGTCAAAAGGAAAAATGTTATTCTCAAAAATAAATTATTTCACTGTATACCACCAACCTCTACTCTAGCCCATACCATTTATTATTTCCCTTTCTGCATTTGCGTTAGTATAAAACTTATTTTCTAATTTCAGCAAGCAGGTGCCATGCATGTGAGTTTTCAAGCGGCCATTTTATGGTTCTTTGCGCAAGCGCCAAAATTTCCCTCCAAGCATTAGTACGTCATACTACGTAGATGCAGTAGACGCATGCGCAGTAAAGATCCCGCGTTAAAATGCATCTTAGTCCTTCATTTATGTTATTGCAGTTAGTAAACACATAGGCAAGCTTCATTTTCTTCCGCGTGTAAAGGAAATGTGTATTATTATTCACAAAACACGTTGTTAGTAATTCCTTAGTGAGTTTAAACGAGAGGATTGCTTCCGAGCAAGTCTCATGTACGAGTCCTTGCTCCATCAATCCCCTCTCTGATGGCATATTAAGCCATCACAAAATTACCCATCCATCCCAGATACCAACTTTAACACTTCTCAGTTTTCTCTATTTCTCCTCTCAATTTTTCATCTATAATCTTGTTTCCTTCTAAATCTCGCATCTTCTTATATAACCTGCCTTTCATTTCCTCCAAACCTATTTCATCATATTTTCTCTTTCGTGTCTGTCCCTTTCCTTTTCTTTCCAAGTGTACCTTTTCTTTCCTACCTTTTCTACAACATTTATATGTAATTATCATTAACATCACTACCGTTACTACCATGACTAATGGTATTATTATTTGACCTAGAAAACCCTTCCCAAAATTAGCAAACCATTTCCCTATTGATGTTATACTTTTTGTTAATCTTCCCCACACACTGTCAACCTCCAGTTGGGTCAAATCTTTATGCACTCTCGTAATGTTTTCAATATATCCTTTAATTTCTCCGCTCTTGTCCGGAATATAAGTGCAGCAATGTTGAATTTTCAACATGCCACAGACTCCACCTTCCTTTGCTAACAATATATCAAGAGCAAGACGGTTCTGTAAACCCATAGATCTAATTGCAACCATTTCTGTGTTAATCATTAGAAATCCTCCTGCAGTGTCTGTAGAAAGACGATCAACTATGGTTGATAACTTACAAATTTTCTGTGAATTTAGAATGACTCCAACTGAGGGTATCAGTGCACTAAAGATGTCTCCTATAATTTCAGAAAAACTAGCTCCTTTTCTACGTGTTAGTCCATTAGAATTTCCATTGGTTCCACTGATTTTATCTACATGATACATTTTTGGGAAAACTATTCCAAAATAACAGCTTCCGTACCATCTTTCAGGTAACTTATAATAGGCATTATTCCCACAAACGTAATACACTCCTGGAAACACAGGATCAGTTCCCCCTTTTAGTCCCCATCCTCCTAAAATTAGGAAGTTGTGTTGACATTCACTGGAACCAATGTAATTATTGTTATAATCTGTCTTTAATCTATGGAGGCAGAATTTTCCCTTTTCACAAAGTCCAGGGACATCGCAGCATGAGCCTTGCCACTTGCATAGATTCCTCCTTCCCAACCCATGGAGGTACATGGGTTTTCTGTGTAATTGCCTTCCTCAATAAATCCTGTCTCCTTTCTTCTACTAAATTCAAAAAATCTTTTTTTCTTTTCTTAATGTACACGTTAGATTATCTTTACGTGCCTGAACTAAATCTATTGAACTCATTGTTAAGAAAAATTCACCCATAAACTGTGCGTTTTTACTACTAGTTACTGGATTCATATTTCTTCTAATAGGTAAATCAGGAAATACTACATCTAAATTTGAATAAAAATACTGAAGTCTCCCTGTAACGTAAAATAAACTTGATAAAATACTACATAACACACCATAAGTTAAAGGTATATGGTGATACGTAATCCCTTCTGATACTGATGAGGGTAACTTCATACACACATAACAATTGTTAATTTCCATAGTGCGAACATACTGAAATAACAATTTAATAAACACATTAGAGGACGTATTATAGTCTGATTCATTATGTTAGTTTGCTTCATCTTCTACCCCTATTTCTATTTTAGTTTCTCTTATCCTATCCACCTTAACATTAGTATCTGTATTATTCTTGTCACTTGTTTTCATTATTAAAGGTACTCCTACTGTTAGAAATAACCATCCTAATGCTGCTAATAAAATACTACAAAAACAAAATCTAAAACACTTTCTTTTTAATCCACATTTTGGTTTTCCGATAACTTCAAGGTCTGCCATTATATTCCTGAGAAAATTTCTTTTCTCTTATCTTTTTTTTTCTTTTTTAGTTTTAGCCTTCCTTTATGTTCTTTAAGGAGGTTTCAATTGGCTTTCATCAATTTGTGCAATATGGACCTCTTCTGTCTCATCTGACAGATCCAGGGACTCAAATTCATCGAGTATAACGTATGTCCACTCAGGAGCCTTGTATCTCCTGTTTAAGTTTCTCAATCTTGGACTTCTTCGAGTTATTTTTGCTAAGGTGTGTTTAGGTCTTGTTTGACTTGGGATTCCGTTCACTTGCTCTGGTTTCTTTTCAGATTTTCTCAGATGATATTTTAGTTTCTTTACTCCAGTTGGCCAATTGTCTCCTCTCCTGACTCTTTTGATTTGTACTGCGTTTTCACCTTCCTTATCTCTTTGTAAAATTCTTTTTATTTCATTTATTTTTGGCACAACTTGTTCTGTTTCTCTGTTTTCTGTGCTTGTACCTTCTTTTGCTTCCTCCTGCTCAGGTTCTACTGTATTTTGTTCTACTTCTTCCTGAGCTTGTTCTTCTAATTCTATCTGACCCTGTTCAGGTCTTAGTTCAAACCTTTCTCCTTCTGCCTGTACTTGTTCTTCTAACTCTATCAGGTCATGTTCAGGTCTTAATTCAAACTTTTCTTCTTCCGCCTGAACGTGTTCTTCTATTTTTCCCTCAGGTTTGTTTGTGTCTCTTTCTATTTTCACCTGAGTGTGTTCTTCTTCCCCTGTCTCTTCCTGACTACTTTCCTGTCTTTTCAGTTCTGTTCTTCTTCTGGTTTCTATAGCATCATCAATTATTTCAATCACTGGGATCCATTCTTCCTGACTTATCTTGCGCTGTTCGTCATATGGTTGTCTTTCAGAATCTATCACTCCAGATTCTTCAATTTCACAATTTACAACTCCTGATGCTTCAGCTTGCTCAGTCAGTGGTGGCTTTTGTTGATCTGATGGGCTCGGAACTCTTCTGGTATGGCTAGCATGAATCCAATTGGGCAAACCTGCACACTTCACTGCTGTGGTAGTGACTAGTATGACTTGCCGTGGTCCGTCCCACCTTGGTGCTAGGCACGATTTTCTTGCGTGTTTCTTTACCAGCACCCAATCTCCAGGATTCAAATCATGCGCTTGGTCTGGCTGTCTTTCAATGGCGTCTTCTCCAACCTGGTGAGAGATAGAACGCATCATTTCAGCCAATCCTTTGCAATAGTCCAATACCAGATCATCAGTTATACTCATTAGTTTATTTCCAGGAATAAATGCCTGTCTCATAGCTCTTCCCATGAGAACCTCATGTGGGCTCATTCCTGTTTTTCTGGCTGGAATGCTTCTGAGACCCATCAATACATGGGTAATGCATCTGGCCATTTCAGTTTTGCAGATGCACACACCTTTCCCAATCTTGACTTGATTGTGCCATTCATTTGCTCAACAACTCCAGAAGCCTCTGGACGATAAGCACAGTGCAATTTTTGTTCAATATTAAACGCAGCACAGATTAGTCGAATTATTTCATTATTAAAATGAGGGCCTCTATCTGATTCCAATATGACCGGAAAACCAAATCGCGGTACTAACTCCCTCAACAACAATTTTGCAACTGTAAGACTGTCATTTCTTCGAGAGGGATAGACCTCCACCCATCTTGAAAAAAGGCATACTATGACAAGTACGTATTTCAATTCATTGCATGGGGGCAATTCAATAAAATCTAACTGTAATCTGGTGAAGGGTCCTTCTGCCTTTCCGATCTTTCCCCAGCTTACCACTGTCTTTCTACCTGGGTTCTGCTGTTGACAGGTTAAGCATCTTTGGCAAAGGCTCTCTGCGACTACCCTGAACTTCGGATTATACCAACTCTGTCTGAATAGCCTGATCATTGAATCTCTCCCTATGTGTGTTGCTCCATGATACACTCTCGCCATTTTTGAAAGCAAACAATCTGGCATGACTGGTCTTCCATCTATATATACACCCATACCTCATCATGTGGTCTCTTTGTACAGGCTGCCTTTATCCAGATTTCTTTTTCCCTTTCCTCAACTTCTTCCTGCAATTGTCTAATCTCATCCCATGTTTCTGGTACTGAGAAGTACATAAGTTGGCATCTGGTTTCACCCGTTTCAATTTTTCTGTTTATGGCTACTGCATTTTTAGCACAGTATTTCGCCACTTGGTCAGCATAATTATTGCCAGGAGTGCCATAGTCATTTCCTGACTGATGTGCAGCGCATTTTACAACGGCTATCTCTTTTGGCAATTGTAATGCTTCCAATAAATCTTTCACATTTTTGCTGTTTCTGATAGGAGATCCTGAGGAAGTCAGAAATCCCCTTTACATCCAAAGCTGGCCAAGGTCATGCACAATTCCGAAACCATATTGGTTGTCCGTAAATATGGTTACTCTCCAATTTTTCCCCTTTTTACATGCCATTGTTAAGGCAACCAATTCAGCTACTTGTGCAGACTTGACCCCAGGTAAACAGGATGCTTCGATTACCCCAGAAATTTTACAAACAGCATATGCAGCACTTAGTCCCCCTTCTTGTGTCCTAAGGCAGGAACCGTCTACAAATAACTCATGGTCCGCCTCTTTCAAAGGTGACTCTTTTATGTCTGGGCGGGGCTTCGTGCATAACTCAGTCACGTCCAAACAATCATGATCACTTTCATCTTTCACTTCTTCATCGCAGGGGTCTGGGAATAGGGTGGCTGGGTTCAGGATCGTACACCTTATTACAGTCACGTTCTCAGCTCCCAAAATCACTCTTTCGTACTTTGCCAAACAACTAGGGGTGAGGTGCTGTGTTCTTGTTCTTGTCAAAAGAATCTCAACCGAGTGTGGAACAAAAACCTTTACCGGATGTCCCATCACTATCGACTCACTTTGCTCCAGACTCATACAAGTAGCAGCTACTGCTTTTAAGCAGCCAGGCAATGCTGAAGCCACTGGGTCCAATGTGGCTGAAAAATATGCCACTGGACGTCGACTCAATCCATGTCTCTGTGTTAAGACTGAAAGTGCACAATTTTCTCTTTCACAACAGAACAAAGCAAAATCTTTTGAATAATCAGGCATGCCCAAAGCAGGAGCCTCACACAAACAATTTCTTAGTCTCACAAATGCCTCTAGGCAGTCATCATTCCAATCAATCGGATCTTTTGCTCAAGTTTCCGGATCATCTGTATTAATGGTTTCGCTAACATAGAGAAACCATTAATCCATTGCCTACAGTATCCAACCACTCCCAGAAACATTCTCATTTCTCTCTGAGTTTGTGGCAATTGCATTTCTTTGATTATTTTTATTCTTTCCGGTGTCACTTTTCTAACTCCTCTTTCTATTTTATGCCCTAAATATCTAACTTCTTGTTGACAGAACTGTAACTTTTCTGGAGAAACCTTGTGTCCTCCTTCAGCCAAATGGTTCAGTAATGCAATTGTATCTGTGACACAATCTTCTCGTGTTTTTGATGCCACCAATAGGTCATCAATGTACTGAACCAGAACAGAATTTCCAGGCATGATCAACGATTCCAACCATTTTTTCAAAATCTGATAAAAAATTGAAGGACTTTCAGTGTACCCTTGAGGAACACGGCACCATGCGTAAATACGATCTTCAAACTTAAATGTAAAAAGATACTGGCTGTCTGGGTGCAAAGGAATAGAAAAGAATGCTTGGCATAAATCAATTACTGTAAACCATCCTGCATTCCAGGGTATTTGATAAAGGATCACTGCTGGATTTGGCACAATTGGACAACAGGGAATTACAATTTTATTTATTTTCCGTAGGTCTTGCACTATTCTATACTTTCCACTAGGCTTTTTCAGTCCCATTATTGGCGAATTACAGGGACTACCCATCACCTCTTTTAAAATACCTTGTTTAACCATTCGTTCAGTTTCTGGAATAATTCCTGCTTTTACTTCTGGACTCATTTTGTACTGTCGGGTATTTGGATACACTGCACCTTCTTTCACTGTCACTTTAACTGGGTCTATATTTGTCATTAGCCCAATGTCTTTTCCTGTAAAATCCCACACTTCTGGATTGACTGTCGTTCTTAACTCTTCTGGCAATTCATTCTCGGTTATTAATGAAAACATTTCATCTACTTCCGTTCCCTGTTTGGCTAACATCATCTTATAAACAACGTCCTCATCGGGGGTTTGGAAAGCCACACCATCCGGTGTACAATAGATCGTGCAATTCATCTTGCACAAAAGATCTCTTCCCAACAAATTTACTGGACTGGAATCGCAAACTACAAATCGATGCATTTCTTTGAAGTTCCCAATGTGCACCACCATTGGTTTTGTGATCGGGGTTCTAATCTGTTGGTTAGATACGCCTACAACTTGGATACTTTCTCCCGAGAGGGGTAGGTTTGGGATGTCTGCTGTTCTCACAGTAGACCTGGTAGCACCAGTATCCAATAGGAAAGTAATATCTTTACCTTCTACTCTCCCATCAACAAATGGACCTGACTGATCTACCGACAAGGATGCGCCAAGCACGCAATCCTCTTCCTCCCCCCTCAGGCACGTCATTGTGCGTCATCCGAATATTTTTCATCATTCTGTAAAAAATATTGTGCAATTGTTCTATTATTCTTACCACTTTCTCCTTGAAATCCGGTGTTCGCACTGAAACTTTGATGATTCACAAAATTTGGCATAGGAGCTGGTGGCACCTGATATTGTGGAGTAACTACTTGTTGCTGCTGATTCATAAGTACTTCATTCTGCATCTGTGGGATTCAATTTTGATTTGGCCCATTATTATTCTTATTATTCTGAGTACTCTTACACTCGTTCTTCCAATGTCCAAGCTTTCCGCACCCATGACAAGGAAACTTCTTTTTCGCTTCTTCTCTGTCCATTCGCCCCTTAGATTTATTACCATTCGCTCCTTGATTATTCTGACTCTGTTCTTTCACTTGATTATTATTTTGGTCATTTACTTTCTCTTCTTGCTGCTCTGCCAATTTAACTTGTGCCCACATCATTTTCTCTTTTAACTTCCTACGCCTAGCCTCAATGTCATCTCCGCAATATTTCGCGTACTTTAGGATCTCATCCACTATCTTGCTTTGCCAACACAACATATGGTGCTGTATCATCTGACTGATTTCTGGTTTCAAGCCATATACAAACCGATACACAAAATGTCCCATATCTTTGTCACCAATATTCTTAAAACCACTATACTGCTTAAACACCTGCAATAACCGTTCATAGTACGCATGTACAGATTCATTTGGTTCCTGTGTTGTTCTATCTATTTTTACCCAATCTGTTTCTTTAGGAGGGATTTTCCCTTTCAAATACGTAATCACTTGGTGATACTTTTTCATCACCTCTTCCGAAGGTGCTCCTGTTTTTGCATCTCTAGGATACTCCTCATTAGGCCAATCAATTGTGATCTTACATTCTGTCCATAAATCAGCAGGTACCACTATATCGAATAGACCATCCAAGGGGCATATTAACAAGGGGGCGATATGAAATTATCGCCGCTTTTGCGTTCGTTTTCGGGCGAAAAGCGGCGATAATTTCATCGCTTATCAGCAAAGACACGCTATCGCGTGTTTTGCTGACTTAGCGCCCGTTCCCAGCACGCCTAACTTTGCATCGCTAATGAGATGCAAAGTAGGCGTGGCTGTGAAACCAAACAGGGATAATATCGCGAAGGCAGCTTCGCGATATTATCAAGGAGGGATAGCGATCTTTTAAATCGCGTTAAGTATGCCTTAACGCAGGAATTTAACGTCTGTTAAATTCCTGACTACGGCCTACTTAACATGGGGGGTGGATTCTGTGGCTAAGACCACAGGCCCTATCATCTAGGATATCGCCGTTTTCCACCATGGAAAACGGCGATATCACGCTATCTCTGGAATTTTTCGCCAAGGCGATGCGCTTTGTTGATAACGCACTAACCGGGCGATAAATTACAGAGATAGCCGGCGATAAATATGCAAGCGCTAAGCGCGCTTTGCGATATTTATCGCCGGGCCTTGTTAATATGCCCCCAAGTCTTTTAATAACACCTTTGAAACCTTCACAAACCTTTCTACCTGTTTGTACCACTCAACTGGTTTTTCTCTTAGTTTTGGAAAATCATTTGTAAATGATAAAATATCTTGTCTAATCCAAGGGACATGAACATATCCACCTCCAGGAACCTCTCTCATCGGACACAATTTTTCCACTTTTCCTGATTCTCTTACTGGAAATGCAGCTGCTGCTTCTCTCGCTTGTACTTCCTCTTTCTTTCTTATCCATCTAATTCTCCATTTATCAATGTCTCCCCATTTTTGCAAAATGTTCATTAATTCTTTTATCTGTAGCCTTATTTCAGAAGCATTTACACTTTCTAAATCTTTATCAGTAAAATCCACTCGATAGGGTTTCTGTAACAATTTTGATTCCCCTATGTCTATTCCAATCTCTGAAGCAACTTCAGTTAGTCTCTCACGAAATATTCTTGCTCTCCTAGTTATACTCTTACATAGAAACAATAATTCCTCATCATTGTAAACGTTTAATCTTTCTGTACCCACACATCCTGTCATCATCTCTTCCAATTCCACTTTCAATCTGCTGATATCTAAAATCTTTGGTATTGGGTTCTGATTATCTCTTTCCTGAGCCCACCTTTCTATTTCTTCAGAGGTTACCACGGCTGTGCCTCCATTCTATTTCTTCAGAGGTGACTACGGCTGTGCCTCCAGTTCCAACAGGAACCAACGGTCTTCTTTCTCTTAAATTCATAGGTGTGACTCTCTTTGGGGTTTCTGTCAGAGGTTCTACATTAGGGAGATCCATTAATGAAATAACTGACTCACGTTCGCTAACCTGATCATCTGTGATTACTATCTCTTTTCTAGGACTATTTATTGGAACTGCCACAAGTTGTGGTTTCTGGCAAATCTTATTATCTCCATATAATGGGATTACTGGACCAATGGTTACCGGTACTGTCAAAGCTTCAGTATTTAAATTCAATTGACTTATCCTTTGAACTAGTTCTTCTCTAGTTTTATTCAAAGCTTCTCTTTCATTATCTTGCAACACTCTGTTGTATGATGTCTCATGTAAAATCTGTGAAGTTAATGGTATTCCCATTATTGGCACACTTGGGACAACCTTACTAGCTGTTTCTTGATACGGTGGTGGATTTTTAATTAAAATATCCTCTAATAACTCATCATCTGATTCACCATATCCTGCTGTGTTCAAATGTTTTGTTTTCTCCTTACACTTTCCTCCAGATTGTTCCTCAGCCATCAATACTGGATAAAACCCTTCTAATACCATAGCTCTCCTCCACTGTTTCATCTGCCCTTCTCGTGACTCATGCAAGTGTCTCAGAAAGAATCCTCTAGATCTTCCACCTCTGCATTTCTCTCGTTCATATGACTCAGTGTCCCATTCTTCCAAAGCCTCATATTGAGTTAACCTAGGTCTAGGTTCTAAATCATTCATTTTCAATCTTAAATTCTGAAGAGTCCTCCCATTAAACCGTAGTCCTCCGGCTTTCTTCTGGCAGGAGGCCCTGAAATTTCCTGATGGTTCTCATCTTTCCGAAGCAGGCTGCCAAAACATGCCGGACTTGGGCTGAAAGGGCCAAGTACTTATCCCACCTGACTCCAAGGTTTTTGATCGAGTCCTTGGGCACTGGTGGGGGGCCAAGTTACCCGGGTCACCATAGGCCTGAAGGAGGGGGGGATGATTGATTAAAGAATAAGACCTCTGCCTTATCGGCATTCAGTTTTAAGCAGTTTCCATTCATCCAACCTGCTATGTTTTTTAAACAGTCTTTGAAAGAATCAAAAGTTGCTGTAGAGTGGTCTTTGAAGGAGAACACCAGCTGGATGTCATCCGCGTATGAGACCACCTTGATCCCTCTCCTAGCAATGAGAGCTGCCAATAGAGCCATGTAGATATTAAAAAGCAGCGGGCTTAAGACCGAGCCCTGGGGCACACTGCATCTGAGCGACTTAACTGAGGAGATGTATGGACGGAGAAAAACTTGCTGGTCACAGCCTTTGAGATAGGAGGCAATCCACTCGAGTGCCGTCCCCTGTACTCCTATCTGCTTAAGTTTTTCCAGCAGGATAATTTGCGACACCGTATCGAACACCGCCAAAAAGTCTAATAGCACAAGCATGACCGACCAACCGGCATCCACAGACAGTCGGATGGAGTCTGCTACTTCAAGCAGTGCTGTTTCCGTGCTATACCCTGTGCGGAAGCCAGATTGAAAGTTGTGTATCAACTCATTGGCTTCCACATAGTTGGCTAGTTGTAAATGAGCCAACTTCTCTAGCACCTTAGCCAGTGCCGACAGCAGGGAGATAGGCCTGAAGTTGCTAAGTACTTCCGGGTCGGCATTGGCTTTCTTCAGCAGAGGTAGCAGATAAGCATTTTTCCACAAGGCTGGGAAGATTCCAGACCTAAGTGAGGTGTTCCAAATATGATTTAGGACCGGATTGAGCCACTCGGCCATTAGCCTAAACTGCCGAGCCAGACATGGATCCCCAGGTGACCCTGATTTGCATTTCCGAAGTTCAGCCAGAGACACCTCTGCAGGAATTGTGAGAAAGGATGTAAAAACATGCTGGTTATTGGGAGGGCCGAGGTCGTCTCCCGTTGCTCTGGGATCTGAAGCTGGGGGAAAAGAGGAGGAGAGCTGCATGATCTTTTCTTCGAAGAAGTCCGAAAGACTAGTGCAAGGGTCCTGAGAAGGTCGGAAGCCGTGTTCCAATGCTGCGGGATTAGTGAAAGATTTCACTATCCTAAAAACTTCCCTTGAGGACTTTTTAGCGTTGGCAATACGGGCAGCCAAGAATTCCCTTCTCTTGGAGTTAAGTAGTTTATGATAGTCCTTCAAGGCGTTTTTAGTGTACGGCAAGTATGGCTTTCTCCACATTCATTCCAGTCTTTTACAAGTGAGAAATTACAAGCCGGGCAGGAATACACCTTGTCCCCTCCCCCAACATCGACTAGAGGCATACCAGGTCATTTTTCTGATTTTAGCGCCATGAACTCATTGCGCCCCCATCCCAACACTCTGCTGCTATCCCATTGGGCAGCATGGCTGGCGCTGGCCGCGATCTGGGAACAGACGGGGGCAGACGGGCTTGCCTTTGGTGCGCCTTCGGTGTGCCAGCTGCGCGCGTCCGCCGAGCATCTGCGTCACCGTGGTGATCTTATAGCAGCCAGGAGGAAAAACTGGTCTGCTAACCTCACCAAGATGGCGCCGGAGAAATTCCCGCAGGAGCGAGGTTAAAATGGCGCTCCAAAATGGGACGACTCCACGCCAAGGAGCACCCGAGTTCGGGTCTGCCTCAGTCGAGGTGGGCTCATATGCTTTGAGGCATATGCTCTTTTTATGATCTAATCTAACTATTCCTATTTCCATCTCACAAAAAGGTAATATTCTGAATCTATTTCTTGCTCCCCCAGACCTTCTACAAACCATAATTACTTATTTTAGCTCGGCCAGACCATGTTGCTACACCTTATTTAGCCAACATTCTCACTTTTCACTCCTGAGGCCAGAGTAGGTGAGAAATAAAAGTGATGGGAGAAAACTGTATGGCTGCAATTTCATCAAGCCCTTCCAGGATATGAGAACCCTACATGTACTCCTAAAGCTGGGGTGTGGAGCTAGTACCCACATTATCAACGCTGGGGCTTTTTCAAAAGTAGGTCAGCGACACTTGCAAGGGAGGTCTGTGAAGGAGTAATTACTACTAAAAATAATTTTGGACTGGCCATCCTAAATTGTATGGTCTGAACAGCCCCATTTGTGGTGGCAAATAAACCATCCAAACTATGGTGGAGACTCTTCTTTTTTGGGAAAATCACCCCCCACTTCTTCCATAAGGCTATGTCAGAGCACCATTCTTCCAGCATAAGACCCAGGAAGACCCTGCTCTTAATAAGACCATATGACTATTCAATGTATTTTTTAATTTCTAGGATTATTTATAAATCATGCACCTAACCCCAAACACAGCTATCAAAGCCCAACTGTAACCTGCGAAATATCAGAACCTGCAGGAGAGATGTGGACACCAAGACCCTCTCCCACTAACACCCACAAGGTGTAAAGACTGTGCAATGGGATGCATAAGTCAATTGGAGAAAAAGAGAGGAGAGAGATGCTCTGAGGTAAACTATCCTGCAAGTTCGAGGGATCCATACCGCTTGCTGATCTGCTAACTGTTGGTGTGGGGAGTAGACAAGCTTATTTGAGACATATACTGGAAATAATGATAGGGCCACTTGGACACTACACCCAACCAGTAGCGGCTGGTGACATTTGAAAGTGGTGAGGCGTAAATACTGCACTGTGGCGAGCGAGCATAGCCTGCGAGCCCGAACCACCTACGGGAGGTTCGGGGGGTTCTCCCCCGAGAAAATTTTGAAAAAAGAGTGGGCAAATGGTGCATTTTCAAGCAAATTTGGGAAGCAAGAAGGTTAATAAAGCAATTGTGAAATAGCAGTTATTACATTAATAAAGAGATGTCATAGTAGGTGGCGGTCTCTTTCTCTCCCATTACAAAGATCCCTTCGTCTGACACTGGAGGTGGCTGTCTCTTTCCCTCCCATCACAGAGCTCCCTCTGTCTGACACTGGAGGTGGCGGTCTCGTTTCTTCTCATCACAGAGAGCTCCCTCCGCCTAACACTGGAGGTGACGGTCTCAATCCCTCCCATCACAGAGCTCCCTTTGTCTGACACTGAAGGTGGTGGTCTCTTTTCTTCCCATAGCAGAGCTCCCTGTGTCTGACACTGGAGGTAACTGGATCTTTTTTTTCTGTCCCACAGCTGCATGTGTCTCGCAGTGAAGGCGACTGTTTGGGTCTCATAGCTCCTTTTGTCTCTCACTGGAGATGGACGTTTCTTTACCTCTCTTCCCACCGCTCCCTTGTCTGCAACTGGAGGAAGTCGTACCCGTCTCAAACCAGAGCTGTCACTCCAGTGTAGTAGTGCCTACACCTACCCAGAGGCAGGTTCATTCACAAAAATGTAGAAGTGAGTGGGAACTTACGGGACCCGACTTCCACACTTTTATTTTTGCTATTTACTTGTTAGACTTCTTCTGTTTTCAATATTCTGATGCCAATTTTTTGGGGAAATTGTTTTTGGAGCCTATAATTAGGGTGTTAACCCCTGTAACTGTTGCCTCCTCTACCGCTATAGGCCCAAGGCAAAGGCAAGGGCATGTGAGGGGGGAGGGGTGAAGTTCCGTTAACCAGAAACTTAAGTGGATGCTTAAGTTAAGGCCGGCTCTTCCCATAAGCTGGTCTCTGTTGTGTTCACAAAAGCACGACCTGCGTCAGCCTTGGACAATCCGTCTTGCAGGGAATCCATTCCATGAGGCAGCCCTGTCAGCCTCCAGCGGTGAGAACAACCAGTGCTTCATTAGCTAAATATATACCTGCATAAATAAATAAGTGCAGGGGTCCAAAGTGTTTCTTCCAGGGCAGTGATTCATACTACAACACTTCCAGTGCACTGGCAGATACCTACAATATTTCTAGTGCACCGACTGGTGTGTGCAGCTCTTCCAGTGCACGTTTCGTGCCTACAGCACTTTCAGCTCACTGTCTCCTGCTTGTAGAGTTTCCAGTGAATGACACATGGCAACAGCACTTCCAGATCACAGACGCATGACTACACTACACCCAGTGCACTGACTCATGCCCAAAGCACTTCCAGTGCACCAACATATAACTACAGCACTTCAAGTTAACCGCCTCATGCCTACAGCACTTCTAGCTCACAAAATCATGCCCACAGCGTTTGCAATGCTGCACCACCTATCTGCAGCGCTTGCAGTGGGCTGACGGGTGCCAACTACACTTCCACTGCAACAAATGGTGCCCACAGGGCTTCCATTGCAGTGACTCATGTCTACAGAGCAACGAGTGCACCTACTCATGCCCACTGCACTGCGCAGCGACGCAGGGACACGCTCCTCACTCACACTAGCCCTTGGCAAACAAACACAGCAAGGACTCTACCTGAAATATGATTTTACAGAGATGGACTCCCAAGTTTTGCCTTGAGGGTGGAGTGGGGATTGTTTCGGAGTTCAAATTAAAACGCACGCATGGAATAACAGATCATACATGAATGCACGGGCGAGTCAGGGGCTTTGTATGTTAAAGAAACCTTTTTAAATGACATAAAACTGGTAAGACGTTCACAGGGCTCTCACAATGTACCCTTCCTTCCATGAGTTCCGATCTGATCTCTGATCTCTCAATGCACATCTATCCTGATACCATCTGGTAGTGAGACATTCACAGGGCTCTCACAAGGCACCTCGTGTCTGATCCGCAGCATGCACTGGTCCAAGTGGAGCCGTACAAGAAGATTCCTCAATATGCTCGTCGTCTGTCTGCACACGTTGTTTGGCTAAAGACTTACAGGCACAATTTTTCAATCACATTTTCTCTATTTTCGTTCCCACAGTTTGTCTTAGTCCTCAAAAGATAGGTTTAGAGCGCCTAAAGTGCGGAGAGCGCCTGGCAGAGAGCGCTTCACACCCAGTGCACATGCACCGAGAGGGGCAGCGTTCACGCTCTCCCAGACCTGAGAGATTCAAAGCGCTCTCAGGCCTGAGAGTGCCCCACCTGCCAGCCTGCCAGAAGGCCTGCCCCGGCTGGCTGCAACGCACACACATCTCGCGCTGTAAACGTCCCTGATGTTTTAAGGGTGAGACACCAGACCAGACAGTGCTTTTGACTGGATCCATTTTCATTGAATAACATCCCTATTTGAAGGTGGAATATCTCAGGGCTAATGCACCTGCTACAGAGATATGTATAACTAACTGCTTCGAGTCCTTATCGGGCTGGCTCGTCATGTCATGCTTCTAACGTTGATACACTTGGTAACTTTAAGTTGGTAAACATCAACAACTTGTACTAATTTTATGAAGGCAGTTCAGTTTAAACTATCATTCACAAATTCTGTCAGATATAAAGAACTCTCTATACGGGGTTAAAAAAGTATGCATATGCCCACGCACTGGGTCCGGCCGGAGGCACGGTCTGCTGCCTAGCCTCGGTGTTAATACTTCACCGGGCGAGTATCGGCACCGGCTTCCCAATCCAAAGGCGACCATCTGCTCTCCAAAGCCCTCGCCAGCACGAGACACCGTGACCCGCAAGTCACTGAACACAGGGCACCCAGTCGCGGCCGGCATGACTCGGGGGGGTACGCGCGGGGGGGGAGGCGTTTAATTTAATGAATAAAATAAAAAAATTAAAACTTACCAGGCATCTCCTCCGGTCCCGCGTCGCATCACGTCTCTCCTCTCCAAACTCCATACAAGACGTGGAACTAACTTCTCCCCGCTCTTTTGCTTGACTGGCAAATCAGAAGTCTAGGGGCGGCTACTCGGCTGTATCCTGGCATTTGACAGGCCCATGGGCGACTGTACGTCTCCGCCCGAGCAGGATCCAATCTACAGACGCCTGCACTACACTAGGCATGCGCAGCATACCTAATGTATTGTGAATGGAGTGGGGAGCTGAAATAAAGAGCGCTTTTCTCGCAGATGCGCAGTCCAACTTCTGGACTCCTGCTCTCGCCTGCGTGCGCTGTGCGTTGTGACATGCGCACTTTCACCTGTGAAGCAGCACAGGCCGGAAATGTAAACAGACGAATTGTCAAAGCTGTCAATTCGTCTGCTTACATTCTTGCTGCCCGAACTGCAGTGAGCAGTTTCTTGATGAATGCCTAGTGGGGCGCCCCTAATGGACCAGCCGCCACTGCACCCAACTGTACTTCCCTTGGTGGTACTTGTACTCGAGGATATTTCTTAATTTGCACTTCATTTTAATGATGTACATGCAAATTTAGCGTCCCTGCAATTACATAGCATATTAACAACATGCCCATTTTAACATTATGACACATTCAGTAAGTCAAGCAGATGCAGTATAGTGTCAGCACATATGAAAGTCTGTAGTTTTACTAATGTATCTTCTGGAGTTGGTGTCTCCACGTGCATTTATACAGCTGTGCACTGTTCAATTTGTGTGCATCCATTTATGCATTAATGCGTCTGCTCATAAACAGCACACAGAGTGCTATTTTATAGTTTAGTACCTTGAGAGACTGACGAGGGAAGTACTGCTCCTAGGAATATCCAATATCTCTTTGCAGTAAAGGTATGACAGTTCCAGAGGTATCAGGGTTGCTCAGGAGTGTTCTTGATGGGCCACATTGGCATGGTTTATGGTTTTGACCTACCTCTCTGTCTCCTTCCTTCCAAGCTGCTGATGTGTTAGCTGACGGTGGATGAAGCAGGGTTGAAGACCAGAGCTGCTGGTGTTCTTGGTCTCAAAGCTGAGTTAGAGCTCCGGCATAAGATCCACAGAGATGTTGAATAAGCTGAGAGACCTCCTACTGTTGAGCAGTATCACTAATTCAAGCAAGGACGGCTGTCTAGGTCCCTACATTTATACAATGCTGTGCCTAAGATGGCCGCTATTCCTGTGAGTTCTCATGTGAGTAGCTGTGATCCCAGGAGTCTGGTATGCCTCTGATAGCTCAGCAATGACTGGTCCTGCCAGATACTGTGTACGGCATCTTGCCCTCTCCAAGTCTGCCTCCTAACTAGTGGTAATACATGAGTCCAAATGGTGGTGGGTCACAGGAGTGAATGTGAAGTCAAATCCAATATGAGGGGCAGAAAGGACTGGAGAGAGGGTGAGACTACTGTGAGAGCAGCAGAGTGGTGTATATAGCAATAAAATATGTAACATAAGACGATACAGAGAACTGCTGGCATGATCACAGCATGAAGGGAGGTCTATACATGTGAACAAATGCAGACGTGGTCATAAATAGCATCTTAGCTAGATGAGGGGCGGGGGGAAGGAATACAACCTATGGTGACAGGAAGATTCTAAAGAGGTGGGGTTTTAGGCCATTCATGAATTCCACCAATGAAGGAGCAAGTCTTAAGTGCAACAGAAGGTTATTCCAGAACCCTTTTCCATAGGCAGGGAAAGTCTTTTGGAATGTGCATTATTTGTAAGCCTTTTTGGATTTCAAGCCTGCCCAGTAAGTTGCACCTGGTACTGCAGACACCACTGAACACATTGAAGGTAGTTCTGCTTACTCCCTTACAGTGACTTAAAAATCACCCAACAGATTTTCAGGTCTATTCTGACAAGGAAGGGAAGTGTTAAAGATTTGTATTCATTTTGTCATTGTATATTGTGCTCTCGATTAACTTACACCAGCTCAGTCACACACTGAAACATTTACCTCAAGGTTGTTGACCCATTTATTCTTATAACACAATATTGTTAATGTATCATGTTTATCTAGTAGCTCTGAATGGCATTAGCATGGAGGATGCTGAATTATTATTCATGTAGTGGGATAGTGATAAAGTGCTAGGACTATATGACTTTTAATTTTTACGTGCTCTGATAGGCTAAGGAAATGATACATTTGCTCACACCACAGGGATTCTGCGGTTTCTGTGAAAGTAATGTATAAAAACCCTCGATTTTGAGGGTGAGCCAGAAGAATTTTCTGTTCTGCTAGGGACTTTGCCTGTTACTCT
This sequence comes from Calotriton arnoldi, assembly GCA_963921515.1. Lineage (NCBI taxonomy): Eukaryota > Metazoa > Chordata > Amphibia > Caudata > Salamandridae > Calotriton > Calotriton arnoldi. The sequence goes on from CAWUFW010000198.1 coordinate 3,930,848, forward strand.
CCTGATTTTGCTGCCCTCTTGGGACATAGAGTGATTTCTCTTTTTGGATTTCTCGGTACTGCTTCCTACTGAGAACCTTTATGGCATTGACATTATATTGCCCTATTTGAAGTTTTGCAATAAAACCCTTTAACTTTCTATTCATGTAGATCTCAGGTTTGAGTGAACCCATTTACTTAATACGTTGTATTTCCAAATTTTGATGTTTTGGGAGGTGCTTTAACATGGGGACACATTGCCTCATGAAATTGAGGTTTATCACCGTCTCCGATCCAGTGAATGTGGGCATTCTGGTTGAATTACATTTTTTGGGGTCTATAAATTTCGGGGTATCCTGTGCCCATGGAAAAAAAAGAAACTTTTCAAGTACACATATGGCAGGCATGATCAACCTTTCTTTGGAGCAAGAACATTTATGTGAAAGGCAATTATTTTACCAGCTGCATAAAGAATGGCTTTGATTGTAGACAACAAAGAGTCTGTGAGCACTGTGCTGCCACAACGATAAACGTTAAGATGAGGGTTTGGACAACTGACTAGAAGTTGATTGGAGACATGAGGGGCTTGCTTTTTGTCAGCAATGCAATCTAGAGGTATGCTGTTGTTTTTCCGTGGTTTGATGCTTGAACGAAAGATAGCAGCATAGAGAAAATCCAGGGATTTAGGGGAATGTGACAGATAGTGTCAAGACATTGCATACAGTGGTCAAAAATCAATTGAGGACTGATCCTGAGAGAATCAACCACAGTAAAGACTGAAGAATGAAATTGTTCAATAACAGACTGGGAAAAGAACTTGGTACAAGTTTAAAATTGCTTTAACATGGAAGTTGAGTGGTTAATTTCTTTTCAATGAGAAGAAAGTGCTAGTTGAGTGGTTGCATCTGGAAAATTAACTCAAGAGTTGGGAATATAGGCAAAAGAAGATGTCCAGGGATGCACAGCTGAGGAAGAAAGTCATGTAAGAAAAATATAAAAGGAATACATTTAATAATGTAAAGGCTGAAAGAACTTTATTTTATGCTAAACAAATCTTTCTGGATGGTAACTAAGCATCCCTTTGGACTACAGACTGAACACACTTGAAGGAAGGGATTTTATACAAAGTACCAGTAATGTTTCAGGGATCTTTGTTACCGATAAAGGCAAGAGTAATTCAAGAGTACCAGAATTTTACCAGTCCATACATAGGTTGGATCTTCGTCATCTATACAAGACAAAACATTCTCTGTTAAGCTGGCTTTTCTTAAATGATATTCCTAAAATTTCGCCATTACGCCACATTGTGTAGGTATGTGGCATTCGCTATGTGCAGCACTTATGTTTTTTGTGGGATTTTTATGACGTGCACTCGAGGGTGCATTTCAAGGTAAAATATGGAGCCAAATAGCATTTTTGAATTTTTTTATAATAACGCCTAATTTTGTCGAATTGTGCGTAATGGTTCAGACATATTGCATAATTGTGCAAAAGAATTTTGCACACCCCTATTAAAAATACATGAGGAAAACAAAAAAGTGATAGATGGAATACTTTCAATTAATCTCAGCCACTGGCAATTACTTGAGGCCGCATACAGGTCCATCATTATTTTGCCATTTTTTGCCACTAAGCACTGCCTTAACTTACCACCAAAAGCATGAAATAGTGCCAGACAAAAATGTTTCGCGATCCTTCCATTGTTTTTTTGCCCACCATGCCACCTCAGATTAGACTCAGTCATATACATATCAGCCTTGATCCTGCTCCAATAGGAACAGTCCAGCCTGAGGTGCCAAGCAAGGCCCTCCCTGAACCGGAACACAAGCAACCTGAGGCCAATTTCGGACAATTTGAGGCTCTTCAGTCGGGTTCAGGTTGGTTCCTGGGGCATAGTGAGCACTGACCCCATGTCTGGGCATACCGGTCCAATTTAGGGTGCTGCACTGAAGTAAGCAAAAAAGCGATGAATAGAATGCTTGAATTAATCTCAGCTACTGGCAATTACTCACGGTCACATCCCAGTCCATCATTACTTGCCATCATTATCAAGTTCTGCCTTAACTCATCATCAAGGACATGAAATAGTACCTGACAAAAATGATGTGTGATCCAGCACCAGGATGCAGAAAAGCAAAAAAAATGAAAACCAGGATCTGCAGAGTTAGCACAGTGTCCCAAAATATTCTGAGGCAACTCTTCTTTTACGGTTTCACAATATATTTACCATCTTATTGTATTTATATATCTATTATGTATGCATTGCTCTCAGGAGGTGGTTGAGAATAAAAGAGGATCAGGCCACTCAAAACTTCACCATAGAGTGCCTATAACACTTATGATGCGTGTGCTGTGCACGTGTGGTCCTGACAATACTACTTAGAGTAAAATTCACCTGAGGGTCAAGAAAAACTGTGATAAGGTACCAGAGTCAACCCCCATATATAAGAAAAGATGCCACATTCTACAAATCTAAGGATATTAGTAAATTACGTACAAAACAACAGTACTAATTGCTAAAGCCACTTGTCACGAAATTGTGTCCCACAGACAATTCATGCCCATGTTTTATGACCTCTGATTTGTTCAGTTAAAACCAACATTCTGTTAAATGGCTAATCGTGATGAAAAGATGATGCATAATCCCAATCCCGGTACACTGTTCCATAGAGTACATAAGGCAATTCAGGGCTAATGCCAACCTCCACTGATTCTGGGTTCATATATTGCCACATGAGACGACTCATGTACTTTGAGTGTTCCATTGTTTCCAAAAAACCTTGCTTTGAATAAGGTCCTTTGGAATAGACCAATGTAATGATGAGACACATTACATCTAAAAGTCAATTTAGTAGGTTGACCCCCATGTTCATAAAAACAACTTCCCATGTTCATCTCTATCCTGGGAGCCATCGGTTTGTCTCACGTCTAATAAAAAAGCAATTATCTTAAGTGAAGACCACATAAACAGTAAAACGATTTTTTTTGTTAACGCAGATATGAATTGGGGAAATATAATATAACCATTATACAATCATGAGACTCATAAAGTAACCTACTAAATTGTTATGCGTTGTATTTCGCAGTCGAAATCTACGCGCAAGAAGATTCTGCAAGAGGGAAGAAAAGCTTACATTCATTGATTTAATACCTTTGAAGGTTATGCAGCACAGGTTTGCTTTGGCACAGAATGTCATCCTGCCTTCTGCCAAGAGCACTGAGAACACGAGGAAAATAGTGGATTATGAAGTAGAAATCTTTTCAGTTGCAAAGCCCAGATAATAGCAGTGGCATGTACATACAGGTAAATGCAGATGCACTGAACTCACCAAAAGTATAAAACTCTTTTTGCATCACATTCATTAATATTATGTTTCACACGTTTACAAATTTATCAAAGCAATTTTGAAATACGTAGTAATTTCTCGTGTAATTCTAGCCCGCTTTTGCATTACGTGAGCCACAGGAGGGGGCTGAATTTTGTGCAGTTAGATTTGGAGGAGTGTTACTGCCCCCCAATAAAATGCTGGAAACTGGGGCCAAACTGTGCATTTTGGAACATAGTTCCGAAGGCAAAGGAATGATATATTCAGTCACCATCTGGCACAGTGGTAATGAGCACTTTCCCTATTTCACCTCCAAATGTAAGACTAAATTCTATGACACTTCACTGGTCCTTAACCAACCACAAACTATACAGCTTGAATGTGACATTGCAATTACGCTTACCCATCACAACCACCAGATCTGCAAAAAATCTCCTTCACTGCTTCTTCCACGTGCTGTCAAGTAGGGCACCCTGGGTGCATGCTATGGCGCTACCATTTGAACATTAGGTTGAACACTAGGGGACATATTTACTAGAACTGATGCATCGGCATTGATGCGTCACAGTTTTTGCGCCTGCCACAAATGCCCGAACGATGCCATGGATGTGCTGTATTTACAATACTGTGCTTCATGGCGCAAGGATTCACAGGTCCGTCAGAAATTCTAACGCATCTTTTGACGCTAAAGTGACGCATTGCTGGAGTTGGTCATAAGAGTGACACAACTCCAGCAATGTGTCAGAAACAGACGAGAGTCCCATGTTAAAAGTCCTGAATCCATCCTTACACCTGGTTTGAGAAGGTGTAGGGATTTTGACGCAGTCAAGTCATAGAGTGACACAGTCAAAAGTTGTAAATTTCATAAATATGCCCCTAGATCGCCACCTCTTGACACTTGGACCCAGATTCTCAAAAAAATCACGGAACACAGCGCAGCAGTCAAAAATACTGTGCTGCATTGCATGACAAGGAGGGAGCTGGAGACGCAGATATGGCTCTCTCCTCTCCCTAGCGCCGGTGCAGATTTTAGCTGCCGTGGACCAGGAACACTCATTAGTGCCATAGTGCGAGGATGCGTGCCTGAGTCTACCATAGGTTTTGTACTAGAAGGGAACCCTTCCAGTACAAAATACTATGCTTAGACACACTTGAAAGTTTTCCCTACTTTGTAAGTGTGCTGCACAGTACAGCACACATGTAAAGTCAGAAAAGAAAGGAGCAATAAAAACCTTTCTCCTTTTAACGCCTCCTTTCAAATGGGGTTAACTTTTGGTGCTAAGCCCTCTCTACTATTGTTTGTAGATAGGGTTTTGCATCAAAATGCATGGCAGGTTGCATGGGAACGCCCATGTACCATCCATGTAACGCCCCCTTGGCGCTAAGTAACGCAAAGCAGTGCTTCACGCTGATTTGCCTTACTTATAGGATACTTTCCAGCACAAAATACATTTTGCACTGGAAAGTAAATTAGAAAAGAAACATTTTGTGTAGGCAACCCAGCACAAAATGTTTGTGAATCTACCCCTGAGAGGATTGGAAAGGAAGTCAATATAACAATCCAGGTGGCACCGACTTTCCAGTTGGTGTTACTAAATTTGGAACAGCGTTATTGTGGTTCCCAGGGGCTGTAAACTGCTTTTTGAAGCCTGCAGTGTCTGGTAAGGGGAAATGCTCACCGAGGGATAGTTTCTGGAGCTTCCTAGCTCCCTGCTGCTTCTTGGCTGACTTTCTCCTGGAGAGCTTAGCTCCAGAAAGGCAATCACTTGCCAAGAAGTCTGCAGGTGGGCTTCAAAGAGGCTCTGCAGGTAGTCAGGTTCTGCTTTTTAATTTTTTCTTTTCTTTTTTTTTGCTGTTTCGACATAGCTGTTTTTTCCTTTCTATTGCTAATGGCCTTCCAATTCCTCATAGGGTTTACCAGGTGAAGTTTTTCATCATATCCTCCAGTTTGGTTGGAGGGTGTGTCTCAAGGCAGCCATGTTCCTTCGGCAGTTCTTTGCTCCTGCCATTTGTTAGTCCCTGTTTCCTCGTGCTTGATGGTGCCTTCCTCTAGAAATCTGTGCCCTGCATCCTGGAAGGCTTCATTCTGATTCCTGGAGTTTTTTGTCCTGCAAAGAGTTTTTCTATGACTATGTTTTTTTCCTCATGAGACTGTGGCAGTTTCTTATGGGCAGGGCTAGCGCTAGGCATGGGCAATGTGGGTAGCTGCACAGGGACCGTGCTTCGGTTGAAAACATAGGGCCCTGTTTCCTTGTCAAAGTCCACATTATGTCAGTCCACCTGCTCATCCAGTGCCTCCTCCCCCACCCGATCACAGCACAAAAGTATTGTTTCAGCGAGGTGTCTTGACCTCGATGGTCCAAGGGCCCGGTGGCATTGTTGGAGGTGCAGATGTGGGGAGGAAGGTAAACAGTGGGTGGGGAAGTGGGCAGCCACAAGTCAGTGGCGGGGCGGGGCAGTGCCTCTCTTAAGATCCTGCCCTGAAGCCTTGTCTGAACTTTATGTTTTGGATTGCCAGGCAACAGAAGGTCCTTTTGTTGCCAGGACCAGCCGTCCATTATCAGGTGAGGAGAGGTTGGGAGGGGGGCAGGGAGGAGCAGGCAGATCTGACTGGCATGACAACAGTGTTTAGCAAAGCACACTTCTTTGGACCTTGAAGCGCTGGATCAGGCTGCAAGGTCCAGGTATGGGGCTCCCCTTCCCTGGGCCTTACAGCCATTATCCAATGCCTCTCCCGGGCCTTCGAGCGATTCTTAGCAGCCAAGTGGTTAAGTGAGTCATTCTGTGCCCAAAGTCCATTGAATTTTTAGACCTAGTTTAATGTTTGTGCCATGTCCTGTTTCTGTTTTTAAAAAATCAGGGCACTCTAGTCATGCTGCATTTTATCTGTATGGAACGGGAATTACACATGTGCTACCATATCTGCACCTGTTTTATATATAAAGGACGCTTGCAGTGGAATACGTGTGCTCTAGCAAGTGTGACAGCCCTTGAAAGGCAATGCAGTGAACAGCGCTGGGATCAGGCTGCAAGTTACCGATGTGGGGCCATTATCCAGTGCTGCGAGGCCTAGAGCAGGAGGCCCTTTCTTCTTAGCTTCGTAGCACTACTCTATGGCTGTAAAGCCTAGGGGATGAAACTCTTGCGGCATATGCAGTTGTTTAATGGAAAGGGGACCCCAGGTACAAGTCCTGGCGTCAGCTCTAAATCCTGGGATTCTGGGCAAATCACTGAAAAAGAAACTGACCTTGTGCAATGTAATTGGTACTCGTGTAATGCGCTCCAAAGAGCTTGGTCCGAGTTTGCGCTATATCAAACTGCAAAAAAGGAAACAACGCCATGCCTGCAGTGACCTCATGTCCTGGCACTGGGCATCAAGCATTACTTCCAAGTTTTCAGATTCCCGATGTGCAGGGGTATTGTGAACCCAGGGGCGACTCCCCCGCTAAGGCGGTGGAGTGCCACCCCACTGCATTTTGAGTAGTGAAAAAAGGAAAAATAAAACGATAATAACCCGATGTTATTAGCATTTTATTTGTCCATTGTCAGGCAGGTTTACGGGGCGGGGCTTGGCTGTGTCACAGCCAGCAAGAGGAGGAGTGGTGGACACTTAAGTGCGCATGACTGTTTGGCTGGCCATCTTGGTCCGGCCAAACAGTCATGCGCACTTTAGCCTGGTGAGGAACATGCACAGGCTCCTACTGCCTGTCTGAGCGTCGCACCACGGCGCTCAAACCAATCACAACACTGCTTTGCAGCATTGTGATTGGCTTAGGGGAGCCTGGGTGTGCTTCCTGCTTCAAGCAGGAACAGGAGAGGACGACGCGAGACGGCGTTCCAGAAGCAAGGTAAGTCACTTTTTAATTAATTTTTCTATCCCCCCGGCTCACCCGTGCTAGTTGGTGGCAGCCGCCACTGCGTGAACTCCCTTCCCCCTGCTGTAGCAGCCATAATGGGGGTGGAATTCTTCATGGGCCTCTTTTGTCTGCAATTCCACTGACAAAGGCCCACAATTAACGTGAACGGGTGGGTGGGTGAGTGAGTGACTGAATGGATGAATGGCTGGATGGATGAGTGAAAGGGTGAATGGATGAATGGATGAGTGAGAGGGTGGATAGATGGATCATGAGAGAAAAGGTGAATGCATGAATGAGTGGAAGGATGTATAGATGAGTGAAAGGGTAAATGGATGGATAGATAATTGGATGGGTGGATGGGTAGAAGGGTGGATAGCTGAATGAAAGGATGGATGGCTGGGGGAAAGGATGGATTATAGATGAGTGAAAGGCAGGATGGATGCATGGATGGATGGAGTGAAAGGGTGGATGGCTAGCTGGATGGATGAGTGAAAGGGTGGATGAATGGATGCGTGAAAGGGTGGATGATGAAGGAAGAAAGGATGGATGCATAAGTGAGTGGAAGGATGGATAGATGAGTGAAAGGGTAAGTGGATGGATAGATAAATGGACGGGTGGATGGTGGAAGGGTGGATTGATGAGTGAAGCGATGCATGGCTGAGTGAAAGGGTGGATGAGATATGAGTGAAAGGCAGGATGGATGCATGGATGGAGTGAAAGGGTGGATGGATGGATGGTGTGAAAGGGTGGATGATAGATAAGTGAAATGATGAATGAGTGGATGGATGAATAGATCAGTGAAAGGGTGAATGGATGGACAATAAGAGAAAGGGTAGATGTAAGGATGGATAAGTGTAAGAATGGATGTATAAGTGAAAGGGAAGCTGGATGGACGAAAGGATGGATGGATGAGTGAAAGGGTGAATGGATGGATGGATGAGTGAACTGGTGGATAGATGGATGATGAGAGAAAGATTGGATGGATGAGTGAAAGGATCCATGAGTGAAAGTGTCAATGGATGGATGGATGAGGAGTTTGATGGGTGGAAAGGTGGATGTATAAGTAAAAGGATGGATGGCTGAGTGAAAGGGTGGATGAATGAGTGAAATGCAGGATGGATAGATGGATGAGTGAAAGTATGGATGGATGATTGACAGGATAGATAGTTGGATGGGTGGGTGGATAGATGAGTGAAAGGATGGATGTAAGTGTGGATGAGTGAAAGAATGGATAGATTGAAGAAAGGATGGATGGGTGAGTAACGGGTGAATGGATGGACGGATGAGTGAATGGATGAATGAGTAGGTGAAATGATGGCTGGATGGATGAAAGGGTAAATGGATGAGTGGATGAACGAATGAAACGATGGATGGATGGAGTGAAAGGGTAGATGGATGGATGATTGAAAGGATGGATGGATAGCTGGATGGATGAGTGAAAGGATGGATCAATAGATGGATGAATGAATGCATGATGGATAGGTTTGGATATGTATGGGCACAAGTGTGGGTGGATGGACTGAATGGTGAAAGACTGAATGATGGATGAAAGAATTAATGGATGACAGAATATAAAGGTGAAATGGTGAATATCAGCGGGTGGATGGAAGGATGAAAGGATAGATGCTTGGATGGGAGAGACAAGAGATCTCTTCTAGAAATGGTCCTGATGACTTGCTTCACTTTCTTGTTGCCAGAAGAACTTTGGTTCAAAGTGGGAGGTATTTTAATTTTCTGGCTTCTCCCTTGCATATGTGTGACATTTCTGTTTTTGCCATGAATTTACGTGTAGCATCTCTACATCATATGCATGACATTTTGCGTGACACCCAACTGCTACTTGAATGCTATACTAGTAATAATACATTTTAGCATGTTTTGTTTTGTGTCAGATTCTAGAGAGAGCCTTATAGCACCATGAGCTGTGCTTGAGATGTATATTGTGTTTGTAGCAATAGGCAAGGTGTTCAAAACAAACTGTGCAATAGTGCATCCTCAGTGTCTTCTTCAAGGAAGCTGCAGGGAAATGTTCCTTTGTGACCTCTGTCAGCCAGGGCTAGCCTCCTGGTATGGCAAACCTTTTGCAGCTCTCGGCAAAACCTCCCCAAACAAAGTCTGACTCCCTGTTTTAATTTCCACTTGCTGACACACCCATAATGCGTTCCCTAAAGTGGGTCTGTCACAGCTTTACCCCCTTAGTTCACCACCAAAGCAAGAACTCTTGAGTAACACCACCACAGAAATGCAATGCAAGAACTTCTTAATGACTCAAAGCGTATAACTTTCACTAGCACCGATTTCCACCGGAGGAGGTCTCAAGTTGCTTCTTTATACCACATGTAAGTAGTTCATCTTGCTGTTATTTCCTTGCATTGTGAAATTGGCATTTTCATTTTTCCATCAAAGACTCCACTATCCCACTCATTTCATGATCATGTACATGATAAATAATATGGTACTGGGCAATAGAAATAAAGGGCGCATTTTGAGGGATACATGTTGCATGTAGTATGTTTTTGTTTGTCCTGCATGCAGTGTATAGACTCGCCTTTCAAGTCGGTGTACTTTTAACAAAAACGACACCTGAAATAACTGCTCCTATTAATTAACTACAGCGGGCAAAAGGACTATGATTTTGTGACATGGAATCAGTGGGATAGTTAGTTTTGGATGTGGTACCAAGGCAGATGCTCGACAAAGATCAGCCTGATGGATTACACATTATAAATGCAGTACTGATATAGGAACTCTAGGATCTAACCAACAAGGAGATTAATGACCAAGCTAGAAACCAGCATAGTAGTTCATGAGCAGCACAGATAAGGACAGAGGTTTCTGTTTCTGCAGATTTTTATGAGATAGTCAAAAGACACAGAGGGACCTCTTTAACAACAAGTATTAATAAAACACTTCATTGTAATTACTCTAAAGAAAATGACTGCAGGGAAGTGTCCACTCCCTCTCAGCTGATGGGGCCCATTTAGAACCACAAAAGGGGTGAGTTAAGCCAAATTTGAGAACACCCACCTATAATTGCCATATAGAGTAGCGACAGATGTTGTTGCCATGCTGTTATATATATTTGAGTTGAAAATGGATTGATGGCATGCAGTGTACACACTATGGTGCAGGGTCTCATGTATAGAATAGAGTGTGCATGGTTTGATGTGAGTTTGAACTTGAATGGTGTGGTGTTCCTTAAGTCGAGACCAACTGACATAGAATTGTTTTTAATTCCAATCAGTATATTACTAATTAATACCTTATATATATTTTTGATATCCAAAAGGTTTCGCATCATTATCATTTGTTCAGGTGGGAGAGCCTTATGCCTCCTTATTTCCACATTCTCCTTTAGAATTAGATCGGGGTAGGCAGGAAGGTCTTGGAGCCTTGGTGAAAGTCGAGTGACTCATTGGGCATTTACTAAATCGGCTGAAATAAGTTGGCAATATAAGGATGTCAGAGTCACTGGATTTCCATTGGACATCCTATCTGCCAGTTTCTAACCATTATATGTGTCCCCATTGGATAAAGAAATTTAGGGTATACCACTAATCATTTTTATATTAACTGGACCCCAGCATATGCCAAAAAAACTGAATATATAAGAGCTCCCAGACTTGATTGAGCCCATCCAGGTGGCAGCGACCAACTTGGGTGACATGATACAGCAGTGATGAAGCATGCCACCATTTGGTGGGTGAGGTGTCTCCTTTTAATTACATCTATGACCCTGTAGGACTGATGATCGATAGACAGGCACCAATTGGTACCTGAGCTTTCACATCTTGTGGTGAGAATAGTATTTCTATACAATCCTAGACAAAAGGCATCCGAATGCTTTACAGGGTCCAAGGCAAAGACACAGTCAAAGTGTAATTGGATGAGCAGCTGTTTCTAAGGTCGAAAGTGGGCTGTTACTGCATCATGATGTAGTGTCATTAAAGAGGTGTGTTTTCAACTCTTTACTAAATTGGAGTGGGTTTTGGCAGTCTTGATGGATAGCAGGATGTTATTCCAGATCCTAGGTTCGTAGATGAAAAAGGTATGTTGCCTTGTTTTTCTTTTTTGCACTTCATCCTCTCCAGTCTGATGGTCTCCTGCCTGTAAGTATGCAGAGAGCCACTACAGTTGGTGAACTTGTCAGCCAGATAGGCAGGGGTGCTGATTGTGATGACTTTGTAGATTATGGTAAGTAATGGTGTTGAAGATGGTAGTGGCTAGCAAGGACAGCCAATGGAGTCCTTGAGGGAGGGGGTGATATGCCCATATTTCTACAGGCCTTTGCTGAGGCATGCTTCTGTATGTAGGATGCCCTTAACGGGGGTCGTTGTGAAATGTGGGAAAACATGGAGCATGGCATTGCCACTAATCAGATGCAAGAGTAAGAGGGCTTGATTTGCAGTCCTGAAGCCACTTTTTGGGATGAGTGGTTTGGATGGTGGGCTTTGAATGTTGGGGGAAAGTGTCCAGAGGACACAGTGGTGTGCTGAGTTAGATTCTAGGATGCATTGCAATGTGGTATTTTAGTTTCTAGGATGCAATATTGCATTAAAATCCCAGTGGTGGGCAACTTTCTGTATGATGAACAGTAGTATGGTGAGTTAGAATCAATAGGATGCACTGTTCTTTATTGGTTTTATGCCCCTACAGTGTGTGAAGGGCACTTATAGGGCATGTTGAAGGTCAGCATCCCTACGAAGCAGTGAACGGGTTTCATTAATGTACCTTGGATACAGTGCTGTTGGTAATCCCTTTGGGATGCAGTGCTTTGTAGGAGTTAATGTCTATAATATGCTTGTGATGGGCTAGTGACCCACACATTTTGAGATGTTTGGTGGGTATATTTCTCTTGTGTATAAAGTGGTATGGTGTGTTAGTATTTCATTGTGTGGTGCATTCAGTTAATGTCTCTTTAAGGCAGTACAGTTGGTGGGTATGGTGCTGTTTGCATGGTTACTGTCCCAGGGTTCAATGTTCAATAGTACACCTAGAGTACAGCACAATGTTATGGTTTAATGTCCCTTGTATCCAATGCTGTATTATTGTTCTTCAGTGATAGTGTAGTGTTTTGGGTTAACATAGTCTGGATACAACTTCAGCGTGCTGGACTTATGGACTTATGATGTAGGGCAGTATGAGGGGCTAAATTCAATTGAAATATACTGCGATGTAGTTGGTTACTAACCTTAGAATGCACTACTATCTATACGTCTATTTCCCTGACTCTATAGGTGCCAATGCAATTGATGTATTAGAAGCCCTGTGGTTGTTTAGAATGAAAAGGATGCAGAGCAATGTGGGTTAGTGTTCCTAATTTGTAGTACAGCGAGTTTTCTGAATGGGGTCAGTGGTGTCTCTGTGAAGCAGTCTGTGGAGTTTAGAGATGCTAGGGTGCAGCACAATCATTAAGAGCCCAGTGTCCTAATTACTGGTTGGAAAAATCTGGTCACAGTATGCAACCAGGATTTTTTCAGGACCAGTAAAGAATTTAAAAATTGACCTATGTACTAATAGGTCAGTTAGCCACATTGTGATTCAGATTAGGTTGTAATCTAAACTACCTCATAAATATTAATGAGGTAAGTTGCAAAATGCAATTCACTCACATTGATGACTTTCACAAGGATGCTGTCCTGCTAGGGGCAGCAAACCACCATGTTTCTGATCTCCAAAGTCACATTTTTTTTTAATGCAGCCTCTTTTCCTGAAAGAAAACAGTGCTGTGTTTAAATAAAAAAAAAGAATTTTCTGAAAAGTTTGTGTGAACGTTGGCAGATCTCCCCTGGATCACTGCCTACTCCCTAAGGGGAACCTTTCCCTTTTACGAATGCTTTACCACCCCAAGTTGGTAGGCAGTAGTTTTTCAATGTTTTACAACCAGATTTTGGTTGCAAAACATTGATGGCTCTCATACTGAAATGCTTTTTGGAAGGAACTTAAACAACACGCCCCTTCCAAATACCAATTTTGTATGGACTGGCAATTACAGACTCATGGCCTAATTTATTATTTGGCGGGTGGCCCATCGATATGCCAGGAGGATGGAGTAAATTACTCCATCTCCATGGCAGAGGGACTGTCTGCCAAATTTATAAATGACCACCAAGCAGACAGTCATTTACACTGTATTGGCAGGAACCGCTGTGACGTATTTTGCTGTTTGATGCAGCCATGCACCAAATAATTTTCTTTTTTTAAAGAAAATCCCAAAACGGGATTTACTTTTTGAAAATTCAACAATGTAATGTTCCCCCTCCATGTGAGTCATCTCCCATGGAGGGGGAACATTATTAGCATTTTACTGTAAATCACCACCAGGATTTGCCTGACAATGATGGACAGTTAAAAAATGGTTATATGTCTGCCCATCCTGATTGGGTGTGCGGACATATAGCCATTTCTCCAACGGCCCTTACTTCTTCGGGTCAGTGGAGAGGGTGGCTATGGTGGTGATGGAGTAGTCACCACAGTAGCCAAACCTATGGTTCACCCGCATTTAAATCGGGTGGGCAGCCCATTATGGTCGCAGTAAGGATACTCTGCAGGCATTGCGATGGAGTATTCTCACTGTCAACAAATAAATCCGGCCTTAGTCTGTTTGCGATGTAAATACATGTAGGACGTTTGGTCCTTAGTTCCTAGACTGCATCATGTAATAATGGGGCAGAATCAATAGAATAGGTGCAGATTGACTGAGATCAAGGTGGGCTGCTAGGTGCGGAGTAATCTCCCTCTCTTTCTTTCCTCTCCGAACCTCTATCCCACCTTGCTAATATTGGGTACTACTAGGATTTAGCATGCACCTCGTCACTTAATATGTGGTATTTACTCCGGGCCATGACGGGAAATGGTTTTTAGGATGCGTAGGCATTTAAAAGCTCATGGGCAGGGTTTAGTTGGCACTTTAAGGTCAGGGCTAAAGGTCGAGAAAGCACATCTCCCCTCCTTTTGCTTATCATCCCCTACCCTGCAGGTTGAGCGTGGCCTTACCACCAGGACTTAATATGCACTCTGGCACATAGCACATGGCACATAGCTACCCTGAGCTATGATTAAGAATAAAAAACTTTGCTTTTTATCTTTTACCTTTTTTAAAGTGTAGGCATCCCATAGCCCATGGGCAGAACCCAGCTAGGTTAAGGTGAGCCGCTATGGAGGTTGTAGCCTGAGGATATAATATGTACCTGGCACTTTACGCATAGTAGGAATGGTCCCTTCTCTTTTTAATAATAATGTGTTTTATCTTTTCATATCATTGCCGTTGTTTGTATTATTGCATATTGTATTTTATCGCATATTTTATTGTAACATGTAAATGTTTATGGTTTTTATTGACTAATAAACAAACAGTATTCATTCATTTATTCTTACTGCTAGGGCTATTTTCTGGTTTACTGTCCTTGGGATATAAATAACAGCAAACAGAGCTCCACCCATAGCATCATTATATATACACACACTATACATGCTGCAATATCACGGGAAATCACAGGAGGCTTATTCTAAATGTAAATCTTTAGCCAAACTATTGTGGGCACAAATTTTTGAAGTCAAGAATGAACACTAATCAAAAGTCCAGAACACCTCCATCTTGCAGCCCTTTGCACATGCATAGAGTTCATTTTGTCATAGAAACATATAGCTGACGAGAACCCATGGATTGAGTAAAGAATGTTGGTGTCAAATTAGATGCAAAACTGTCCCTTCCGTGTAAAATGAACTCAGTGGTAGCTTCCTGCCTGTTTCAGCTTCCCACGCTCAGAAGAACCATTTCTCTTTTCTCTGGTCCTCATTAGATCCAAATTCTCAATGTATTATTTGTATCATTCCGTTTGGACTGTTGTTGAAATGAAGTGTGTCTGGAGTTACTGGCTAAGGCAGTAAATACACTCTAATGGGTCCAAAGCTCTGCTGCTGGACTTGCCCCTAACTTATGAAGATCTAATTCTATCTGAAAGGTTCTGGCAACTCTTCGTGGCTTCCTGTGAAGAAAGAAACGTGTGACCTCTAAAGGGCTGTGTCTGGTACACAAGCATCTTCTGGGTCTGAGCCCTCCCCATTACTTAAACAGTTTTGATTCTATTAACCACACTATGCTGCTGCCTTCAGTAGGGCCAATCTCAAAGTCCTGCTAAGCTTTGAAACAGTCTGTCACTATCCTTAAGATCCCAAAGATCACTTTTAAAGTTTAGGAAAGAATTAAAGACGTGACTTTTTCCAATTCTTTAGCAGCTTGATTTAGTGGTAATATTGCTCTTAGGTTTTTTTTAGCACAAAGATACCTTTGGTGATAGCACCGCTTTAGAAGAGACAAACAATGCATAAATAAATAAATGAATAGCTGGCAGTGAGAGCGAAAGAGGACTTCAACCAGACCTGTTATAAATAGAGAATGATGCTAATGTTCGTTACACTAAAGTGTTAAATGTGTACAAATCCAGGAAAATACAAATAAAACTGTAAGTGTATAATGGGCCATATAAACATTAAAGATGGGCTGCAAGAGGCACATGGAAATACATTTTGCATTAATTCATTATACGTGGAATCACAACGCTGTCTACGGTGTCAGACATATTGCAGCACCCTGGGGATGAAAATTTCACACATCCTGCAGGGGGCATTTCAAACGTAAAACTTTAGCCACAGGATCAGAAAGTGTGAAGTTTATGCGAGAGTAATTCCAAACGTTGAGACAGGAAAATAGAATGGATTTCCATGAGCTGAATATTTTGGTTACGAGCCAGGGCGATGTGTCTCACTTTCAGAAAGCCCATCTGCTCTTGGAGAAAATACTTTATAGGAGACCATTCCTGGTCAAAACAAACACTTCATTAAAAGGACTAAAGTGCTTAAGAAGAGCTAAAGTAATAAATAGTCGATTAGAAAGCGAGGTAGTCAGCACTGATTCAAGAAAAAAAAAAAATTAGAGAGCGTCCCTTGTCGAATACCATGTAGGCGCAGTTTTGATTCCGCATCATTCCTCTTTTGTCCCCTTGTCCTGAACTCCCTGTCTGCACATCTCACTCTTTTATGTTCTTGTCTTCACTGCTTTCTCCTTTAATAACTGTTTTCGTACATTTCCCCCTCCTCCTTCCTTTCCCTTTTCCACTTTTTTTTCGTCTTGCTCTGGTTCGAAGTCTGATAATGAGAAAGAAGCCAAGGCCCCCCCAAAAAACAAGGCTGGTGCCACCCACCCGTAACCACCGGCACAAATTAAGCACTAGTGTCCAATATTCTTACTCAGTTATTATAGCTTTCGAGAAACAGGTTTGTACCAATCAGGTCCAGGATACTGGCGACTTAGCAGGGACTAATACCAGAAAGAGAATCACCACCACAATAATTTATCATCAATGTTCCTCACTGGCACCCTCGCGCTACAATTTAAAACATTTGCTGAGAGGTGTGTGTGACTCTGCAGTAGACCCATTGCACGGTTCATATCATCAAGTCTGTGATGTCATTTATTCCCAGACTGCCTGCAGCTACATATACCACCGTTGACAGTGCGTGTATCTTGTCAATGGTATCAAGTATGAATTGGTAGGCTTCCAAGACCTTCAAACAGAAGCCATCAATCTTGGCCATGATGTGCTCAATCCACGTTATAGGGTCACTCGCAATGCACTAAAGCTATACTTCAGCAATTATGCCACATGTTTTCTACATCAATGTATTTGATGCTGGATTAACAGCTCTCAGTTTGAGGTGAGTTCTTTGGGCACACAGGAGAAAGGCAGACATCTATGGTGAGTCATACTTTGAAATACATTCCAGAAAATCAAAGCCATAAACAATTTGTAAATCTGTGAAACAGAACTGACAACATGAGGAGAAAGGGAGTAAGGTAAGGCATCAGAATATCGTAAACACAAGGAGATGATGGACGGAGCGCTGAAACTTTTCAGAAACTCACCCCCAGTCACAGGTCTGGGTTGAATCCATCACCGTTCTTTAGCTCACTTGGCCACTCCAGTTCAGACCCAGCCATGTGCGAATTAGTCTTGTCCCTGTGCCTCATGGGAACAGTCCAGCCCGAACTGCCAAGCCATGTCTTTCCTGGACCGCAAGCATCCTGGGATCGGTTTCAGGGTAACACCCCTCATCAGCCAGGGTAGCTTAAATCCAGTGGCAAAGTGAGCAAGGGACCCAACTTAGGGTCTAACAAAGCAAACACAAGGAGATGAATATCATACCCTAAATATTCTCTGACAGAAATGTTGGCTCAGATGTAGGAAAATTACATTCACAAAAAGTGGTCGCAAATTGCACACTGACTTTTTGCGATTCAAATAGAATTTGTGAGCTGACCTATGCATGGAAGTCAATTCACCAAAATGCCATGGGTAGCGGAAGTGACATCACACATCCTTTAGCCTTGACATCACATTAAGAGACACCATATGACCTTTGATCGGAATCTTCCCAGGAACAGAAGTCACATGACCTTAATTCTGATGACATCCCAATAACCAAGCCCTGTAATAACCGCATCATTACTATAACAACACTGCAAAACAAAAGTCAGTTTTGAATGCAACCTATACTAAGGTGCTGGTATGGTATGACAAGGTAACTTTACATGTTTCTCTTTGCATTATATGAAATATTATGAGCTTGTCTGAAGAATATATAGTGCCACAAAATAACACTGGGAACCTAAATGATTTATACCACAAAATGTTATGATTCAATAGTTTGCCTAGTGTATACCGCAACAAGATATGGATTGATTAATGTTAAGAAGAGATAAAAAGATATAAAAAACAATAGTAATATCCAAAGGAATTAACTGTCACTGATCATAAATATTGAATATTAATTATGTTATTAGTTTAAATAATTATTTATTGTTAAACCGTTTTGATTTATGATTCATTTGCAAGGCACTAACACTCGTTGCAAAGCACAGAGGTGAAGGTTTCATTCAACAAAATCATTTTTCATGTATTCACAATAATGAAACATGGGAAGAACTTGTTTAAAACATATTTTGTGTCCTATTTTATTTAGCCTAAAGTGTTTGCATTGCACTACTCAATTTATTTATTTACAAAACCTAAAGCAGAATCTCTGTGATAGTAAACAGTGCTCATTGAGACACTTTTAAGCTGCTGTTCTTTCAGTGACGGCTGATGAGCTTAGAAAGTGGTTGGGCGTAATATTTTCTCTGAATGTGTTATGAGAAAGTGAAGCAAGTGAGCCCTGCCTCTTCCAGGGTTAAATAGTGCATCTTAAACCACAGCTTTCACATACATTTGCTAAAAAGCCATAGGCTCTGCATCCTTAGAAAGTTCATTTATTAAATATTCAAGTCTTTCATGGTGTGCCAGGCCAATGCAACCTGATGCTTTACATGATTTGAGCCAAGTGTTTAAAACAAACATGCAATGGATGTCTCCCTATGTCAACAATTTCCTAAATTGTGTGAGGAAAACGAACCTCCCATCTTCCCCCTTGATTTACTAATGCATTAAAGTCATCAAACTATACAAGGCTCAGAGGAACTCTTTCCTTACTTTTCTGATTGATTTATTATTTTACTTCGTTTCACATAACATGATTTTATTAATCATTTGGCATAATTTGTGTCACGATTCATAAAGGTAAACATAAATTCATCAACAGAAACTTTGATTACTTTAATGCATTAGTATATCAAGGGGAAAGGCGGGGGTTCGTTTTCTTTAGTTGATTGTTTTTTCCTGCCCCGGTACCCTATTTAAGCAGGAGGTCCCTTATGGACTATTGCTAAATTGTGTGAGGGTCAGCATTTTGTGATGGGCACCACCCCTAAGCCCAAGGTACCCCTTTTGGCCAAAAATAACATAAATATGCTAGTGTCATTAGTTTGCCATTAGAGCCATTCATATACCGTGTGCGACCCTCATGTCAAAAATTAATTCTAACAATATTAGGGCCAGCATTTTGTCATGGTTGCCCCCCATGCCATACTTGTTTGTCCTTATGCCTAGAATTAATTTGGATATGCTAGCGCCAGCTAGCATTTTGCGGAATTTCCTCCAGTATGCCTGTGCCAGCATTTTCCACAGCTGCCCCATGTCAAGTATTACATCTAATGTACCATTGTGAGTATTTTGCCAAAGATGCTTGCTAATGCCTCCAGTATGCCAGTGCCGTCATTTTGCTATTGGTGCCTTTATAAACCTAGGATTGTATGCCGGGCCAATGGCAGACTCACAAGCCTAACACCATATCTCACTCACGTGACACTAAGTCAAACTCATTCTCACACACGTTAACCCATTCAGACCCATTCAGACTGATTAGAGTGCTTAAAGAACTGCAGCTTTTACCATTCTGCAACAAATCCTCCTCTTGAGAGTGGAGCCCAACCATGCATTATAGCTATGTTCTTTATAAGTTTCAGTGTTCTGTGCTGTCCTCTTTCCCTTCATAATGCAGAGAGCCTGTGTAGGAAGTTCTACAGCATCATGCACTGGGCAGGTGGATTACAGTCCACATGCTGGCTATAGGAAACATTAAGGCCCGCAACCGACGGCCTGTCGGTTGCGGTCTGACCGAAATCTTGCGCTGTGGTCTGACCACTACATTAAGATGTGCAGCAGTCAGAGGCAGAATGCGGAGGGACCAACGGACGATTCCGACGGGTTCAAGGAGCCCGTCTGACCATATGTACGAAAGTAATCCACTACAATGGGACAGTGCCTGCTCAGGCACTGCCATTGGGATTAAGATGTCCCTTTCAGGCACCTTTCAATGGCGGCCCGACCGCCATTGAAAGGCTGTCGGAAACTGACTTTGTGGGTCCCTAGCAGGGCCCCCGTCCCTCCGCAGCCTGCACTATGAGGTCGGTGGGGCACCTGTGGTGCCCCCCCAAACTTCCACACCCCGTATCCCAGGCACCACACGGTGACTAGCACACGGTGCATGGATGTTGCAAACATCCATTTTTCCAATGAGGGCTGTGCTGCAGCCCTTTTCCAGTCGCTGCACAAGCCACAATGCAAAGATGGATGTTTCCGACTGCCTCATGGGCAGTCGCATCCTAATTCGTTGGATGGAACCACTGAGTTCCAGTCGGTCGGTTTTCATTCCGACAAGCTGCCGGTCGGACGCTCGTCCGACCGGCATCGTAATCAGGGCCTAATTGTAGTGTTGGGACAGAATTCGTCTCAGCTTTGCATGCACCTTCAGCAAACCAGTTTATGAACAACTAGATATGGTGGCTGTCTAGAACCGACATCGAAACCTTTGACAAGTTGTATGTAAGGTGTCCAGGTGGACTCACAGTGCTGTGACAGGTGCTGGGGGTGTAGGCCCTTTATTCAAGAGATGCTCAGCAGTTTAAAGCTGCTGGCCTCACACGTGTTATTTTAACTTATAGGGCTGCAGTTTGCAGGCAGAAGATAATTCTGGTGCAATGATGGTGGAAGGATAGTGTGCCTCTTTGCGTCCCAGCAAGACATCCTTTGCGTTTGTTTACAAACATGTTTTCTCTATTTGCATGTTCTTAGTGTCTGAATCCAGATATATAGATAGATCATGGCAGATAAGGATTGCCTGAGGTCTGTTCTGGGTGGTTGTTGGCAAATCACAATGCATCGTTCTCATGTAAAACGTTTGTAAAATATAAAGTGCTCTAATGGCCTTGAGCCAAGTTTGCACTGTATAGAACTGCAATAAAATAACTCTTGTTCCATACACAATGTTTGTTTCTGTTGCTATATATGTGATCATATGTAGTTTGTGCATGTGAGCTTTTTTTATTTGTGAAGTTCGTATGGCATACATGTTCTATGCCTGTTTTCACTTGTTGCTCAAAATACAATTTTACACTCTATAAGCAATGTTTTCCTTGAAATGTTTACTAATAGGCCTAGACAGTTCAGAGTATTTGTATTTAACCTTGGGAAATGGATCTGCGATCATGCCATGAGCTGCCCAACAGCATGGTCCTCTAGCTAGAACCTTCCCCTCTCCCCCAATCAGCTTTATGTTATTCTTTATCAGATATCAAAAACAACAACAAGTATTAATAGATGTGATACAAAATACTTAATACCTGCAAGCTCCTTATCTATTAATTGCCATTATGAAAACAAATAAGAAGCTTTTATTGCGGCCCAGGCATAATCGCCATTTTATTTTAATCTAATAAAGTCTGTGAAGGCCAGGGTTGATCCATCGATCCAAGGAACCTTCATCATCTGTCAGACGTAGCGCTGTCTCAGGCCTTCAAAGCGTTGTTTGGTCAAAACATCAA
Organism: Calotriton arnoldi; assembly: GCA_963921515.1. Classification (NCBI taxonomy): domain Eukaryota; kingdom Metazoa; phylum Chordata; class Amphibia; order Caudata; family Salamandridae; genus Calotriton; species Calotriton arnoldi. The sequence continues at coordinate 3,952,266 of CAWUFW010000198.1, forward strand.
TGGTTACATTCTTACAGCAAATGTTTTACATTTTTTTTTATTACAATTCTGTAACCACCCTTTCAACTTACCTGGGTCCCACAGATGTCACGCCTGTCAGGCACTGGAGTAGGGTGAGTCAGACAGCTGATGTTAGACAGAGGCATGGACATAACTTCAAAAGCAACTTGAAAAGTTCTATTGTAGCTGCAGTGCGATATTGCCTCCACAATCGCAGCGTTGTGTGGAAAGCGCAGTCAGGTACATACAGCATGCAGAAAACAGTTCCGAGCTACACAACGTGCGTAACCCAGGCTGGGTGTCCAACCCTTGCTAAATGAATTAGCCAATGGGAAGCAGGTATTCTTGGACTATAACACAGTGCTTGAAAAGCACAGTGGTCAAGAGCTCTCTGATAGGCTGAATGCATTGTCTCTGCAGCCTGAATCTGCTGCAATCAGTCAATCAAAAGAACTGTTCTGCTCTGAGACTTGTCCGTTTCTTTTTGATAGTGAGCAGGGCAGCTGTATTCAGCGGAATTTAGGTGGTCTGCGCATGTTTGCCATAGTTACTAGGTGACTAGCTATTTTGAGGCATATCTTGGCACTGCTTTTGCCGCCTCTAAGTGTAGGGGTCGCAAAAGCAGTGCCAGGAGTCACAAAGGACAAGCCAGGGGCCGCTACTGCGACTACTGGCGACCCCTAAATGACGTCCATGGACCTATGTACTAATAGTTTGATGTGCAAAATTACCATTTAAAATCGGTCGCAATATGATCTACTTCATTACTATTGATCAGGTACGCCACAAATTGCAACTCACTCAGATTGGTGAACATCACAAGGATGGTGGCCTGCTGGGATCAGCAGATTACCATGTCTGTGATCGCGTTTAAAACATTTCTTTTAAATGAAGTCTGTTTTTCTTTAACGAAATGAGCTACGTTTAAAAAAAAACTTTTTCCAAAATGTTTGGACCATTGCGCACTCTGAAAAAAAAAAAAAAACGTTTTCTTTACATTCACAAATGGGAGGGGTCCCAAAGGACTCCTTTTCCTTTGTGAATGGGTTACTGTCTTCTGTATAGAGTTGGAAACTTAGCAATGGTTTGTTCACAATTTGGAAGGGATGCCCTAAACAAGCCCCTTCCAAATTGTGATTCAGTATGTATTTGTAAAACCATTTTGTGATTCGGAAAGATTGTAACGAATTGCAAAATGGGTTTAGTACATCCTAAAAAGCCATTTAGCTAATGCAAACCTGGGATCTAGCAACCCCTAAATGGTATCAGACATCTGGCTCTTTGTGTCCTAAATATTTGTTACACCCAAAAAATGTCGCCTCTTTGAAGTTAGCAAGAGATTACAAAAATGTCGCCCCTCTGAAGTTAGTAAGAGAACTTGTGAATCTGAATTGTTTCCCTGAACAGATATAGGGGCATATTACCAAGAAATGGCGATAACTATCGCTAACCTAGGTTAGCGCTAGTTTTCCTATCGCCGTCGATCCCTGCAAGTTATCGCCCTGTTAGCGACGTATTAGCAACGTTTTGCCAACAGGCTTTAGCTTCAGGGATCAGCGGCGAAAACCGCCGCTACTGATAACGCTGATTCTTATCTAATTATCTATAAGAACCTTCTGGTCGCCAAGATCTTTTTACCTGTTGAATAGTGTAAAGGAGAGAATTTCATCTGGTTATATATCAGCATTCATTTTGTCTGAAAGGACCACTGACTCCGAATTCAAGTTTGAGAATTTATTATCGCCAAAAATAACTGAACGTGCAAGCACCTCAACACGAGGTTAAAGAAATAGATGGGCACTAATACAAATAATAATCTACGCAGAAATCTCATCCGACTCAGGATAAGGAGAATAGAAAGTTCTAGAAGGATCAACCAGACTATGATTGCTCCTATTTTTAAGTTGCTCTTCATTGGCCTAAACAAGCTTAAAATCAATTGCTGTCCCTACACTAACGCTAAGTGACATCCCTGCATAACGATTTTCCCAGGCAAGAGTGAATAAAAGGTGTCAGCTGTGAAGACTTCCTAAGAAGTGCAATCACATAGTACCTAAGCTCAGCTCTGTCCTTCTCTCAGGTCTCCCCTACCGCTTCTCTGTCCTCCTCCCTCAGGGCACTATCCCTAATACAAAACCACAATACAATTGTACACGCCTTTGTCACGCCTCCTTGGCCAGGTCTTCTTTCTTGTGCTTTTCCATCGAAACGGTTACTTCATCCTGGACGGTTGCGATGACCTTGAGTCCCAGGCACCTTCTCCGCCGAAAGTATCATCCCTACATTCCTTTTCACTCCCCGTACCATGCCTCCCCTCTCTCTAGCTTTCGAAAACAAAGAGTTAGTCTTGCTAACGAGACATGTGTCCTTGCACCTGCAACGAAAGATACTTTCAACAGAAACCTTCTACTGTGCAAATTAAATCTATCGTTTGTGCCCAGAGAGCCTTACCAAGAGAAACTTTTCTCGGCCTACAATATAAGCTAACATAAGAATATACCAGGCCTTCCCTAAGCATATATGTAGTCAGGCCTTTACATATAACTTTTAATCACACATCTTATGTTTCCCTATAAGCATTTTCATTATGATTCATATGCAAACACTGAATTACATATGCAACTTTAATGTAGTGCACGTTTAAACTACTGCAATTACATTACACACACGAACTAATTTCCCTATGCATTAGGTTCACACAATTCAATAAGCATTACATTACATCAATATCCTAACACCATTATGCTGCTGATTCGCTTTGTCTCAGCAAACTATTCATTCTTTACTAAACATACATGAATATGAAACTGAATATACGAATATATGTCTAACTACAAGTGGGTGCGGACTATCAGTGATTATGATGCACCCCTACAATTCACAAGAACATTTCGCTCTATCAGTTCCCCCCTTTGATGACTCCTGTCATCACATTTCATTCTACTCCCTCGGAGAAAGAACCGACCTAAACAGAACTTGTTGCCATCTTCCCTGATCTAAATTTCTCCATGCTCTTGAGCCTTTGATACTGATTGTCCTGCAGTCTTGCCAACTTCATGTCATTTTCCCTCAAAGCTCTCTTGACTCGGCCTGCTCGATACCACTTGTAGGCCTTGATCACAATCCACAAGCCAGCCACACAAACCACCAAAATAAGGAGTGGTCTCAAGAAGTACCCAAGGAAACCCTTTCCTAGGTTCGCAAACCAACCTCCCACTTGACCAAAACCCTTTCCGACCTTTTCCCAGGCCCCTTCTTCGGTCAAATCCGCTATCTTTGTGTGGATCATAGTGATGTTACTTATATATTTCTCCAGATCCTTGCTACGGTCTGGTATATAAGTGCAGCACTCTTGAACCTTCAACATTTTACAGACTCCGCCCTCTTTTGCCAATAGGACATCCAAAGCAAGGCGATTCTGCAAAACCATTCCCCTTATCGACAACATCTCTCCTTCCACCAACACCAACGACTTTGCTGTGTTCATCGAAAATTCATCCACCACAGTCGCTAACCTCCGGATCTTCACGTCATTCAAGACTACCCCTAGACTAGGTATCATGGCTCCAAAGATATCCCCCACAACGATCCCTGCACTTGCAGCTCTTCTCGTTCTTGAATGCTCTCCACCCTCTAGAAGATTTAAATCCTCTGTATGGTAAATCTTTGGAAATATTATTGACAAATAACATGTTCCATACCAATTTGCAGGCAACCTCACATAAGCATTCTTCCCACATACGTAATACACCGTTGGTATCACTTGTACAGGACCTTGGAGAAAATCTTTTGCCACATCTGCCATGGTGAAAACGTGATCACAAGTACTTTGTCCCACTGGAACCTTTTCGTAGTAAGTCTGATAACGCCTTATACACAACTTACCCCTCTGCTCCTTATCTAACTCTATAGGACCATAGCTTCCCTGGTCTTATGCAACCGTTCTTCCTCTGTCCAATCTGTCCTGTGATGCCCGTAATCTCGGGATTCAGTCAGCTTTCTATACCTATCTTCAACTTGATCTACGAACTTTCTCTCTACATCCGACATCAAACTAGTCAGATTGTTTCTGTGTGCGAATGCTGTATCCAATTCCAAACTCGGTATGAAGTACTTCCTCAGTCTGTCCTCGGTCTTATAATAGTCATACTTATTCAAATGCTTGTAAGCTGGGACTTCAGGAAGCACTGCGTCGAAATTGGAAAAGAAATACTCGAACTGCTCTCTCTCATAAAACAAACTAAGCAAAAGACTACATGAAATACCATAAGTCAGTGGAAGATGGTGATACCTAATACCCTCATCCACTGAAGTAGGCAACTGCATACACACATAACAATCTTTCGCATCCATCACGTCAACATACTCATACAACAACTTAGCATATGCATTCAACTTAAAATCCCCTTTAGATAAATCTACATGTAATCTACGACTTTCTTCTAATAACAAAGCTCTATCAGCTGCCCTGTCTACCCCCTTCTGACTAGGTGTGATAGGTGTAGGTGTCCCTGTCACCTCCTCTACTTCTTGCTCATGCGAACCAGTGTATGAGACTACAACTACTATGATTATAGAAATTATTACACTACTTATAAGAATGCCTACAATCCACTTCGATCTACGATTGGGATCTCCCGGCTCCATGGTTTCGAAAGTTCTCAAAAGTCTTGGTTATCGCAAAGAACTCCGGAAAAAGTCTCTGTCCTTTATTAGTGACTTGCTTAACCAGCTCGAGCAACCATGAAATCTCCGGACTTTCCCTTTCCGATCACAAACTTATTTACACAGTCCAGAAAAAGACTTCCCTAGTTTTCGTTCCTCTTCTGTGGAAAGTCCCTAAGTTTATTCTTCTTCCACTCGGACCTAGGTTATCTTCTTCTTTTAGACTTTTATTTACAGTTCATAACTGATCCACAATGAGATCCTCATTGAGCAAGACCAGAACGTGATACAAAAGTTCAAGACGCAAAATCAGCACTTCATGTGAAAACGGCTCAACTCCAAAAGGCGGAAATTCGAGTCGATGCAAAAGCAAGTTTCGGACTTCACTCAGAAGCGGGGGATTCGGAACCGTGAGTGTCAGTGTTCCTTCTATCTCGAGCCCTGGCATCCGCAGCACCACCTTCACCACCACATTCGGGCTCCGACTGACCACTTGCACTGACCTCAGTCTTCCCGTACTCACCACCCCCTGCATCAAACACAGTGTAAGTCCACTCAGGGGTAGAGTATCTGCGACAAGGCACTCTTGTTCTCTTTGACCTTCGCCGACTGTCTTGTGCTTGGTCTTCGTCACTTGCTTCTGTTTCAGATACTTCAGACACTGGAGCAAGGTCTCTTTCAGGTGCTAACCTCAGGTTCAGTCGCCTCTGTCTTTCAGGCCAACTTTCAGCACTTCTGTTCGTTCGTCTGCCTTCCCCTTCTATATCCAGTGCACTACTTCCTCTTTCTGCTGAATCTGACTCTTCTCCGCCCACTGCACCGTTTCTGTCTTCGGTGTCTGAGTCAGGGTTCGAACTGTGGAAACCCCCTTCAGCTTGCTCTAGTGCACCACCAGCTGTGTCAGCGACCCTTACAGCTTGACTTGTCCTCCCATGTGGCCCTGCCACATCAGCTGGATTTTCATTTACGAGAGGAGCTGTTTCTTCCAAGGGTGCTGAAACTCTGCGGGTATGGGAAGCATGCACCCAGTTCGGCAATCCTCCACACTTCACTGCTGTGTTCGTGATAAGTATCACCTGATACGGGCCACGCCAACGGGCATCCAAGCAACTCTTCCTCACGTGCTTTCGGACGAGTACCCAGTCACCGGGACACAAGCCGTGGCATAGATCACTCGAGGCTGGGACCACTGCTGCTTGCACCTGCTGGGATACAGAACGGACCACATCAGAGAGTCCTTTACAATAATCAAGAATCAAATCATCAGTGATGTTTATCAAGGCTGTAGCTGGTACTGCTGGCAGTCTCATTGCGCTCCCCATTAGTATTTCATGGGGGACAACCCGGTCTTTCTGTCTGGGACACTTCGCATGCTCATTAGCACCAAAGGCAAGGCGTCGGGCCATTGCAGGGATGTCGAAGAACACATTTTTGCCATCCGGGCTTTCAAAGTTCCATTAACTTGTTCCACCATCCCAGAAGCTTCTGGTCTGTAACTACAATGAAGTCTCTGGTCTATGTTCAATGCAGCACAAAGCAACTTCATGATTTCGCTATGGAAGTGCCCTCCTCTATCTGATTCCAAAGAGGTCGGGATCCCGAATCTAGGGATGAGCTCCCTCAACAGTAATTTAGCCACTGTGAGAGCGTCACACCTGCGTGTGGGGTAAGCCTCCACCCACTGTGAGAATACACATACTAGCACTAAAATGTACCTCAATCCATTGCACCTAGGCATCTCCACGAAATCCAACTGTATTCGATTGAAGGGCCCTCCCGACCTTCCAATGTGACTCAATGTAACTACAGTTTTCTTTCCAGCATTCATCTGTTGACACGTAACACACCTCTGGCATACCATCTCAGCCATTGCTCGGAACCGTGGGTTGTACCACGTCTGTCTAAACACTCTCACCATTGCGTCTCTACCAAGGTGTGCCTGTCCATGTATCAGTCTTGCCATCGGACTCAGCAATTCCTCAGGCAACACGGCTCTCCCATCGTTGGATACCCACACATCCACATCTCCTCTCTCGCACCCAGCTTTGATCCATCCCTCTCTCTCCTGTACTGAAACGTCATCCTGCAATCTCTTAAGCTCTTCCCAAGTGTCTGCCATGGCCAACATTATGCTGAGATCGGTTCCTTCTTGGCTCTCTTCTATCTCTCTGCCTGTGAATATGCATCCTTGTTCTGCACAGAAGCGGGCTACTTCATCCGCATAGTTATTACCCAAGGATACAAAGTCCTCCCCCTTCCCATGGGCTGAGCATTTTACCACAGCAATTTCTTTCGGATGCTGTAATGCATCTAACAATTGTCTTACATATTCTCCATTACGAATGGGTGAGCCAGATGATGTCAAAAATCCCCTCTGAGACCATAACTGCCCGAAGTCATGCACCACGCCAAAGCCATATTGGCTGTCTGTGTAAATCGTGATTCGAGTTCGATCAGCGGCCAAACAGGCACGGGTCAAGGCAATGATCTCAGCTACCTGCGCGGAGCGTACTCCTTCTAGGCAAGCAGCCTCAACCACTCCTGAAATGGTACATACAGCAAATGCTGCTTTCAATTGCCCCACACTGTCTCTTAAGCATGAACCATCGACAAAGAAAATTTCATCTGGGTCAGTCAGTGGTTCATCGACAATGTCAGGTCTCGGTTTGGTGCAAAGTTCGGTCACATCGAGACAATCATGGTCCTCACAATCTTCATCATCTGTGTTCGGTATAGGTATTAATGTCGCAGGGTTCAAGACGGAGCACCTTTTCAGAGTCACATTCTCTGCGGCAAGTATGACTTGCTCGTACCTCGTTAACCTATTGTTCGTTAGGTGCTGGGTCTTGGTCCTGGTCATCAATAACTCAACCGAATGTGGCACATGTACAGTCAATGGATGTCCCATTACAATGCTTTCACATCTTTCAATGCTGACACCTGTTGCAGCAACGGATCTTAGACATCCGGGCAACACAGAAGCTACTGGATCTAAAGTAGCTGAAAAGTAGGCAACTGGTCTATGGACACCTCCATGGTTCTGAGCTAACACTGCTAATGCACATCCTTCTCTCTCGTAACAAAACAATGAAAAGGCCTTGTTGTAATCAGGCATCCCCAGTGCGGGAGCCCTGCACAAATCATCTCTCAGCTTCCGGAATGATATCAAGCACTCCTCGTCCCATGGTACCGGATCACTCACATCCTTGTGCGTAAGCCTCTGTAGAGGCTTTGCTCTCAAGGAGAAACTAGGAATCCACTGTCGACAATAGCCAACCATTCCCAGAACCATCCTAACTTCTCTCTGTGTGGTGGGTTCTGCCATGCTCATTATTGCCTCTATTCGATCTGGTGACACCTTCCTCTTGCCTTTCTCCAATCTGTGTCCCAAGTACTGTACCTCATTCAGACAGTACTGCAACTTGTTCGGGGACACTTTATGTCCGTTCTCTGCTAAGTGGTTCAACAAGGCTACTGTGTCAATTCTGCAAGCATCTTCTGTTTCTGAGGCAATGAGCAAGTCATCTATGTACTGCACGAGAACTGAGTTCTGCGGCAACACAAGACTCTCAAGGTTCTTCTTCAGGATCTGGTTAAAGATCGATGGACTTTCCGTATACCCTTGAGGGATACGACACCATGTTAACACGCGATTTTCTAGCCTGAACGCAAAAAGAAATTGGCTTTCCTCGTGGAGCGGTATCGAAAAGAAGGCTTGACACAAATCGATAACCGTAAACCACTCGGCTTCACATGGGATCTGGAACAGTATTACTGAAGGATTCGGTACCACTGGACAACAAGGGACAACTATCGTGTTGACCTTTCGCAGGTCTTGCACGATCCTGTACTTCCCGCTCGGTTTCTGTAGTCCCATAATGGGTGAATTACAGGGGCTACCTCTAATCTCTTTCAGAATGCCTTTCTCAATAAAGGTCTTGATCACAGGTCTTATCCCTGCAATCGTTTCTGGCGACAGGTTGTATTGAGGTGTCCTGGGGAAATCAACATTCTGTTTCACCTCTATCCGCACTGGTTCAACCCCTCTGATTAAACCTATTTCATCGCCTGCGAAATCCCACACCACAGGCGACACTGCGTCTCTCAGATCATGTGGAAGTTCTTCCACAGTCACCATTGGGTACAGATCTATACATAGATGCTGATTGGTAATTTTAAAGTCAGCATCGTCATCTCTCGTCTGGACCTCTACTCCATTGGGCGTACAATAAATCGTGCAGTTCAACTTGCACAACAGATCTCTTCCCAAAAGACAAACTGGATTCGTATCACACACTACAAACTGATGTCTAGTTTGGAAAGTACCTATCTTTACTAAGATCGGTTCTGTCAATGGGCTGCTTATTTTCTTGTTCGCTACTCCAACAACCTGGATTGATTGTCCCGAGAGGGGTAGGTTAGGGACTACTGCTGATCTTACAGTAGACCGGGTAGCACCAGTATCAACCAAAAGTGTTGCAGGATTGCCCTCAATCTCTGCCTCCACAAAAGGTCCTCTCTGGTCTACCTCCAAGACCGCTCCAAGTGTGCAGTCTTCCTCCCCCTCAGGCACCGTCAGGATAAAGGGTCTAAGCTATCCTCATCGTAACCTTCGAACAGGGGCATCTGTTGGTACGTTCGTGTTCCTTGTGAAATCCGTGGAGCTTGGGGAACCTGGGCGTGAGAATTGTAAACCCCCTTTCATCGTTCTAGGCCTCGTTATTGTGTTAACTACCTCTTGCGCGGGTGCCTGAGCCCCCTCTTCCTCTTCCTGCAACTGATTAGCTGGGTTCAAAGGACACTCGCGTTTCCAATGTCCGACCTGGCGACAAAGATGACACGCAGTGGTCTTCTTCAATGTGGCCACGTCCACTCCTGTCTTGGGGTCTACTGGTTTTCCCTTTCCCTGTACCTGCCCATTCTGGTTTCCCTGGAAATTTCCTTGCTTTCTTCCTAAGGTCCCTCCACTAGGCTGACTCTGTGCTGTCTGCATCTGGACAAGCATCAATTTGTCTTTTAGCTTTCGATGTTTCGATTCCACCTCATCACTACAGTATCTCGCATACTGCAAAATTTCATCTAGTGGCTTGTTCTGCCAGCAGATCAAATGGTGCTGTATCATGAGGCTGATTTCCACTCTCAGACCCAGTACAAACTTTGAGACAAACTGTCCCATATCCTTGGGGTCCAAGATATCCAACCCACTATACTGTTTAAAAGCTTGCAAAAGTCTTTCATAATATTCATGCACCGTTTCCTTGGGTTCCTGTACAGTCCGATCTATCTTAACCCAATCTATATCCTGAGGTGAAATCTTCAATTTCAACCATGTAATCACCTGCTCATACTTTTTCATGACTAGCGGTGATGGACCGTTTGTAACCGCCTCTCTATCCGGTTCCGAAGTCGGCCACTCAATAGCGACTTTACAAGCTGTCCACAAATCTCCCGGTACCACTATGTCAAACAAAGTGTTCAAATCAATCCACAATACTTTTGAAATTTTCACAAACCGCTCAACCTGTTTGTACCACTCCACCGGTTTTTCCCTCAGCCGAGGAAAATCATTTGTAAATGCAGCCAAATCACCTCTATTCCACGGCACATGCACGTACCCTCCATTCTGTACTTCCCGTAAAGGAAAATTTCCAACACCCGTCGCCCCCCCTCCTGGCGGCGGCGTTTCTCTTCTGCTTTCTTTACTGGTTTCTTTTGGACCACCTTTCTTCCCATTTGTCCAACAAAATCCATATTCTCATTCCTATAATCAGGTCTCTGGTGTGTGTTCTTAATCCTGTTATTCTTTTCTCCTCCAGCTCCTGATCACTGTACTGCAATCTATGTGGTCCCTGTAACGCTTTAGTTTTGTTCAGGTCCACTTCATATCTTTTGGCCAATTCCTTCAATCTATCATGTGCCATTCTAGCTTTTCGAGTCACATCTTTTGCTACAAACAGCAGCTCATCTGATCCATAAATTTCAATCCTTTCCAAAGGCAGACCCCCATTGATCATTTCGTCTACCTCTGCTTTCAACCTCACTACGTCTAGCAACCTTGCCTGTACTGCACTCCTCAGTACTTCTCGACAACCCGAGCCATCTCGCTCATTACAGTCACTATTCTGTCCTTGTGACCTATTCCCTTCCATCATATTCCTGGAACTTGGTCTGTCTTCCGAGACGTTCTGTGCCCTATCCCCTTGCATCCTATCCTCTTGGTTCGTTACTGTTGGTGTCCACTCCCTCAAAGCTGACTTAGATTCCCGCAAAGACCTCGGTCTTTCTGGTCTCTCCTCTTCTCTCCTGAAGGAAGAGTCCGCAGTAGCCGGTAACGGCGTACTTGTCTCCATTGGCTTTGGGAAATGAACCACTCTTACTCCAAACCCATTCCCACTCTCACTGTTTCCTTCCTCCCTTCTCGTCGGTACGGAGCTCCCTTCTCTCACTCGGTCTGGGTCGTATACCGGTACTATAGGGCCAATGGTAACCGGTACTGTCAAGGAGTCCGGTAATCTTGTGCTCCCCGCAGGAGGCTGTGTTATCATAGACGCCGTTGCCCCCTCCGTTCCTGTGGAAATCCTTCCCACTACTCTCATGCTAGTCTGGTTCTGGCTTTCATCAACTATTGCCACTGCTGGGGTCGTCTTTCCCTCTTCTGAATCTGGATTAAATGGTGGTGGCCTCTCTGCCAACATCCTATCCAACAAGCTGTCATCTAGATCACTGTCGTCCTCATCGATTCTTATTATTTTCCCATTTTGTACTAACAATGGGTACAACTTATCTCCTTCGATCGTTTCCACTCTCCACCTTTTCTCCAATGCATCCCACCTTGCATCTTGAAATGCCCTGACCGATTTCTTCACCCTTTCTTGACATCTGTCCTTCTTCCTATCATACGCTGCTCTTATCCACGCATGTAGTGCCTCAAACTGTGTTGGTCTAGGTAGTGGTCGTAATGAAGCCATTACACTTTTTAGCTGGTACAGCACTTCTAACCTGAAAGTACCATATCGAGGGAACGACAATTCTCCTTCTGCTTCTGTCATTTTATGCCAATTCTCAAGCCAAATTATAGTATGCAATCCTACATTCTTTGCCATATAATGTGCTGGTGTATCCTCGGGAGGAGCTTCCTCTCCTTCCCGAACCACCACATGTCTATCACCTCTACAAAGTTCCCGTAAAGCTTTAAAACATTTCATGATGAATCAACTTTTTGTTTACACTCAAAATGTCCGCTTTTACTTCCTGATTTCAATCCACCAATACCAGCGCGGCTCACACCAACCGGCCTATCGCAGCGCGGCACTTGTCTGATGTCACTTTTCCTCCGCTCGCAGCAGTTCCCCTCCTTTCTAATTCACTTGTTCTCACTCGCATCTGTCCCAATCATACTCTGAAATAATGTCCGTCCTACCGAACAATTACCTCTCTGACCGTCAGTCTTACCAATGACCGATCAGCCTCTTGAGCTTGTTGACCTCAATCTGGCAATCGTCTGTCCGCGAAACGACCGGACAATCGCCTTTAGCACACTCGATAGGATTCAATCACTCGATGTTCTGCACACAATAACCTACGACCTGCGTTGGTTATTCACACACTCACTCATGTGTTCCCTATCTTCAGTGGGTCTGTCAATGACGTCTCGTGACCCCCACAACTCTGGTCAACGTTCTCAACTCTGGGTGTATTCTACACCACAATAAATCTCCCGGTCCCGCGCGCGCTCACGGTCCGTTTCTCAATCACACAACTTTCATTCCAACTCCGCAAGACATCACACAACAATAAAACACCGCAATCTACCAAACATCACTCTTTTCATACTCACTCTACTACGAACTGCTACTTCCGCCGCACCGTCACTCTCCGTCAGTTTTCCACGACCTCCAACATCCTTCTCCCGCGGTCCTCTGGATCTGCGTCACTCGGGCTCTATGGGGCAACTTAATCTCCTATCTTGCTCTAGATCTCCCCTTACCATCAAAGGTAACCATCCTACTCTGCTACCAACTGATAACGCCGATTCTTATCTAATTATCTATAAGAACCTTCTGGTCGCCAAGATCTTTTTACCTGTTGAATAGTGTAAAGGAGAGAATTTCATCTGGTTATATATCAGCATTCATTTTGTCTGAAAGGACCACTGACTCCGAATTCAAGTTTGAGAATTTATTATCGCCAAAAATAACTGAACGTGCAAGCACCTCAACACGAGGTTAAAGAAATAGATGGGCACTAATACAAATAATAATCTACGCAGAAATCTCATCCGACTCAGGATAAGGAGAATAGAAAGTTCTAGAAGGATCAACCAGACTATGATTGCTCCTATTTCTAAGTTGCTCTTCATTGGCCTAAACAAGCTTAAAATCAATTGCTGTCCCTACACTAACGCTAAGTGACATCCCTGCATAACGATTTTCCCAGGCAAGAGTGAATAAAAGGTGTCAGCTGTGAAGACTTCCTAAGAAGTGCAATCACATAGTACCTAAGCTCAGCTCAGTCCTTCTCTCAGGTCTCCCCTACCGCTTCTCTGTCCTCCTCCCTCAGGGCACTATCCCTAATACAAAACCACAATACAATTGTACACGCCTTTGTCACGCCTCCTTGGCCAGGTCTTCTTTCTTGTGCTTTTCCATCGAAACGGTTACTTCATCCTGGACGGTTGCGATGACCTTGAGTCCCAGGCACCTTCTCCGCCGAAAGTATCATCCCTACATTCCTTTTCACTCCCCGTACCAT